>JARBWK010000001.1:71520360-72120360 GCA_030556195.1 Anolis apletophallus
TTTTGTTTATTGCCTGATGGGCAGAAGGGCTTGCCTTCTTGAAAGATCATGCCTTCCTTCCAAATCTGGACTCCATATGTATTACTGCATTCCCGGAGAAGAACACTTCTACAACTGGGATTATGTCTGATGTGAGGAGGCTAAACTTGACAGTAAAATATAGTTTTTTAAATGTACTGTATAAAGAAAACATATTACTGGCAACAGAGGGTATTATTATTATTATTATTATTATTTCCCTTTATATCTCTAGAAAAAAGACATCCAAAGCCTTGCCACTGCTTCTCTTCCAACTGACCATTACTTGGTTTCGGACCACTGCTGTAAAGCAAATCAGAGCTTTCCCCCATTTGTCACTAGTCACTACATATAACCGCAAAAAACCCAAGTTTACACTATTGTTTATTTAGTATGCAATAGCACTAGATTTTTTTAAAAAGAAGACGCAAAGTGAAAAAAATAACAAATTGCAAAAGTTTTTTAAAAAAACAAAGATTTTTTTTAAAAAAATTTTACCTCTCTGGGAATTTCTAGTTCTTCTAGCATGATTGTGGCCAATTTCTGCTGGATATGGCCATAGAATCATATAGGATTACCTCTGTGGGGCTTCCTACCATATTGGAAACTGGAGTTCAAAAAAGGTGTTTTCCCAAGACTTGAGATTGTGGCACAAAGGGGCAAATTTTAGTGGGGGGAAAGTTGTAGGAATGGTAACCTGTATCCTGTGATCCTTTTATAGTATGAAGGTATGGCGCTATGATTCCACTTTAACTCCCATCAATCCATTCTATGGAAATTTGGGGTTTGCCATTTGTGGAGGAACATTTAGAATTATTAATCAGATTTCTATTCCTAGTGTTTCATCAATCCCAGTTGTTGTGTGCCTTCAGGTCCCACAAGAGTTATGGTGAATCTGAGATGAACATATCATGGTGTAATGATGTTGATTATTTGTGTGTAAATGTTGTGTGACATGTGTTAAAATGTATGTTGTTTTGAATGTTCTATGGTTTGTTTCTGTGGGTGAAACAGAAGGGAGGCATGGCAGAAGCTTAGAAGAGCTGTCGCCATGGCAACCAGGGCTAGAGGCTAGTAGAATGTTCAGGTTTGAATTCTACAGTTGGAAGAGAGCGGGAAGCCAACTGCCAAATGAGAGGGAGGAGTTATGTTCTAGTTGAGAGTGTCCTAAGGACTGAAAGAGAACGGTCCAGTGTTAGTGTGTGTCTTAAGGTCTGCTAGTGAGCAGTCCAGTTAAAGGGTATAGAGACCCTAGTTAAAGTTGCAGGGGTTTATAGAGGTTTAGTGGAAACCCTATAATAGGTCCCCATTGTGTTATGTAACAGAAAAAGTTGTGCCTCTAAGGAAGTTTGAAACCAACCAAGATTGTACCCATTTGTGTCAAAATAAATTGTTTGCATCTTAAAAGGAAAACACCTCTCCTGATTCTTTTATTGGTGGTGGCCCTCAAAGTCAGTGGTCAGCCGGATAAATGGTGGCAGCGTGGTCAAGTGGTCACTGAGAAGTTTTAAAACTCCAGTCAGTTAAATGGTGAAGGGGTGAGACAGTACCCTGCCAATAAACGTGAAGTTGCTGAGGTAACCGAGGTTTCCTTAGTTGGAGGTCAGCAGTGTGGACATAGAAAGATTGTCCAGTCTGAGGCCGGTCAAGAAGTGGAGTGGTCACATATTGGCGGCAGCGGTGGGATCTTTAAGAGAGGGTCCACCCTGTCCAGCCGGTTGATTTGAACGTAGCTTCACGGCACATGGTCTTTTCTTGACGATATTCATTCAGCAGAAAGTTCCCTATCCTTTTCTCTGAGGCTGAGAGTGTGTGATGTACACAAGGTTATCCAGTAGGATTCCCTGCCTGAGTGGGGATTTGAAATTGGGTCCCCAAAGTTGTAGTCTAATGCTTAAATCAGTACACCATGCTGGCTCCAAATGGAATTGAAGCACTCTTAACTCTATAGTGTTCAAAGCATGCAGGCAAGGAGAAGCTGCAGCAGTTGGCTTTTAGCCTGAGATTACTGAAAAGGGCAAGATTTCATCTCATCTTGTCTTCCCACTAATGAAGTATAAGTTACTTTTGAACTTGGAAGTTAGTTTTCAGCAACTGGAAGAAATTGAGGACTAAAAGAGAAAGTAACCAGAAGTGAGAAAAGTTGGAAGATTTTTAAAAAATAGTTGAAAAAAATAGTTGAAAAAGTGGAATAACTGGTACTATACTTGCCAGACAGAGACAGTTTGAATATAGTAAACTTGGTTTGTATGATCTTTTGTTACCTCCCTGCCAAAGCAGTACCTATTTATCTACTCACATTGCTGTTTCGAACTGCTAGCCGAGCAGAAGCTGGGCTGATGGTTGGGAGCTCACCCCAACCCGGGCTTGAACTGGCAACTTTTTCATCAGCAAGATTTTCTGCAGCTGGCGGTTTAACCCGCTGTGCTAAAAGTCCAGCCCAATAACTGGCTTTCCATTACATAGTTTCTTCAGACTTTTTCATCTGTCTTCACACATTGTTCTCATCAATTCTTGCCTTGCCATACACAATTTGGAGCCTTTTGTGGTTGTCAGTAGCAGTACATCCTTCTTTGGTCAAGAACTCAATTACTGCTCTGTGTTTCTTTTCCATATCCATTGTTATGCAACACCTAGAAATACAGAAATAATCTTAGTCATGCAGTAAGGTTACATCACACTATCAGGTGATGTAATAACATAACTCTGGGGGTTAGTGCTCATTACCATTTCTAAGCCAAAGAGCCAGCGTTGTCCATAGACACCTCCAAGGTCATGTGACTGGCATAACAACATGGAGCATCGTTACCTTTCCACTGGAGCAGTACCTATTGATTTACTCACCTTTGCTTGTTTTCAAACTGCTAGATTGGCAGAAATTGGGGCTAACAGCAGGAGCTCACGCCACTCCTCGGATTCGAACCTGTGATCTTTTGATCAGCAAGTTCAGCAGCTCAGCAGATTAACCCACTGTGCCACCAGGGACTCCAATAGCATCATATTTGAATTAATACTTCAGAGAAAATGGCACACAGAGATTGCTTTCAGCATAATCTTGTAGGCCGAGTTTTTATGAAATTGTAAAATGTTTTGAGCCTTTGTTGACAGTAGGCCTGTTTTTACTTATTTCATTAAAGAGCTTCACATATAGGCAAACAAATTGTTTCTACTATTGTTTCCAAATGAGGATTGCCCTTTACAACTCCATCACCTTATTCATGGGAGTTTATGGGAGGTACAGACAATGCTGCCTGTAATTTGCAGCCCTTCCCTGCAGGCATGTAGCCGGGGGTAGGTTTTGAGGGCTTCACCCCTGAAATTCTCAGGGTGGTCATGAGAAAGCCTTACTGGTACATTATTTAAACTGTTATGTTTATTCATATCATGATCTGATCACCATGCTCCATTGTTATCCCAATATCCCCTATTTATGGGGATATTGGGATAACAATACAAAAAGTTTGCTAGGGTAGACCCTCTCTCACTCAGACCTCCAACTTCATAAATTCACAGATACCATAAAATAATGCAGTGATTTAAAATATAGGGCAGCTCTTTTAAACCCTATTGATTTCTAGAAGAAAGTGAAGAGCAAATGCTTAAATTTCTGACTGAAATAAACAGGACTTAAATGTTATCACTCACACCATCCTATACATAGTAATACAAGTAAATCTGAATGCAGTCTATGGGACATATTTCTTAGAAACAGTGCCCCAGTTTGGCCCCATCAAGCCTTGTGTTGTTATTAATAGTTTGGTTATGTGAAGAATTCAGAAAACATACAAATAGAGCCTAATGTATACAGTATCACTTTAGAATATATCTCCACACCCACCTCTTCTCTATGTTTGACCAGCTATGAATGCCAGCTATCTCCTAATTCATTTACAACTTTGAAGAGAATAAGTTCGTAGTTGCTCTCCACCAATAGATAGATGATCCAGTCTCTCGATTTTCCTAATCTAATTTCACGTGACTCGGGGTGCATCTACACTGTACATCTAATTTAATATCTTCCTAGAAACCAATCTCTCAATTGCTTTGCCACAAAGGAAAACAAGACGTAGGGTCTTCCCCTCATCTGCCTTCAACAAGTCTGCTTGCCATATTTTGCCCTTCAGAAGCAGAGGGGTTTTTTTTCCGTGACAGGAGCTACTTGAGGAACTGCAAGTCACGTCTGGTGTGAGAAAATTGGCCACCTGCAAGAACATTGCCCAGGGGACACCTGGATGTTTTGATGTTTTACCATCCTTGTGGGAGGCTTCTCTCATGACCCTGCATGGGGAGCTGGAGCTGACTGAAGGAGCTCATCCATAGTCTCCCCAGATTCGAACCTCTGACCTGTCGGTTTTCAGTCCTGTTAGCACAAGGGTTTAACTCATTGCACCCCTGGGGGTTCAACAAAGAATCAACAGCACACTATACATTTAGGAAGGGGGAAAAACCTATTTAATTTAGGAAAGTAAGACAGGGGCTTTATATAAAAAGTGGGAAGAGGAATATTTGATCATCCAGATGTTGTTTGACTGTCCTAGCCAGCAAAGCAAATAAGAACATAAGAAGAGCCATGCTGAATTGGACCTCAGCCCATCTAGTCCAGCATTCTGTATCACACAGTGGCCCACCAGTTGTACACGGGGATCTCGAGCAGAAGGGAGGGCAAAACCCTGACCTGCTCCCAACCCCCACAACCAGTACCCAGGGAAATCCTGCCTACCTCAACCAACTCCGAGGTGGCACTTGAATGTCCTTTTCAGTAACTACCGATACACTTGGTATCCATGAATCTGTCTAATCTTGCCTTGAAGTTGTTCAGGCTGACAGCTGTCACAACCTCTTCTGGAAGTGAGTTCCATAACCCAATGACCCTCTGGGTGAAGAAATATTTCCCTTTATTAGTCCTAATTTTCCTACCTTGGAGCTTCAGGGAGTGCCCTCTAGTCCTAGTGTTTTGTGACAAAGAAAATAATTTTTCTTTATTCACCTTTTCTATCCCATGCATGATTTTATACACTTCGATCAAGTCACCTCTTAAACGCCGTCTTTCAAGGCTGAAAAGACCAAGGTCAATAAGTCATGAGATGCAGTTCCACAATATCTGGAGGTCTGCCCATTCCCAGATCCTTCAACCCATCCTATTTAAAAGGCTTTTCCATTGGGGTCTGATTTCTCCTGCAGTATCTCATGCATTCTGCCAAGGTTGTGATTAAGCAAAGCTTCCATTCAATTTCCCATAAAGCAAAGGAAATAACTGGGAGTGCTCCACTTTAAGAGCATAGTGACAGAGAGACAGGCAACTCATGGAATATGTTGTCTGTTTGACCTGCCAGGTGTGCTTTATATTTTTAAGGCTTTATCCTTTATTCCAGTACATTATTGTTGCACAAAAGACTCCCACTCTTTTAAGGACACTTAATAAAGCTCCCTTAGAAAGCCATATTAAAACTCTTCATGTATTTTGATTACAAACCCCTGGAACAGTGCTGTGGAAAAAAACTCTCCCATTTAAACCAACAGTTTGCTTCCAAATAACTGCACGTGTGGAATGCATCCAAACTCTAGCCATGGATCCAAAGCAACCATATGTCACTGAGTACCACCAGATGTTAAGGAGTCATAGCAGAGAAAGGCTACTGCCGTCATGTCCTTCTTATGCACCTCCTGGGAGTATTTGTGGGAAACAGCTGCTTTGTTAAGATTGGGGAACCTTTGCTTTTGTGGACTACATCTCCCCCAACAGCTCCATGCTGGGTGGTGGTTTCTGAAGTTGGAAGTCTAAGGCCCCTTCTACACTGCCATATAAACAGATTATCAAAACAGATAATCCACATTATCAGCTTTGAACTGGATTATATGAGTTGGCACTGCTATATAATCCAGTTCAAAGCAGATAATCTTGATTTTATATGGCAGTGTTGAAGGAGCCTAAAGACATTTGTGCCAGATCAACTAGGGTTCTAGTTTCCGAGTTTATTCAGATGTAGGATACTAAGTTTTACACATATAGGTGCACAGAGAATTTTACAATTAAGCAGAATAGGATGATGGTGATTTGCTAAAAAAAACCCTGAGACAAATATATTACAAGGCTGAGATCAGGAATCTAAAGGCTGCTTTGCACATTCTGCACTATTTCTTTCTCATTATATAATTTAAAATATGCACAAAATTCACACATGGTTGATTTGCATATAAAACAACATTTTCTCTGCACGAAAATAATACTTCAGGATGGAAATGTTATTGTTTGTGCCCCCAGGAATAAGTTCTGAATTGTGAATTGCCTTTTCTCACAGTAGGAAAACTGTTAAAGTTACCAATAGCTTCCTTTAAGAAGAACTTAGTGAAGAACGACATATCTAAGGGCCCATCCAGACAGTACCTTTATTGTGGTATTCTACCGCAATAAAGAAAACCCTGGTTTGTGGAGAATCTTGGAAGGCGTGGGATAAATCCCACAGTTTACCGGGCTAAATAAACCCGGTAAACTGCGGGAATATCTACCCCCAGGCATGTAGCTGGGGGGAGGGCTTGAGGGGCTCAGGGTGGTCCGCGAGAATGCCTTACTGGTACATTATTTAAACTGTTATGTGTATTCATATCATGATCCGATCACCATGTTCAATACATCCCATATGCATGGGGGTATTGGGATAATGATACAAAAGGTTTGCTAGGGTAGATCCCCTCTCACTCAGACTCAGCCCCCAATCAAAATCCTGGCTACAGCCCTGTCCACCCCCTTCCCTGAAGCCCCCCCGGACCCCTTTGAAAAGTAATGAAAACCTACCTGGCCTCCATTACAGGCTTCAGCCAGCTTTCCCAGTGCATAGAAATTACACACCAGAAGAATGGGGTTGGGAGAGGGGGCAAGGAGGGAGGAAAATCGCTCCTCTGGCGCATCATTTCTATTTACTGCTCATTTCTATGAGCATATTTCTATGCTCGAATCTTGTAATGGAGGCTGTGTAAGTTTTCATTACTTTTTCAAAGGGGTCTGAGGGCTTTGGGGGATGGGTGTAGGGCCTCCAGACGTTCTCCTGGGTTAGTCACAGGAGAACGTCTGTGTGTTTTTAAAATGCGGATTCTTCTGGAATAAAGGCCTGTCTGGATCCACCCTTAGAATGTGACAACTGCCTGAAGCAGCAGACACCAGGCCAGCAACAACATTTTGCATTTACTCCTGATTGACCTTCTCCCAAGCCATTCCCATCTGTGGGATTTTCTGCGCTCCCTGTACTAGCAAAGTACCAATCATGCAAGGGATCTTGCTATGCTGTTCTTTGCTAATCAAGCTGGTTTAGATACAAAAAATGACAGAGGCATCCCCTTGCCTTGTACAAGGAATGGGAGGAAGCATAACTGTGTCTCTCAGGAGTTCTGGGTTCAGTGTTCTCTATGGGTTCAATCTTGTATAAAATAAAATACAGTACAGCTGTCATTTTTGTCCGTGTAATATACAGAATGGGCAGAGTCCACAGACGTCTGTTTTTGGACTATAATTCCAAATACCTCACAGTCATTATAGATAGTATGATCAGATTGACTGTGAGATACTGGGAGCTGTAGTCCAAAAACGCATGTTCTGAGGCTCCTGTGTGGTGTTTCTTCTTTCCCCCTTACGCATTGGCCAAGCGTTGTTTCATCTGTTCCTATTAGAGATTGGCTGCAGCAATCTTTAATATTCATCCTTCACACCAAAACAAATCCCAGTGTCATTTTGCTGAGCTCTAAGCTTGGATGCTATCTTTGATTATACACAGGCACCATGCAATATTTTATGTCATGAACTTTATTTCATCCTCAATCACATGCACAGTGCTCTATGGAGTAAAAAAAACTGGCAAGGATGGAGAGGGAGGAGAGAAGCAAAAAAGAGAATGTGCCTCTGGAAGTTACTGCTCTAAATGTAGGGCAGAACAGGCAGTACCCAAAACACTCCTTTGTCTCGTGGACACCCATGCCCAGATCATTACGTTTTAAATTAGAGCATCTCTAGCATGTAGTTTCTTCAAAGCAGCCCTTTCCATAGCAATGGGTGCTCAACCTTGGGAGGCAATTTGTCTGTGAAAGCTTAAGTATACCAGAGCCTGGGGAAGTTACTCTTTCGGACTACAGTTCCCAGAAGGTTTTTATAAAATTGTTGGTCTAAAAAAAGATTTTTCCATAAATTTGGCTTATGATTTGTTTAATAGATAAAGGGGATCCCTGTTGCTTACTAACCATGAGCAATAATACTTACTTCTACCTCTATTTATCTCCCAATCTCCCATTTGAAGTACTGCAGATCAGAATAGAGATGAGCACAGTACTGCTGTAGAGAATATTTTGAAGTGCTCTAGTCCAGTGTTTACCAACCAGTGTGCCGTGGCATACTAGTGTACCATGAGAGATCATCAGGTGTGCTGTGGGAAATTGGAACCTCCAATACCCTTTCTTCCCCCTCCTGACAAACACTTTTTCTTCTCCACTTGGGCTCCCTTCTTCCCATTCTCGCTCTGATTGCTTTGCCTCGCTTTGCTCACATTGCCGCTTCTGCGGGAGGGGGGAGGGAAGAAGATGTGACCCATGCGGGTGCTACTGCACAGACTTGCCCCACGTCTTCCTCCCTCCCCTCCACAGTGCTCTCTGGATATAGGTGAACTACAACTCCAAAACTCAAGGTCAATGCCCACCAAACTCTTACAGTATTTTCTCTTGGTTATGGTAGTTCTGTGTGGGAAGTTTGATTCCATTCCATCAGTGAAGTTTAGAATGCTCTTTGATTGCGGATGAACTATAACTCCCAGCTATTGAGCAAGACCTCCGTGTGTAGCTTTCTGCCATTCCTGCCAGGATATCGATGTTGTGTTCATTGAAACAGGCCCAGGTTTCACACTGAGTGTATAAATACATTTAAAAACATATTAACTATATGTATTACTGTGTTAGAGTGTCATTTTGTGCCATTTTGGTTGGTGGTGTTCCCCAGGATTTTGTAAATGTAAAAAATGTGCCGCGGCTCAAAAAAGGTTGAAAAACACTGCTCTAGTCTTTGAACATGGGGTAAGGAACTATGTAAACAAAAAGCAGGATGGTTGTCTTAGATGCATGAAGGACCCCCTGGTGGTGCAATGGGTTAAACTCTTGTGCCGGCAGGACTGCTGACTGAAAGGTCGGTAGTTCGAATCCAGGGAGAGCTCTCTCTGTCAGCTCCAGCTCCCCATCCAGGGACATGAGAAAAGTCTCCCACAGGATGGTAAAAACATCAAACATCCGGGTATCCCCTGGGCAAAGTTCTTGCAGACAGCCAATTCTCTCACACCAGAAGTGACTTGCAGTTTCTCAAGTCACTCCTGACACAAAAAAAGGCATGAAGGTGAATACCATCCAGAAAATTCAGCCTCTAACAGCCTCTACTCTTGGTTATGGTCAGAATATTGTGGGAATTGTTTTATATTTTATTGTTCTTATGCTCTGTTTGTTGTTCGATATGCTGTAAACCGTCCTGAGCCAATTGGAAAGGACGGTATACAAATCGAAATAATAAATAAAATAAATAAATAAAAATTATCTTTGGAGACCCACCATGACCTTGAAAGTGGACAAGAGTCTTTAAAGTCTGAAGGTGCCCTATTCGCCACCATTGCACAGATGAAAAACAGGACACATGTGACCAACTAACACCACACTGTGATCAAGGTGGCAAAAGCTATTAATAAGAAAACACATCTTTGGGAAAATGCAGCAGTTTGCTTTTGCCCAAAATTATAGGGAAGGGCAGGATTGCATGTCTCTTCTCCTTATCCATTTGCTGAAATAATTGAAAACAGACTAATTTTGTATTTTAATGTGAGAACAGGGGAGGCAGGTGAGCAGACAGGAGCAAAAACGAGACATTTAAAAGCAGCTGGAGAATTAGGATGACAGAGAAGTTTATCAGGTTTGTTCCTGCCACACTGGGACAGTTGAACAGTGTGGGGTTCTTATGCCTTCCCCTCAGGCTGACACTCTTGAAAGGGCAAAAAAGCTAGAAGAAAGTTGCAAATCACTTAAAATAGTCTCTTCATGATTACTGCTGCTTCTGTACTATTTAGTTTATTGTGAACTATTTCCACATATTCATAGGTCCTATACAACTGTTGTAGTATATTTCCACAAAAATTTGAAACAATTGTCTAGCAGCAGACTTGTAGCTCCATTAAGCTCCCCTGTTTATCTAGTTACTGCTTGTGTCCTTTGTGTTAGTTTTTAGACTATATGCATTTTGGTTTAAAAGAAAGTTGTGGGGGGGGGGGGTCCAGTGATGCTGATTTCCAGCATGAAATAATATTGTAGTTTTCTATCCACTCCATGCAGTCATGCTGGCCACATGACCTTGGAGGTGTCTATGGACAATGCCGGCTCTTTAGCTTAGACATGAGGATGAGTACCAACCCCCAGAGTCAGACATGACTGGACTCAACGTCAGGGGAAAACCTTTACCTTAACCTATCCACTTACTCAGACACATTGATAAAATATAATCAGAGTTAATTCACTCACCCATCCGATTTTTAGAAACTGTCCTATATGTGGATATGCTTAATTAATGAATCAAAGTTTTTTGAAAGTAGTTACGTTACATTTTGACAGAACAGCCAAATGGTAAAACTCAACACATGCATGAAACACAGGGACTTTGTTAGGAACAGGAATGTTTTCTGCCTTGAGGTTTGAGAGCTTTTGTTGATTTTTTAAAGGATATACCTCAGCCATACCTGCCAGACCAAACAAAAAAGCAGAACCAAATAGGATTCTGGACTAAACTGAAATTGTTGATTGGAAACGCACATGTTCCCTACCTTCAATGCATTCCACAGAAGAAAAGAATTGGCTACATGCGCCCATTTTGGAAAATGTGCTTAAAAAACCCAGCCTAGCATGAATTTCTGAAATATGCTTGTATGCTCTAATCCAGGGCTGTCCAACTTCTATCGGACCGGGGGCCTGAATTCCGGTCACTGATCACCTGGGGGGCCTTAGGGTCTGCCTCTGCCCCCGGCTCCACCCCTGCCCTGGCTTCGCCCCACCCCAGCTCCGCCCCCCACTCTGGCCACGCCCCCTCCACCAGCTCCGCCCCCTCCCCGGGCTCCAATTTACTTACAATTACTAGTTGCATTATTAATTATAAAATAAATAAAAAAATGGAACTGAATGAAAAAAATATAAATAAATATCAGAAGAGAGATGGATTGAGGAAGGGAATATATATGGGAGGGAAATAAATATAAATAAATAACATAAAAGCAAGAATGAAAGCAAGGAAGAAAGGAAGAAAGGAGCCCACCCCAGCAAAACAGCCCTCAGTTCCAAATTAAATACATTATTATTATATTTCTGCCCCATATATTCCCACCCCCATCTTCCCCTTATTTACAAATTAAATACATTTATTACTTAAGCCCCCTGCTTCGGCCTACCTTTCCAAACATGCTGGATCCAGGCGGCGGGCGGGCGAGGCGCCTGCGCCATCTGCGCGGCGCCTACGCCATCTCCGCGGCGCCTGCGCCATCTCTGCAGCACCTGCGCCATCTCCGCCTCACAAAGACGGAGCGCGCCGATTGGCGAGGGGGGGAGGGAGGGAGGGAGGAGGAGGAGGAGGGAGCCTGCTCCTCCTCCCTGCCCTGCCCCGCCCCTCCCCGCCGTGAAAAAATATATTAAAAAATAATAAAATAAAAAAGTTTACATTTTTTTAAAACTTTAAACAGCCGATTTCTTTTTTTAAAGGGTAGGGGACCGTAGGGAAGGGGCTGGGGGCCGTATATGGTCCCTGGGCCGCCAGTTGGACAGCCCTGCTCTAATTCAGTGGTTCTTAACTGTGGGCCGTGAACCACCAGGGGGCCATGAGGACAAAAATCTGGTACCCAAGCCCCCTTCCTCTTTACTTATTGCCACTCTTTCCCTGTCACTGACCATGGCATATGTTCTGTATTAGAAACTAGAGCTGCATTTTTCTGAATCAGCACCCCAAACTGAATCTAAAGTTGACTGAAAACTGACTTGTAATCATTTTGATAGTAATGTTGGAGAATGGTCCTGGGTTAAAGTGGTCCCTGGTCAAGTGGTCCCTGATCAAAAAAATGTTGGGAACCACTTCTCTAATCAATAAGTGACTAATGCTAAGAAAAATAGATATTAAGTACAGAACAAACATGGAATAGACCTGAAAGTGGGGAAAGAGAAAGGTTCATATAAGGATGTCCATGTGCCAGGTCAGTGCTTATTAAGGTTGCCTGGTCTCAGGGATCTCCATGTGTCTCTCTGGGCCAGGTTCTAAAACTGGAATAATTTTGATTTAGTAACTTTAGTGTTTTACGGATCTGTTTCAGGAGTTGGAGGAACTGATGGAGGCACCAACTCAGAATTGTAGCCGTCTCTTATGTTGGATCTCTATGGATATCTTGGTTCATACAACCACCAACTCTACATTGTTGTCACATACCACATGCAAGCTGAGACCAGCATAAAATGTTACATTGAGCCTGTGTTGGCTATGGAAAGAGAGGCCCAGTGTCTGATGTGTCTTGGAAGAAAGGAGGAAAGCTCACCCTTCCAAGAAAATTAATGATCACATATTCTGCCATCTCACACACCGTCTATCCTGCCTCCTGTTGTTAATACAAATTAATTTGACTACTTTGGGGTTGGAAGTAATCACATTTCAGTCCATATTCACAGGCTAGGATTGAAATCCAATTTTTGTATAAACTCCTATTAAAAACCCGATGTGAGGATGGAAACTCTGAGAGGGTGAAAGCTCAAGTGGCGATGGTAGCAAGAGGTGATGCTGTAACAAAGCATTCCCTGAGTGATGATGTAACAGTTTGAACTGCAGCCGGAGCGTGTGGCAGCCAGTGCCAGATATGTGGAGGAATGATTAGGGCAGCACTTTATCCTTGTAATTGCTGATGATTTATGGCCGTCTTTAAAAATGTTCGTTCATGCACTCTTTTTGAGCATTGGAAGGGGCTATTTCTAGGCTCTGGAGCTTGCTATAAAAAGCATTGTTGAAGCAGAAGGTTTCTGGGAGTGAGGAGCCCAGCTTCACCCAGTTGTCTGGTCATGCGTTATGATTGGCCATTCCCTTGCCTGGATTGGGCAGGCATCTGCAGTGTGAAGTTTGGGTGAAGAGGAGGGGCCTGGCAAGGCTGTTGGAAAGTGTGTCCCGCACCCCAGCACGGTGCAGTTTGATGCCAGACACACTCCTTGTTTGTCAGTTCTTTAATCCGCCTTCATATTTTCCAGCTGTTTCTTCCCACTCACCCCTTAAGGGAGCGAGGGGCCCAATTTGCAGAGCTCTCGTAAGGTGGAGAGTGGAGTCGGAGCACCGCCGTCTGTTAGCAGGATACTTAGAAGAAAACTAGGTGCAGAAAAGCAAAAAGTTTAATCAATCTTCCAGCCCACTCAAGAGAGGGAGAGAGGGGGGGTGGGTTAGATCACAGTGTATTTTGAGATGTGGAGATCTTTTTAACTCTGTGCTTCATCACTGTCAACCAAGTAAGTTCATACCATTCCCAAGCTGGCCCAGGATAATGTCCTGCCTAGCATGAAGGGCAAAATAACACCCCTATCTTGCCATATACAGAAATACAGGTATCTTTACCTACTGCTCATCACCTCAGGAGCTCTGTTGGGCTGAGAAAAAAAACATAATATACATATGCGGGATAATGGATGTGGAAAAACATTCCCTCTTTGACAGCCTCCTTTATATTTTCCATCTTTCTTTTCTTGGAAAAGGCAAAGATAAAGGTTTCCCCTGACATCTAGTCGTGTCAGACTCTGGGTGTGTGTGTGTGCGTGTGTTTGTGTGTGCTCTCCATTTCTAAGCCAAAGAGCCAGCATTGTCCATAGGCAACTCCAAGTTCATGTAGCCAGCATGGTTGCATGAAGTGCCCTTTGAGAGAGGCCCAATTCTCCAAGCCTTCATAAGGAAAGGAAGAAAATACAGTTTTTTTAGGGTGACTTTAATACATAAGGGCAGCAAAGTGGAATTTCAGTAGGATAATGGTGTCTTGGCTGGTACTTATTACATGGCACCATGTCCAATCTGGTGCTGTTTTGCATCCTATCCATTAGAGCAGCATTTTCTTTTCATTAACAGGTAAAACCTGTTAATGGCTCACACGTATTCCTACCTTCCAATGACTGATTTCTGTCCACTAGTCCCCTTGCACTGCAGTTCCAATATTCCACTATTCCCAAGCTGGCTGTTTTCCTTTTTAAGACAATTTTTTTCTCATGTTGCCATAATTGCAAAATTGTGGTAATTTGAAAAGGCATGCTGTGAATGGCATAGGACAGAAAAGCAGGGTTATGGATTGCTAGAGCAATGTGGAAGACACATCACAGGGCATTAGATTGCCAACTGTAGAGGTGTGGTAATGAATGGTCTAAAACCGGTTTCAATTCCCTACACTAATGTTATTGAAGCAAGAAAGCAGGTTGGTATGATGAAGTCCAGAATGTCAGTCGCTTCCACAAGATCTTTAGTCACCTGGTTCAAATTGTTTCCAAAAAAAAGTGAAGAATTGGAGTGAATTTGGGATGAGGCTTGCTGTTGCAATCTTCTCCCATCTTTAGACGTACAGTGAAAAAAAATAGTTGGGGCTTAGTATTTATAAATATATGTTAAATCCCATGAAGAAAAGATGTTCTGAGACAATGTAGTGTCCTGTGGGGCATCTTTGGCTGTATTGTTCCAAAATATAATAGTGAACTGTGGATATGTTTATTCGAATTGAAGACCTGCAAATCTATTTGTGCTATATGGAGCAATACCAAACCAAGTTCCATCTCTAAGATAACCAATCAAGGTAGTGAGTCAGAAATGCACTTAAAAGAATGGTGACATTTCCTTGATAGTTTGAGTTACAAAACAAAAAAAATGTTATCCAGATGGGAACAACTGACTGTTCTGAAGACAAAATTAAACTGGAAAAGGAAACTAGTTTTAAAGTCAAGGCTATTGGTCTCATGCAATTTTTTCTGGGATCCCATAACTGGGACACTCTACTGTTGATCTAGATCAGATAATAGAGTAGGGATGGGAATCATATTGCTCCCAGTAGCCTGGGGTAGTCAGTGGTGAAGAGTGTTAGGAGTTGCAGTCAAACATCATCTGAAGGACCCCATGATGCCCCACTCTTGATACTGATTTCTCCCATTGACTATCACAGATTGATAGATATGATCTATTGTTTTCTGGAGCATGAATTAACATTATTTGGTTCCACCACAAAGCATGTTGAATATTTTTACAAAAAATGTTATATTAATGAATCTTAGAGCATGAAAAATGCTTTATTGAACTACAATTTTAAGAATCTAGCATATCCAGTAAAGGAATTTTCGCAAGCTGTGGCTTACTTCACCAAATATATGAAGGACTAACTGTACATGGCCGTGCGTTGCTGTGGCCCTCAGAAAACAGAGGAATTCCAGACATGAAACAATCTGGGCTAGGGAACACCTCCCCACTAAGGTTTCCTGCAGGCAGGAAGAAGCCTGGCTTTTAA
Organism: Anolis apletophallus; assembly: GCA_030556195.1. NCBI lineage: Eukaryota > Metazoa > Chordata > Lepidosauria > Squamata > Anolidae > Anolis > Anolis apletophallus. The sequence goes on from JARBWK010000001.1 coordinate 71,535,921, forward strand.
GCTGCAAAGGTAATCAACCTGGGCAATTGCCACATTAACACCTGGCTCAAATAGAAAAGAGTTCTTTTTCCCACCCTGGACCTTTCACATATCTTTAAAGAGAAGCCTCTCACAGGATGATAAAACATCTGGGTGTCCCTTTGGGGGACATTCTTGGAGATGGCCAATTCTCTCACTCGGGAAGCAATGTGTAATTTTTCTAGTTTTGTGAGATATGTCAGGTCACCCTGCAAGGCCTGAGGTTGGGAGACGACACGAAGGTCATGGTGCAAGCCGGGTAGGACGGAGACAGGGAGGGAGGGCCTATGTGAGGCCCTGGCATGGTGGAGGAGGGTAGGCATAAATGGAAGGGGACCCGGGGGAGAGGGGGAGACTCTCAAATCGGGGACCTTGAGAAACCGAGGGTCTGCCTGCCCAGCCCGCCGGAGCCTTCTACGCTCCCTACAATTGTTTTTTATTCCTCCTGCAGGATGAGAGCGGGGCCAGGGGAATCATTTTCGCACATGTGCTGTATTGTCTTAGCTTTTTGGGGTTTTTCTTCCCTTTTTTGTGTTTTTATGAGTGATGGTCACTCGTTGATTTGATAGGTGTACTGTGTCTAAATTTCATGTCAATTCGTCCAGTGGCACGAAAATCGGCAACACATTCCACCATACCACGAGGTACCTATACGGCCAAGAAACCCCACCCTAGATACCTCACAACCCCCCAAAATCAGGCAACATACCTGGCATCCCTGCCTCTTCGCTGTCAGCGCGTGTTTCGAACGTTCGCGCATGGCAGCCAGAGCGCAGCGGCCTGATTCCACAGACTGAGGAGGGCCCGAGGAGGAGGGAGGAGGGGCCTCCATGGACTGTTTCCAGCTGGGCGGGAGAAGAGCCCGGATGGGGGGGGAGGCGGACAGGCCTCGCTGCTGCTCCTGCCCTGCGCCGTGCATGGCAGCCAGAGCTCAGCGGCCCCGATTCCAAAGATTGCACGGGAAGGGAGGGAGGGGGCTGGCCAGGGAGGAGGAGGCGGCTCCCTCCCTCATCCTCAGGCCCTCCTCCGCCTCCTCCTTCCGCCTCCCCCTCACCGCTGGGATCAGGAACAGCGGCGGCAGGAAGGGAGGGAGGGGGCCGGCCAGGGAGGAGGAGGCGGCTCCCTCCCTCATCCTCAGGCCCTCCTCCTCCACCTCCTCCTTCCGCCTCCCCCTCGCCGCTGGGATCAGGAACAGTGGCGGCGGGAAGGGAGGGAGGGGGGTGGCCAGGGAGGAGGAGGCGGCTCCCTCCCTCATCCTCAGGCCCTCCTCCTCCGCCTCCTCCTTCCGCCTCCCCCTCGCCGCTGGGATCAGGAACAGCGGCGGCGGGAAGGGAGGGAGGGGGCTGGCCAGGGAGGAGGAGGCGGCTCCCTCCCTCATCCTCAGGCCCTCCTCCGCCTCCTCCTTCCGCCTCCCCCTTGCCGCTGGGATCAGGAATAGCGGCGGGAAGGGAGGGAGGGGGCCGGCCAGGGAGGAGGAGGCGGCTCCCTCCCTCATCCTCAGGCCCTCCTCCTCCTCCTCCGCCTCCCCCTCCCCTTACAGAGACAGAGAGAGACAGAGAGAGAGACAGAGAGAGAAAGAGAGAGAGAGACAGAGATAGAGACAGAGAGAAAGAGAGATAGAGAGAGAGAGAGAGAGAGAGAGAGAGAGAGAGAGAGAGAGAGAGAGAGAGAGAGAGAGAGAGAGAGAGAGAGAGAGAGAGAGAGAGAGAGAGAGAGAGAGAGAGAGAGAGAGAGAGAGAGAGAGAAAGAGAGAGAGACAGAGAGAGACAGAGAGAGAGAGAAAGAGAGAGAGAGAGAGAGAGAGAGGTGTATGGCACAGCAAAGCGTGCACGGGTCAGCTAGTATCTATCTATCTCCAGGATTTCCATCGCTCTTTCAATCGTACATGGGGATGAGGAGTCAAGTTTGTTTGACAAATCAAGGGAAAATGAAATGCAGAAAGTACTAACACTAAACACTTATGCTATAGAAACTAAGTATTCAGAAAAATCTTGATAAAATATAAACTTTCTGGTATGAGGTACACAAATTAGGTAGGTACTTTTGTAAGAAGCTCTGATCTGAAGTTAGATCTCTGAAAGCTGGAGGAAGTTAGCATGAACATTTCTTAGAAATGACATTGGGCTTTTCTGTGTTTTTTCTCCTATAGTTAAAGCTGATGTGAACCAGCTTCTTTTAAAGTGAGTTGTGATTCTGTTTGTGATTTTCTCCCCACAGAAAAAAGTCAAAACTCAGTATGAAAAGGAACTAGCAACCTGTGAATTGATAGCAGAAAATGGTAAGATTTTCTAAGGGATACCCTTAGACAGTCCCTTCCAATCATATCTGACATGTATGCAATATGGACAAACTAATGGGTAAATTTCCGCCAAACATATCTCCATCTTGTCTCTTCACCTATTCTCGGTAAAGGTAACCTATACAAATTCAGGTTTAGAAAACTGAGGGAATAGTCGAAAAAGTCTGGCTAACAGCAGACGGAACTCCTGTACCAGCCCAAGGCTATATAGTTCGAGTCCAAAATGGTATTGAGAGGGCCAGCCAAAACATTGATTAGAATACAAATTCCATCATATAGTCCTGATGGGATGATGGGAGGCACAGAGGCTTAGAGATGGTGACAATTTGGAGAATATAAACATCAGAGCATTGCTCATGGCAGCAGGATCTGCATAAAGCAATCTCGTATGAACATAAATTATTTTGTAAAAGTCTTTGTTCTTATAATCTCACACATGCATACATTCTTTGAGTTGTCTATTACATTACCATAGCCTGAGTATAATTTGTAATAGGCAGGTGTTATTATTGTCTTTGAGTGAGACGAAAACAGCTTTAGCAGCTGTGCCAACTCACTCAGCTAAAGAATTTTTCCTAAATAAGCAGCACTTTTATTTAACAAATGTACGTTTAGTTTGGGAATGAAGCAAAAACAGCAATGTATTTAAAGAGAAGAGGGCTTCTAGCAGAGAGCATAAAAGGATCAAATATTTGTCCAAATGACTACCTTCATAGCACCATTAAAGAGGCAGTGATGCTCCCTCCTTGTACGCAGTGGTACAGTGTACTTATTTAAACTGCAAGTGATTTTTAAGGACTCCTAGATTGCAGTGGATCTTTGATATCTGCAGAGCTTTCATTCCACGACTCCTGTGCATATCAAAATCCATGGATGGTCAAATCCCATTATATACAGTGGCATAGCAAAAGGCATGCCTTCTATAAAATGGCAAAATCAAGGTTTGCTTGTTGGAGATGTGTGTGTGTTCATTCATTCATTTATTCATTCATTTCTTCATTCTAGCTGTTAATGGATTACTTGATTTGATTTGATTTGATTTTTTGTTTTATTTGGGTTTTATCCCACCTTTCTCTTGAAATAGGGACTCAAGGTGGTTAACAAGCAATGCCAGTGGTTGATTCCGTGGATCCAGAATCCATGGATATGGAGGACAGGCTGTACTTAACATGTTAAGCCAGTCTGCTAGTAGACCCCTGGATATTTGCTATAATGGCCTTCTCGCCTATGCAAAACCTTATCAAAATCCTCTCCTCCAGGTGTTACAAATGCCATAGTGTTTCAGGGAAGGGCTGCCTCCTTTACTTGAAGAAAGGGGTCGCCTTCATACAGAGTCTGCACTCTTCAAGCAATTATTCCATTCTGCTTTGTTTGGACTCTGGTATGTAGGTTCCCCAAGCTGTTCACTTACCACTATTATTAAGCACCTAATACTAGAAGTAACAACCATACCTGCCTATACTCAATAATTGGAGCTGGTGTGTCTCTGTAATTATTTGGGCATAGCAAGCATTCATGACTTTCATTTCTTATTTGTTTGTCTTAGCCACACTCTCTCTCTTCCTTCATTAGTTAGCTTGCAGTTAGTCTGTTCATCTTCCTTTTGTAGTCTGCACTTCTCTCTACTCCTTATTCGAAAAGCACATGTTACAGAGCCTCTCACCATGAGATATTATATTTTTAATATTTTTAAGTAAAACTACTTCTCATGTTTTTACCAAGAAGACTAGGCTGGCTTTATATTTTTCTGCTAGACAGTGAGTGTTGGTGTTATGGAACTGGTTGTTGTTCCGCTTCTGCTTTTGAATAATGGTTTACTTCTGTTGTGAGATACACATACCGTGAGATAACACTACTCAGCAAGCATCAGAGTGCACATCTCCAGTTATGAAACCACCCATTGATTTGGATATACAATTCCTTTTGCGGCATAAGGCACAGTGCAATCACTATCAGATAAAACAAGAGTGGAGAAGGTTTCTCCAGAAGTTTTTGGACTGTAATGTCCATGATCCCCCAGCTAGAGCTGAGGACGTTTATAGGCCAGAAACTTTTAGATTGTCACAAATGCCTACCTCTGATATGACCTAAGATTTTAATCTCAACATTGTTGAATTTTATGTATCTCTCACTAAATAATCTTGAAAACTAATTAGAATTGTTCAACCAGAAATCTCGTTGATCTAATTGATCACTTTCCTGCTTAGAAACATTAGATGGTTGTGGTCAAAAAGGAAGCTATTCCAGAGGGATTTTTGCTGAGGTATAGCTTACTAATTGGATTGCTTAAAGATCTTAAAATAGGGGCAGGAAACCTTTGACCCTCCAGATGATTTGGACTTTAATTTCCAAAAGCCTGAGATAGTGTGGCCAATAGCAAAGGGTTATTGGTGTTGTAGTTAAAATATTTGGATGGCAAACCCCCAGACCCAATATCTCCACCTTTAAACATCCCTCCATGTCAGCTTTAGAAAGTTAGAAATGTTGTTTAGCACAGGATTACTAGATTTGAATGTGGAAGCTTATGTACTTTTATCATAAAGGTAAAATGAAGTAAGATGATGATGATAAACATGAAAGTTACTTACGTATACTGCCTTCTTTTACTCTTCTTTTTTTCCTTGAACAAGTCAACACAACTGATTTACACAAAGGAGCAGAGAAATGTGAAATAGAGCTGCTAGAGAAGCATACAATTGAGATCACAACACTCCAGCAGCAACAACCGGAGGAGTGTCTGGAAGAAGTTGATCTGACTGAGACTAAAAGGCTTAGCCAAGATGTTAAAATGCAGGTTGGGTTAGACTATTCAATATTACTGTATTAATAACGGCTTTGATTACCATCCAACTATACTCCCTTTTGTAGACACGTTTCAGGGCAAATCCTACTATTAGACAAAGTGAGGTGATGTCATAGGTCACTGCTTCTTAAACTGTGGGTCTTAACCCCAAATGGAGTCTCCTTACCTCAATGCTGGGGTCATAAAAATGTTGTCAACAGTAAAAGGTTTCTGAATGCTACACTCTTACACAAACCTGTTGTCAACAACGTGCAGTATTTACAGTGGACTCTGAAGAAAATGCTTTAGCTGTACTCCACAAAAATGGAAAATCAGCCTGTTTAGCATGCCTTGCAAATGCTGATTTATTATCAGTCCCATACAAAATTCTCAGTTGGAAAGGGGTTGTGTGTGAAAAAAGTTTAAGAAGACCTGCCACAGATCTTGTAGTGAAAGTGAACGCGTCAGGAACAGAGCTCTGCTTGTGAGGACTCTGGGTCTTGTGGCTAAACTAACATCAAGGGAGGAAAAGGTCCTTATGCATCCATCTGCCATTGATATGGGGAATGTTGGACAATTCATAACACAGTGTCTTTCTGCTGGAAAGTGGTGGGATTTGTGTCCTGGAAACAGGATGTAAAGGGCAAGTGTGGCATGGATTGGCCGGGCAGCATTTCGACTTGCCCCTCCCTTGATTTCTGCTTTTTACAAAGAGTTTATATAAGTCAAATTGCAAACACAAAATATCCTCCCCACTTCTCCTGTCATTTTTTATTGTAGTGGAGCAAAACACTCATTGAGAAAACTCAGCAGGTGTTGGATGTGTAACTAGCTCTCTTTCCTTAAAGGCAGAATTAGAAGAAGCAATTTTTTGAATCTTTCAGATTTCAGAATTCCTGCACAACACATTGGGATGTTGAATACCAGGAGAAAATTGTGTAAATTCATTATTCTTGCCACTGGCAGGAAATGTTTCTCAATTTGGGCATGAATAATTGGATATTCTTTCAATTCCTAGTTAGATTTCTTGATTTGTAGTTATTGGAGTTAGAAAGTTGTTTTCAAAAAACTCAAATTCCCAGGTTATTGAGCTGTGTGGATGAAGATCCTGATGTGAAACATAGAGGGGCGTTTGCGATCCCCTCCCAGCTGTCCTAATCTGGATTAGGTGCATATCTTCTGAGCTTTCTATGACATGGTGTTTGTCTGAGTAGGCAAATAGTGAATGATGCATATTTCTGTAGAGGTGTGGATCTGTGCAATGCATTCGGCCTCATCTTCTTGTTCCAGGAGACTATAGACAAATTGAGTTCCCAGATGAAGTCTTTTGAAGACAAAATGAAACGAGTGGAGGAGTCAGTCCTGAGCAGAGATTATAAGAAGCACATCCAGGTACCATGAGCAAAACCAGGCATGATCTACTGTGTAGGATCTTTTGTTTATGAAAAGTGGAACAATACTACTTCCTTCCATCACAAGCACACTTCCCTCTCACATGTTCATTTAATGCATGGAGAAGGAGCAAAACTGCACATATTAATCATACCTCCTTGCTGATCCCATACCCCAAATTTGCATGTCGAAGGGATAATCTTGATGCATTCAGCGAAGACACTTCCAATAGACATTTTGGTATGTGAACCCATGTTTCAAAACATGAAAGAAGCCTTCTGAAAGGAACCAAGGCTTCCTGATTATGGCAAAAGGAAGATAGATTAACACACACACACACACACACACACAAATACAATTTTGCTTGAAAGCTTGGCCAGTAAGCCAAGTGCTTGGCTTTCTAGACATTTGAACTACAGCTCTCACAGTTTACAAGATTGCCTGGTGCTTCTGGTAGCTAAAGTCCAAGACATCTATAGGACCCAAGGTTCCCCAGCCCTGTTCTGAATAGTCATTAGATACTGACCATAAGCATAATGAAGTCCATTGAAACTGGGAAGTAAATTTCATTGAACTCATAGGGACTTGCTTCAGAGCAAGCATGCATGCATTTGCACATCAAGCAATGTATCCGTACAAGTGAATTTGTCCATACAATTAGCAATTAGGGTTGCTACATGAATAAGGGACAGGTACCTAAAATAGTGAATTTTTCACGAAAATAAGGGACACTTCATTAAAAACTTGAAAATTATCAATTGATTTTGAAGTTTTTAATGAATTGTCCCTTATTTTTGTGAAAATTTCCCTATTTTTGGTACCTGTCCTTTATTCTTTTATCAAAAAGTGGCAACCCTAATAGCAATACACATGCACACTACATTACAGTGGGAAAACCCCTTGAGCTCAATGGGACTTACTGCCTGGCATAGGCTATAAGATGTAGTTTCTTGCTAATATATTGATGGGAGACAGTGAGGCTCTGGGTGGAATTAGGTTCATGCATATATACATTATATACATATATGCTTGCATATATATGTTAGTGAAGGAATATAAAATGATAGCTGTCAGCATTCTGTTTTAGGATGCATGTTAACATCCCTCCTCTTGTTTTTTAGGATCATGGGAGTCCCGGCCAGTTCTGGGAGCAGGAACTAGAGAGTTTGCATTTTGTCATTGAGATGAAAAATGAACACATCCACCATTTGGACAAAAAGCTATTTAACTTGGAAACAGTGGTGGGTTTGCTAAATTTATTAATATGTCATAAATATTTCTGGTCATTAGAAAACACATATGAATTTGGAAACCCTTGTGCTGTATACTTAAGCGACCTCACTGTATCTTCCTTTGAACTTAGAAAAGCTCTTTCTTACTATAGTTCCCTTTGACTATAGCAGAGAGGTGTAATCTGTGAGGCCCTATGGGAAATGTAATCCAAAACAGTAACATTTCCAAACTCTACCTTTCCATGGATGCTAGTGATGTCCCGGTCCTCTCTGGCTTCCCGTAGAGGACAACATGTCCAAACTCTACATCTTGAAGGTCTGTAGATGTAGGAGCACTGTTGCCAGGCATGTAGCCGGGGGCTAATGGGGCTTCAGCCCCCCCCCCCCGAAATTCTCAGGGTGGTCCGCGAAAAGGCCTTACTGGTACATTATTTAAACTGTTATGTCTATTCATATCATGATCTGATCACCATGCTCATTATATCCCACATTAATAGGGTTATTGGGATAACAATACAAAAGGTTTGCTAGGGTAGACCCTCTTCCACCCAGTCTCAGCCCCCGAACCAAACTCAGCCCCCGAATCAAAATCCTGGCTACGGCCCTGACTGTTGCCTTTCTGAAATATACTTATTGCTGTTCAACTTTCTGAGAAAAGTTTCCCATAGGCTGCATTTCAACAAAGTGTTGTGGTTCTGTGCTTTTTTTTCTTGAGATTACTAGATGTTTTGTGTGTCCACAGTATCTGTGTAGTGTTTGAGGCCTAAGCAAGAAGTGAAGACACCATCACCAGGGGCTTTGAAGGAAGGGGGCAGTGTTTGCTTCTCTTGCTGCCTCTGGCCCAGCTCCTGTGGACTCACTCCTGGCAGGACTGAGGCTCTGTCTCTGCAACTCGAGGCCAGCAACAACACCTCCTTGCCTCATAGCCTGGGGCATAAAAAGAACCACGCCTGCAGGGCCTCAGGCCTAAGCAAGAAGAGAAGACACCATCACCAGGGGCTTTGAGGGAAGGGGCAGTGTTTGTTTCCCTTGCTGCTTCTGGCGCAGTTTATAGGGACTCAGTCAGCATCTGGGGACCACTTGGTGCTGCCAGACTCTATCTTGATTGGCCTCCATTTCAGCATCCTTGGGTCAGCACAGAGATACCAGCATATGTTTCCTTCAGTCATGGCCTTTGATTCACCTGGGCCCTCTCTTGAGTGAACACTGCCACCCTGGTTTGGCATCTCATTCTTCCCCTGATGGAACATCTGCTCTGTTACAACTCTATGCTAATATGTTTTATTGCATTTTTATGTTTTAATTGTTTTATAATTTGATATGTTATATTTATTATTTGTTGTATAATGCGGCATTGAATGTTGCCATAATTTGTAAGCTGCTCTGAGTCCCCTTCTGGGTTGAGGAGAGTGAGGTATAAATACAGTAAATAATAATAATAATTTGATAATATTTTTTAAATATAATTTTATTAAGTTTCCAACTTAGGAAACTTAAATAATTTGATAATATTTGATCCTTCCTCTGGCCTCTTACAGATGGAGCGGAATTTGTTGCTTGAGGAGAAAGTGAAAACCCTTCAGCAGGAGAATGAAGACCTCCATGTACGGATGCAGAATCACATAACAGTGACAAGGTATGGTCTTCAGCTTCATGGTGCATCTCTGGCATACTATGCCTTTGTGAAAGGTTTGAGAGATCGGCTATAGAAAAAGATGTGCAAAAGGTTTACTAGAAACTTTAGGGTGACCAGATTCACTATCCTTGTTATATATATTCAAGCTATTTAGACCAGAGAAGCAGCAATTATAGCATAGCTATGACTAGGCCTGGTTGATCCATGGTTCTAAATGGGTCAAAAGTACTTACAAAACAAAATGAACTTTCAACCAGGCCTAGCTATGACAGATAGCAAAAAGCCAACTAATCAAAGTAGTAGCAAAAAATTCTAACACTGTATAAGAATCTCTAAAATATCGGTGTCCTGTGCAACATTTAATGTCAGTATGTTCTGATAAATGAAGTTTCCCCCAAATATTTGAAGAGGCTTGTTGCAATCCGTATTACTGAAAAAAATGCTAAACTTTACTAGGTTCTAGGCTATTTTTAAGTACATTTGCCTGATTATCTCTGGTACAGGCATTTAATGTGCTCCACCCTGTTGTGAAATCCATGGTGTACTTTCCAGTTCAAATGGCTCCTTTTTATCTTTTCCCACCTACCATATCATTTCTGAGAACTGCCCTGTATTATTTAGGGAAGTGCCCTTAGCTCAGTGGTAGAGCATGTGCTGTGCATGCAGATCGTTCCAGGTCTAATCTTTGACCCCACTCAAGATAGGTCCAGGAAGAAACCAGGTTGTTAGAAAGAGGAAAGAGAAACCTCTAGAACAGCTATTTATAAATACTTCAGTGGCTGTGATTGCAGAAAATAGGGTGTCCAGAGGGGACAATCCTGTCAGCCTTAGGCAGTGGTACCTTGGATGCTGCCTCTGACAACTTTCTATGTGCATATATCCCACTGGCTATGCTGGCAGGGGGATTCTAGCAACTGTACAGTTATCTCTCCCCATTCACTGGGGTTAGGGGTATTAAAGCCTCACAAAAGTAGAATAATCTCAAATTAAAAAAACACTTTGCAACCTGAGCAATCATCTCTCTAGGCTTTCTAATGCAATTCTGTGATCAATGTGTGGCAAAAGTGGACCTTAGAATCACACTGAAGGGCTTAGAAATTCCTAAAGAGAACATGTTAATCAAATCCACAAACAATCAAAATTGCAAAAGTGAAACCCGCAAATGTGAACGGCTGACTATAGTCTTCAAAGAAACTTATCACGGCATTGGTTCTGTTTTACAGGCAACTCTCTGATGAGGTCCTGAAACTTCGTGAGGCCCTGGAGAAGGAGTCGCAGCTCAAAGAACAAGCTCGCCGGGAGGAGGAAGAGCTGCTGTACAGAGTGCTCAATGATGACCTTGCGCATATCTTTGCCCATCTCCACTGAGGCAATGCTCTTTCCTACGTAGCACTTTGAATGGCCAAGCAGACTGGACATGGGACCGAGCAGTCCCTAACAAGACATTGAGCTGAGTGCTGTGTTGACATAAAAGTTTCTGAATGCCAAATACCTTGGTTTTCAGTTCTCCTGACACTTGAAAAGGAAGGGAGATGCTCTCCCCACAGAAAAAAAGGACAGCTTTGATAATAACCATGATATAAGATTGAACTTACTTCCATTTTGAGTGTATGCAAACAAGCATTGGCCAGGCTGGATTTCCCCTACCCAAGGCTCCTCACCAGGGAAACAACCAAATAGCTACCTCAGATACTGAACCGCATGTGATAGGGCGATGTACCAATTACCCTTGGTTTAATATTTCTTTTAAAAAATAATCTTTATTAGAAAAAAAGGATTTAAAATTTTGTCATAATAAAACACCAAGTGGATAGATAAAGTATAGAATAGAGATATAAAGTAGAGTAGAAAAAGTATAGCAGGGGGAGTAAGGGCGGGGGGCAATGGGAGAAGATGGGAAAGATAGTGTGTGGGAAATGGTGTGGGGTGTTTAAAAAGAAAACAGTGACTTAAACGAAAGAAGTATAGTGTTAAAGATCTCTTGAAATCTTCTAAGAGGTTTCCTCCTTTTTCTTTCTTCTTCTTTGTTTTATTTCTCCTTTTCTCCCACTCTTCTTTTCACACGTGACTTTATCCTTTTCAAATAAGTGTTTTTATTTTATGTCTTGTCAAGAATGCTGTGACTTGATTCCAATTGGTCTCTTCTCTAGGTATACCCTTGTTTTTGGATAATAGATATGTGAGTTTGGTTTAATATTTCAATAGCTGTGGCTTTTAGGTTGGAAGGAGCCATAGAAAATGAGAAAAGACATCTAAATTAAAAATACAGGGGCCCAGCTCTCAGGTTCTCTTATCCATTTGATCAAGGATGGATTTCATGAGGCCTTGTAAAAGTTGTTGGACTACTTGCCCCATCATCCACCACCATTAACTCTGCAGGCTATTGCTGATGGGGTTTCTAGCCCAATGACATCAGGAGGAGAAACATTCCTCTTGTCTGAGGTAGAGATAGGGAGGAGGTTGAGTTAAATTTCCACAGTTGTTAAATTAAATTAATATAATTAATTAAGTTAAGGATGTAGAAATTGACATTTCCAGCAAAGGGATGAATCACTCCCTTTTTGGTGACACTTGTTTTAGGATTACTTGGTAAACTATGAAGTTTAGGTGACTGATCCTGCTTGGCTACTAGCTGCGGATTCTTATTGGAGCCAACTACCGATAACTGAATTAAGAATTTTGACAGAAATCCTAATATTTGCAACAAAAGGATGGTTCAGTTATTCTCCCAGCCACACAGGACCTACAGTATGTTCTATGTGAGGGGCTCAATTACAAGAATATGGCTTAATCGTTGTGGGCCTTTCCATCTTTGCTGTGATAGTAAAATGGCTTCTTGCCTGCATGGTTTATTTATTTATTCTTCAAACTTCCTACACCGCCACTCCCCGAAGGCTCGGAGCGGTTTACAGTTTGACATAAAATACACAGCACACGGACAATACGATACAACACAAAAGGGAGGTTTGAGAATGGCTGCAGCAGATTAGGTCTTAAGCAAATGAGAGAAAATGGAAAAGGCACCTTCTTCTGATTTACCTTCTTCTGTTCCTTCCAGTAGTGACGATCCTATTTAAATAGGTTTTTTAAATGTCTTGAGGATTTTTTAAAAAACTTTCTTTGCTGCAGAGCTTGGAAATGTTACTTTTTGGATTTCATTGCTCAGAATCCTGCAGTTCTGGGAACTGAAATCCAACTTTTCCAAGCTTTCTGTTGTTGCGCTGTCAAGTTACTCGTTATTATAAATGCCCACAAAATGCAAGCACTTGGATATTCAGGAGGGCTTTCCTTCCTGTGTCAATGTTTTGTGATGCCGCCCAAAGAGGTTGCCCTCTCGTGGACATGATGCAGCACTGCTAGTTGCAGAGAAATGAGCAGCTGGCTGTCCAAACTGAAGACACTACTGCCGAGGCGTAGCACGTAGACAGGCACTGGTGGAAGAAAAATAATTTTAATTGGAACAAAGGGCATGAAATCTTATCAAGGAGTTTACTATACTCATGTACCAATGGAAATAGTTGCCTGTAGCACATTGTGAATTGTGAATAAACATTGGCACAGAGTATAGGAAGCCAATACATTTCAGGGAAATGTCCATGTTTCAGTCTTGGAAACTGCACTATAGATCCATACAACAGCTGAATTATTTTCCTGCTACTACGCACTTACTTTAAAAAAATATTTTGGTGAGGCCTCATCAATGAAATGGAATGCTTCAGAGGGTTCTATGATTCAGTTACTCTAATTCCTGATCCTGTATGCTGTTTGGTTCAAGGAAAGCATCAAAAACAAGGCACAAAAGTTTTCAGTTGATAGTAATAGCTTAGTAATGGCATAGAATTAGTTAGATACATAGAATTAGTTAGATACAATTTTTAAAATTGGACCTTTCGGATCCGACATTTGAAAGTAGACTTATGACATGGTTGATTTTGGCAAAGTTTTGTTTGATTCTTTCTGCCCTTAATATACACCTACCCTGTTATTGTTTTAGAACACTGTTAAACCAAAACCTACATCAATTGATTTGCACATTTGGAGATGTATTTTGTTTTTGCTTTAGAATAAAGGATTTTTATACTTCTTCATACACAACCCAAGGATTGTATTTTGCATTTTCAGAATTAAATACGTAAGATATCTGGATGTAAACTAAACTTACATGAGTGCAGTCACCTGCCATTTGCTACAATTATATCCTGGCTTTTTTGAAATCCGTTGATTCATTTTGGGTGGGGGTTAATTTTACCATTTGGTCAACTTCCAGTGAAGGACTTCCAGTGAAGGACTTCCTAACCCAAGTAGGAGGAAAGGCTGAGTATTGTCCTGTGTGAAACCTGTCTCAGGTCCCTTCCACACATCCCTATATCCCAGAATATCAAGGCAGAAAATCCCACAATATCTTCTTTGAATTGGGTTATCTGAGTCCACACTCGGATAACGTGAGATTTTCTGCCTTGATATTCTGGGATGTAGGGCTGTGTGGAAGGGCCCTAAATGTCAAGAAAGTCCAAGCTTAACTTTCTGCCAAATGTTCTTATTCTATAAGGATTTGTTTTAATGGAGATGAGGGAAGATAGTTCAGTCACATAAATCCATCCCAATCATTAAAGTAATACAGCTCAAAAACAGGTTTATCAGCTCCATGTACGCAAAATTGGATATGACAGAAGTTACATGATTTGATCTCCCAATTGTTTTGATACAGACAGATGACAGTAGGGTGTGTGTGTATGTCCAGATTTGACTGTAGTGCTATTTGTGTGGGATCTACTCTCCAGGTCATTTTCCTTATTACAATTCAAGCCTCCATACCCAACTGTTGTCTCTCTCTGTGTATGCACATGCACTTGCCTTCAAGTCACCTGTTAATTTATGACATCCCCATGAATTTCATAGAGTTTTCCTGGGCAAGAAATAATCAGATGTGATTTTACCAATTCCTTTCTCTAATATAACAGCCTTTCTCTCCTAACGAAGCCAGGAGAGAGAGGAATTTGCCCCTCTCCACCGGGAAAAGAGGAGGTTCAGTGTTGAACCTATAGGAGGCAGGGGGCGTGGCCTTACTGGGGAAGGCCAGCCCCCTCAGAGCTCATTCTGAGCTCGGACATCGACCCATCGGCACCTCCTTCAGGGGTGAGGGCCATTAAGTTAAGCACTCACCTTAAAGTTCAAGGTGAGGGGTGAATAAACTGAAATGGCCCTGGAATGGAAGAGGCTGATCTCATGATCTTGAGAACAGACCTCTCATTCATTTCCCTTAAAGGGTTGCCCTGGTTGGATTATCAGGGAATCCAGGTGTTTCGCCCGAAAATTGATATCGTTAGCCGAGGGGAGATGATACCTCGGCTGGGATACACCTTGATTCCTGACACCCTATGAGTTAGAATTAAGGAAATTTAAATAGGTAACTTTAAATAAAAGTTGCTCAATTTGAACCCAATATTTTGTGTCTCGTCTCTTTTGTTCAGGGGGTTGGAGGGCAAATAGTCTAAGGCACCTGGTATTTGTTGGTGGTCTCCTATTTAACCAGGGCTCACCCTTCAAGACAAGATGGAATCTCAGACTTTCTTAAATAGGATTTTCATTGGAAAGAAGGCACAATAGAGGTCAGCTGGCCCTTTCACATGACACAATTATAGTGCTACATACCCCTTAAAATGCCATGGCTAAATCCTAAAGGATCTTGGGATCTGTGGTCTGGTGAAGCGCTTATAGTTCTCTCTGACTGAGAATTCTAAGGCCCTCTCCCTAAACTTCCAGTCCAAGGATTCCATGGATGTGGTCATGGCAGTTTGAGGGGAAGTATAACATTATAATTGTGGAAATAATAAGAACCCCACCAGAATAAACTTCTCAACAAAATATTCTTACAGCTTGCTAAAATTTGAAGACACATGAAACCTGAAGATAGATTGCCATTTTGTAAAATCTGGTCCAATAAAATAGTAGGTTACTTGGAGTAATGAAGACTCACAATAGCAAGTCTCGGCTAGAAAGATTTTTTTTAATGAATCCATAATCCCCAACCAGGCCATGATGGCTAGAGGTGCGAGGAGCTACAGTTCCAAATAAAAGATTTCAGGCTCTGCAACAACTTAACAAAACTGCTGACTAGTTTAAGAGATTTTCTTCATCTGCAATATTTAGGTTTGTTTGTGTGTGTGTATTTTAAAATATGCATCATCTTACTGTTTTAATATGTAACTAACAAAGGATAAATGCAACTTTAAAGAAGTCAGTTCTTATGATTGCCAAGGTGTAAACTGGAGATAGCTCTTGTGCCAAAACTTGCTGTAGAAAAGGGAATTTCAGCAGGTCAAGCCTGTGACCTGGTTGTATGACAAGCAACATCTACTAATATCCCTTCTTCTACACAACTATTAATGGCATGGGAGCCTTCTCCAGTTTTATCTCTAGCATCAACTTTTTAGCTTTTGGACTCCCAAGTGTATGGGACTTTTAGCCACGCAGGTGGCTACCCAGACTTTGCCTTTCTGGGAGCCAGTGTGGCTTGAATCAAATGAACACGGGTAGACACTGTGGTACTGCCCTGGAGATTTTCAGCAATACAACTATACAACCCATCATCCACAGCACGAGCTTCATCGATGTAAAGGATGCTTTTGGACTCCTGTTGCACCTGCCCTCCCTGTCGCACCAAGTCTCTGTGTTCGCGGACATAAGGCGGTCTCCCAATCTGAAAGTGAGAGAAGGCATTTTTTTCAGAAACCACTTATCCCTAACAGAATTCTGGCAGAGCACATCATGGCTAATTCTCATTTGAACTGTAGAGGAGTTTAAGCAACCTTCAGCTTCGGTGGCAACATAATGCAATCCTTCTGAAAGCTGCCTGGCCAAAACAGTTCTATGATAGTCTTCTCCTAAAGGTTAGTAAAGGTAAAGGTTTCCCCTTGACATTAAGTCTAGTTGTGTCTGACTCTGGGGGGTGGTGTTCATCTCCAAGGTCATGTGGCTAGCATGAGTACATGGAGTGCCGCCAGAACAGTACCTATTGATCTCACATTTGCATTTTTCAAACTGCTATGTTGGCAGAAGCTGGGGCTAACAGCCGGAACTCACCCCATTCCCCGGAATCAAACCACCAATCTTTCGATCAGCAAGTTCAGCTGGTCAGTGGTTTAACCCACTGCACCACCAGGGAGGGGGGCTCCTAAAGATTAGATGGTTGCATTAAGTGCTGTGCAGGATCATAGCCCACATTTTCCTCAGAAGCAATAAACACCATCTTGGCACCTAACAGGACAAGAGGATACAGCAAAATGTTACTATATTTTTTAACAATTGTGGGGAAATGCTTCCAAATATTGCAAGTGCACACATCTGACCTAGCTTTGAGGCCTTACCCAGGTTGGAACCCTGTTTCACTTTTGTGACTTTCCAAATAAAAGCAAGTGCATTTCTGCAATTCAGGGAATGAAGAAACTTGGAACAGGAGATGAGAATGTGTGGGTGTCAGTGTTGCTGTTACACCATTCCACACATTTGTCTAGGGCTGCAAGGTCAGAGGTTTCCCAGTCTGAGGGTGCATCTACACTGTAGAATTCATACAGCTTGACACCACTTTAACTTAGAGACCTAAAAAAGGATTGTAGTCTTTTCAAAGAGGCCTAATCTCCAATTGTAAAAAATCACATATGACCCATTTGAGAAAATGAATTTTAATCTACGAAAGGTCAATGTAAACCAAACCTTAATTTGATTTAGTCTTATAGGGTTGTTGTTGTTGTTGTTGTTGTGTGAGAAGTGACTTGAGAAACTGCAAGTTGCTTCTGGTGTGAGAGAACTGGCCATCTGCAAGGATGTTGCCATGGGGACTCTCGGAAGTTTTGATGTTTTATTGTTGTGGGAGGCTTCTCTTATGTCCCCACAAAGGGAACTGGAGCTGACAGGGAGCTCAACCCACTCTCCCTGGATTTGAACCACTGACCTGTCAGTCAGCAGTTCTGCCAGCACAAGGCGGCTCCTTGTAAGTCTTATAGGTGCCACAAGTACACACACATCCTCTTATATTATACATTTCTTCTTAAAACAGTGTGCCATTAAAATGCCTCATGAACTTGTTCTGAGGTGAGCTTGAAACTTCTCCTCTCCTGCCAGGTTTCCCAAGAGATCCTGCTTGAAAAATAGTACAGCATTTATAGCCCCTCAAGCCTCACTATTTTCAATAGTTGTGGAACTCCCTTCCTGAGGAAATGCAGACCTCATAATCATTGCTTTTTAAAAGAGTCTGAAATATGTTTTTCTTTCATTCAGTTCATATTAAGGAGCTGTGAACTTTTACTGCTGCTCTTTATAAATGCGTAGATTTGCTGGGATGTTTTTCTGCCATTTGACTGCTTTTTCTCAACTTCTGGGTAAGGAAAGTGACCCCTGAAAGGCCAGTCATATCATAATGAAATCAAACTGATATATGCACACAAAGTTCTGTGTTTAACTAGGCAGGATGCTCCTCAACAGCTCTTTCCCACAGGTTGTTGACATCAACAGGATCTGTGCCTATAGCCAGAAATTTGTCAAACCACATGATGATGATGTGTTTTTTCTTTTCCCTTAAAACAGTGGTTCCCAATCTTTGGTTCTCCAGGTGTTTTGGACTTTGGCTCCCACAGTTCCTAACAGCTGGTAAGCTGGCTGGGATTTCTGGAGCTGAAGTTCAAAACATCTGGAGGCCCAAAGGTTGGGAACCACTGCCTTAAAATGAGCGGTTTGCCTATGTGTTCTCTCTATGACCTTTATCTTAAAAGGGTTGGACCCGATTCAGATTGGTTTTCTATCCCTTTATTTTCTCTTCATATGTCATGGTAGGGTTTTTGTTTCCAGTTCTAAGAAGGAAATTCTACAGGTCAGCCATAGATCTGAAGAAGTTGAAAGAGCCATACTGCGTGACGCCAGCCCTTTCTCTTTTCCCACACCAATTCCCTACCTCAGCATAATGTCACTTACTTGCTGCCCTGGATATTCCCATGTGAAATCAACAGCAATTTCTGGTTCCCCAAATACGGTGCAAGTGACATTGAAATTGTCTCCAATGTGAAAAGCGGCTGTTGAGGCTCGAATAGCTGGTTTGGGAACTGAGGAGGGATCTGTAGATTTGGGAAAAGAAAAAAATAGCCATGTTTCAGAGACCTCATGTTTGGTTATATTCAGAAATCAGTTGCTCCCACTGCCTTGTTGCTTATTAATTAATTAAATAATTAATTAATTAATTAATTTGCAGTATTTATATTCCTCCCTTCTCACCCCAAAGCAGACTCAGGGCAGATCACAGAATACATATATGGCTAACATTCAATGCCATTATACACTGACAGGATAGACACAATACATAGATAGCGGTGTATAGGCTTTTCCTACCTTCAGTGTCTTGGAGGTTATGCTCAATTCTGGCCATGGGGAGGGGGTGGGGTGCTGTCACTCCATCCACCATGCCAAAGAGCCTTGTTCACAGACTTTCTTTGTTTTGATCAAATCTCCGGCATTTTTATGGTATTTCCTTATGGTGCCATTAAAATACAGTCCCTATTTATCTAATGCTTTGACTTTTCTTCCTTAAGATGCTAGATCTCATAAACATCCATGCACAGGGCGGGCACGCTAACAAACCATTCCTCACCTCAATGATACCCTAATACTCGGTGATACCATAAGACTGGTGGCCTTTATATAATTCAAGGTACAATCAAGATGTTATTACAGAATGCCAACAATCTGCTGAAATTAGAGCTGAAATAATCCAATTCCAACTTCATGTATGGCCAGGATGAAAGTGTCAATATTGTCTGCACTCTTTTTACATGATCATTAAGGTTCTGGTTGAATCTCAACCCAGCCTCCTTAGATGGTGTTTTTTTCATGAATAGTTCAGCAAACTAGGGCTTTCCTGCCTTGGCATAACCACAGCCCTTTCACTCAGAAATAAAGAGTTCCTGGAGTAATAAAGCAATTGTGAAAATATTATAATTTTGGGGAAACCCAGCAAGCAGAACTCATTCAAAATTTCTACACTTCTGAAGCTCTGCTTTACCCTATTTACCAATAGTATTTCTGATCTTTCTTCCCCCTACCTCCAGCTGCCGGTTGCCAATAAATATTTTCCCTGAAGTTATTTACCATTGGGGGAAATGTATGTCATTTTCTTTGTATTTTTCATAGTATCAGCAAGACAACTATCTAGTTGTCCAAAATCATTTTCAGGCTGTCCTATTTTGTCAACCAATTCACAACCATTGCTTCCTACATCCCCCCCTTGTTCCTTTACAGCTCCTCGGTTTAATTTGCAAATTGAATTGCTGAGACGTGTATCTCTGAGAAAATCTTGTTATTGGGGGGAGGATGCGTCCACCTTGGTTCAAAGGAGGAGAGATATTGGGGAAATGAAGAGAGACTTGAAGTTTATTCTTGTGGCAACTTACAGTTCACATAAATCAGCATATATTTTGTGGAGATCTGCCTCACTCCATCCATATTGGCCATGCAGAAGAGGGAACCAGCATGGGAAGGACGTGGTCGGTGGATCATGAACCCTCTCTTCACATCATAGGAGATATCTATGCCATCCACCACAACTTTCTCAGGTGGAAATTCCCGGTGCAATGTCACTTTGGCGAGTGGATTTGTCACTTGGCAAGGCAAAAGAGCAGGATGGTTTGTACGCATTTGGATCACTTCATAATAATTTTCTGTAGGCACAAATAACTCCAGAGGGTCTGAGAAGAAAGCAGGAAGTGTCAAGTATAATCCTGGACTCCAGGGGTGGGGAAAGTAGAAGTCCCATCAGCCCTTCCCAACATTGCCAGTTATGAAGGATATAGAGAGTTCCATTTCAATAATGTGTGGGTCGCTACAAGTTGCCCACCATTAATCTAGAAAGATCATGAAAATCTATTATTCATGATTTGTTATCCACAGTATCATTTACCCATGCTTCAAAATATCCTTCAGGTTCTCTAGGATGATCCTATGGTATGCTTCCAGCCCATGTCTAGTTAAAATATAGGGTTCACTATTATCTCTAGTATCCACAGTTTCCTATTTCCCCTTGGGGGTGGAGGGCAACCTAATAATAATAATAATAATAATAATAATAATTTCTATGGTAAGTTCAGGAACATGTCCCCTGTGGAGAGAGGGTCTGATTTCAATGCTCTTGTTGAAACATTGTCTTTCTTTGAGATTGAAAGGTGCATTTTGCCTAAGGTGAACCAGTGGATTTCCATGATTGACTGAGGTTTCAGATCCTGGTTTCCTGTAATCCTACAAGTCTGTCAGAGGCCTGGGGATGCAAAAAGTCACGGTGGGTTGGATGCAACCTAGTTTTCTTTGCTTGTTGTAGCATCACCTTCCTGAACCCAATGTTTTTTCCAATGCTTAGATAACAACTCCTGACATCCTGCCCATACTGGCTGAGGACAGTGGTGGTATTGTACAGTCAAGTATATTTGGTTGGCTTGCATAAGACTATTCTAATATGTCTTACTCTTGTGAATCTTCAGCAGTGCCTACCTAGTTTACTTCCACTAACTAAGCAGAGTTGTCCACTAAATCAAGACAAGCCTGACCTGTGAAAAAGATGTATGTTTTCCCCAGCTTGTCTTCTCCATCACGGCACTCACTGTCAGAGCATTGGAAAGACCAACAGCTATACTCTCCCGTATCTGCAGCAGTGGCATTGACAACTATCAGCTGACTGTGCTTCTCAAAGTATTTGATCCTGTAAGAGAGAGAAAGAAAAAGGCCATGCAAAATTTATGTAAAGAAATTTTCCCTATTTCTCTCTAGAGAAAACCTCTCTAGAAATTTTCTAGATCTTCCATAGCAACTCTATGTTAACTTCTGATGGAAACAATTCAATATCAATAAGATCCACTAGTATTCAAGTTTCCTATTTCTATGGTAAGTTCAGAAATGTATCCCCTGTGGAGAGAAGTTTGATTTTAACCCTCTTGTTGAAACAGTTTCACTGGTTGCTGGCCTGTTGTCGGGCACAATTCAAAGTGCTGGTCATGATTGATAAATCCCAAAGAGCTTCTGAATGATTACATCTCCACATATGAGCCTACCAAAGAGTGTGTTTTCATTCAGTCCCATCACTTCATAGGCTTATTTGCTATAAACACAGAAGCAGGATGTCTTGGAAGCTGCTCCCAGCTATGGAACTCACTTGCAAGAGAGGTTTAATGGGTCTCTCTTCACTATAAGGCAAAGATACGGTGAGGAAAGAATTGATTGCTGTCTTGTATGTTATACTATATGGTAAATATATTTTAATTGTTTAAAATCAATGTTTTAATTGCATTAGTCAATGGCAACTTTGGTGCTATAGAACTGGCCCAATATATCCATGGATTCTGCACCATGAAGTCAATCATTCATGGCTTGAAGATGCCTTTAAAAATATTCAAAAGCAAGTCTTGATTTTACCTTTCTATATAAGAGATATCATTTTACTACATTACTGTATATGATGTGACTTGCATTTCCACAAAATTTAGTATCCATTGGGGGGGGGGGGTCCTGAACCTAACCCTAGTTGATACCTACAGCCTATATTGTTTCAATTAATTTGTTTATTTTGTTTTTGCGACATTGCTTTTGTGATTTGATAATGTGTCAAGGTGCACTCCATCCTATATTGGGAAAAAGGCAGGATATGGATTAAAGAAACTACATTAAAACAACTATTTGCATACTTCCTTCTATCAGCAATGCTCACCTGAGACGATACTCTGTGTCATCATCCTCCAGGTAGGGAGGATATCTCCATTTGACGGATTTTCCCTTGCAACGCAAGTCCAG
This sequence comes from Anolis apletophallus, assembly GCA_030556195.1. Lineage (NCBI taxonomy): Eukaryota > Metazoa > Chordata > Lepidosauria > Squamata > Anolidae > Anolis > Anolis apletophallus. The sequence goes on from JARBWK010000001.1 coordinate 71,558,099, forward strand.
TGTTTCTCCTGCCCTCAGCGTCAGTGTGTCAGTGACCTTCTGGAACTGCCCCTTGGCTACCACGCGGCTTAGAATAGTCAGAGCTGAAGGCTGCCTTTGACTGGGAATGGTAGTAGTGGGCTTGGCTTGGCCTTTCTTTAAAAACTTTGATGCTCCCTGCTGTACCTTTTTACCAGCTGCTCTGGAAAATTTGTTTTCTTTGGCTTTCAGTTCCTTCTTATCTTTCTTTGCAGTAGCTTTGGAGGGTTTTTCTTGTTGACATTCAGCTACAAAGAGACATTTTGATACATCATAGTACAGTGGCACATATATTTAACTGACTCTAGGAGTCACAGTGCAAAAAGATAACTTTTGCAAACTTTCCCTTTACATCTGAAGTTCCAAAAAAGATGATGCTTTAAAATATGTTTTGATCTTTAGAGTATTTATTAACAGTTTAAAATTTGGCCTTTACAAACATTTTAATTAAAAGAAATTAACTTGTCTCTACTTTTATAAAAACGCAAAATGGAGACTGAAGGGTAGCACTCTTTGGCATCTGTTGTGAGTCAGGGGACAAAGAATTACTTGAAGATGCCCCCCTGACCTCCAGGAATAACATCACAGGAAGGTGAGACCAATTCAGCTCTTATTGCATGGCCAAAGAAGAAATTGCTTTAGGGAATTTGATCATGCTCACCCTGTTCGAAACAGCATACATAATGAACTTTATAACTAAGAACTAGTACCTGCATTCACTTTTCCAATTCCTTTTTCTTTTGCATCAGGTCTTTCAGAACATAGATTTATCACTGTCCTCGCAGTATCACAGTTCCATACGAAATTATAAAACTTGTGTAGAGAACATCTACATGGGCAGAAAACCCCAGGGCTGCTTCAAAGTGTAGCACTCCGCACCAGTCCTAAGTGTGGTTTCACTGTTTGCTTCCACTCTGTTGCAATGATGGGATGGAGTCCTGACTTGCCCATGGGAATGAACCTGATATAGCCCCACTGGATGGTGACCCTTACCTCTGTTCTGTTACCATTGTTAGGGTGGCCATGGAGCTCAAAAATGCTCATAGCCATCCTGGGGTGTCATTTCCGGCACTGGCATGACTCAGGGAGAGGGAAAGAAGGGGGAGATTCCCCTCTCCAAGTCACATATGCCCCCTTGAAAATGTCAGCAGTGGTGCCCTGGGGCAGCTAGGAACTCTTTTGATCTAGTTTTTTGGATCTGATGATGCACCTTTATGCAGGACAATTATCTGAAATGAAGATCACCCATTTCCAAGTTGCCCTTGATAATTGTTGGTTCATCTTTGAACCTTGAAATTAGTTAAATTTTTATGCTATAACTATAAACTAAAACAAATGGTCTGGATCTTAAATGTAAACACTCTTAATTCCCCTGAGAGACAAGAGGAGGATGAGGATGTAGTTGTTTTTGTTGTTTTGCAAAAATTCAAGGGGTTTTGGATAAGGAACCAGCTGGAAAACATAAAGACGGTTAGCAATTGAGCACGGTCTCATGTTTAAATTACAGGCTAACAATTCTGGAATGAAATTAATACTAAAATTCCAAGTCCAGCCAATTTAAAAACAATTTCAATTAAAGCAGTTCACAGTTTTTGTCTTAGAAATCTGTGGACTTGATTTATAATCTAACTGATTTCAATGGTTAGTTCCAATCCCTGTGCCGATCTTTGCTAAACAGACATCTCATGCTTCAATATATTAAACTATTCCTGAAAAAAAATGTTTTGAAGGCTTTTCTTCTTTTTGAGGAAAGATGATTCCATAAGTTAACTATGCAATTGAGATGCTTGTATATAGCTTTACCAAACTGTAAATCAGTTTTACTTATTTCCAAGTCTTGTTTACTTAAATTTGTTTACATGAACTTGATCCGAGGTCAAGCCTAAGATCACAAGTTGGTCTCTACTCAGTTTGGCTCTTGATATATAGGAGGCAATGTTATGTTTTCATTTTCCTATCAAGGCATTCTCCTGCACAGACAATCCAGTAAAACTTTTGCTAAGGAAGGCGGAGAAATCATATGAACACCAAGGAGGAACAAATAGTGAAGGAAAAAGAAGACTTACCCCAAACAAAGAGGAGTAGGCAATAGCTCAAAACAGCCAGTCCCTTAGAATTCATCTTGCAGCCGACTACTAGACACACATTAGATTATGTCTCTTTCCACTGAAGTCAGTGTTCAGATTGCAAAGTTTCTACTACTGCCGTAACTTTAACCTAAAGAAGAAATCTCACACCAACGTGTTCTTTTGGGTCAGAGAAGGGCGGCAAGAAGGAGAGACTTGGACACAGAATTCAGTAATTTCAAAGCTAAGCAAACTCTCAGTTTCCCTCGTTAAAACAAAATCCCTTTCACACATGAGTGCCACAAGAGTTCAGGATCCCACAGCGGAGGTGAATGGGTCTATTCAGTTTTGCACACTGCAAGGCAAACTCTGGGTTTTAAAAAGCAACAAATCTCCAATTACAAAATATTATTGCTGAGTCCTTTTCAGATACATTCCACAGAAAGCAGCACAGCGGGGGGAGGCCGCTAATGGTTCTCAGATTTAATAAAAAGTGTCTAGAGGAGACTCTATATTCTTGTTAATGTCTAGATAGCTGAAATAAGGACAACATTTTCATACATTTCATTATTGCCCTGTAATATAACATGGGGGAAATACTATGAGGGGTCCTGGCAAAGATTGAGGTCTTCCTATACCACAGGAGCTATATAGCAATTTGATAGTAAGTTTAAGCATACTATATGACCACACTGAAAGTGTTTTTAAGAAAACTTGGAATAATGAATTCTCAGAGCAAATTAGTTTACACTCTTGGACCACCTGTAAATGTAGCTCAATCAACAAAGTTCCTTTTATTAGTCATTTTAACCAGTATAAAACTCTCAAGTTGGTAATGTTATTCATGAGAACAGATAAAAATCATGGCTTCATTGTTATTCATACCCAGAAGAATGTTTAACTACCATGCCCTCTCAATTTCAACAAGCAACAAAGATAGAGTGATCACCAGACACCGGGTTAAAACTACATTGGCATTTAGTTTGGACTTTAGAGAACTGATCTACGACGCTAGGTTTTTTCTGGAGACAGGATTTTTTCTGGAGCTTGAAAAGCATCTCCAGAATCCAGACTAAAATCCAAACCAGATTCACTCTCCACCAGGCACCATAGAATCATAGAGCTGGAAGAGACCTCGTGGGCCATCTGGTCCAACCCCCTGCCAAGAAGTAGGAAAATTGCATTCAAAACAACCCCCAACAAATGGCTATCTAGCCTCTCTTTAAAAGCCTCCAAAGAAGGAGCCTCCACTACACCACTGCTTATTGTGCTTGTGTTCTCAATAAACCTCAGAAGTCAGTTTTGACCACTTATTTTTCCATGATTCCCTTGTTTGTTTGTTTGATATTCCTACAGTGAGAATCCGGATGGGATTTTTCTCAGATAAGTATAGCCAAGTTCTCTACACAGCATCAGTGAAGAATAATCCACCAAAAAGGGGCCATTATTATCGACCAGGTTCTTAGATTGGGTGCTAGTCGACAGTATGTATCTGATGTTGGTCTCTAAAGACTAGACAATTTGAAGAGTTCTCCCTTACACCTGTAGTACCCAAACAACTACCTAGGAGACTCCCTGGGTAGGATCTGTTATTGAAAAACACTTTTAGTATTTTAGAACTCCGGTGTCCTTGCTAAGACAGCCTTGCATGGAGCAGTTCCAGCTCTGTAGGTCCCCAGGACTATAGAGGATCCCTTTCCTATTATTATGGAAAGAATTTTGGATGAGCGCCTCACAAGAGTTATTCAAGATGACACCAAATAATTCATTACAACTCAATGGTTCTTGGACCCTTTCCACAGTATACAACTATGATCCCACTTTTAACTACTGTGGCTGCAGCCTACAGAATTCTGGGGGCTATAGTTTGGCCAAAGACTATCTGACTCTATATTCTAAATGTGCTCTTTGAACAGCAAAGCAGAGAATTCCATGAGATAGGACCATAACAGCTGAAGTGGAACCAAAGCATTAAGATTCTGTACTACAAAGGTGCCCCTTCACCTGTAAAACTTTTGCAAGTAGAGCGGGATGCTTCCTAACACTTGATAAACAGCACTGTAGTGGAGCCAAGACTCACTAAAAGTGCCATCCCGATTGATCAAGAAGGACAATTATGTCATCTGCTGCCACCAACACTTTTACAACTTAGACTTCTCTTTTCCCTCTGACCTTGGCTGCAATCCTTGCAATAGATACAAAGATGGAAAATGCAACAATGCAATATTGTGAGATATCCTGATTGCAATATAAAGCATTCTGAGGTGATTTGGTCTTGAATAGTAATAAAGAAGACCCATTCACTTGGCAAGAAACCTGACCCCACTGAGGTTGATTTATTAGTATGAGCCAACACATTTGGCTGCATTGTTGGACTTTCATAGGGAACTGACAATGGGAACTGCTAAAGAAGCATATGTATTTAAAAATTAATGAGTGTTAATAAAAAGTGGTTGACAATTAATATCATCCTGGTTTTTGTTAATACGTAGGATGGTCCAAGATGACACAATGCACAGATGGCATCCCTATTGCCCATTATTAACCAAGGACCCTCTCTTGTTGAGAAAAGTTAGTCTGAGCAATAATGAGTAGTTCAGTGAGTTTCATGGCAGAATGGGGATTTGAAATGAAACTTCCCAGTCATATTCAATATTCTGAACATTATCCATAGTTCCTTTGCCTATCAGAACTGATGGCCAAGCATTCTTCAAGAATGTATCTATTTTTTTCTTTAAAACCATTCTGTGATCATTATCATGCCGCCCTGAGTCACCTTTGGGCTGATATGGGTGGGATAGAATAAATAAATAAATAATAATGTTTAGCCATATATCATGCTTTCAAGTGCTTTAAGAAGTTTATGCACAGCTCACTATTCATTACCACAGTGCTGTTATAATGTATTATCTCCATATTATAAATTGGGGTTGGCAGTGTCTGAATCCATTCTAAATGAACTTATACATGCTCTGAATCATGGTTCATGTGCAGTTGCTATATCAAACAAAATCATCTGCGGGATATGAGTTTCATTAGTTGATCAAACATCTGTCATCTAGAATTGGTTTGCTTTAGCTGGTTAAACACAGACAGACAGTCATCATGGAATCAAAGTCCTTCCATTGGTTAAAGTCAATTGCTCCCACACCGTGAGTGTGGCTTCTCCTGAATTATTTCTTCCAAGTGACAGCTGAATCTGTATCAACTGTTGCATGATTTGTATTCTGGGAAGACAGATCTTTGCTCCCATGTCTCTCTGCACTGTGGCGAATCCCATAGCTAAAGTAAATGGCAAAACCTACAACACAAAGAAGAGCTATTTCAGAATCTGAACTGCCCACGGAATCGATCATCCAGGTTAATTTTCCAATTTGATTTTGCCACACTCCTTAAATGGCTTATATTGTTGAAATGAGAACAGATTAAAATGAAAAACACTGTGTGTCAGATTGAGCAGATGCAATATTAAAGCTCTATCAGGGAAATGAGAATGTTAACAGCCAAATTATCTGTACAAGTCATCATTTTTATTTCATTACACACCTCTCTCAAATTTCCCAGGCTGGGACCCTCCAGAAAAGTTATTCTCCAATTTGTATCAGCCTCAATCACCATAGCCAATGACTTGTGTCCAAAAAACATCTGGAGGTTACCAAATTGGAGATATTTCATGTACAGCCTGTGGTACTACAGTATTCATGCCCATGAACCAGCCCAAGGAAAAGAAACCAGGCTCACAAGAAGGAAGAAAAGAAAATGAAATGTGCCTCTTCAACTTGTCTTTGTTGTTGTTGTTGTTGTTACATGGAGCTATATGCGACATGACTGCTGCAAACAGGGCTACTTGCCATAATCATACCACTTTCAGGTTCTTTATGCTGATGATACTGTAAGAGTTTGGAGAAAGAAGACTACAGAGATCCATCAGTTATGTAGGACATTAAAGATAGAAGTTCTATCAAAAATAAATCTAGGTCATCCAGCGAAGTAGGACTTAAAGTAAATACTTGCCTTTCCAGGAAGTCAGATTATAATTATTTCACCAGTCATTATTACTTTTCCAAGTGCTACCATGAAATACCAGACACATTCTGAAGGGCTTACCAATAATCATCCACACTGTGTACCGAAGCCAGGTATCACTGCTGAGCTGGGCCATGAGGTAGGTGTTAACAAGGACACTGAGGATGGGCAGGAAAGCAAGCATGGGACCTAAATTACATAGCATAGAAATATTTGGAGATTAGACTATAAAGGAACATTTTTCAGGATTATACCCCTGAATGAGTCAGAAGCCCTGTGTAATGCAGAAGTGCAAGCTATCAACAAATTGGGCATTTAGCTCAATGTTCATCATGACCAGATTTATAAATAAGTTAAGTAAGCTACACTTTGGGATATCACATTCTGAGGGACACACAACAACAACATTTCTGTTTTTCTTGTAATTTTGTTGGCAATGCTATAAGGTCTCTTAAACTTAGTCTTAATGTCTCCATATCTTTAGTGAACCCTGGGGTCTTAGCCAGAGGCCATTTCCAAGGGAAAACAAGGAGTTGTACCAAAGAGAGCTGTAACCCCAAGCCAAAAGAACACACAGAAAAATACTTGGGTTAGGGGCCCAGAAACTAGTCTGGGTGGGTGGTTCCAGTCCAGAAACTGGCAGGATTGCACAGCCCTGAAAGATCCTCTGTGTCCAGAACTCAACAAGCTGAGGTTTCCCAATTCTAGTCAAGCTAGTTGCTGCTACATTCTACTAGGGATTGTAATGTTATCTTCTACAACCAGTGTTAGAATTGCACCTTGTAAAAATTGTGAATTCCAAAATTATCTGATTGCCAAGTTCTGCAGGCCTGATGGCATTTCCAGGTTTGAACATGGCAAATCAAAGGGTCATGAGGTGAAAATTTGATGTGCAGGCAGCCCCCAAGTTACAAGTCCCCCAGAGGAGATAGGGCAGAATATAAATAAAGTTTTATTATTTTATTATTATTACGAGCAAGATAGGTTGTGCTCACCTCACCTTCTGTTCCTGTGATAATTATGTTTTTAGAAATGTGTCTTGTTTTTAGAAATGTGGCTTGTTATGGAAACAAAGGTTGGTGAAAGCTTCAGTGGAAAGCTTCAGTTATTTTCCCCATGCTAACTCTTTCAGGGTGGATTTCTCTTCCGAGGGTAGATTTCTCTCACTTCCTGTTGTCTCACCCCTGTTTTTAACTATGAGTTGTTTGTAAGTTGGATATTTCTAACTTGAGAATTGCCTGTACTTAGTTTTAATGGCTAGCATGCTGTGCATTCACAATAGTTGCAGAATGCAATCTTTTCTTCTAGATCAAGGCAAGGAAAACCGTATTCTTCTAATTGAAGGTTTATGCCCACAGCTGATTAGCTGGCCCTTCCAGCAGTCAAAAGGCTGCCTTCCTCCTTTGAACAGGCTTTCGATAATAAATATAGAGATATTGAGTGTGTATGCAGCTTGGAAATGTTATTTTTTTGGTCAGCAAATCTTTGAATCCCCTGGTCTGCAGACCTAGTGATCCTGCTAGATAAGGAAATTCGTGCATTGTAGTCCAAATAGTAATTTTTCCGAGCACCATGTTAAATCATTGAATGCTGTTAAGAAGGTTTAAGCAGATAAATGCCAGGAACATTTAAAATGCATCTCCTCCCCCTTCTCTCTCTCTCTCTCTCTCTCTCTCACACACACACACACACACACACACACACACACACACACACACACGGCTTACAGGCTGACGAAGCATGTGGAGAAGAACAAAGTAGTGAAACTTTAGCACATAGACAGTATGCATGTTCTTTGACCAGATGCAAAGTGGGTAAAAAACATAATTGTTCCCTGTCTATTCATGTTAACTTAACAGTTATGTCTGAACTCAGTCTTCAGCTGTTGGTGAATTCATTGCACCCCATTTGTTCATTCATTTGCTGAAGAGTGTCTTTATTTCTTGCTTACCATGAAATCGGCTTTCTTTTGGCTCTGAGGCTGCCTCCAAATGATTAAGGAGGCCACAAAAATCCCCAGGAAGAGAAGAGAAAGACAGGCAATGCACCAGGCCCCTCCAGAGATCAAACATGGCAATCCCATTGTGGCTAGCACACTTGTGATGCAGACTAGAATAGCTGGACAGGGGGGAAAAAACCTATTGAAGTACAGAGGAGTCAGTACATATTTCACAAGTAGAATTACACCATATATAAGAAATGCTCTGAGAAAGCACTTATCAGAAAAGATAAGGCCATATCCTCCAACATTTCATAGCAACATCAGAGTATTATTACAGTGGCAAAAGTTATTAATAAGGAACACAAAATCTAGGAGAAGCTCTCAAAGTTTGCTTTTGACTAGGCCTAGTGGGATGGCAAGAATCCTGCTCCTCCTCTCATTTCTCTATGGTGAGATAACTGAGTGACAGCTATTTTGAACTTTGTTTGTAGCAGCTGAAGTAAGCTCAGAGCAGAAGAAAAAAGTGAGAGGAGGAGAGAGAAACGGGGACATTTCGAAAGCAGATGAAAAAGTGGAATGGCAGAGTACTAATTGAGATTGCCAGTTCAGTTCCTATATACTAACAATAACCGTTGTTGTTGTTCATTCGTTCAGTCGCTTCTGACTCTTCGTGACCTCATGGACCATCCCATGCCAGAGCTCCCTGTTGGCCGTCACCTCCCCCAGCTCCTTCAGGGTCAAGCCAGTCACTTCAAGGATAGCATCCATCCATCTTGCCCTTGGTCAGCCCCTCTTCCTTTTTCCTTCCATTTTCCCCAGCATCATTGTCTTATCTAAGCTTTCCTTTCTTCTCATGATGTGGCCAAAGTACTTCATCTTTGCCTCTACTATCCTTCCCTCCAATGAGCAGTCGGACTTTATTTCCTGAAGTATTGACTGGTTGGATCTTCTCACGGTCCAAGGCACCTCCAAAACCACAGTTCAAAAGCATCTATCTTCCTTCGCTCAGCCTTCCCTAAGGTCCAGCTCTCACATCCGTAGGTTACTACGGGGAATACAATTGCGGATCTTTGTTGCCAGTCTCTACTCTTCACTATTTTATCGAGATTGGACATTGCTCTCCTCCCAAGAAGTAAACGTCTTCTTATTTCCTGGCTGCAGTCTGCGTCTGCAGTCATCTTTGCACTTAGAAATACAAAGTCTGTCACTGCGTCCATGTTTTCTCCCTCTATTTGCCAGTTATCAATCAGTCCTGTTGCCATAATCCTGTTTTTTTAAAAAATATTTAACTGCAACCCAGCTTTTGCACTTTCTTCTTTCACCTTGATTAGAAGGCTTCTCAGCTCCTCCTCACTTTCGGTCATCAAAGTGGTATCATCTGCATATCTAAGGTTGTTAATGTTTCTTCCAGCAATTTTAACCCCAGCCTTGCATTCATTGAGCCCCGCACATCACATGATGTGTTCTGCATACAAGTTGAATAGGTTGGGTGAGAGTATACAACCCTGTCATACGCCTTTCCCAATCTTGAACCAGTCTGTTGTTCCATGGTCAATTCTTACCCAAAATGATATACTCCTGAGGTATTGGCCGAGAACTCCCACTAACCACAGGTGATGTTTCCTATGAGAAACCATGGGTTGGTCAAAAACACCAGTTTCCTGAAGTGGTAGGATAAAATGAGATTGCTAATTTAATACTCACCAGTTATAAATACAGTATGGGAAACCAGGTTGGAAGACTGCTGGGATGGGGTCATAGAAGGATGAAGAAGGAGGTTCATCCAGAGAATTCTGCCTGGATTCTTTATTTCTGATGTATCTGGAGAGTTGGGATTGGGTTGGTACCTATAAAGCATATTAATGTATATAAACAAGAAGCTGATACTGTTTTCATTTCATCTGTTGCATGTTAAGAGTTGCTTTAGAGATGAGCTTCAATGTGCATCCTTCAAGAGAGGCCTAACTTAGCAAAATTGCTCTTCAGCACTATAGTTACAGCCATGCTGACTGGAGGGTGCTGAGAGCTGGACCACAAAAGTAACTTTTTCAAGCTCTGCTTAAAATGATCAGAGAAAGCAGAGATCGTTAAATAGATAGCTGCTACTATATACAAATTTATCAAGGAACTAATATTTATTTCTGAGTGTTGGGATATAATTGAAATCTTTTGAAATCAATTTATTTCCAGTCAAAGGCATTTCATAAATAATATTGTAAAGCAATTTTGGGGGCAAAGAAAGGGCCTCCTTGAAGACTGAGTAAATACTGTCGGACATCCCCTGGGCATTGTTTCTTGTAAATGGCTACTCTTTCCAACTCAAAAGCATTGTTTTTGAAATCAACGTATCTAAATGATTTGTTTATTTATTAATTAATTATTTTTTCAGTTTTATATTCCGCTCCTCCCTGCAGGCTCGGGGCGGATCACAAACATACAATAAAAACACAGAATGTAACAATGATAAAATAACGGAATTACCAATTCCTAAAACTCATGGACGTAGGCATGAGCGAGCCTTTGCATTTTAGATTTGGCTAAAAGATTTAGCTAAAAGCAAGCCCGAAAAGGGACGAGCTCTGACATCGTATGAGTATGGTCCGGCAGTGAGTTCCATAGCACAGGGGCCGCAGCAGAGAAGGCTTGCTGTCTCGTGGTGGACAGATGGCAGGAGCGGATCGATGGAATGACCAGCAAATTGCGCTCTTCCGAGTGTAGTGATCTCGGGGGAACATGCGGGGTAAGGCGGTCCCTCAGGTACACAGGCCCTAGACTGTGTAAGGCCTTAAAGGTAAGAACCAGCACCTTGAAGGCAATTCGGTACTCAATAGGAAGCCAGTGCAGTTGCCGTAGAATGGGAGTGATGTGCTCCCTCGCTGGTGCTCCCACCAGCAAGCGAGCAGCGGCATTCTGCACCAGCTTGAGTTTCCGGATTGTCGACAAGGGAAGGCCAACGTAGAGGGCGTTACAGTAGTCCAGCCTCGAGATGACCGTCACTTGGATCACCGTGGCCAGGTCATCCCTGGACAGGTAGGGTGCCAGTCGCCTAGCCTGTCGAAGATGGAAGAACGATGTTTTGCTAACCATGGAGACTTGAGTCTCCATGGATAGCAAAGGGTCCAATTGGACACCCAAGCTCTTTACAAGGGATGACGGGCTAAGTTGCTCGCCATCCAGGGTAGGCAACCAGCACTCATCCAGCCCAGGGCGACCGGGCCACAAGATCTCCGTCTTCGACGGATTCACCTTCAGCCGGCTGGCACGCAGCCAACCAGTCACAGCGTACTGATAACACTCCAGACCAAAGTCGCGAACCAGCTGGGCCAGGGGGCGCATATAAATGTTGAATAATTAGGGCGAGAGGCTGGCCCCCTGGGGGACCCCACAACTTAATGGGAGCCTCCCGGAGACCTCCTCTCCCCTCTCCACATGTTGTCCCTGGTCCTGGAGGAAGGAGGCCACCCAGTTAAGCGCAGTCCCACTAACTCCAGTCATGACTAAACGGTGGGCCAACAATGCGTGGTTTACGGTATCAAACGCTGCCGTTAGATCTAATAAAACAAGCAGTGCTGATCCACCCTGGTCCAGCTGGCGGTGAAGTTGGTCTGTAATGGCGACAAGCACGGTCTCCGTCCCATGCCCAATACGGAGGCCGGACTGGAAGGGATTGAGTCCAGCTGTGTCTTCTAAGAACCGCTGCAGCTGATCCGCTGCTGCCCTCTCAATTACTTTGCCTAAAAATGGCAAGTTGGACACAGGTCAGTAATTGGAGGGAGCCGAAGGGTCTAAATTCGGCTTCTTCAGCAGCGGTCTTACCATTGCCTCTTTCAACCCCCCTGGGAACACTCCTTGCTCAAGGGAGCTGTTGATAATTTTCCCAGGGGGTCTCGTAACCCCTCCTGGCAGGATCTAACAAGCCAGGAGGGGCACGGATCAAGGGAGCAGGTAGTTGGTCTAGCTGCAGCAAGTAACTTATCGACAGCTGCTGCGTCCAGCAGTTGGAAACGGGTGAAGGTGGGCCCGTCGAGTGGCGGCGGAGTCTCGAGTTCACATACTGTATCAAGCGTGGCTGGGATGTCCCGGCGGAGGGTCGAGATTTTGTCGGCAAAAAAGTTCTGGAAAACCTCAGCTGAAGGAGCCAAACCCCTATCGTTTAGGACAGTTGGAATTGTTGTCAATGACCGAATTATCTTAAAAAGTTGAGCTGGGCGAGAACTAGCCGACTCTATCAAAGAAGAATAATGAACTTTTTTGGCTTCTTTGATAGCTTGCTCATAAACCTCTTTAAATTGTTTATAAGCCAATCTCGATGCTCCGTCACAGAGGTCCCGCCACACGTCCTCTAGCTGTCTCTTCCTCCGTTTCATCGCACGCAACTCCTCGGTAAACGAAGGTGCGCAATTACTGCGGGGGATGAGAGAGCGTCTGGGGGCGATCTCATCTAAGGCAGCGGAAAGGCAGGTGTTCCAACATTCCACCTGCCTGTCGACTGAGTTGCTGGTGAGCTCCAAGTCCCTCAGAGCATTCAGGAACTTAGTGGGTTCCATAAGTCTCTTTGGGTGAACCAGAATGGGTTCGGCACCCTTACCGGATGGGGGAGCCACTTCAAGCCGGGCTTCCAGGACACTGTGATCCGACCATGGAACCCCTGTTATGGAGGTTGGGATCACTTGAATTCCGGCCGCGAAGATCAAGTCCAGGGTGTGCCAGGCCTGATGTGTGGGACCGGTCTTACAAAGTGAGAGTCCTAGTGTCTCCATGGTAGACACCAGGTCCATGGCTGCTGTTGAAGGGGAGGTGGTGTTGGCGTGGACATTGAAGTCCCCCTGAACAATAAGTTTAGGGAACCTCAATGCCCACTCCGAGACCATCACCAGCAGCTTAGGTAGACTCCCCGTTGGCGCGTTGGGTGCACGGTACACCAACAGGAAGGCTACACTCTCACTGGAATCCCACACAAGGCCTGCACACTCCATTCCCGGCCTGCACACTCCATTTAACACTGCAGTTCCTGTTGTCATTGATAGCAATAATTTTTAAAAGGATTTGACTTTATATGCTAAGGCCACTTCTACACTGTCATATAATCCAGATTATCCAATCAGATAATCCACATTATCTGATTTGAACTAGAATACATTAGTCTACACTTTAATATAATCCATTCAAAGCAGATAATATGTATTTTACGTAGAAGGGGCCTAAACTGGCTTAATTCTGAGATCCCCTCCACTTGAGATCCACAACACAGATGCTGTTCCAAAAATTCATATGTACGTATTTGCTTCTTTCCTTAATACCATATATCTTAGTACTGCAGTATACAGACGACCCCTTGACATCCACTGGGGTTTAGTTCAGGATCTCCATATATACCAAAATCTTTGGATGCTCCTGTTATATAAAATGGCATAGTAATATTGTGCCCTTATATAAGATGTGGAGTGTTGATGCAAATGCAATCAATGAGATTGATACAATGTGTTGAGGAAATGTTGTGCCAAGACAAGACATTGTCTGTATGGGCGCTGATGTCTTTATTGGCGCACCATCAGTGAGAAATATAGCACCAACAGTTTATTACCTGAGGAGAAGAATGCAGATGGCTACTAGAGTGTAAGCCAACAGTGTTCCAATTGACATCATGTCAACCAAGGCTTTCAAGTCAAAAAGAAAAGCCATGACAGCTGAAAAGACAACAAAGAGGACCTATTGCAAATGCAAGGAATCCAGAATTGTCCTACTGACCTCTACTTTCTAATTTATTCTTGTTTCATATCTACTTCAGGGTAATTCAGGAACTTATCACTTGATACTATTCTATTACAACTACACTGTGTTCGTCATATCTCTGTCTGAATCTTATTGTACGACAGTATGGATTTCTCAGTGCATTACCACTGCTGGGTAGTAATTTTACAATGCAGGCTAATCCTTAATCTCTCTCTCTCTCTCTCTCTCTCTCTCTCTCTGTGTTGTGCATTTTGTTCTAAAAACAAGTTAAGGGGATATATAATACAAGTGTATAGCAATATGTATGGTGTGGAAATATTGGATAGCAATAGGCTACCTGCTCTCCCTCCACCACTTCAAGTTCCTGATATGAAAAACTGGATTTCTTTTGTGTGGGTGAATAGTGAGATTTAGGACAGAAGAAATGAAAGACCTCTTCACACAATGCATAGTTAAACCGATCCATGGGCTGGTCCATGAGGTCATGAAGAGTTGGAAGCGACTGAATGAATAAACAACAAAAACAAAAACTAGGGAATTGTAGTGATATTTCTTTAAAATAATTAGATAAATTCAGATGGCCATAGATTTTTTTCTTGTGATGGCAATGGTCTTAATTCAATTTCTAAACCTTATTAGAATAGAAGCATTAAATCAATGGAAAGTTAGATCCCAGTACATGCATCTTATGAGGTGGACTATTGTCCACAAAATTTAGTTTCAATCAGAAATTTTTCATTTTGTTCATCCATCACGTTTCTAGATACCAGTTGCTGTGGAATAAGAGCAGACTATTGCTCTCAGGTCTTTGAAGGTGTTTCATATGCATCTTGCTGGCTAATGTAGGAAATGGGATTCTGAATAAATTTCAGTCCTTATAATAGTCCACTTAAAACAGAATTAGATTCACTGTCCCAATCTCAGTCCATCATCTTAATGTATATTCAGCATTAGGTCTCTTTGCCCGCTTACCTGCCACTGCTCCAGACACAATAGTTGCAACCATAGGGCTTTGTCGACTGCTCACTTTGGCCAACGGTTGGAAGAGGAGTCCATCTCTTGCCATGGCAAATAAAATCCTTGGCATTGGGAACATAGAACCTAATAAACTACAAGGGAAATGGAACAAAGATCACAGTCTTTCCCTCAATTTTAGTAACCTTGGAGAAAAAATAATTCAAGATTCTCCAAGTGTTAACACAGAAACAACTGTTTTACTAGTCTGGTGCCCTTTAGATGAGTTAGTCTGCAGCTCCTATCATTGTTATCCCCAAATGGTCATATCAGTGAGAGTGTTAGGAGCTGTAGCCCAAGACAATTGTACAGGGAAATATTGGGAGGCTTCTTTAAATGGTAGAGTTGGTGCTATGAAACTGATAGACTTCTTTAAAGCTTGGAATCAAAGTTCTTTGAACAATGAGATATAATAAATAATAAATAATAAACTTTATTTATACCCCGCCTCCATCTCCCCAATGGCTCACATGAGGCCAGGCCCAACAACGCAATACAATAAATGAAATCAAAACAAAAATAACAACATAATCAATTACATAGAACATAAACTATAAGAAAACAACAACAATATAATATTACAATATAAAATATAAAATTACAATAAAATCATTCATAACACAGAACAGATATGGTAAAGCCTTAGAAAAAATTAGACACAAGAGCATCAATTGACATTACTGGCTAAAGCCTTGCTTTTGGATATCCTGGAAGCACTTGAGCAAACAGTACTGTGGGGAGGGGAAGCTGAACTAGAAAGACACTTATACTTCCTCCTGAAAAGTAGCAACTGTCCTCATTACCTGGTGGTTAGCGCACAGAGCGACCCCACAGCTACAGCATACTTGGCCATGCTCCATCCAATGTATTCAAAAGCCACTGGAAGAGGACTCATGGGATCCAAAAGATGATATGGCATCATCAGAGTCAAGGCCGCTGAAACACCAAAGTAGGCTAGGAAGCAGATGAGCAGGGAGATGACAATTCCAGTTGGGACAGATTTCTGGGGATTCTTCACTTCTTCCCCTGGTACACACAAGATATGAGTAGCCACATCATTCCTCTGAAATACACATTTTGACTCTGGATCACAGCATAGTTATCCCCCTAACACTCTAGTGACGGAACAATGATGTGGAACTTTGGTGCATCCAAAAAAACTGCCGTGGTTTTTTTGTTGTTCCAGTGACAGAAACACCTAAGAATTTTTTTTCATTCTTTCTCTTAGGAAGAGAAATAAGTCCAGGAGAGATTAAAAACAACAGCAATAGCAGCAGCAACAAATAATAATAATTTATTTTTAACCTGCCCTCTCCCCCCAAGGCGACTCTATGGCAAACATTCAATGCTGGTACACAACTAACTCATTTTATGAGACAACCTTACTAAACATTTCCAATTTTCTTTATAAATTGGTTAATAAAAATGTATCATTTTCCCCTCTGTTTCTTACCTGTGGTAGCAATGCAGTCAAACCCAACAAAAGCATAGAAGCATGTAGCGGCTCCAGCAAGGGTACCACTGAAACCATAGGGCATGAACCCTCCAACACCAAACATCAAGGTGCCATTGACAGTCACAGATTGGTTGCTTTGAAGGAAGGTGACATAAAAGAAGTCAGCACGAGGAAGCTCTGCTTGGATGTTATTCATACAACATTGGATTTAAACAGAAAAGTAGCCCTATGTCCTGCTCACATGAAGCCGAAAAGGGTGGAAACATAAGGACATATACACTTTGTCCTCAATATCTCAGTACCTCTTGTTCTCAGATTTTACAGGGTTCAGTGGAAACTTCTGAATGGAACTCAATGGAAAACAGGATAAAATAGAGTTTAGTCTTGTGTTGAGCTGGGGTGTTGCCTTCCAGAAGTTGTCAGACTGAAAGTCCTATTATTGACTTCCAGAAGTTGTCAGACTGAAAGTCCTATTGTGGTCACTGATACACTATTTTCTTACCTAATTTTATTGGTAGTCATTCTTAAATCATTCTCATTCATCCTCCAGTTTTTCAGGTCTCCTTTGATTAATCCACTGATTATTATGAATACGAGGACCAATATATTAATAGCTGTGAAGATTTTATTGACTGTGGTGGATTCTTTTACCCCAATGGAGAGAAGGCCTATGGAGACAGAAAGGAGGAGGAAAAGGAGGAGGAATTTGTTACTAGCCTCTCCTTTTGGCTCGAGGAGAGATACAGCATCATTAAAACAAGAGATAAAGCACTATTAAAATACATACAAGATATACAGAGTTAATATCCACTGTTGAAATATGTGGAGTAAGACTTCAAGACTGAAAATTTGTAATAATTCCTTCATTAAAATCTCTACTACTTCTTTTCCCTTTGTGTCACAATCACGGTCGTAGCGGGCCCCTTAATCACACACACAGAGACGTACTGAAGGCTAACTACTTTATTGAGTATAAAAACAGTTCCAAAGAGTAAATAGTCCAATAATGAGTAAGTGTCCAAAAGGTAATAAACAAAGTAGTCCAAAGTAACGTAGCAAATAAGCTGGAAGCGTGGCAAGGCTCCGCAATCCAATGCGGATCCGGAACAGGGCAAGGCTCCGCAAACCAATGCAAATCAGGAAACAGGACAAGGCTCCGCAAACCACTGCGGCTCAAGAAACAAGGCAAATGCAAGGCAAGGCTTGATGACCACTGCTGGCTGGTGGTCCCACCGCTTCACGCCTATTCAGGAAAGACGTGGCCGGAGAACTGAGGATGCGTTCCCACGGACCCATATTTAATCCGTCGGTCGAGGTCCGCGACGCTCTAGGCTCCTTCGTCTCCAATCTCTGCTCACGGACCTCGGTCGATCTAGGACTCTCGACCAAGCCCTCCTGCTAGACTCGATGTCTCGCCTCCTATCGAAGGAGCGACCTTGCCTCTCGGCAGCTGTGTCGCTATCTTCCTGAGAACTTTCCTCCCTGGCACTTTCCCACTCGGGTTCGTCCATGTTTACATTCTCGGGCTCCTGGGAATTCCTCCCCCGGGTGTTCATAACTCCCTTCGCTGCTTCCCATCTCCACCTGGTGATCGGAATCTAAGCTGGGCCCAAACAACATTTTCATCCCATGCCAAGCTCTCTGTGGGAGACTGCGGCCCATCCGAAGGGCCCTGTGCTTCACCCCAGTCATCTAGCTCATCCTCCGAATCCACCTCTGCTGCTGCAGGCCCTAATGCTAAAGGAACCCCAGGACTTATTCCTTGCCCTCCAGGCACGAACGAGAACTGCTGTGCTACACTTTGTGACATATGATAAAATAGGTTTTTAAAAATTCCTTTTATAATACAATATTAAAAGCACATTTAAAGGCCAAACCTGAAACTAGTCTTAAATACTTTTGGAGTGATATTACTTCAACTGTCCAACAAAAGTTCAACAGAGACAAAGCCAATTTGAAGTCTCTTGAGAGGAAGTCCCACAACTAAGTGAAAATTTGAAGCTGCGTAAACTGCAACTGGCTGAATTTGAACGTATAAGACAAAAACAGGTGATAAAGACAAATGTAGAGTATATATATAATTGCAAATGCTGCATGGAAATGAAAACATAGGGAACCGTTCAAAATTGTCTCATGTTGCTTCAATGTCCACTCATGTTATTCTTTCAGGAAATTGTTTAAAGTAATTATCTGGATCTAGCAGTCTTTTTAAAAAAGTCTTGTGGTTTAAAAAAATAAAAAATAAAAAAATAAACTGATATAATTTGCTATAGTAGTTTAAAAGACAATTTCTCTCCTCTGATTATTTTTAAATCTCACAGTTATACTACCAAAGTTTGATTTGTCCAATGCACTGCAATATTTTAGTGCTAAAAGAATTAGAAAGAAAGAGAACAAGAATTTTTTTTTGTTACCTTATGTCTTGGAATCAAAAAGAAACACACTCCAGTGTGGAAACAAAATGTTACAGTTTATCTGGAGAGTTGCCAAAAATAGTTGGGACAACAGAAACATTGATTGAGTATTAAAAGACAAACAAACAAAGCTGAGAACAACATAAAGCAATACTGGAGCTCCTGACACATTTACCCAGTCTGGACATGTCCAGCATTTTGGAAATGGTTTCTTTCCTTATGGTAGCGGATATTTCATTATTTTGAAAAGACAGAGTCCTGTAGTTAAGGGACAGGACCAATAGCTCAGTAGCACAGAGAACTCCAAATTTAGCTCCCAGCAAAAGATGCTTGTCTGAAACTTTGGAGAGCCACTGCCATTCAAGGCATGTACAGAGCCTGATGGATTGACAACCAGACATATCAAAATATTACCATTCATCTGAATCAGGATTGGGAATTGTGCTCTTCTCCAGAAGCTGTTCGCTGGTTTGGTTTCACCAAATGTTACCATTACAGGGTTTCAGGCCAGATCAACTAAGCAGGATCACCTTCTCCTATGTAATCTACCCTGAGCACTGAAGCCCTCTGGAGCACATTTACTTCAACCGGCAAGTGCCACAACAGCAACCAAAGACCTTAACATCAGCCATCTCTAGACTATGGAATGACCTGCTGAAAGAGATGTGACAGCTAATGAACTGTCAGAATTTTAGAGGCAGCTGAAGACCTATCTCTTCTGGCAGGCCTGCTCAGACAGTACGTTTATCCCAGGCGCTTCCATGGCAAACAGGAGGGTGGATAGACACTGTTCCCTGTAAATGAAGAAGCAATCGCTACAAAAGTTTTTTTTTAATGTGAGATTTCCAGGGGCGGGAATATTGCAGTTTTTAACTGAATGTCTGCATCTTTTAATGTCTGTATGTCCCTGCAATTGAAAATCACAGGATTTTTTTAAATCTAGGTTTGTTCCCGGATTTTAGATGTTTGTTCCCAATTGGTCAGTTTCTAAAAAGAAGTTGACACTTGAGTAGAACACAAAAACTTTGTTTGTGTGCCAGAAACTTTATGAAACGTGTAGAGGGCACACTTTTTTTCTGACCAGGACAAAGTTGTGGCCCCTAGTCAACGTTATACATCCTTTCACAAGAAGAGCAATCAGGAACAGCCATGTATAACCCAGGACAGCATCCTGTTGTTTGATGCCACAAGTACACAACCAACTCTGGATAGATGGCCAGGCAGCCAAGCTCTAAAAAGTGTCAATAATGACAAAGTTCTGTTCCTGGCTTGATTGTGTAGTGCTGACTGGGACAGAAGTAATCCTACCATGTCAACTTTGTTTGTGTGTCAGATACTTCTTGAAACATCTGGATGGCACAGTTTTTCTGGCCAGGGCAAAGAGCGGAACTTTTGCAGTGATTCACTGCATATCCACATCTTGAGAGGTTTTTTTTTTTATAAAAAAAACAACTGCCAAAGTTTGCAGTGGAAGTCCCACAGCAGCCATGTTGGAAGCCTCTAAATCTCGCAACAAAAGATCAAGACTGGACAATGGAGGCAGAAATCCCGGGACCAACAGGTCTGTATGTGGACCTCTACTGAAGTCCTGAGATTTTCTGCCCCTGTTTAAAACAAGTGATTTAGTGCTGTCTGGAAGCACCCTCAGTCAATTTTAAATCATGAATTCAAAATTTACACTTTATTAGTATTGGTGTTTTAGTCTTTGTCCTGTGGATTTTAATACACACATTTCAATAATATTGTGTTTTAATGGTGTGTTTTGACTATATTGTACCAACTTATCTCTCCACATTTGCAGTTTTAACTTTTGCTAACTTGATTATTTATTTAGAGTTCTCTCTAGAATTGCATTGGAAGACCTACAGATTCTTAGAAAGAATTCTTCTCTAGGCTTCTGTAGGTGCTCCAGTGTGATTCTGTAGTTAACTTCCGGAGAGGTGTCCACTCAAGGTTTTATTTAATTCACTGTTTTCCCACTTTTGCTCCCCTAACCCTCACAAAAGTGGAGGGGCTGCTAGCAAAATTGCCAAAAAAGGTGAGTGTTTGGCAGTTGACTGGCTGCCGAAGAAAGGATTTTAAAGTAAAAGTGTATTTTGTTGACATGATTTTAATGAACGTTAAATCAATTGCCTTTTAATAAAATTTGTTTGATGTTTTGTTTTGTTTTTTAGTTTTTGCTTTGCATTTAAAAGTTAGTCTTGTGAGACACTTTGAAGTATCTGGAAGAAGTCAGGACATGGATCACATAACATAATCAAAGAAGGAAGTGGTCTGTTTTTTTTAAGAGCTCTGAATACCAAAACATGAAAATAAGTTTATTTTAATTACAAAAACTTGCATGTTTTAATGATAAAGGTCATATGCTAATCAATTTAAGAGTGACACAAAAGTATCGTAATACAAAAGAAAAATATGGAGAAAAATGTCTAGGTCTTCTCCAAAATGATAAAGGTGAGTGTCCTGCAAATATACCTGCTAGGATGACAATGAGGCAAACAGCAAAGATGTCAGGATATCCAGCCAGTCCTGGAGAGTTCATGGCCATGTGCTTGCTGAAAAAGGCCTCCATTTGTTTGCCCAAGAGCTGGTCAAATGTAGCACTCCAGGCTCTGGCTACACTGGAAGTACCTGAAAACAAACAATTAAACAAAATAACATTGTCAAATATGGGTAGAGGACATCAGATTTTAACAATGAGAGATACTTGGAGTGTGGAGAAATTGCCATGTTAGTTGGGAGATCCTGGCTTGGAGCTGAAGTCAAAAAATGTACATTTTCTCATTCTGGATATATAGTAACATTATGTCATAAACATGTGTGCAGCTTTTTATATTATTTATTATTAATTTACTTTATGTTTATTCTGCCTTTTCCCCAATATAGAGGCTCAAAGTCACTAACACTAAAGATAAATAAATGAAAGACATTACTCCTACATTTAATGTATTAGATGTGCATAAAATGTTAATACCATTTACTACAATCTAAATTCTGCCAAACAAAATAGCAGTAAAGATGAGGATATAAACATGCAAATGTAAATACTGACCTCATGAAAAGTGCCTCTTCATGTCAAAAATGTTGAAGCTATTGTTCTTTATTTGTACTGCACCACTCCATACATGGGGTCATGCTGGTCATATGACCTTGAACTTTCTGACTGAAAGGTTGGCTCGAACGGAACAGGGTGAAATGCTGTTAGCTCTTCAATCTAGCAGTTTAGCAAATTGAGATCAATAGGTGACCACCACTCCCCATATGAGAGGTGTCAGACAAGACCAGAATTGAGATGACCCCCAGAGTCAGACAAGACCAGATTTAATGTCAGGGAATCTTTACAAACATACATATCCACAAAACATGGTTTCCTTCTTGCTTTGAATCTCTGCAGTAATCCATAAGGTAGGTTTGCTCATATGACTAATTGTATGAATAAACAGATTTGAATTTGAGTCTTCCAATTCAAAGTCCAGCACTTTATATTACCTGTCTTTTTTCAATTGTAAGACACCGTTGTTTGTAAAACGGGCCCTAATTTCAGTACAACCACCACCAACAAAAATGCATAAGGTACACATGTGATTCTAAGCCACTCCCCATTTTTAGAAATGTTTATCTAGGTAAAAAGTGCATCTTAGGATTGAAAAAAAATACATTCTTCTTATTCTTATTTACATCCCATTTTTTCTCCCTCAAAGTAGACTGGATCTCTCAGATTAGCTTTAGTTCTAAAAGCTGTGTGTGGTTTGAAACATAATGGGGGAAAGCAGCAAATATGAATGTACCTGATATGCATAGTATTAAAATTAGATGGCCAGATTTGAGGAAGGGGCTACTTATGCTAAAACCTCAGAATGTTTTGAGCTGGGAACAACTAATCAATTTATTGGGCAAATGAAAACTCAGTGAATATATGCAATAAATTGTTTAGGAGATTTTGGATGAGAAATGTTTGAATTTTGCTTCTAAGTAGTCCCATGAAGAACACACTAAAATTATACACAGGCTTTTGGGTTAATAAACATAAACCTTTTGAGCATTTTGAGACATATCTCCACCACTGAGCTACAGGCCATATAGTCACTTTTGTTCCTACTTATCCTTTGTTTAAACCACATGATGAAATCAAAATGCAGAGGGGTCAAGATATGTTTGTACCAATGATGTAGGAAAGCAGCAGGTTCCAGCCAGTGATGAATGCCCACAGCTCTCCAACTGTTATGTAGCTGTAGAGATAAGCTGATCCAGTCAGAGGCACTCGAGCACCAAACTCAGCATAACACAATCCTGCCAACATGGATACTAGAGCGGCAATCAGAAAGGAAATGATGATACTGGGGCCTGAGCTGGTCTTGGCTATTTCCCCTGCTAGGACATAAACCCCAGCCCCCAATGTACTGCCCACCCCCAGAGCCACCAAGTCCATGGTAGAAAGGCAGCGGCGCAAGTTTGATTCTCTGCAGGCACCATCTGTTACCCTTTTCCTACGTGAGACCATCTGAAAGAAGGAGCGCATGGCATGCCTGCCAGACATCTGAAAGAGAAAGAAGGCAAAGATGGCATTAATAATGTGGAAATGCAGTAATGACACCTCATCTGACAATCTAGAATGGGTTTCCCCAATCAATTACCTTCCTGATATATAGAACCATGTAGATGAACTGTGCCGCAACCATCCTAGGATGCTCTGCCCAGAACATTGAGGGCTTCTTGTATTGACCACAGGGTCAGCATGGGGGGAAGCCGCATGGTGATGCTTCCCCATGTGTGATGGGGAAGCGTTGCTGTGGGCAATGCGATAGGATTTACCTGCTGCCCCACGGATTCACCGCAGAGGCTGGCATCTACCCTACTCACACCCGTTGCTCCTCATCAATGTGATGAGGTCCCAAGAGTACTAATTTCCTGATAAGCAGGTTCACAACAAACATTTCAAAACAGTTTGCTTCTCTTATAAAGTCCTAGCTATGACTTAGTCTTTGAAACTCTGTTTGCAATCCTTGGACCACTTAAAGACCTTTTAATGCACATTTCTCATGCTAGGCTTCAAAGCTCTAAAAATGTGTGACATTCCTTTCCTGTACGTGCTTCTTCTTGAACCTCTCTGCAACCTTGTGTCTCAGAGGCAAAGGCTGCTTGTTTGTAAATCTGTTAATCTTCTTTGGCTCTACCAATGGTTTTTTTAAAAAGTGGTGCAATCCCATGCTTTTCTATTTTTCCATCACTAGGTTCCTTGATCCCAAGCAGTGACTTATGAGTCTGCCTAGATGTATTACAATACTGTATTCTATTATCTAAAGATGAGAGATCCACTTACAATATGATGTGGAAAGCTATGGAGAGAGAAATGGGGATGACCCAGTCGAAAGAAGTTGGAAAACAGTTAGAGCCTTAAGGAATTCACAGTCAGAAATGGCCAAGACGGTTGACTAGACTGAAGAGTTGGTTTTGGGTTTTGTTCCATAAACAGGTGCTTTATCTGTTGTTAAGTGAGGTCTGGTTCACTGAACTGGAGAAATCAAATATTGTCAGCAGTGGAGTTGTCTGTGCCCTTGGAAATGCGAGGCACAGGTAATACAAGCTCTACCAATCATGTATAACCCCATTCAACTATATTCTTATATTCACATTTGTGAATGTACATTAACAATTATTTATATAATATGCTACATCAGTGGTTCTCAACCTTCCTAATGCCATGACCCCTTAATACAGTTATTCATGTTGTGGTGACCCCCAACAATAACATTATTTTGTTGCTACTTCATAACTGTAATTTTGCTACTGTTATGAATCATAATGTAAATATCTGATATGCAGCATGTATTTTCATTCACTGGACCAAATGTAGCAGAATTACCCAATACTGGTGGGGTTGGGGGGATTTAATTTTGTCATTTGGGAGTTGTAGTTACTGGGATTTATAGTTCACCCACAAACAAAGAGCACTCTGAACTCCACCAATGATGTAATTGAACCAAACTTTGCACACAGAACTCACATGACCAACAGAAAATCCTGGAAGGGTTTGGTAGGCATTGATCTTGAGTTTTAGAGTTGTAGCTCACCTACATCCAGAGAACACTGTGGACTCAAACAATAATAGATCTGGACCAAACTTGGCACGAATGTACCCAAATGTGAACATTGATCGATTTTGGGGGAAATAGACCTTGATATTTGGGAGTTGTAGTTGCTGGGATTTATAGTTCACCTACAATCAAAGAGCATTTTGAACCCCATCAACAATAGAATTGGGCCAAACTTCCCACACAGAACCTCCATGACCAACAGAAAATACTGTGTTTTCTAATGGTTTTTGGGGACTCCTCTGACACCACCCTCACAACCCCCCCCCCACGGGGTCCCAACCCCTAGGTTGAGAAACGCTGCTCTACATAAATTGTATTGCAGTGGTTTACACACTTAACTAAAAAAACCTAGACCTACCTACCTACCTACCTACCTACCTACCTTCCTTCCTTCCTTCCTTCCTTCCTTCCTTCCTTCCTTCCTTCCTTCCTTCCTTCCTTCCTTCCTTCCTTCCTTGCCTCTCTCAAAATTAATTGTCAGACAATGTTTTACTCAGTGTCCTCGTTCCTCTTTCTAGTACTCTGTAAATTGTCAGGGATTACTCCACATTCTGTTCTGCTAATGGCTTCCCAATTTAATTTGGAAACGCCCAAAGTTAATTTAAAATTAAAGATTAATTTCTGAATCAACACAGCTATACATTTCATCATAAGATTTTCTTTCTTTCTTTGGAAGATACTATTATTCAGAGAGGTTTCTTTTAGAAACCTGCCAGGCAAATGTGAACGTTGTCTCTGAAAAGAATCCAGGAAAATATTTTCACTTTCCTTTTAATGCAAATCATAATGCCAACAAAGTGCATATTTCAAAAGGAACAGGTAATAAACTTATTAACTTACACTGAGAATTTCCCTGATTAAAGTCTAGTTCTTGACTACTCACTGCATAGCTTGAAAAATTTGAGAAAATGTCAATTTGAAGTATAATTCCCACCAATCTGCACAGTTTGGAAAGATTATCGTTTAATAATGAACAACTGCCAGAATCCCTCAGCCAACAAGGTTTCTGACTATGCTGACTGGGTAAGGAAAATCCTGGGAGTCTTATTTTTAAAAAGTTACTTTTTCTGAATTCTGCTTATTGGTACTTACCCACTTTGGGTCTCAATGGGAGTTTTCCTCCTGTCCTTGCCACACATTTTACTACTTTTTACAATGATTCATCATCTTCATATTTATCACCCTTCTGCATTTTTGCACGTTTATCACAATTTATCCAAATCCTGTGCACTACAGAAAAGTTGAACTTCAGACGTGTGACTTGCCTCCTGCCCCCTTGTATCCCGCCAGAGAAATAATCCACTTACTTTTGTATTCTCTCAAGAAATGTGTGCCAGCTCCACACAAGGTAGTGAAGAAAAAGGAGTTAGAAACAGAGCCACTGGGTATTTCTTCTTCCCTCTCATTTAAATATATTTCATAAGATGTGTGTAGCCCATCCCTCTGTTACTCTGCCCACCTCCCCCAGCATTTTGTTCATAAAGAAAACTTTGCAGAAATGTTTTTGCCCACAACTGTTTCCAAGTTTTACTCGCAGCACACAAATGCCAAGCAGCTTGGTGCCTTGCTGGAAATCTTGAATAAGCATTTCAGAATTGTCTAGGCTGGCAGGACACAAGGGCTCCCATCTCTTTTGCCTAAGGTCCTTCTCTCCTTTGCCCATTGTCTCTGCCTCTGTTATTCCCTTGGCATCAAACATGTCAAATCTTGAAGAAAGCGGATGGTTGCATTTGGCAGAACACTCAAACTCAGGGTTGAATGACATAAGCAAAAAGAAGAGCAGGTTACATATGAGAAAAAAGAAAAGGGGACAATGATGCATGAGGGCACCAATTAATGTGGAAATTACTTGCCAGTGGGGTTTTAGAACACCAGAGTGGGGAGTTGAAAAAGGTGATAAATTCTGTGGCAGGATTGTGATGAGCCTTATTCTGTATGAAATGGGGAAAATTGTATACCTTAGAAGGGATGGTATTAATGGATCTTTCTCAGAGAACATGGAAATTATTTGTGTGTGAAAAAGTCACAAAACTCAGCTGGAATGCACATACATGCAAACATGACCAGACACAGGGTACATCCAGATTGATTTAAAAGTACAATAGAGTCTCACTTATCCAACCTTAGCTCATCCAATGTTCTCAATTATCCAACATGGTGTGTCTCCTGCACAGTTTCACAGCTATTTCAATACATTGCGATGTTTTGGTGCTAAATGTATAAATACAGGTGCTAAATAAGGTATAAATACAGCCTTAAGCGTCTTGCTCACGCCCGGCCCAACTGTTTAAGGTAATTCGATCGCTGACGACGGTCCCTACCGTCCCAAAAAATAGTGATCAGGCCCTCACTGCCGGTGCTTTTCAGAGCTTCTTTACAGACAAGATACTGAGCCTCCGCCGGGACCTTCCGGCCACAGTTGACACAGTAAGAGAGCTAGAGACTCCGTGGCCCTCCGCCGGGCCCACCCTCGACCGGTTTCGGCCACTGGACGCAGATGCTGTTGATAAGATAGTGACTGCAGCTCGCCCTACCACCTGCTCCCTCGACCCGTGCCCCTCCTGGCTTGTTAGATCTTGCCCCTCTGTTGAATATCATTAACAGCTCCCTTGAGCAAGGGGTTTTTCCAGAGTGCTTAAAAGAGGCGGTGGTAGCTCCATTACTGAAGAAACCATCATTGGACCCTGCGGTTCCCTCCAACTACCGCCCAGTGTCGAACCTTCCGTACCTGGGCAAGGTGGTTGAGAGGGCAGTAATGGAGCAACTGCAGTCCTTCTTAGATGACACAGCATGGCTAGACCCCTTCCAGTCCGGCTTCCGTTCGGGGCATGGGACGGAGACGGTTCTGGTCTCTATCACAGATCAACTCCGCTGCCAGCTCGACCAAGGCGGGTCTGCGCTGCTCGTGTTATTGGACCTCACGGCAGCGTTTGACACGGTCGACCACAATCTTTTGATCCACCGCCTGGCCATGGCTGGAGTGAGGGGACGGTCCTTAAATGGCTGGCCTCCTTCCTCCACCAGCGGTCTCAGCGTGTGAGGAGGGCGGGGTGGTCTCCGAGAGCTCCCCATTAGTGTGTGGAGTCCCTCAGGGGGCCATTCTCTCCCCTCTATTATTTAACATCTACATGCAGCCGCTTGCACAGCTGGTGCGGAGTTATGGGCTGGTCTGTCACCAGTACGCTGATGACACCCAGCTCATTCTGAGGATGGAGGGCAGGCCGGAGTCCGTCCCCAATAATTTCCAACATTGCCTTGAAGCCGTTACTGGATGGCTGCGAGCCAGTAGGTTGAGGGTGAATCCGGCGAAGACGGAGATCTTGTGGCGTGGCTGGGCCGCCCGGGCGGGGTGGGTGGCCGGCTTCCGACCCTGGACGGGACGGCGCTGCACCCAGCGCCGTCAGTGAAGAGCCTGGGCGTCCACTTGGACTCCCAGCTGACCATGGAGGCCCAGGTCTCCATGGCCAGCAAGGCTGCTTTCTTCCACCTCCGCCAGGCCAGGAGGCTCGCCCCTTACCTATCCCGGAACGATCTAGCCACGGTGATCCAAGCCACGGTCATCTCGAGGCTAGATTACTGTAATGCGCTTTACGTTGGCCTGCCTATGTCGTCGATCCGGAAGCTCAAGCTGGTGCAGAACACTGCCGCCCGGCTCCTGTCTGGGACCCCAGCAGGTGGCCATGTAACACCAATCTTGCAGGATCTGCACTGGCTGCCTATTGAGCACCGGGTTGCCTCAAAGTGCTGGTTCTTACCTTTAAGGCCATCCACGGCCTGGGGCCAGCGTACCTGAGGGACCGTCTCACCCCATATTGCCCAGCGAGATCACTGAGGTCTGAGGAGGCCAATCTTTTAGTTGTTCCATCCGTAAAGCTGGCCCACTTAACATCGACCCGCCGAAGGGCGTTCTCAGTAATAGCCCCCACGCTGTGGAACGCCCTTCCGGCCGAAGCCAGAGCTTTGCGTGACCTACTCCCGTTCAGGCGGGCCTGTAAAACCCACTTGTTTAGACAGGCCTTCGGAGAGTAGGCTGGTGTAAATTCTACCTTGCTGTTGGACCTGCTGCTCCTTATTGTAACTGTATTGCCTGTTTAAATTGTGTTTAATTGTTTTTAATTGTTTTACGTTGTTGTTTTAACCCTTGGCGCTGTGCCATTGGCTTTGTGAGCCGCCGCGAGCCCCCGGGAGTCGGCGGCCGAGAAGTCCCAATAAATAAATAAATAAATAAATAACGTTACTGTGTATTGAACTGCTTTTTCTGACATTTGTTGTAAAACATGATGTTTGGTGCTTAATTTGTAAAATCATAATGTAATTTGACATTTAATAGGCTTTTCCTTAATCCCTCATTATCCAACATTTTCCTTATCCAACGTTCTGCCGGCCCATTTATGTTGGATAAGCAAGACTAGTGTACTGGAAATATAGTTTTCTGAGGCACTAGAGTCCTCTTTGTCACAGAAGGCCAAGGACCCTGTGAAACGATGGCCCCCATCTACATTGCCATATAAAATCCAGATTATCTGCTTTGAACCGGATTATATGGCAGTGTAGACTCATATAATCATTCAAATCTGATAATCTGGAATCAGATACTGCATTATAAGGAAATGTAGATCCAGCCTACATCTCCCATGATCCCATAACATTTATTCATGGCACTTTAAATGGTGTGAAATTGTGTTAATTCTACAGTGTAGATGCACTTTTTCACATTAAAGATACATTTTGTTCATTTCTAATATTAAAAATGCATTTTAGTCTTAAAATGTATTCAGAGCAGAGCTTGGATGCCATGTGCCATAATGACTGGGGGATATGGGGAAATGTGGTTCAAAAAAGTAACTTTCCTAAACCCTGAACAACATCTTGTTATTAAATTCTGATAATGTGTTTCTGACTTCATCTGGATAGAGTGAGCACTTATGAAGTCTTGCTCTGGCTTCTAATGTCTGCCTCCTCATATGCTTAGATGGTGAATGTGAATGCAGTTGTGGCTTATGGATCAGAGGAGTACTTTGCACCTAAACTAGTTCTTTCCCAATTCCCCAGGTTTTAAAATCAGATTTTGGTAAACAATACTTACTATTCATAAATTGACAGTCTGTGTTTGGTGGTCAACTTTACAGAGAGTACTGTTCATAAGACACGGATTTGAGTCAGATACTTTGTTTTGTTTTGTGTTCCAGGAGAAAGAGGGGGCAGCCTAATGTGTACAATTCTTCACAAAGCACTGATTGTCTTGCACATTCATCTCACATGAGCTATTTTTCCCTAACACAGCAGATTATATCAGGAACTATTAGCTGAGCATTATAATAAAAGGCACAATTTGCAGCAAAAGAAAGGAGGGAGAGACGGTGTTACAGAATGGCCAGTGGAGCTAAAGATAACAGCAATGAAAAATGTCTCTAAATCAGGGATGAGCAACAGCGTATCTTCAGTTCTTGTTGGATTATAACTTCCATTAGTTTTAGCCAGAATAGCCTTGGGAATAGCAGTTCAGTAACTTCTCCAAATGTTTCCTACCCCCTGATTTAGAATCTGGAAACCATTAAATCTTTTTTTTAAAAAAAATGTATCAAAAGCATATCATAAATTAGTATAAAACTGATAAAATTAGAAGCAGCAAAAGCGGCTAAGTATCTTTTGATCAAAAACGGGCAACAGCAACCGCATTGTCATTAGCCTCAAACAATTCTTCCTCTGTACATGACACAGGACATTGTGGACAAGCATACAAATGCAGAGTTGTCTGTTCTGTTCCATACTCAATCATTTTTCACATGGGATATAACTGCATATAAGGCAGTATCCTGCAACATTCCCACAATATGGAATAGTGGCTACTTACCTGCATTATTCAGACTCCTACTATATAGCTGGTGGCATTGTGATGCCTCAATAATAATTCTGCCCTTCTACTGTGCTACATTCCCCTTCCTGTTTGTTTTCCTTCAGTGACGGAATAGGACAGAGTATGGATATAGAAGTGCCCAGACCTCAATGCATAAGGTAAGTCCTGGGGTCATAACATGATCAGAGGCTACTGATATGATTTTCCTGCCAATAGCCTCTAACAGCTTCATGATTGGAAAGGGGTATTGCACAACGTCATGTCTTAGGGACCCACTTCTGTGCCATTTCCTACCTTGATGTGATAAAGCCCATGATTATCAATGCTGGATGCCTCTCCTTACATCTGAAGGAGGAACCAGCAGGAGTAGTAACCAATGGTGTGGATTAGCAAGGGTCAAAACTAACCTATGAGATTTGAGTTTCTGCTTCCCTAAATGTTTCTATAAAACAATGCTCATGGTACATTCACAGAGCAAGACATTATATCCATATATTTCTCAAAGAGATAAGACTGGTTTTGCTTTAAAATGAAAGAGAGATGATGTCTATCAGCATAATGGGGCCACCATTTTCAACCCATTATGGATACCACATTATGGATACCTGTACCACATTTATGAGACTAGAGAGATTTGCACAAGGATTCAAATGCAATCCCCTTAATAAGTCACTATATAAAATGGCATATGATGTAGAGACAGGGGATGAGACCAACTCTAAAGCCACATACCAAGGAAGTGCACACATGTGCTACTCAGCTTGCAATTACACCCACAGTAAAACTTGCCCTTTTTGCCCACATGTGTATATCCTAGGAAAGCCATCATATTGCACTGGATTGGGTGTTTAGACTAGGAAACTGGCAGGGTTTGAATTCCCACTTGTCCATGGAAACTGATGGGTGACCAAGAGTAAGACATCTTTAGCCACATCTGCTTCTTCCATGGAAAGAGAAATATGCCATAACAAATAAATGCAGATTAATGAAAGACATATACTAAAGGTGGGATCGTTGATGAGGAGACTAGGTTGTGAAGGTCTGTTAGAAGTAAGCATAGAAGTAAGCAATGGCATTTTTTCCCAAGTGTAGGTATAGGATACTCCAAGGCAGGGGTGCTCACACTTTTTCAGCATGCGAGCTATTTATTAAAACAACCAAGTCAAAATGATCTACCTACCCATTACAAAAATGTGAAACATATAACACAATATCTGCTTTGACTGGGTTTTCTGAGTCCACACTGCCATATACCGGTAATCTGATTCAAAGCAGATAACATGGGATTTTATTCAACTGTGTGGAAAGGACCTCAGATAACCCAGGGCTGGCAGCACTTGGGCGGCAGCAGTAGCCTGTGGGGCGGGACTGAGCCTTCCTCCTGCCCTGTCTGCGATCTACCAGGATGCCATACGCGATCTACCAGTAGATCGCGATCTACCTAATGAGCACCCCTGCTCCAAGGAATATTCAGAAGCCTTCTTCCTCAAGCAAGATCCTAGTCCAAAGAGGAAGCTGTTAATGTCTAAATTAATTAACTAGCCAGTTTAGGTGAAAGAAACCAGTGAGATCTTGAGTGTACTGAAAGAAACTGCTCAAAAGTAATTAATTACATGGAATAACTGAACACAGAGGTCAAGATTCTGAATTTGTTTCTTACCAACTAAGTGCTACTGGGCCTTTATAAAAATGAGTTTATTTGCAAACATACAAGGAAATCATATTGGAAGAAAAGAGATACAGACAGTTCTTGGGTTAGGAACATGATAGATTCTGTAGGTTTGTTCTTCAGTTGAATTTGTATATACATTGGTACAGGTAATTTTTAAATGTAAATCCAGCCCATTTTTTAAAGTTTTGAATAGCAAAACTTTTAGTTAATACCCCTGAAATATTTGTTTTACTATCTGTGCCCCTATTCAGAAGATTTTACCTGACTTTCCCGGGACACTTCCAGGATGGAGCCCCACTGGAAGTAGATCTATATTGTGTGAAGGGTTTCAGCGGTCTTTGTCCTGGCAGCATCCTAGGACACTGCAAAAAGTACACGCAATGAAGTCGTAGGAGTTATATGTAAATCAGATATTTGTAACTGAGGGACTGCATTTATTATAAGGTATGCAATAACTGTTTTTCATATTAAAGAGTAATAGTTGTTGGGTCCCTCATCTCTCTAATGACTTCTTCAGATTGGCCCTTCACAGTAATCCAAAAACGCACATTTTATTTTTATTTTAAAAAACTTATGAAGTCCATCATGAAATTAGAACTTTTAAACAAATGCCTGTACTTTGTGACTGTGTGTTTTAAAAGTCACCTGGATTTCATGCCTAATTGAAGAACTATTTTACTCTGTGGTGAATAGTTCAACCCTAGCATTGCGGTTTTCCCAAATTGTATCTTGTCCTAAAATAGGTTTCTTGACAAACACTATGTCTTAATTGCAATATCTGTTTTATAAAAGAATAAAACTACCCCCCTTTAAAGCCAAAATAGATAAAGACATTTACTTACGTACTTATTTACTTACTTACTTACTTCATTTATACCCCAACCTTCCCTCCCTCGGGGGACACAAGGCGCTTACAACTTCGATAGAATTCAATACCGGTAAAATCAACAGCAAAAACAATAACATACCCCCTCCATTAAAACAGTTAATAATTAGTCAATAAACACATGAAAATAGTAAACAGATACAAACATATAAAGTGCATAGTTCCATTCATCTGAGATCCTTGTTCATAATCCATATTCAAATCATGGTGAAGCCCGTAGTCACTTATTCTTCAAATGCTTCTGTGCAATGCCATGTCTTTAATGCCATGTCTTTTAATATTTTTTCTAAAAACTAGAAGGGATGAGATCTGCCTGATGCCACCGGGGAGGGAGTTCCACAGGCGGGGGGGGGGGCACCACTGAGAAGGCTTTGTCTCTCATTCCCCCTGCTTGTGAAGAGGGTGGGACCAAGAGCAGAGCCTCCCCAGATTATCTTAAAGTTCTAGTAGGCTCATACGAGGAGATATGTTTGGACAGGTAAGTTGGACCAGAACCATTTAGGGCTTTATAGGCCAAGACCAGCACTTTAAAGTGGGCTCAGTAGCAAATCAGCAGCCAGTGGTGATAAGGGGCAATGCCCTTACAAAATAGAAGTAAGGGCATTGCCCCTGCAATGTGAATTCTATCCCACCCTGTGAAATTTTACTTGAGGGTCCAAATTTGTAGCCTTGCAAAGAGGAAAACCTTGAAAATTATTTTAACCTATTCAAAACATAGTCATGTTAGTCTGGATCAGTAAACCAAAAGATACTGTAACATCTTTTAGACTAACTGAGAGAAAGAAGTGTGTAGCATAAACTTCCCTAGATTGAGTCTACTATATCAGATGTAAGCATCTAATGAAATGGATTGACTATGAAAGCTTATACTCAACATTTCTTTGTCTTAATCCATGTAAGCACATATTATATTTTCATTTCGCTGCAAGTACACTCACCCCAGAAAACTAGGATAAATATGCAAAACAGACTTTGCAAGACAAACAGAAACAAACAGAAACATCACAGTCAAAGCAAATAGATGCTCTCAAGCAGATATCAATTATTCCTTCTCTTTCTTCTCTCTCTTCTTCAGAAAACTTAAATCAGTTGCTGTTTCCTCTTCAACCAGCAGGTTGCAGGTTTGTATTCAACATCGAGCATCTAAAATAGCTGGCGTGAGCCAAAACCACCACTAAAAGGGGGGAAACAAACTCAAAAAGTTTAAACAAAGCCCATGCCTGGATTAAAAGCATTCTGACACCAAAGAATAGAGAGAACAGTCTGTTAGCTCTACCTCAGTTTTTTTAAAATGGCAAGACTTTTTGCCTGAGTCCCTGATAACATCGGATAAAATGTTGTTTTTAACTTATGACTCCATGGTTACAAACCTCCAAAAGGCCATGTTATGAACAGCTCTGAGTCAGAACTATGGGCTTCCTTCATAGACTCCATCCACCTGTAATTTGGTCTTTTTCTTTTCTTACAACCTTTCCTTGTCCTTCATTGAGTTGAATCCAAATTCCTGTGGATTCTGTGTGTACTACCTGAAGCAAACTGAAAACAAAAGGGGAAATGGGATGAATAAAGAGAAACTGGGTCATTTTAAAATCAGCCGAAAAGTTACTAAGATTCAGGACATCATCACATTGGGGGGGCATCCTAGGATGCTGCCAAGACACAGTCAGGATGGAGCCTGCCAAACTCCATCACATGATGCGGGGTACTTCCAGCTGGGCTTTGTCCTAGCTGTGTTTATACTGTGTCTTGGGAGCATCTAAGAGGCAGCCCTGAGAACATGAGTGACTCCCTGTGTTTTCATAGACTGAGCTGGGGGCAGTGTGGGACCAGGCTGGGGGCAAATAGGAAATGGCATATGATGGTAAGGAGGCGATGCAGGGTACTGCCCGATGGTTTTCCACACTGCCCCACAGATTTGCCTCACTGCTTGATGAATTCCCTTGCTGTCCCCTGTCTTAAGGACCTCCATGTGAGTCTTTATACCAAGTTTGGAAACTCTGGTTAGTTCAAAAAATGGTAGCCAGATTGGTTAAGGGAACATCTTGGAGTGAGCACATTACACCTATACTAAAGCCACTCCACTGGTTGCCAATTAGGAAAAAATATCAGGCATTTAAAGGATTTTCTTCTTTAAAAAATTGGACTGCAACCCTCCAGCTGATGTTAGACTATATGTCCCATCACCTTAGCAGGCATACCCAAGTGCTGACAACAGGACCGTAGCCAGGATTTTGATTTGGGGGCTGAGTTTGGTTCGGGGCTGAGACTGGGTGGAAGAGGGTCTACCCTAGCAAACCTTTTGTATTGTTATCCCAATAACCCCCTTAATGTGGGATATAATGAGTATGGTGATCAGATCATGATATAAATAAACATAACAGTTTAAATAATGTACCAGTAAGGCCTTTTCACGGAGCACCCTGAGAATTTCGGGGGGCTGAAGCCCCTTAGGCCCCCTGGCTACATGCCTGGCTGACAAGGGACTATACGACTTACAGTCCAGTGGAAGGTTTCAGTGGTCCTTTCCTGGTGTCACTGCACAACATAACACTACAATTTTACTTTAACTGCTATAGAGCTCTGGGTTTTGTAGTTAGTTAGACCAGTGTTTCCCAATCTTTTTTGAGCCACGGCACACTTTTTACAATTGCAAAATCCTGGGGCACACTACCAACTAAAATGACACAAAATGACACTCTAACACAGTCATACATATAGTTAATATGTTTTAAAAATGTATTTATACACTCAGTGTGAAACCTGGACCTGTTTCGATGAACTCAACATAGATATCCTGGCAGAAATGGCAGAAAGACACAAACTTCCCACACAGAACTCCCATAACCAAGAGAAAATGCTATAAGAGTTTGGTGGGCATTGACCTTGAGTTTTGGAGATGTAGTTCACCTATATCCAGAGAGCACTGTGGACTCAAACAATGTTGGATCAGGACCAAACTTGGCATGAATACTCAATATGCCCAAATATGAACGCAGATGGAGTTCAGGGGAAATGGACCTTGACATTTGGGAGTTGCAGTTGCTGGGATTTATAGTTCCCCTACAATCAAAGAGCATTCTGAACCCCACCAATGATAGAACTGGGCCAAACTTCCCACACAGAACCCCCAGGAGGCAAGAGGAGGTCTCTACTTGGGGAAAGGGAGGCAGGCCTTCCCAATGCATGGAGAGGGAGAGACCAAGTAGACAACGGGTGGGGAAGGGGGGTGTTTGTAATTTTGTGTCTTTATCAGGGTAGGTTTCTTAGGGTTTTTATACTTCAACACACTAGACTTCCCCCTTCCGGGAGGTTCCAATTTCCCACGGCACACCTGATGATCGCTCACGGCACACTAGTGTGCCCCAGCACACTGGTTGGGAAACACTGAGTTAGACAACGTAGCATCCTGACTCAAAGTTGCAATGACTTCTCTTAAGCTCCAAATCCCATGACTCCATGGGATGTTGGCATGTGAATTCAAGTAGAATATTGAGCTATAATTGTATAATATGCTATAGGAACATGATCTAGATAAATTGTGATAGAGCCATGCTTGTAGCATGTCATCTGACAGCTGCTTTACAATTATGGTTATGCTTTCGGATTTAGTTATGCAACTTTCCCCATGATCTCTGGCAACAGCTTCAATGCAGCTGCTGTGATAAGTAAACGTAAGGCAAAAAGATGCTATAGTATGTTACTTGCCCTCCGACTGTCCCAGTTTGGTAGGCATAGTCCTAATTAATCCTCTGTCATCCTACTTGTTCGCTGCTTTTAAAATGTCTCAGCTCACCCTCCTCTAACCTCTAATGGTCAAGTTAGAATCAAAGCTTTTATTGACATCAGAGGTGGATAGAATCTCCCTCATGGTGGGAAAAATGAAGAGCTGTCATTTGTCCAATTGAAGCTGGAGTAGTTGGGTTTCCCCCCCTCACATCCCCACTATTCTTCATTTCCTTTCCTTTTCTTTCCCTTCTTATTCTTTTTCCTTCATCTCTTCCTTTCTTCCCTTCCATTCTGTTCTCTTTTCTCTTTTTTCCACCCCTCCCCTCATACCTTTCCCCTTTCTTTGATCTTGCTCCATTCCCTTCTTGTTCTTTCTTTCCTCCCCCTTCCTTCCTTTCTCTTCTCCATCCTCCCTCCCTCCCTCCCTCCCCCTCATACACATGTCATCTAGAAACAGCCAATCCCCTTCACTCTCTTTATATCCCCATTCACATGACAGAGAGCCACCTCAAATAGCAGCTTTATTCCTTTTCTTTTCCTCTATTCTGAGCCTGGAAGAGGTGGGGTTGTTTCAGTTCTAACCTCTCAATTATTTCAAGTTGGATAATGAAGGGTATGTGTGCCAAGTTTTTGGTGCAGATCAAGCCATCTAGGAGCCTTTGTGGCACAAACTAACTAACAAAGAAACATACACACAGACATTAGACTTTTAGATAGATAGATTTTAAATAAATATGTGTGTGTGTGTGTCCATAGGTGTATTTAAATTTTAAAAATAGAAAATTCCAGGTTTTGTTCCTGTTTTTTCCAATTGATTAAATCATAACAATTTTATTATTGTACCCTGTCTCCATCTCACTATACAGTTAATTGAAGGCATTAATTCTACAGTGTAGAATCAAGCATGAGCAAGCTTTGGCCCTCCAGGTGTTGGAACTTCAACTCCCACAATTCCTAACAAGCCCCTTCCTTTTCTTCTCCTTTTCCACTTAAGCCAGTGTTTTTCAACCTGGGGGTCGGAACCCGGGGGGGGGGGTCATGAGGGGGTGTCAGAGAGGTCACCAAAGATCATCAGAAAACATAGTAGTTTCTGTTACTCATGGGAAATCTGGCCCAATTCTATTGTTGGTGGGGTTCAGAATGCTCTTTGATTGTAGGTGAACTATAAATCCCAGCAACTACAACTCCCAAATGTTGAGTCTATTTTCCCCAAACTCCATCAGTGTTCACATTTGGGTATATTCAGTATTCGTGCCAAGTTTGGTCCAGATCCATCATTGTTTGAGTTCACAGTGCTCTCTGGATGTAGTTGAACTACAACTCCAAAACTCAAGGTCAATGTCCACCAAACCCTTCCAGTATTTTCTGTTGGTCATGGGAGTTCTGTGTGCCAGGTTTGGTGCAATTACATCGTAGGTGGAGTTAAGAATGCTCATTGATTGTAGGTGAACTATAAATCACAGCAACTGCAACTCCCAAATGACAAAATCAATCCCTCCCCAACCCCACGATTTGGGCGTATTGGGTATTTGTGCCAAATTTGGTCCAGTGAACGAAAATACATCCTGCATATCAGATATTTACAATACGATTCATAACAGTAGCAAAAATATCATCATGAAGTAGCAACAAAATTATTTATTTATTTACAGTATTTTTATCCTGCCTTTCTCAGCCCAAAGGCGACTCAAAGCGGCTTACAAATCGGCAGCAATTTAATGCCACAAGTCATAAAATACAATTAAAAACATTTATCACATTATAAAAATCCATACAAAAACCCCATTAAATATATATATATATATATATATATATATATAATCACCAGTGTTTTCCTATTAAACTCATTTTTCCAGTAACATCGTCTACCATTGTCTTGCGAAGATAGACCCCGCCTATCTTCGCGATCGCATTTCCATCTATGAACCGGCGCAAACTCTAAGATCCTACGGGGAGGCCCTCCTCTCGCTCCCACCACCGTCACAAGCATGGTTGGTGGGGACATGAAAGAGGGCCTTCTTGGTGGTGGACCCCACCTCTGGAACGCCCTTCCAAGGGAAATAAAACTGGCCCCATTCCTCCCCTCTTTTGTAAAAGTTTGAAGACTTGGTGGTTTCAACAAATCTTTGAGAGTGACCAGTGCTAGCTCAGCCCAGACACTGTCCGGACATGACCTTTCCCCCTATATATTACCCTGGTCATTCTTCTAACAGGCCCCTGAAAATACCCCATCCTCACTTTTGTTGCTTACTTACTACAGTACTGTACCTAAATGCCGGTTCTATCTTATTTCAATTTGTATCACTCTTGACCCGGCCTTTTTAATTGTTCCCGGCCCATTCCTTTTCCGTGCCCTAACAAATAGACATGAAGAACAGGTAGGATTTTGTCTTTTAATATTTATGTGTTGTTGGGTAATTCTATGCTTATGTTGCTGTTAGTGTTATTTTCTGTTCATGTTGTGACTCTGTATGTTTTGATGTTGTTGCTTGGAAACTGCCCTGAGTCCCCCCGGGGAGATAGAGCGGAATATAAATAAAGTATTATTATTATTATGATTATGATTATTATTATTCCAAGTCCAAAACTATTTTATGGTTGGGGGTCACCACAGCATGAGGAACTGAACTAAGGGGGTGCAGCATTAGGAAGGTTGAGAACCACCGGTTTAAGCGGATGAGGGGGGAAAGAAAAGGGCCCGAGGCTGTGAGGAATGGTGGGAGTTGAAGTCCAAAACACCTGGAGAGCCCAAGCTGGCCCATGCCTGCTGTAGGTGCAGCCGTGGTATTTCTTGGCAACCTCCCATTCAAGGACTGACCTGAGCTGGCTCTACTTGATAGCCCAAGATCAGGCAGAATCTAGTGCCTTTGGAATACTTACTTACTTAGGCGATCCCTCGTTGTCCGAGTAGTTACTTACTTACTTAGGCGATACTTACTTACTTAGGCGATCCCTCGTTGTCCGGTATACTGGCGGTGGGTCCTTAAGTGATTGTGGAGCCCTATTCTTGATCTGCATCTTCTCCCGCAGTGAGGGCATCGGTTTCCAGGTGGGAGGCAATTCCGGTCAGGGTTGGCTTGACGCGCCTTCCTCTTGGCATGTTTCTCTCTTTTGCCCTCCATTCGTGCCACTTCAAATTCTACAGCACTGCTGGTCCCAACTGACCTCCAGCTGGAGCACTCAAGGGCCAGGGTTTCCCAGTTTTCAGTGTCTATGCCAGAGTTTTTAAGATTGGCTTTCCATTTTCCATTCTTGAGTTCGGAGTAGAGCAACTGCTTTGGGAGACAGTGGTTGGGCATCCGGACAGCATGCCCAGTCCAGAGGAGTTGATGGCGGAGGACCATAACTTCAATGCTGGTGGTCTTTGCTTCTTCCAGCACACTCCCTCTATTTAACTGTGGTTCCCCTCTGGTATTGCGCTTTTGAGCCCGATATCCGCTGATATCGACAGCATTATGCGGTGCCTCTGCTCCCATATGTGATGGTATATACCTCCTATCTCCTTCTTAGATGTTTTTGTATATATTAGATATATTTCCCTGTTTTACCTTTGCTGTTATTACTGCTATTCACTGTATTGCATTGATGTTACATTGCCTGTATTTGTTAATGTTATAGTGTTACTCCTGCTGTTGGACGCCCTCCAGAATCCCCGTATTGACCACGCCCACGGTCCTGAAGAAGCCCCTTTCGGGGAGAAACGAAGGCGCAGAATATAACTATTCGTTGACCGCTTTGCAAGCCTCCCAGTGATTGCTAATATTGTGCATTCTATGATTGTTTTGTAGCACTTTGATAATGCTAATACCCTGATTTGTATCGCGCCTGGGAGGGCTTCTGGGTTCTGTGTCCGCTTTTGATGACGGAGGAGCTTTTCCTTCCAGCTGCGGCGTCTCAGCTCACTCCTGTGTGAGTTTACAGCTCGTATATGCTGTTTATGTTGTTTATATTCATTATATAGCAGATAGGGCATTGTCCCTTTAAAAAAATGTGATTATGTTGAGAATGTACTTACAATTTTGATCTTTGACACTCTGGACCATTGAGTCCTTTTGAATGCTATAATATATCTGTGTTATTCATTATATTGTGGTGTTTGCGTTTACCTATCCTCTTCCAGCACACTGACATTTGTCCGCTTCTCTTCCCAAGAGATTTGCAGGATTTTTCGAAGGCAACACTGATGGAATTGTTCCAGGAGTTGCATGTGACGTTTGTAGGCAGTCCATGTCTTGCAGGCGTATAGCAGGGTTCGGAGGACAATAGCTTTATAAATAACCAGCTTGGTATCCCTATGGATGTCCCGGTCCTCACTCTCTGCTTCATTCGGAAAAATGCTGCACTCGCAGAAATCAGGTGGTGTTGTATTTCAGTTTGAATGTTGACTTTTGTGGAGAGGTGGCTGCCAAGGTAGCGGAAATGATCAACATTTCCTAATGTTACACCATTAAGTTGTATTTCTGGCACTGGAGAGGGATTGGCTGGTGACTGCTAAAAGAGCACTTTGGTTTTCTCGATGTTCAATGACAGGCTGAGCTTCTCGTTTGCTTCTGAGAAGGTGTTTAGAGTGGCTTGTAGGTCTTCTTCTGAATGTGCACAGACAACATTGTCATCAGCATACTGGAGTTCTATAACAGATGTTGTTGTAGCTTTGCTTTTGGCTTTCCATCTGCTGAGGTTAAATAGCTTGCCATCTGTCCGATAGGCGATTTCCACTCCGGTGAGCAGCTTCCCATCAACAAGGTGAAGTATCATAGCAATGAAGATGGAAAATAAGAGTTGGGGCAATAACACATGCCTGTTTGACACCTGATTCCACCTTAAATGGGTCACTTTGGGATATTGAAGTCCCAATAGGTACTTTGTTGGAAATAAATAGGTACACAAGTAAATATGTACACAAATAAAGATCTGCTGGTGTCCTTCCCTAAAGAGGGCTTTCTCTGGAGCCAAGCAAGGCTGCATCTCCCACAGTGGGGAGGGGAGGGGGGGTTGGAGGACCAGCCCGGATTGGAGGGCTTGGGAGCTGGTGACGTTGTTGCTGGAAGAGAGCAAAGGGGGGGGAGGGAGAGAGGCGAGGAAAGGAAACAGCTGCGGCATTGCCTCCAGGTCAGCAGCGCCTTGGCTTTGCCCTCTCCAGCTCGGGCTTCTTTTTGCTGCAGAGTCCAAGCAGAGGAGGAGGCAGCCAGGAGATCCTTCCCAGCTCCTTTGCAAGAGAGGCCTCACCCCAAACAAGTAAGTGTGGACCCCACTCTGTGGCACGATTTCTGTTCCTGGGTTATAGTAAATGTCCTTTCCTAATTGGTTCTATCACACACACAAAAACATGGAAAAGGTTTATTCCACAGCTTCTGCGGGACATCATCCTGCAGCACCTTTTGCTATAGTTTGTCAATGAATCTCTCAACCAATTCAGCCTATTTTGAGGCAGCCACAGAAACGACGTTTCTGGAGTAGAAAAA
Organism: Anolis apletophallus; assembly: GCA_030556195.1. NCBI lineage: Eukaryota > Metazoa > Chordata > Lepidosauria > Squamata > Anolidae > Anolis > Anolis apletophallus. The sequence goes on from JARBWK010000001.1 coordinate 71,600,466, forward strand.
CCTACTTTCAAAGTAAGGACTGCAGAATTGAACAGGAAACAACACATTCAAACGAGGAATAGAAAATCTTTCAAGTTTTGTTACATAGTGAAGGAGCAAAGCAAGTGCGGGTTGGATCCCTTTAAAAAGAGAATAAGTGATCACATACCCAAAGATGCCTAATAAGGCTTGTAGGATTTCTGGGGTGTATGGAACTCTCTGCCACAGAATGTGGTGGAAGCTCCTTCCCTGGAAGCTTTTAAACAGAGGCTGGGTTGCCATTGGTCAGAGGCACTTCAATTGGGCAGAAAGTGAGGTGACATCTTCTGAACTGGGGCACAGACAGGAAAACAAACACCACAGGGTGTTAATCCTTCCCTAAGATATCCAAAGCTTATATCTATATTTGGAATTACACTTTAAAAAGTACCTGTTTTGATTTGCATACAAATTCAACTTAAGAAAAAGCCTACAGAATCTATCTTGTTCATAATTTGGGGACTGTTTGTAGTTGGCAGGTCACTTGAGGACACATGTGCAGGTCCAGATATGAATGTAGTAAAACTAAGGAGTTGATCTTTTCCAATATTGTCCGTCCCCCCCAACACCACCACCTTTATGCAAACAAAATGTCAAAAGAAAAAAAATGTTGGACTCCCCCCCCCCCCCAAAGTCTTTATAAATCTGAATCTGGAGGGGGGCAGGATTTATGGAGGCAGCTGTTTTGTGCCAGTACTTTTATTACAAAGGCTGTGTTTAATATGGCCTTTCCTTTTCTTTCCTAGCTGTGTCAGGCAGGCCCAATGCCTGCCAGACAGAAAAGCTTTGGGGCCTTTTCAAGGAGAGATCATTTTCCCTGCTTCTAACTTAAGTTTTCAAAAATGGATTTCATGTGCTCAAGAGCAAAGGAAACACTGTAGACTAAGGGTTAAAAAGTCCCAAGACATGCACACATCCAAAAATAGTGAGAATCATGTGGCATTTCAAATATTTTGCTTAGCCTTGATTTCAAGGCCTTTTTCAGTTTTGAATACAACTTGCCCACTTGATTCACGATTAGGACATGAAACACCCTTGAAGGAGTACAGGATTGATTTTTTTAAAAAATGTTTAAATCCGGCATCATAAGACCTTATTATACAATATATAAAATCAGTGATTACATTATGCATTGCTTGTATTCCCAATACACTCTAATACTTAACACTAAGAAGCTAATCTCCCCACCCACTTCTCCCATAAAGTCTATAACAATAAAAACTGGGAAAACACAACCAATTGGCTTCATACCTCCTTACTTAATGACATGTCATGAAATTATTGTCATCCTCTTGTTAACATCTTATCCTAAATATATTTATATCTTACAGTATCATTCTTATGTATACTTAATTTTCAAAACCCACAAGAAAGTATATACATGATTGATTCTTAGGGATGAGTTATTTTATTGTCAGTAGTTGGGTGCTTCTCAAGAAGGCATTCTTAACTGCATGACTTGTGCTGCAGCCTTGTTCGTGCCTTTGGCCATTCCTGTGGACTGGGTGGGGTCTGCAGACGCCATACTGTTCCTGAAAGGACTGTAAGGCTTCAGTCCAGCAATTTACTTGGAGGTATTCCTCAACTCAGTGGGATTAACCTCTGTGGAGGCTATATCTTTTTAAAATTAGAATGAAAACCTTTCTCAGGCTGCAGACTACATTGGAGCTGAAACCTTTATAGCGCACCACCTACAGTGTTTAAAAATAACCCTGTGTTCATGCCTTGCCAAATTATGCTAACAGGATATTTTATTTTAAAATAACAATCTCTGTTATTTTTCGTTTGCTCAAACTATGTAAACCGCTCCGAGCCCTCGGGGAGTGGCGGTATAAAAGTTTGAATAAATAATAAATAAACAAATAAATCTCTGGTCTGACTAGGACTACTCTTCTGTGTGTGAATGTATAAAGATAAGGCGTGTCTCATGAAGACACTGAAGAAGAGAGTAGGCAAGATAACTCGTCATTTCTGGGAAGGAGGAGATTATATTGTTCTCAGAAGGTTACTATGCTATTTGCTCATCCTCTTTCTCCTTTCAGGGGTTAGAAAACACTCTAGTTATATTCATTCTGGTAAATCCTTTGCAGGGGGTCCTTTCAGAATGGCTTTCTAAACACCAACCAAAAAAATGAAATCAAAACACTTTAATCTGGGCCACTTTCCATAACCTGGACTACTTCCTCCTGTTCTCTAAAATCACAGATTCGTTTGAACCTTGAGAGGGAGTTGTCAGAATTCCACTGTGGGTTGCAGAGTCTTGACAAACTCTCTTGGGTAAAGGGCTTTATTTTTGTGAATGGAATTCCCTATGCAGTGTCTTTGTGTATTCTAGAGCTTACTTTGCCTTTGCTGGGCATTGTGCTTGGTTTTTGTCACCTTTCATTTCATTGTTTGCTCCTGGGTGACTGAAGGTTGTAAATTCCTTGATCTGTTTGTTCTTCAAACACTATTGTCAGGAGAGGGGAACATAGCTTCTAACTCCATCATCAGAAATGGGGAAACAAGATCCTTGGAAATCCAATATTATTGGTATCAAAAACTGTTCAATTCCGTTACCAATAGAACATCTGTGGTGGACTATAATGGAGCAGAGTATGTTGACTGTGTCCCTCTATGTGCTTGATCAATTAGTGTGTATATTTCTTACCCAAATTAATACTTTTATGAAATCTATTTTGGATAAATACAATATTTTCAGGACCAAGGATCATCTGCCCATTCACTTGGCCTTTTTCTCTGAACGTGTGTGTTTAGGTGATATATGTGCCGCCTTCCTCCAAAAACTCTAAAATCCCATTCCAAGCAAAGGCCAAAGGAAGGGTTCAAGTCTTATAGAAAACTCATAAACTATATACAAAACTTGAGATCATCAAGATGAGAGTTCTTGGGACAGGAAACAAAGCATCTTGCATGCAAACTCCACTTGCTCGCTACATTTGAAGGAACTTGACAGAAAGTGCAGTGGAACCAATGGCTTAGAAAAGTGGTGGGTCCTTGTTCTCTGGACATTTTCTAAATAAGTCCAGACAGCTACCAGCAGGGGATGCTTTAGCTGGAGTTCCTGCACTGAGTTGCATTGGACTCCAAGGCCTTTGGATCCCTATCAACTACAATTCTATGAATCTGTAATTCTGTAACCATTAAATAATGACATTCTGGTCAAAGTATTGGAGTGACACCTTCCCTTGATCAGTATGTGAGCCCTGTTAAACCTGTGTCCTCCATTAAGACATCAAGCTTTGTTCCCCCTCACTAGCAGTCCTGTGTAAAATACAAAAGAACCCAACTTTGAGCTGCATCAGTCTAAATCAGGAATAAAGTTAATGGCCTTCACACGATGTTTGACATCATCCCTTACCTTTGGCTACAGATGGCGGAAGAGGCAATTCATTAATATTTGGAGAACCATGCAATGGCCACCCCAGTCCAGTTGCCTTTTCCTGAACACATTATTAGTAAGCAACTGCTGTATGTTCTTCATTCTCCCTGCTGTCTCTGATTGTCAGTTTTTCAAGCCTCAAGAATCCTTAGCATCCTGAAGGTTTCCCCCCATTGGGCTTACATTTCTACAATGGGTTACAAGTGTGAAAATGTGTGTTGTGTGTGTTTATTGTTGTATATATTCTTATAATAAGGTAGATGCATTTGCTTCTATATGTTGAGGGGAAATTTTCCTGGCACTACTCTAGCTAAGCTGCCCTGGAGACTAGGACGCAGAACAATGGCTTCCAACTACAGAAAAGGGAATTCCACCTGAACATGAGTTCTTAACTGTGTGAGCTGTTCAGCAGTGGAACTCTCTTTCTGTCTTGGAGTGTGCTGGAGGCTCCTTCTTTGGAGGCTTTTAAACAGAGGCTGGATGGCCATCTGTCAGGGGTGCTTTGAATGGGATTTTCCTGCTTCTTGGCAGGGGGTTGGACTGGATGGCCCACGAGGTATCTTCCAACTCTATGATTCTATGAAAGCCAAAGCAGAGTCGGGGAATTATATCAGGCAGTGGTGGGTCATATGACTACCAGAGCCTTAAGAAAATGGCAATGAAAGATGAACAAAGGAGTTCTGTGAAATCTTCCCCCTTAAAACTGTCTTTTATAATCACAATGTTTTATTTAGAACATCCAGCTCAATTGCACCTCATCCCTTTTTACTACACAGTTTTTCTTGGTGTTAATTAGGCTATCCAAAGGGAAACTCTTATTTTTGCTTTGTGGCACCATCTCCTCTCCCCACGTTTGTGTCATGGGTGGATAAAATGCAGCTCTCATGTGGCATGCAGCCTCCAAATATATCCCACCCCCCACTCCATCTCCAGTATCCCCAGACCAACCTTTTTCAACCTCTAGCTGCCCCAGCTTGCATTTTAAATAGGTGACAAATTGTGTCTGTGCTGTTTAACATTAGAACCATAGACTTGGAAGGTACCATAAAGATCATCCAGTGTAACCTTATTCTTCCATGCAGGAACACACTATCAAAGCATTCTGACAGATGGCTATCCAGCCTCTGTATAAAAACATCCAAAGGAGACTCCACCGAGGCAGAAAAAAATATGAATCTTGGATAACTAGTCACTTTGGTTTACTTTTATTTTCCCCCCTTATTCACCTCCTCCCTTAAAAAATCCCAGGATTTAGCAGTGGTCCCTAGACCTGCCACAGTTGTCCATCCCTGTTTTGTAGCTATCATTTCTAGACATGACTTTTTTTGACATTGTATTCCCAGAATCTCCAGTCAACACTGCCATGTAGTCCCAACAATTTTTAGACACCCAAGTTGGGAACTACTGCTGCTTTATGTAAACGTCACTCCTAACTCCATGAACATGACAGTTCTGCCAGTCAGTGTGTTCTCACAGAGCTTGTATCTCTGTTAATTACTCCTATATTCTCATGCTGCATTGGGGCGTGGCAATGCAGAGTATTTCCTGATATAATTACATCCATGAATGAACTTCATCCACATAAGCCCATTCATAGAATATAACAAAACACACAAAAGACATTAGTAGCCAGGTTGAGGAACTTGTGGGAATGCATCACTTGATAGAATAGTCAGTAGTGAAAGTGGGTTAGAAATGCAATCTTGCAAAAACTGAATGGCTATCTGTTCCTCACCTTTGTGCTATAAGTTGTTGAGAATGTTCACTATTGAAATAGTGTATGTTGGTGATCTATGACTAATTCCGAACTTCTTGGTCATTAACAATATGACACATCCTTCCTATTGTGTGCAATCTACTTTTATGAATATGGAGGGAGATGTTCTGATAGGAGACAGAGATATGATTTTTGTAAAGGTGTGGTCCCTTTGTCTCTCTTCAGCTAGTTTGTATGGCCTCATGCCTGAAACTCTAAGGGTTACTTTCTTGTTGGATCTCAGCCCAGCCAACAGACCGCAGTGCAGTGATGATGTGTTGCCTGCAAAGGGCTGCCTTACGTTATTATTGGTTGGAAAAGCACCCGCTTTAAACATCAGACTTTTCTTGCCATCTTTACTACGTTGACCTTCCCCCCTTTCTTTTTCTTGAATCCCAGTCTGTGTCTCAGAGCTGTGGAGATAAAACAGAGGGAGCCTGCAGCTTTATGAAGTGAGAATATGTTTTTCTGTACTTAGCAAGCAGATCTTGCCTTCCTTCCTATGGTTTTGGATTTTTGTGTGCCAGTCCTTGGCTTCGGTTTTAAGTGAAAATACATTTCAATAGGAATAGGCATTTCAAAACATTCTCAGTGGATGCACCTTACAATGACAATTCTGGAAACTGTAATCCAAAAATAACTGTTTAAAAGTTTGGTTTTTGCTTAATCAACAAAGGACATTTATTGTAAACAATGCTTACAGTGCAAATACATACAGTATTTCATTTTCTGCTCAAAATATAAAATCCTAAAGGTAACAATAAAAGTTTCCCCTGACATTAAGTCTAATCGTGTCCGATTCTGGGCGGTGGTGTTCTGAGCCGAAGAGCCGGCATTGTCCATACACACCTCCAAGGTTATGTGGCCAGCATGACTGCCTGGAGTACTGCTACCTTTCTGCAGAAGTGGTACCTATTGATCTATTCACATTTGCATGTTTCCGAACTGCTAGGTTGGCAGAAGCATGGCCTAACAGTGGGAGCTCACCCGGATTTGAAACGCCGACCTTTCAGTAAGCAGATTCAGCTGCTCAGCGGTTTAACCCGCTGCGCAACCAGGGGGCCCTTAAAATCCTAAAAGCAACTAGTAATTATGAAATTCAACTAATTTTGATATTTTGTTGTAAAATGTTGAAATTATTATATTTCTATATTCTTGGACAGCATGGAAATACTTCAGTGTTTTCACGACATATTCTTATAGTTATCCCATGTCTCCTTGTTACGGAGAGAAAATTGTTTGGAAGCAATTATTCAAAACTGAATGAGAACTGAGTGGCAACAAAGAATAAAACCCAGGAGGCAGTTTTCAGCCTATGAACAACAGGCTAATTAATGCTTTATGTTAGTTGGTCAAGCAATATACATTTCACTTTATAATAAATGGTTACCTGTAGAAGACAAGTATGATGATTGGGAAGAAAGGCTGTGGGAAGTAAGACAGAAAGAAGGAATCGATTACAGCAGGGGTGCTCATTAGGTAGCTCGGGAGCTACTAGTAGATCTTCGGCCCTCACCAGCCAGATGGGGCGCTCCTGCCATACGCGTGCACACCCTGCGTGCACGCGTGCTCCTGCTGCTGGCTTCTGCTCTCACTGTGCTTCTTTCGCCTACGGGGCATTGCAGGAAGAAGGAAGCACGAGGCGGGGCCTCTGGAGGGAGCGCCCTGCCTCTCTCTCGTCCAGAAGCAGCTGTGCAGCCTCCGTTGCCGGCGAGACAGGCAGGGTGGAGCACTCCCTCTGGATGCCCCGCCTCGTGCTTTCTCCTTCCTGCAATGCCCCGCAGGCGGAACAAGCGCTGTGCAGGCGGAAAACAGCAGCAGGAGCATGGGCGGTGGCAGGAGCGTGCGGCGGGAGCGCACGGCGGTGGGGGCAGGTAGATCTTTTGGACTTGGTTGCTTTAAGAGTAGCTCGCATGCTGAAAAAGTGTGAGCACCCCTGGATTACAGGGTACTTTGTTGTGGTTGCTTTATTGTTGTTTTGCCTTGGCATCTTAGAGTTTTATCCTGGCCCTGGGAGGCAGTTTATTAAGAAACCATATCTCTACCTTCGTTTAAGAACACATACCTAAGATGTGTAGTTCAACATTAAGGCAATAAAGCAAGCCTTTGTCAGTGTTGGGTATACAGTAGGCTTCAGTCCCAAGCAAATCAAGCATGGTGGTACATTTTTTAATGTAGAGTTTTTAGAACAATACAAATACATGATAGCTTTGTTAATTTTGTTTAATTTATGTCCCACAGCATTCTTCATCTCTTCAAGAAATATCTGTCCATAAGCCATGTCAAGCACAGGAAAGGTAAGGCACTTTTCCATCCCTGTAGCTGCTAATGCTTCAGGTGTTTGCTTGTTGGTAAACTACGACTAAATTGTGAGCAGTCATCTCAGCTCCTGATCTTGCAATGGTTTATAATAAGGGAGAAAATAATAATACTTGATAAGTATCCTGCTTCTGTCTGTTTCTGCTTCTGATGCCACTCTTTCCCCTTCTCACAGCTGTATTTTCCCCATTTTCCCTTCCTTTTCCATTTTCTTAGCTGTTTTGAAATAATTTCCTAAGCATAGTTTACATTCTTTTCTGCTGCAGCCAGAATTTGGTCTAAATACAGAACAGATGTATATTAGAGACCACAGAATGAAAACTCTGTTGTGTGGAATATAAAGACTGAAATGAGAAAAGAGGGAGATGTAGAAAGGGAAAAGCAAACATAAAAGCTCTGCATTTTCAGTTCTTTCAGCAGATGTGCTTCCCATTTCCAGATGATTCCACAGCATGGAATGGCAGAATATTCAGGTGTGAATGGAACTTTGACTTCTCCCTTGAAAGCTTAGGAAAGTATATTTCTTCCTGGTAACCTTCCAGGTGTGTTGGACTAAAATCTGCATTAACCCCACTCTGGCTGGAGTGATGTAGTCCTGTCTATCTACAAGTTTCTAGGTGAGGGAAGAATGGCACAGACTTTCTCATAGACTTGAGTGCAGTTCTGTTTGGAGCCCCTTCCTTCGGCTCATTTGGGAGCTCGCAATGGTAAGCGCCCTTCCTGTACGAATCCCCGTTCACAATGGAACCAAGCGGCTTCTCCTCCCCTATTTGGCATCACAATTTAATCCTTTTTATTTTTCTTTATTTTGTGATTCTTTTTCTTTATTGGGATTGACTGGGAGTAGTTGGGAACATGTGGGGATGGTGGGTGGAGAGCTTGGGAGAGTCACCCTTTTAGCTTCCCTCCCCTCTCCTTCCCTTCCTCTCCTTCAATTACTTCTAAAAGATAATAATTAATCCCAGCAAACAAAAAGAAAACCCCTCATTCTCTGAAAACTGCTTTCACCTAGTTACCTCTCCTTTAGAGTAGAAAGTAGAAACAGATTTAAAGAAGCATTAAACCTGGAGATTGAAGCGTGCCCACCCCAGACAGGGCTTGTAGTAGAGCAAAAAGAGGGTTAAAAAAAAGAAGAAGACGCCGAGAGTGATTGCTCCAATACAATTGCTCTTTCTTCTCTGGAAAGTAGGAAGCTTCCTTAAATGCCTTGGAAAGCTGTGTACAGGGAGAGAGAGAGTGGTATCTGCAGCCTGGTCTCCTCTACAGACAGAAGAGAAAGGATTGCAAAAAGAGTGTTATCTTAACTCTGATTCTTTTAATCCAGGTCCTCCTCCCATAATGGGCCGGATATGGTGCTTTCTTAACCCTGTTGCTGACACCCAGGCTCCCTTGAAGGGAAAAAAGGAAAGGCTCCCAGGAAGGGTCCTTTCTTAACTCTGTTGCTCACACCCAGGCTCCCTTGAAGGAGAAAATGAAAGGCTCCCAGGAATGGAAAGGGGAACCTTGCAAATTCCCCATTGCCGCCAATGGGCCAGATCTAGCCGCATTTTTCGAGTAAGACTGAAAACTCTTGTTCGACTACCCACCTGTTTTTGGGAGTTGTGCAAAAACCACTTTGGGGATCTACCAGTATCTGACCAGCAGGAACAGATTGTTCAGCCGAAATGCACAAGCCTACTTTCAGGGCCAAACAACCTTTCAGAGCACCCTGTCTTCTCTCTTGGGACCCATCCCATTTTGCTGGGCAGGCAGAATCCAGGGGTATTAGAAAGTGACTGCTCTCCTCTGTTTTGCCATCACTTCTAAAGCAAGTAATAGAGGTAAAAAAAATTCTTTCCAAAGTTGAGCTTTTGTGGGAGCTCGTTCAGAAGCACCAATAAGTTCTTTGTGGCCTTTGTTTAAATAAGATTTAGTAATCAAATTGAGCCTCTCCTCTTTATGGGTATGTATTCATGATGGGAATACTGAATAAGACTGATGATATTGTGTCATCCCAGGTACATTGATAGAGAAAAAGACATGGTGAATCACCTTGGGGGTAACAAAAGGGAAGTGTCCAAGCAAAGTGTTTTTGGAAAGGCCGGATGTTTAGTGATAACATTTCCTTAAAAACCAAGGAGAAAAGAGCATTTTTCAGGCAAATCATTCTGGCCCACCCAAAATTCTGATCTTTTTCTCCTTTCCCCAAAAATGTCATGTCCACCCACCTCCCTTAATTTTCCATGAAAATGTTCATGGGGAACAGTGGGTCCAATCTCAATTCATTTTTATAATTTTAAGGTGTGTGTGTGTGTGTATGTATATATATATACACACACACACACACATACATACATACATACATACATACATACATACATACACACCTTTCTTCAAACTTTGCATCTGGGAAACCTGCCTTTTCTGGGCATGACCTCTCTGTGGCTCAGAGAATAATTTAATCACCCGGTCACAGGAGTAAATCTCGCCATCCTGTAATGAGGTTACACATAATGGGGTCAATTAAATGGAACATGGCTCCTGTTTCAAGGTTGACAACACAGCCGAAAAAAACAAACCTGCAGGATTAAGGTAACGTTTGACAGAGTTCCCAAGTCTGGAATTGTGTGCCAACCTGTCCTCTTCAAAACCAGGCTGAACGGAATGCTGCCTTTAAACAAATAGAGTCTTCAGTATTATATGTAGGGATGCACTGACACAGGATCGCCATCTTGCTAGTGGGCAGGCCTTTTTTTGAATTGTTACCACTCTTTATGATATTCTCATTTTCTACATTCTGCATACATTTGTAGACAAACTCAACATTTTTCTGCTCTTCTGTTCTTGTTAATTTCTGAGTTTCTTTCAGTTTTGCTTTTTTGCTTTCTGAGGGATAAGGGAATGATAGGCTATGGGAAAATACACTCCAAGTGTCATCCTCCTAGTAACGTGCCTTCTGGAAAAGTTGATGGTCTCAGTGGAAAGTAGTGAACATTTTTTCACATTAAGCTCTTTGGGCTTAAGTGTCTAATGTAATGTACTGTACTATAATACGAGCTTATTAAATCAGTTTAATATTAATGAATTATATTTATGTTTTGGCATTCATCCAAAGTGTGTAAGATAGCAAATGTGGTTCTCCTCTTCAGAACAAATTTGAAGAGCCTTCCAACTATTGAAGCCTTCCAAGATACTGTGTAAAGTGACCACTTCTGAATATTTAGAAATCGGAGCTGGCACATTTTTGGTGACCAAATGTATTTCAATTCTTTTCAGAGCAGGGCGACTAAAATGGAAAAAGGGTTGGAAGCCAAATTAAGCTTGGGAATTTGGATGTGTTAAACTTTAAAGTTAAGATGGGACATAATAGTAATGTTTAAATATTTGAAAGGATGTTATATTGAGGATGGGCAAAGCTTGTTTTCTTCTGCTCCAGACAGTGACACAGTAGGTTGAGCTGCTGAGCTTGTTGACCAAAAGGTCACAGGTTTGAATCCAAGGAGCTCCCGCTGTTAGCCCCAGCTTCTGCCAACCTAGCAGGTAGAAAACATGCAAATGTGAGTAGATCAATAGGTACTGCTTCAGCAGGAAGGTACAGCACTCCATGCAGTCATGCCAGCCACATGACCTTGGAGGTGTCTACGGACAACGTTGGCTCTTCGGCTTAGAAATGGAGATAAGCACCAACCCCCAGAGTCGGACATGACTGGACTTAATGTCAGGGGACTACTTTTACCTTAGAGACTAGAACATGGAACAATGGATTCAAATTGCAGGAAAAGAGATTCCACCTAAATATTAGGGAGAACATCCTGACAATAAGAGCAGTTAGACAGTAGAATATGCTGCTTTGTAGTGTGGTAGAGTTTCCTTCTCTGGAGGTTTTTAAGCAGAGGCTTAATAGTCATCTGTTGATAGTGCTATATGATCCAGCATGACAGGGGGTTGGAATGGATGGCCCTTGAGGTCTTTTCCAACTCTATGATTCTATGAATTTTTTAGCTATCACTGACAGTTGCTATTAAAATTTGGCAGGAGTTGCAATGTCTGTTTGTAGAGTACCAGAGAGTACTCTACAAGGTCCAAAAATACATATTTTTGTTGCTGCGTTTTTGGTGGAGTCAAAGGGAAATGGATGGGGCCCACATACAGATTCGAGATTGCTTACTCCTTCTATAAAAGAGAGGGAGAGGGAGGAAGGGGTGAATCACCTTTGCCTTATGTATGTATGAGCCCTGTATCTGTGGGGGATATATTTCTGAACATACTGTGGATTATAGCAAACCCTTTTGAAATGAATTACTTCTGCGGGAAGTCACTATAGGGTCTTGCTGGGAACTTAAAAAAATGTTAGAGAGGACATACTTTGCTGGATGTAGGTAGGTGAAACCACTGGTCCTGCAGATATGGGAATTCTACTTTACTGAACTTAATACACAAAATATTTCCTGATTTTGCTCAGATTTCTGTTCAGAGGGCAAATGACTCATTATGCCAAAAATATACTTAGGCGATCCCTTGTAGTCCGAGGATGATGGTCCTCCAAGTGTAATGTCTTGGCAGTGGATACATGTTCTTCCGTAGTGAGGATATCAGTTTCCAGGTGGAAGGCAATCCCAGTCAGGGTTAGCTTGATGCATCTTTAGCTTGGCACATTTCTCCCTTTCGCCCTCCATTTGTACCTTTTCGAATTCCACAGCACTGCTAGTCACAGCTGACCTCCAGTTAGAGCACTCAAGGGCCAGGGCTTCCCAGTTCTCAGTGTCTATGCCAGAGGTTTTAAGGTTGGCTTTAAGCCCATCTTTAAATCTCTTGTTCTTAATTCTGAGAAATTGCTAGAAAGGCTAGAAAGCTTAATGCGTGCTGCATAACTGAGCCCCCCGGGGTACAAATACTCTAAATAAATAAATAAATAAATAACCCAGGTCAGCCAGACAGGCCATCATTTTTGAAAGTGGGCAAGTTTGTTGTTTCTACAAACTGTTCCCATGAACAAAGGGAAATTATTAGACCCACCTCTCATTTGCAGCAAACTGGAATTTGTTATCTTAATGAAATGATGGTGCTGATTGCAGCTATGATTTGCATGCATACCATGTTCCAAGCCACAGTCAAGGCACATTCAAGGTACTTGGGAAAAGGGATGGTCAGGCCCAAAATAATTCTGAGATTAATTCAGAGCATGTCTGTGTATCTTTTGGCTCAAAAAGCACACTCTGCAGCAGAATAGACCACACCCAGCCTTGTCTGTAGATGCATCTGTGTAGGTGCCCTGTGAATGCTGAAGTGGTTGAGAATAGGGCATCATGTCACATGTGAACATGCTACTGTTCTCTTATGGTAATGTATCCTTTGAAATGAAAAGATTGCATATTTTGGAAATTAAAAAAACTGAAAAATTAGTTTTCTACAGATGACAGCAGAACAAACAAATAATTTCCCTTTCATCTGTGTCTGAGAACTCTCTCCAACGTAAGCTTAGTCATGAATGCAGCAAAGGAGTTACGGGAACTCAGTAACACTTTCTCTGAGCCAGTTGCTTCCCACCCACTTGCATTTCTGGACTGGTGTCATGTATCATAGCCTGGAAGGGGTGTGTGCATGTGCTCCTGCTGAATACCAGAGAAAGACTTGCTTGTAATATTATTATCAGCACCTCACTGCTTCACCTGTTTACAACCTGAAAGGATCATGCCCTGCAGGAGAACTCTCCACAGGCAGTGAAACACAAAGGACATCCCCTTTTGCCATCGAGGGCATCCATTAACACCAGACTTCTGATAAATATTTTAGGAGGCTCAAGCAGAAATCCCCTGGATCTGGTATCAGTGTAGTACTTGCACAGCTGTTGCTGTTGGTACAGCTGTTGCAGAAGAGTTACTGTCATGAAGATCATAGGTGTGGCTGCTGCTGTTCGTTTCCAAAGATGGAAACAAAAGCTATTTGCAGAAGCGTTTGAACTAAGGAAGAATATACCTTTTAAAACTGACTGCTCAAGAAAGAAGTGTTATTAATCAAAGCAGGGAAGAGTGTAAAGTTTTCATTTTCTCTCCGCTACCTGTACAATAATGAGAAATCTCACTTCACACGCCCTTTGAGTTTCAGTTTTCCCTCTGCAGAAATGAGGATAATTGCATTCCAGCACTACTTAGAGGCCAAAATATTGAAAGGTGAGGAATTCACAGTACTGTGATAATGGGGTTGGTTGGAGCCCCCGGTGGTGCAATCGGTTAAACCTTTGTGCCAGCAGGACTGCTGACTGATAGGTCGGTGGTTTGAATCTGGGGAGGGCTGTTTGAGCTCACTCTGTCAGCTCCAGCTCCCCATACGGGGACATGAGAGAAGCTTCACACAAGGATGGTAAACATCAAACATCCAGATGTCCCCTTGGCAACGTTCTTACAGACGGCCAATTCTCTCACACTAGAAGTGACTTGCAGTTTCTCAAGTCACTCCCGACACACACAAAAATGAGATTGGTAAATTCTGGTGCTTTGATTTTAAATTACAGTAAGTTATCATTGAAAATCTGCTGTGTTTACCCACGTCATAGTGGCAGCGTTCGAATGCAACTTGTGTTCACCAATGCAGCTTGTGATCATAGTAGATGCCTTGCAAATTGTTTTTCATTTTCCTTCACATCTAATTAGAAGCGGGGAATTGTATTGTGGATTTATGTTATTAAATTTCATTCCTATCTCAGCATTCAGTGCTGTTAAAACACAAGCAAACAGAAATGGATGCTAAATTTGTGAGTTAAAACAAAACACTTAACTTTGTGTTCAAAGAAAAGGGGAATCTATTGTTGAAGGCTTTCATGGCTAGAATCACTGGTGTGTTGTGACCTTGCATCAGATCCTCTGACAATGCCAGCCACTGATGCAGGCAAAATGTCAGGTTTAAATGCTGCTAGAATATGGCCATACACCCCAGAAACCACACAACACCCCAAAAAGGGAATCTGTCAGCGCTAAACTAATGGATACTAAGAACTGAATACAGCCGGTGTCTATAACAGGTGATGTGAAAACAAATGACAAAGAGGATATTCTGTATTCAAGTTGTAGAATCAGCATTTGTTTTCTGAATGCCTTCTGAATCCTGTATTAAAAAAGAAACAGGTGCATGTTGAGGAGTCTTTCTCATGTCTAGAAAGGCACAGAGATATTATGTTCAAACTCCTAAGATGTGAAAATGGCTGTTGAGGTCATGCAGATTATGTTTCATGAAGATTTGTTTGTTCCAGTGGTTTCCCAGACAATCAATTAATAGTGTGACAAATGGGCTGATATATTTTTGCCATATCTCTATCCTTAAAGTTAAAGTACACAACAACGTATCCTCCACAACAAAGCTGTGAGAATGTCTGTTCTTCTACCCCAAGCCTAAGTATCACAAACAGTGGAAGTGTGTGCACTTATCAGAAACACTTCTCCTTGGTGTTTATGAAAGCAGTCATTATGAGAGTTACAGCCCTGTGCCATTTGGGTTAGTGTCTTTCTTTAGTTTAGAGAAGGGGTAGTAGGGAACTGTTGTCTCTCCAGATGTTTTGGACAGAAACTCCTGCCAACTTGGCTAATGACAAGGGATTGTGGGAGTCATAGTCCAAAACATTTCTGCGTCTGTTTTGTGTGCCTGTTTTCATTTGCTTGATATTCTTTGGAAAATATTCTAGCTTCTCCTTGGCACACTAAAAATAGGAAAGTTTGCCTCTCGTGGTTTTTGGGCTACGATTTCTAAAATTCCAGTGCTGATCTGAGTTTAAATCTAATTATCTCAAGAGTTTCACATTCACAAAAATTTTGCATCCCCGTGCTAGCATTTTCTATGCAGTATGCACTTATCTTGAGAAGCATTCAGATATCAGACCTTCATTTTCCCTCTAGGTTAACATTTACCCACTTTGGATAACTTGGTATGGATAGCACATACCACTTTCATTGCCATACAATATGATTCTTTTTTTCATGTCAGGAGCAACTTGAGAAACTGCAAGTTGCTTCTGGTGTGAGAGAAGTGGCCATCTGCAAGGACGTTGCCCAGGGAATGCCTGGATGTTTTGATGTTTTACCATCCTTGTGGGAGGCTTCTGTCATGTCCCCGCATGGGGAGCTACAGCTGACAGAGGGAGCTCATCTGCGCTCTCCCTGGATTCGAACCTCTGACCTGTCAGTCTTCAGTTCTGCCGGCACAAGGGTTTAACTCATTACACCACTGGGGGCTCCTATACAATATGTATTAAAGAATTGTATGTCCTTTTATTTGAGTGTCAGGATTGAGATATGTTATCACTTTTATTCAATTGCATGACATGTTCAGTGTGCAAGATTTATTTTTTAACACGGGGCTTCTGAAACTCTGGATTTTGTGTGGTTGAAGCTCTTTTTAGTGATCAATAGTCTTTAAATAGTTACAGTTCTCAAGATATAATTTAGTTAGGAAGGGATAACGCCGTTGCCCCACTTTGCTTGTAGCAGTGAGTACATGTGTGAGAGATGTTGGGGAAAAAGAAATGCAGTCTTCCCACAAGTCTTCCCACATCTTGTAACATTAGAGCCTTCTGCTGTCTTTCTCAGGACAGAGGGGGGAATAGTTGTAAAGTGAGTCATCACAACTCTCTTGAATCTTAGCACATAAAATAACAGAGAAAATGGCTGTGAATTGGGGATGGAAGAAGAGAGAGTTATGTGTCTAAAGTTGAGTCTTGTTCCTTGTGTGGAGATACTTTACGAGGAGAGGATGCAAAGGCATGGCACTGGCATTGTGAGGCAACCTGGAAGCATGAACTGGAGACAGCCATCTGTGGCAGGCTGGTTCTTCTATTTATAACGCCAAGAGCTCTGGCCATCTGTCAGGAAGCCAAGATGACTCATTGATATTGGGGGAAGGGATAAGAGAAAAGAAAACTAATGCTAAGTATGCTTGAGAGATTTCAAGATTAGATTAGATTTCGTATATTTCTATCCCACCCTTCTCCCCACAAGGGGACTCAGAGCGGCCTCACATGAGCATCAGAAGATGCTAACAACATAAATACCATAAAAAATTACAATTTTAAAACATTGTACAACATATTCAGTACATTTAACAGATATGCCTGTAATATTCATATTTTGTAAGCTTTCATTAAAATTAAACTTGTCTTTTCTTTGGCCTGTTCATTCAGTGTTCATGTCATTTCAATGTGGATACCTTATTTAAAGCCCATACTGTGTAAGCTAATAACTAATGTTGTTTCAATCTATTGTATCATATGGTTTTGTCTTGTTATTATAATTGTAATTTATTGTGGCATCGAATCATTGCAATTGTTAGCCTCTCTGAGTCCCCTTGCGGCAGTGAGAAGAGCAGGGTAAAAATGATGTAAATAAAAAAAATGATGTAGATAAATACTGTTTATTTAAATCTCAGATCCCAGGGATCTGTAAGATGCAACTATGGCAATCAAAGTGGAATTATACCACTATTTTATTTATTTATTTATTTATTTATGTTCGCTCTTATATTCCGCTCCTCCCAGCAGGGATCACAACACAAATACATGGGATTGAAAAACATATGGCCCTACAATCGGTAAAAACATAAAAAACATAAAAGCCACATTTAAAACCAGTGTTTTAAAACAAATGTATTAGTGTGTGATGTGAAAGGTTCCCTAAGGGCCCTTCCCTATATCCCAGAATATCAAGGCAGAAAATCCCACATTATCTGAGTGTGGGTTCAGATAACCCAGTTCAAAACAGATATTTTGGGATATTCTGCCTTGATATTCTGGGATATAGGGCTGTGTGGAAGGGCCCTATGAGAGATCAAGTGGGATAGCAATGAACGATTACATATTTTCCAGGCAAACAGAGTTCATACTTCACCATGCTGTTCCATTTCCAGGTATACATGTGACTTAACGCTTGCTATAGCTCAGGGCTGTCCAACTGGCGGCCCGGGGGCCGTACACGGCCCCCCAGCCTGTTGGACACGGCCCCCGCTATGCCCCCGGCTGCCATTTTTAATTTTTTAATTTAAAAAATTCTAAAATATTTTTTTTTTAAAAATGGCGGCCATGGGGGAGGGGGAGGCGGGGCAGGGAGGAGGAAGGGAGCCAGCTCCTCCTCTCTGCACCGCCCCCTCCATCCCTCTCTCCGCGCCGCCGATGCAAACCGGATCGCATCGGGCGCCGGTGAGAGAGGGACAAGGGTGGTACAAGGAGGAGGAAGAGAGCTAGCTCCTCCTCCCTGCACCGCCCTCTTCTTCCCTCTCGCCGGCACCGATGCCTTGCAAGGGAGGGGGGGTCCCCCGCGGCGCCTCCCTCCCTTGCAAGGCATCACGGCAGCGGCTGAAGCCGGCGCCGGCTTCCACGGCTGCCGCGATGCTTTGCAAGGGAGGGGGGGTTCCCCCGGCGGCGCCTCTCTCCCTTCAAAGGCATCCCGGCAGCAGCTGAAGCCGGCAAAACCGCCAGCTTCATCTGCGGCCAGGATGCCTTGAAGGGAGGGGGTGCCCGTGGCTCCTCCCTCTCTCCCAAAGCATCCCGGCAGCCGGGCCGGGGCGGGCGGGGCGGGGCGGCCCCCCAGGTCATCAGTGACTTGGAATCCGGCCCTTGGCCGGTTAGAAGTTGGACAGCACTGCTATAGCTGGTGATGTGGCAAGGAAAGTAATAGCAATAGAAAATATTAGCTGGATGATTATTCATGCAAGATGTTCACTCCTGAAGCCAATTATTCAGTCTTTTTTTGGTTATGCTACAGTTAGTGATGAATCAGGATTGTGTGACATTGATGGTGAAAAAATGGTGAGAGATCTGATTAGTCTTTCCTACCAGACCCATGAGATGAATTGCCTTGACCCCTATAGGCAGCACTCTGTATCTCTGTCTGCCTTTTAACTGGTGAAAAAATAATGTGAAACAATGTAATTCAGATGTAATCCAAATTCGGAGACTCAAGGTATGGAGGAAAATGGCAGAGTTCTAAAATGCCAGCCTAAGTCAGTCTCTCGCATCTAAAGACTACATATACATTTGCAGCATATCTATACAGTTACCAGAAAACCAGATAAAAGTTACAATGAAGCATAAACATGGTAATCCTAAGTAATAAGCATTGTATTATTGTTGATTATATTTGGAGAAGGAATTTGGAGAAGGAATTAAGGAATTACGGTGCGCGATACAGCATAAACTTGTACAAGTCGGAAAAGAAATATCCAAAGACTTGTAAAAAAATTTAAATTAAGTAAATTAAGACCACAACAGTTAATCTACAAAAAAACATATTAATAAGAAATTGAGGTAGTCAGCCAGCAGAGGGAGGGGGGTTTCCCATTGTTTTGCATCGAGTGTCACATGTATGACTATCTGCCTGCCGGGCAGAAGTTTTGGATGTGCGTTCGCTGCAGTGGGCTCCTGGCTCTCAGGGAACGTGTTTCTTCCCTTGAAGCCAAGGTAGCAGACCTGGAGAAGCACAGAGAGGAAGTGAGGCTGGAGGATAAGATCTCCAGAGATGCAATAGGAGCATCTCACTCTGTGATGAGCAGCCCTCCAGCTGCCTTGGAAAATGGGGGTCTTGGGCAGGGAGAACATCAGTCTGAGGAAGAGGGACCGGCTCCCTTAGTTGGGACCCCTTCCTCAGAGGCTGTGCCCATATCTTCGTGCACCGAAGATACTTCTCGACGGGTGGTAGGAGGTGGGCTTCTTGTAGTAGGTGATTCGATTGTCCGGAACATAGAAAGCTGTGTTTGTGATGGACGTGATGACCGCATGGTAAATTGCCTGCCGGGTGCAAAGGTCGCGGACATTACGAGGCATCTAGATAGGCTGGTAGATAGTGCTGGGGTGGAGCCAGCGGTCGTGGTACACGTTGGTACCAATGACATTGGGAAGGCTAAGCGGATGGTCCTGGAAGCCAAATTTAGGTTGCTAGGTAGAAGATTAAGGTCCAGGACCTCAAAGGTAGCATTCTCGAAATGCTACCTGTTCCACGCGCAGAGACAGCCAGACAGGCAGAGCTCAGGAGCTTCAATGCGTGGATGAGGCAGTGGTGTCGAGAGGAAGGATTTAGATTTGTTAGGAACTGGGGAACATTTTCAGGAAAGCCAGACCTGTACAAAAGGGACGGGTTACACTTGAACGAAAATAGAACCAGACTTCCCGAAATTAAGACGTCTTACTTTCTTTTCCCCAAAAGTCAGGAGCTGGGCAGCTTCTTTTCGGGTACGTCTTATATAACCCAAGATGGACCTCGTCCCCACACACAAATGGCTGAGTCAACAGAAAAGATAGATAGTAGTAGTCGGCACAGAGGTAGGACATGGTAGGCACAATTCTCTCAAACAGCCAGGCTCCAGGCAATGGGAGGGGAAAGGAGCCAGGGAGTTGGAATATTTGGCAAAAGACAGCGTCACTGAAACCACCAGGAAAACTCCTGGCCCAAAGATTCCCCCCTTGCTTGAGGAAAGAAGGAGAGGGAAAGGAGCCAGGGGTGAGGATCGCAGCGTCACAGTGACGCGTCGCGCTCTCTCCGCCCCTGGCTCTCTTCCTCCTCCCTCCAAGGGGCTCCAGGCAAGGGTGGGGGAAGAGCCAGGGGCGGAGAGAAGCGGCAGACGCCGTCACTGTGACGCTGCGATCCTCACCACGGCTCCTTTCCCTCTCCCTCTTTCCTCAAGCAAGAGAGGGGGAAAGGAGCCAGGGGCGTGGTGAGGATCGCAGCTGCCACAGTGACGCGTCGCCGCTTCCTCCCGGGTGTCTTACTTTCGGGGAAACACGGTAGAACCAGACTGCTGCCGATTAATATTAAAAAGATTTCAGAGCAGCTTTTAAACTGATTCCTAGGGGAAAGTCGACAGGAGCTGGGCAGCTTCCGGTTCGAGAGGGTGAAATGCCAAGTATGGAGGACGAAATCCATACACAAATGGCTGAGTCAACAGAAAAGATAGATAGTAGTAGTCGAGAGGTAGGACATGGTAGGCCTTCTACAAATTCTCACAAACAGCCAAAGTTGAAAGTGCACCAGAGAAATAAATATAAATGTCTGTACGCAAACGCTAGAAGCCTTCGAACAAAAATAGGGGAGTTGGAATATTTGGCAAAAGAAAAAAAATATTGATATTATTGGCATAACAGAAACCTGGTGGACGGAGGAAAACAAATGGGACACAAAGATTCCAGGTTATAAACTGTACAGGAAAGACAGGAGAGGGTAAAATGGTGCCGGTGTGGCCTTGTACATGAATGAAGAGCTAGAATCTCATGAATTAGAACTTCAAGAAATTTCAAACTCACCTACAGAAACATTGTGGATAAAGGTTCCAGGACAAAAAAGTAATCTAGCACTAGGGATCTGCTATCGCCCTCCCAACAAAACTCCAGAGGCAGACTGCTATCTGGAAAATGAAGTTAAACAAGCCTCAAAAAAGAAATAAATTAGTCATAATGGGGGACTTCAACTATCCCCGAATAGATTGGCTAAATTCTTGTTCTACGCATGAAAGAGAGAGACAAGGTTCCTCGACATGCTAGCTGATTATTCACTTGAGCAGATGGTCATGGAACCAACCAGGGAAAGGGGATCCTGGACTTGGTGCTAACTAATGAACAAGATCTCGTTCAAGATGTCCTTGCAACTGAGCCCATAGGTACCAGTGACCACAACACAATAACCTTCAACGTAAGTTTGGATAGCAAACTGTCAGTGAAAACTAACACGGAGACATTAAACTTTCACAAAGGGAATTTCACCAAAATGAGAAAAATTGTAAAGAACAAACTAAAAGGAGCAGTAAAAAAATCAAATCCCTCCAAAATGCTTGGAAACTGTTTAAAAATACCTTAAAACAGGCCGAACTAAAATGCATTCCAATAAAAAGAAAGAGGCATGGAAAGTCCAAAAGGACACCAGTATGGCTTACAAATGAAGTAAAAGATGTGATTGGAAAGAAGAAAAACTCATTTAAGAAATGGAAGGCTCTTCCTACCGAGGAGAACAGAAAGGAACACAAGCTCTGGCAAACTAAATGCAAAGCAACAGTCAGGAAAGCCAAGAGAGATTTTGAGGCACACATAGCAAAGAATATTTAAAAAAATAACAAAAACTTCTTTAAGTACATCAGAAGCAGGAACCCAACTAGAAAAGCAGTTGGGCCACTCGACGACAATGGTCAGAAAGGGAAAATCAGTGAAGACAAAGAGATTGCTGAGCGGCTAAATGACTTCTTTGCCTCCGTTTTCACACAGGAGGACAGACAACATATGCCTGCAGCTGAGTCAGTTTTTTCAGGGAGGGACTTAAGAGAATTAAAACAGATAGAGATAAACAAGGAGGATGTTCACACATGCCTTACTAAACTAAATGTCAACAAATCACCAGGGCCAGACGGCATCCACCCCAGAGTTCTTAAGGAACTCAAGTGTGAAATTGCTGAAATTCTAGCTAAGATATATAACCTTTCTCTAAGATCAGGCACTGTACCCGAGGACTGGAGGGAGGCAAATGTAACACCGATCTTCAAGAAAGGATCCAGAGGTGATCCAGGAAATTATAGACCAGTCAGTTTAACCTCAGTTCCAGGCAAAGTGATGGAAACCATTATTAAAGAAAAAATTACTAGGCACATAGAAGAACAGGCATTGCTGAAAGAAAATCAACATGGTTTCTGCAAAGGCAAATCATGTCTTACTAACTTGTTAGAATTCTTTGAGGGTGTAAATAAACACATAGATAAAGGGGACACAATTGATATTGTTTACCTTGACTTTCAAAAGGCTTTTGACAAAGTCCCTCACCAAAGGCTCCTAAATAAGCTCTTCAGCCATGGAATCAGAGGACAGGTCTTGTCCTGGATTGGAACCTGGCTAAACTGTAGGAAACAAAGGGTGGTAATAAATGGACATTTCTCTGGGTGGAAAGAGGTGAGAAGTGGCGTACCCCAGGGTTCAGTTTTGGGTCTGTTACTTTTTAATTTATTCATTAATGATCTGGATGTAGGAGTGAATTCTAAGGTAGCAAAGTTTGCAGACGACACTAAATTGTTCAGGGTAGTTAAAAATGAAACTGATTGTAAAGAGCTCCAGAAAGATCTCTCGAAATTGAGTGAATGGGCAACAAAGTGGCAAATGCATTTTAACCTAAACATAAACAAGTGTAAAGTCATGCACATCGGGGCAAAGAACCCCAACTACACCTACCAATTGATGGGGTCAAAGCTTTCCGAGACAAACCAGGAAAGGGATCTTGGGGTTTTGGTGGACAGCTCAATGAAGATGTCAACCCAGGGCGCAGCAGCAGTGAAAAAAGCAAATTCTATGCTAGGCATGATCAGAAAGGGAATCGAAAATAGGTCAGCAAATGTTGTATTACCCCTCTACAAATCTATGGTAAGGCCACATTTGGAGTACTGTGTACAATTCTGGTTTCCGCACCTTAAGAAGGATATAACGAAACTGGAAAAGGTACAGAAAAGGGCAACAGAAATGATCCAAGGGATGGAGCGGCTCCCTTATGAAATCAGGTTGCAACGCCTTGGTCTTTTCAGCCCTGAAAGACGGCGTTTAAGAGGTGACATGATCGAAGTATATAAAATCATGCATGGGATAGAAAAGGTGAATAAAGAAAAATTATTTTCTTTGTCACAAAACACTAGGACTAGAGGGCACTCCCTGAAGCTCCAAGGTAGGAAAATTAGGACTAATAAAGGGAAATATTTCTTCACCCAGAGGGTCATTGGGTTATGGAATTTACTTCCAGAAGAGGTTGTGACAGCTGTCAGCCTGAACAACTTCAAGGCAGGATTAGACAGATTCATGGATACCAAGTGTATCGGTAGTTACTGAAATGGACATTCAAGTGCCACCTCGGAGTTGGTTGAGGTAGGCAGGATTTCCCTGGGTACTGGTTGTGGGGGGTCGGGAGCAGGTCAGGGTTTTGCCCTCCCTTCTGCTCGAGATCCCTGTGTACAACTGGTGGGCCACTGTGTGATACAGAATGCTGGACTAGATGGGCTGAGGTCCGATTCAGCATGGCTCTTCTTATGTTCTTATGGAGTAATCTCTGACAATGCTCCTCTGCATGCCTTAATTATCTTGATATCATCTCTATGGAAAATGAAAGCCTGTTAAATCTCCATTTTTGTTTTGTTGTTGGTTTTTTTTAGGCTGGAAGGTACAGGGGCTCGGTGAAGGATTTTCCAAACTTTGATGCCAACCAGGATGCTGAGGCACTGTATAATGCAATGAAGGGGTTTGGTATGTGTCACCTCCTTTGGACTTAGAACTAAAATTTGTGGTGTTGTTAACATAAATCTGCTCATTTCCCATTTGCTAACTGTCCTGTTTATGAAATAAAAAGAAAACATTATTGCTATTTTCCATAAGGGGACCTCATGACATCTGCAATGGCAACAGTTAGCAATCTTTCTTTCTGTAATAGGACAAAAGGGAACAAAAATAACGAAAAAGCAGGTTGTCATGTTTGGGGTTTTTTTGTGTGGCATGAATGTATTTGCTTTTGAGAAAACTTTGGTAGAGATAATTCAGTTCTTGCCTCTACTTTGGTTAACCAATAGTAGGGATTGACACAGTACTTGGATGTGAGATCTCCAATGAATACCAGGTACTGTAAGGGTTACATTTCAGAGGAAAGATCTGGCAAAATCATTGCTTTCCTATGATAACCCTGCAATTCATGCAGTCACTCTATGCCAACAGGCAGCTTAAACACACACACACACACACACACACATGGATTTACACAAACCTTGCAATTTTTCTCCTCCTCACTGAGAAAGAGCGTCTTGGCATATCAATACCCCATCTTAAAAATGTGAACTACCATGAGATGTTTCACCCTGACATAGAGAGAAAAGAGCATTTTAAAAATATTTTCCTTGTTTTTGTCCAAATATAATTTGGCGCAATGTTTTATGTGGTCGTCAATATTTTATGCACAAGAAATTGCCAGTGAAAAATAGGGAAACCCCCTATTTTATTCTTGCTCAGAGGGACAATTATTTGTTCCTACATATAAGAACAAAGATTTGCATCACTTGATGTATGATATGAACAGTGGTCAATGCAGAGTAATAAGAGCACACCGTTCTGCAAATCATTTTTGACAAACCTATCACAAATTACACCTCAAAATGTGAGCATCCACCCTATTCTACTCTCTATGTTTTTGTTTTGTTTAGCAGGGAACAATGCATTATTGGCAAGTAAAAAGAGGATATGGGTTTGGCTTGTTTCCATAGACTAGCCATCTCGAACCTGTTGTTCCCCAGGTTTGTTGAACTACAGTTCCCATGGACATTCTGCAGGAAATACAAGCAACTTTTATTACACACTACAGTGAGATGTTTCCTTTTATTCTCATTTTCTCCTATGACATGGCCAGGTAGATTTTCCTTTTAATCCTACCTTGGAAATAAATATGTTCCTTTTAATTCAAGTTAGGTACAGACATGAGAATTGAATCCAGGGGTTTGAAAACAGATTCTGATATGAGCATTAAACATGACTTTTCTTATTTTTTCCCTCCCTTTAGGCAGTGACAAGGAGGCCATACTTGATCTCATAACATCCAGGAGCAATAAACAAAGAATTGAGATCTGTCATGCATACAAAGCCCTCTATGGAAAGGTAAGACCTGGTTCACTAAAAAGAGAGATATTTCATTGCTTTTTTGTGCAACTGGACCACCGCAGGCAAGATTGTCCTTACTGTGAAATGCATGAAATGGGTGCAGGAGTTATTGGCATGAAGAGTTACAAAGAACAGGCTGGGTAAGATACTTAAACAGGTTGAGCATCCCTAATCTGTGATACTTTGAAATTGCCTGCATAGATGGCTGAGATAGTGACATCTTTGCTTTTTGATAGCTCAGTGCACACAAACTTTGGGTTATGCACTCAGTTACTAAAATATTGTATGATATTATCCTCCGGCTATTCAAAATACCTTTGGTCCTGAACATTTTGGATAACTAAATCCATATTCCAGAATCTTCATTCAGAGAAAGCAAGCAGTGGAATGTGACATGAAGTGGCTTTGAAGTCATTGGTCCAAAAATCTACTCATGTTTTTTGTTTGAAAATTGAACATTAAAAAAGCTATCCAAAATGATGAGTCTAGTCCTCAAAATGGCACCAAAATTAATCTAAATTTCAGGCTAAAACTTGGGAGATGATTCACCACTTTACTGGCTCAGAAACCATGGGCCACAACAGCAATTCTGTTCCCGGGTTCATAGTTCCATCTTTGTTTAGTGAATTACAAATTGTAGATTCTGTATCACTTTTGGCATCCTAAATAAAGCATATAGATTTAAATGGCAAGATAAGAACGGATATATATCTTTTTTTTCTTTCTGTACGTCATGCATATGGAATTTGGACTCTTTCATCCATTCCTAAGATATATTAATGTTCACATTCCTGTTATATTTAGGTGTTATAGTTAGAATGGCAATAACCCTGATCAATAACTTTGATCAACAGTAAGCAAGAAGGACATGTTTGTCAATGCTTTGTTGACCTAGATCAGGGCTGTCCAACTGGCGGCCCTGGGGCCGCATACGGCCCCCCAGCCACTTCCCTGCGGCCCCCTAAGCTTTTAAATAAAAATAAAAATAAAATAATAAATAAAATAATACTATTTTAAAAAATTACCCACTTCTGGGTTCCGGAGCAAGTATCGCGAGACTACGGAAGCCACACGGGATTTCGCTCTCAACGCAAGATCACGCCTGCGTTGAGAGCGAAATCCCGTGTGGCTTCTTTAGTCTCGCGATACTCCTGTTGCCGAAATCTCGGCTACTTAATCCCTGCGGCCCACGCAGACGCGATTTGGACCTTCTCGGCTACTGCCTCGGTCAGTCGTCGCCTCTGCTTGTGGTCCGGCTACTCCTGGATCCTGCGCGTTTGGGAAGGTAGGCTAACATTTATGTTATTATTATGTAATTGTGTATGGATGCCCCTTATGTATTCCCTCCCTGCATTTCCCCTTAGTAAAAGATTATATTTGTTTGTATGGATGCCTCTTATGAGAGCCGGGGGTGGAGCCGGGGCAGAGGCGGAGCCGGGGGTGGGGGCACCCTTCGGCCCCCCAGGTCATCAGTGACCGGAATTCAGGCCCCTGGGCCGGTAGAAGTTGGACAGCCCTGACCTAGATGTCAAGTGGCCAGAAGCAACTGTGCATCTGGGCAAGAAATGTAGTTGGCTCTGCCATTAACATTGAGCTTCTACTTTACTGAATAAATTGTTAATTAAATCAATGTTCTTACGCTCTATGGCATGAGTAATTTTCTCACAAAGTGAGTCAAGGAAATAATATTACTTTTTTATCATCTATCTCTAACTGTCATTTTATTAGGACCTGATTGCAGACCTGAAATATGAACTGACAGGAAAATTTGAGCGACTGATTGTGGGTCTGATGAGGCCCTTGGAATACTTTGATGCCAAGGAAATCAAAGATGCTCTAAAGGTAAAAGGCAGCTGTTTGTCATTGTTTCAGAAACACACAAATGTACTGGCATTCTATTTACTTTCTCCGCCCAATGTAGTTTTTTACATTGTAAGAACTCTCAACTCATCCCATGGAGAACTACAGAGAAAGTTATTTAGGGTTTATTTGTTTGCTTGTTTTCTTAAATTTCAATATGTTTCATTTTACCAATTTTCCTTACTCATAGGGCATTGGGACAGATGAGAAGTGCCTAATTGAGATCCTGGCATCTCGGACCAATCAACAGATCCGTGCTCTAGTGGAGGCCTACAAAGATGGTGATTACAGAGGGCAGGGGATTTGTACCTTCCTTGGGTTTTCTTCTGTCTCCAGCTACTACCATAACACTGTCACGATCACGGACTTAACGGGCCCCTTAATCCCACACACAGAGACGTACTGAAGGCTAACTACTTTATTGAGTATAAAAACAGTTCCAAAGAATATATAGTCCAATAATAAGCAAGTGTCCAAAAGGTAGTAAACAAGATTGTCCAAAGTAACGTAGCAAATAAGCTTGAAGCTTGGCAAGGCTCCGCAATCCAATGCGGATCAGGAAACAGGGCAAGGCTCCGCAATCCAATGCGGATCAGGAAACAGGGCAAGGCTCCGCAAACCAATGCGGATCAGGAAACAAGGCAGATGCAAGGCAAGGCTTTATGACCACGGCTGGCTTGTGGTCCCACTCCGCTTCACGCCTATTCAGGAAAGACGTGGTCGGAGAACTGAGGATGCGTTCCCACGGACCCTATACTTAATCCTTCGGCCGAGGTCCGCGACGCTCTAGGCTTCTCCGTCTCCAATCTCTGCTCACGGACCTCGGTCGGTCTAGGACCCTAGACCAAGCCCTCCTGGTAGACTCAATGTCCCGTCTCCTATCGAAGGAGCAACCTTGCCTCTCCGCAGCTGTGTCGCTATCTTCCTGGGAACTTTCCTCCCTAGCACTTTCCCATTCGGCTTCGTCCATGTTTACACTTTCAAACTCTTGGGAATTCCTCCCCCCGGGGTGTTCATAACTCC
Organism: Anolis apletophallus; assembly: GCA_030556195.1. Classification (NCBI taxonomy): domain Eukaryota; kingdom Metazoa; phylum Chordata; class Lepidosauria; order Squamata; family Anolidae; genus Anolis; species Anolis apletophallus. Next base: position 71,628,429 of record JARBWK010000001.1, read on the forward strand.
CTTCACTGCTTCCCATCTCCACCTGGTGATCGGAATCTATGCTGGGCCCAAACATCATCTCATCCCATGCCAAGCTCTCTGTGGGCGAATGAGGCCCATCCGAAGGGCCCTGTGCTTCACCCCAGTCATCTAGCTCATCCTCTGAATCCACCTCTGCTGCTGCAGGCCCTAAAGCTAATGGAACCCCAGGACCTATTCCCTGCCCTCCAGGCACGAACGAGAACTGCTGTGCTACAAACACAAATGTTAGAAAAGGCAATTCTCTATCTCAGACATGGGAAAATGTTGATCTTCCAGACATGTTGGACCAACTCTCACAATTCCTTTCAGTCTAAACATTTGAAACACCAAAGATGTTCCACCACTGATATTAATAGTTAATCCAATGGTAAATTTTACTAAATTGAACTTTCTTCTGGACAATGATGGATAAAAAGACTCAAACAAACTGGAAAAAAGCAAAATCAGAGGTATCAGGGAACTGTCCTCTTTTCGCCGAGCCTGCAGGACGGCTCTTTTTCACCTGGCTTTTCCAGTTGAGTAACTGTTATGCTTTCTATGTAGTTTAGCTTACTTTTAGAATTATTTTAGCGCTAGTAATGTTTTAGATTAAATCATTGCTTATCTGCTTTTACACCGTTGTTCTATAATGTCAGTTCTATGCATGTTTTTTACCTGTTGTAAACCGCTCCGAGCTTCTAGAGGGAGCGGTCTAGAAGCCGAAAGAATAAATAAATAAATAAAATATACAAATAATATGAAACCTTTATACTTAGTCTGTACACCTATGTACTTCGTTATCTGAATGATGATGAGCATAAGTAATCTTAGGACCTGGATCTACTTGCATAATTATATTTTACCATCTATATAAATAAAAATGTAATGTTAGTTTGTGGGATTAACATAACTCAAAAACCACTGGACAAACTGACACCAAATTTGGACAAAATACACCTATCAGGCCAACGAGTGACCATCACATAAAAACATTGAAAAAAACAGCAGAAGTGGCTTTAAGAACCAAAAAATAAAAAATACATTACAATGCATGCACAAAACCACACACACACACACATACACGCAAACACACATATATACACAAATATATATACACACATAAAACACATATACACAGACTGGGCCACAGCAACGCCTGGCAGGGGACAGCTAGTACAATTATAAAGCTGAAGTAAACTAAGGGTAATCTAGTCTAATTCCCTTTTTAAAGGATCCCTGGTGGACACCCATCCAATCTCTGGTTTTTAAAAAAAATCCAAATGAAGGAGACCACTAGCTTTTTAAGTACAGGCAGCCTCCGAGTTACAAACATCTTATAAACAACTCATAGTTAAGAACAGGAGTGAGACATCAAGAAGTGAGAGAAGTCTACCCCTAGGAAGGGAAACTCACTCTTGAAAGGATTATCATGGGGAAAATGTGTTTCTCGTAAAGCTTTATTGCCAATCCTTGTTTCCACAACAAGCCATTTTTTTCAAATCCAATTATAGAGGTACAGAAAGTGAGGTGAAATCTTCTGAAGAGGGGCACAGACAGAAAAACAAACACCACAGGGCTGTTAACCCTTCTCTATGCTCTCAATATTTACTTATTTATTTCAGGTATTTCTACCCCGTCTCTTCTCTACCCCCGAGGGGGGACTTAGGACGGCTTACATATAGTAATGATACAATGCCACTACATAACAAATTACAATAGTAAAATCACAATTAAATACATACAGCAATAATTATAAACAGTAAATACAGCATTAATTAAAACCATAAAACAGTATTGCTATATCATCAGCCGTAATGCCATTCCAATCGATATCCAGCTAAAGTGCTACTTATGTCTGCTGTCCAAAAGCCTGGTCCCAAAACCACGATTTTAATTACTTCCTAAAGGCCAGGAGGGATGGGGGTCAATCTTATCTCATTTGTGAGTGCATTCCATAGGTGGGGGGGCCACAGCCGAGAAGGCCCTGTCCCTTGTCCCCGCCAGTCACATTTGCGATGTTGATGGAAGCGAGAGCAGGGCTTCCCCGGATGATCTTAAGATTACGAGGTGGGACGTAGAGGCAGATGCGTTCAGACAAGTAAGCTGGGCCAGAACCGTATAGAGCTTTATAGGTCAAAACCAGCCCTTTGAATTGAGCTCGGAGATGGACCGGCAGCCAGTGGAGCTGACATAACAGGGGGGTGGTGTGTTCCCTGTATGTCGCTCTAGTTAGTAATCTGGCTGCCGTTCATTGGACTAATTGGAGTTTCCAAACCTCCTTCAAAGGCAGCCTCACATAGAGTGTATTGCAGTAATCTATTCGGGATGTAACCAGAGCATGCATGACCGTAGCCAGATCTGTAGAGATAGCATATGCTATTGTCTGGAGTTACACTTAAAAAATGTACCTGTTCCGATTTATATACAAATGCAACTTAAGAACAAACCTACAGAACCTGTCTTCTTCGTAACTTGGGGACTGCCCATAGTCTGTCCCACTCTTGAATACTTGTTACAATTGGGAAGTTGTCCTTAACGTTTCCTTGGAATCTCTTCCTTTTTAAAAATGTGAATCCAATTGCCCTACTTTCTAAAATTTATATCCCACATTTCTCCCCATGGGGAATCAAGGTGGCACTAAATGTTTAAAATAATGTTTTAAAAATTAGAAGTGACTTCTGGTGTTAAAAATGCCTCTCCTGGGTCTGTATTAACTGCCAAAACAGTACCATAAATGATACCTCCTCTTTCTCTTTCCCCTATTTGCACAGCATATGAGAGTAACCTGGAGGAAGATGTTATTGCTGACACTGCAGGACACTTCAAGAAAATGCTAATTGTTCTTCTTCAGGTATGATATCTTCATGTTTCTCTTCAGGTTTTGTCCCCTTGTGTGCTTGTACTGAACTGGGCTGATTTATTGTCCTTTCTGCAGGCCACCCGAGAAGAGGATGATGTTGTGAGTGAAGAGCTAGTGGAACAAGATGCCAAGGTAGGTACAATGGACATGGTATTTAGACTTAATAATGAAGAGCCAGAGAATGACCATGACTTAGGGAAAGTTGGTGGAGTTGCAAGTTTGCCGCAATCTTGGCAAGGTGAGGCTTACAAGTTCTGGTGTGGTTTTCCCACACCACATGCACCAGCAAAATAGACATCTTAATCATTCCCCTTGGAAGACACCACATATTATTTTTTAAAGGGGCAAATTTGCATGATTTCCCTCCAGAACACTTTTGCTTCTGATGTATGCACCCAAGACTTCTGTTCTGTTCCCCAATATCAGATTGAGCATGTCTGCACTTCTAGCCTTAGTGAGAAAAATACAGTCTTGACCAGGCAGGAGCCTGGTGGCATGTATTTGAGACCTCCCCAGGTGATTTCTGAGAGGCTGGGTCAGCCTGGAATGAGCAGAGATGTATCTAGAAATGCATTGTTGGAATCTAGAATATGCTTCTTCCAGATATGCTTTCCAAAAGTAGGCAATGGGGAGAAAACATTTGGGTCTTCATATCTTAATTGTTTATTCTTCTGCTAAGCATGGTAGTCTACTGTTTGTGAAGTCAAGGTAGAGAACTCAGATGTCCTATTGAATTTATTAAATTGGGAAGCCAGAAAGACTGCTACTCTTATATCATGATTATGTGCACTTTTTCTTTGCAACACAAGATCACAGTGAAGAGCTCCTGTTTCAGAAAAATTGTCTTTCTGGGAATTAATTTAGGAAGGTAGTGAACTCACACACAGAGGCAAATATCTCTCAACAAAATGAGTCACAAAATGATGTTTCCTGTAGAATTTGCATAGCAATCTGACTACCATGAGAGAAGAATTAATATTGTAGTTTCCTGGAAATATTTCTGAATTCACAATGTGTTTGAATGTAGTGTCATTCTGTGTCTTATAAGACTGAATAGCCTCTAGTTATGAGTCTGAATAGTCCATGTAACAGTAAGACTCAGGGATAACATACTAGGCTGGCTGATTACATCAGTCTGATAAATTTTGCATATTGGTTTTGCAAACTCATTAATATGGGTTGAGTTGCATGAATGTGTTCTGAAACAAATTCCTTTAAAAATTCAAGATGAGAGTTTTGGGAGGTATTGTGGATTATTCTTTCTGTCCTTCCCTAGTTTTAAGGTCTCTCTGTGTGTGTTATTTCTAAAGGACCTGTTTGAAGCTGGGGAGGTAAAATGGGGCACAGATGAGGCCCAGTTTATCTACATTCTTGGAAATCGAAGCAAGCAGCACCTTCGGCTGGGTGAGTTTGAGCCTACATTCAAAGAGACTGTATGCTTCTCAAACCACAAGCTAAGCTTCCTCATAGAAAATCTTTATGTATCTTCCTGAAATAGATGCTGATGTGGCTTTGATGCACAGGAAAATACATGCCATCTAGTGGCTAACATTCCAAAGTGCCGAGACCTTGAAGAAAGATGAATTTTCAACAGGGTTGTTCTATGAAGCCTAGTCATAATGCCAGGGGAGTTCCTGAGAATACTCCTGTATTGGGTTAAAATCCTATCTGTGATTTTTAAGATTACTGTATTTTTCTTTTTCTACCAAGTGTAGACATTGCAACTTCTGTCTTAAAAGGACATTGAATGGGAAAATTTACTCTTCTTCTTCATTTCACGTCCGCCCTGAGTCCCTCCGGGGAGATTATTATTATTATTATTTATTATTTCATCAAACTTGAAATAATAACTCCCCGGAGGCTCGGAGCGGTTTACAAAAGTTTGAGTGCCCACTGGCAACATCAAGACAACATATACAGAGTAGACAGAGATAGAGTGCAATATAAATAAAGTTCTATTACTATTACTTCATTTAATTTAGTCCTTGAGAACAAAATTTGAAAATTATCTTTGCTGCTGGTCAAAAAGTCTTTGAAAAGCCTGTTTACATCTACTGAATTTAAATTAAGAATATCATGTTAATGGAGTTGTACATTATTTTTATTAATAATTCATTGTTGTGTGCCTTCAAGTAGTTTCTGATTTATGGTGACCCTAAAGGGCAGTGAAGAAAACAGACAATAGCACTAGGCTAATATACAAATATAAATTTCTATAATTCAGTGTTTAGTACATACGTGCACCTGGGAGGTAGACCGAATAGATAAGGCCGATCCCCAGCATACAGGAACAAGGGTATAATCCCATGAGGCTTGAACTGTGGGACTCACAATTGTGATTTACCTTACCGATTTGGTTGTCCTGGGGATTATACCCTTGTTCCTGTATGCTGGGGATCGGCCTTATCTATTCGGTCTACCTCCCAGGTGCACGTATGTACTAAACACTGAATTATAGAAATTTATATTTGTATATTAGCCTAGTGCTATTGTCTGTTTTCTTCACTGTATTCATAGCTTTTGCTGTTACTATTTGACCCTAAAGGGCAGACATGGGCAAACTTCGGCCTTCTGGGTGTTTTGGACTTGAACTGTCACAGTTCCTAATAGCCAGAAGGCTGTTAGGAATTGTGGGAGTTAAAGTCCAAAACACCCAGAGGGCCAAAGTTTTCCCATGCCTGCCCTGAAGTAACCCCATCATGGGGTTTCCTTGGCAAGATTTGTTTGGAAGGGGTTTGCCATTGCCGTGCTCTGGCCTCAGAGTATTTTATTTGCCCAAGATAATCTAGTGGGCTTCCATAGCTGAGCAGAGATTTGAATCTTGTCTCCCAGAATCCTAGCTCAACATTTAAATTACCATACCATGCGATATCACTTAATATAATACGTTGTTATTATTGTAGTTCTATTAATGCTGAGCCAATATTGGAATAGTAGTTTGAGCATTAGATTACAACTCTGGTTCAACCAGGGTTCAAATTCTCACTTGGCCATGAAAACCCATTGGATGACCTTCAACAAGTCACTTCCTCCCAGTCTCAGAGGAAGTCAAAGAAAATGTTGTCAAGACAACCGAGTGTTAAGTTCATCTTAGGATCACCATAATGCATAAATGACTTTTAATTCATACAACAGCAACAAAGTGTTATTAATATTGATAGTGCTACATAGAGTAACAAATGAAAATAGTTTGTTCCTGCACCACCAGTATTTGTCTAAACTTTAACAGTGAGAAAAGACTTGTCACAGAGAGAGTCAATGTCAAGGAAAAACAATAGTGTTTATGTTTGGAGCAGATTAAACTATCATTTTTGTGCTGCCCTAAATTGCTGTCTAAATGTCTCAGGAGCTTTCCCCAAAAATCTTTTGTAGTTTAACTGTAAATGTAATGTATTTTCCAATTATGAATAATAATAATAATTGTTATTATTATTATTATTCATAATTGGAAAATACATTACATTTGGGAAGTGTTCAACTTGTGATTTTGTGATATGATATCCAGCATATATTTGCTGTGTCATACTGTGTTTTGTGTCAGTAAAATAATAATAATATATTTATATTATCGAAGGCTTTCATGGCCGGAATCACTGGGTTGTTGTAGGTTTTTCGGGCTGTATGGCCATGTTCTAGAAGCATTCTCTCCTGACGTTTCGCATCTATGGCAGGCATCCTCAGAGGTGAGGATGGCCATACAGCCCCAAAAACCTACAACAACCCAATATATTTATAACCCACCCCATCTCCCTGGAGGGACTCAATATGGTGCAAACATTGGATAAGAAGTCCTTAATATGCATATGCCATATTGCCACAAATTCAAGTATTTATTCAAAAACGATATTTATGCCTTTAAATTTGTTAAGACAAATGCCTATGTTTCACTTGCTCATATCTAAATCTCAGGAGAACAATATACTGTATTGTATGTATATTCAGAATGAAATCCCTTTGAGCTCAGTGGAGCTACATCTCGTGGCGTAGAGGCAGGAATGAGACTTTTTAAAGTTAACTATTACGTGTGAGTTATTATGCCTCCTAAGCATTTCAGATGTGGCACATCTTCCACCAATAAATACTTTTTATTCATTATTTTATTCATTTTATTCATTGTTGCCCACAGATTTCCTAGTTAATGTAGAGATGCCTCAGTGTGAGGGCTATTCATATTTTTTAAATGCGATAATAATTAATCATAAAACATAATTATAGGTGGAAGTATTCATGAAGAACATTTGATTAAATCCTTTTAAGGACTGAAGTTGTTTTGTGCAAATGAAGTCGTTTAGAACCAGTCATTTGTTGTTTGGGGTAGAAAGCATCATGCTTTGGGTGCTGTAAAAATTCAAAGACAGTTGTGTGTGAAATTGTTCCTCTCTTGTGCTTTCTTCTCAGTCTTTGATGAGTACCTGAAGATTGCAGGCAGACCCATTGAGGCAAGCATCCGGGGAGAACTGTCTGGGGATTTTGAGAAACTGATGCTAGCTGTAGGTAAGAGTTTTGATTAAACATCATATGATCTTGGAAGTGATCGAACACCAATAGTGAGCCAAGAGTCTGAAAGTCTTACTTTATATGTAAGACATGTTACACCTTCTGAGCAATATGTTAGCTTGTTGTCATTGCCACAGCCCACAAATGAATAGGTTTCCTCTTGACATTAAATCTAGTCTTGTCCAACTCTGGGGTGTGTGTGCTCATTTCCATTTCTAAACTGAAGAGCCAGAATTGCCTGTAGACACCTCCAAAGTCAGAAATACTCTTCCCAACACACACACACACACACACACAGAGAAAACTTAAAAAGAAGAAATATTTCCCCAGATAAAACGAGGCAGGCTTTGAAGGACCCCGGAGTTTAGGAAGCATTTGCGTGTTATTGCCCAGAAGTCAACAAGACTTAGCCTTTAGTTTAATCTCTGTTTATTCCTTCCATAGTGAAGAATATGAGGAGTACAGCTGAATATTTTGCTGACAGACTTTTCAAAGCCATGAAGGTGAGTACCATTCCATATGTAAATTTCTTTTCCACTTAGTGAATAGGAAGCATGTAATCACTCAATGTAAATTACAACAGTACATCCTGAGGGCTAAACTAAGTATGTTATTGTATATGTGATTGCATTTAGTTGGTTTGTTACCTGTTGTTGTATCAGTAATGGGTCCAAATGGGAGACTTTATATGTGTGTTGAGGGATGTCTGACAAGTATTGGAAGCATATGCTGCACTCCAAGGCTGGGAACCACCTCTGTACTTAACACACACTCCAAGGTAAAATAGCAGAACAGTTATTGAAGAATGAATATATGTGTGTGTGTATGTATGTCTATGTATATGAATGAATGAATGAAAAGCAACTCAGCAAAATAGTATAAAAAACCAAAGTCCAAATATCAGGAATAATCCACAGAAAGAGTACAGGAGTAGCATTAAAAAAACCAGAAATTCAAAAGCAGAATAAATCCAAAATATGAAATTCAGGAACAGTCCTCAAAACTAGGAATCATGAACAAAAGGAAACATGAAACTAGAAATCCCTTGACTTGACCATAGATCTTTACTCAACACCAATGTTGCCTGGACTAACAAGCCCAACTGCCGGGCTAGCTAATATAGAGAGAAAATCATGGTGTCTTACCTGGGAAACCGAGAAAGATTTCTTGTCTAATAAGCATCTTGACCTTCGTACTCTCTCTTAAGAAGCCCTATGGTGATGGAATGTAAATCTTCTATCTAACTGCTCGTTAGACAGTCCACCTGGACATTCATTACCATCCTCTGAGCTCAGGTCTGCTTCTGATCTTGTTTCCCAGGCAAAATGCCTTTCAGGAATGTGGCCCTCAGAAACAGACCGCTCATTTTCAGGGCTTAAAATATCTTGCTGGATCCTCTGCTAACTTGCAGACCCAGAATCCTCAGTGTCATCAGAATGACTAACAGGCCCAGAATCCCAAGAGAGATGAGGTACAGCCACAATCAAAGGCTAAACTACAACAGCATATAGCATAGATACCAGATTTGTAAAGATCAGTTGTATTGAGAACTACCAAATAAATAGAATATAACTGTTGGTCCTAGAAATTGTGGAATATATAGTTTCCTTAGTAAAATTCACCATGGCCTTTTAATTTCCAAAGGTCACTTCAGTAACTTCTTTTAAAACTTTTTAATGCCCTGTTTTTACTCTGTTGCTGTTTTTGCTGTGTTTCTCGGTGTTGTGAGCCGCCCCGAGCCCGCCAGGAGTGGCGGCATAGAAGCCGAACGAAATAAATAAATAAATAAAAGACAAAATTGGCTTATATTAAATATTACAGGTATGTGTATAAAATATTTTTAAAAAATATTTGGAAATATATATTCAAAATATATACCTTTATACTATGGATAGGAAATATGTGGCCTTCCAGATTTTGTTGATCATGAAGCTCCATCTCTATCCAGGACAGCCACAAGTGTGGGATGGTCAACATCTGGAGAACCACATATTCCTCATCGCTCCTAAATATATGTCGTAGCCACTTCTATTAGCTATACAACCCTATGTAATTGAATAGGTAGAAATCCAACACATTCCTTGAAATTCAAAAGGTGACAGTACATACTATATTTTCCCCCCAAATATTTCATAGGCAAACCAGTTTGAAGTAATTTGGGTATTGGCAATCTTCACATGGCTTTCTATATTCCATTAATCTTTGTTTCTGCCTTCCTTTACACCTTCAAGCAAATCCTAATTTCCCTCCTCTCTTTGGGGAGATATGTTGCAGGGCCTAGGGACAAGAGACAACACACTGATTCGAATCATGGTGTCACGCAGTGAAATTGACATGTTGGACATCCGAGAGATATTCCGAACGAAATTTGAGAAGTCTCTACATCACATGATCGAGGTAATACCTAAGATACTATACTGCTATGAAAGAGGCAGAAAATGTTCCAGCTGCCACTACCACTGTCTCTTTCTACTCTGTAGGTGTGGGCAAAGTACGCATACATATAACCTGTAGCTTCCATTCTAGTTCCCTGTACAGTCCCCACCTAAAAAATTATCCCCAAAGGATCTCTTGTGCCCTCTAGTGGCATTAAGGTCCACTTAGACCAGGCATGGGCAAACTTTAGTCCTCCAGGTGTTTTGGACTTCAGCTCCCACAATTCCTAGCAGCCAAAACAGTTGGAGGGCTGAAGTTTACCCATGCCTGACCTAAACATTTCACCTCTGCACCTATGGGGCACCTTTTCAAAAATTAACCAAAAATGAATTTGTTGTTGTGTGCCTTCAAGTTGTTACTGATTTCTGTAACTCAACTGTGAACTTAGCATTGGGTTTTCTGGTGCTGAGAGTGTGTGCCTTGCCCAAGGTTACCCAGTGAATTTCCATGGCCAAGTGGAGAATCAGCCTAGGTCTCCACAGTCCAATGCACTTTCCTCTCCCCCCCTCCCCGTCCCAACTTGTCTTGCAATTGATTTTAATCGTGGAGCTTACATAACCTTATGAGAGCTGCTTGAATTAAAGTTTACTATGAGTTAGAAAGGCCAAATTATTGTTTGTTAGAGAGAAACACAGCTTTTCCACTAGGAAATTTGACTTACTTTTAGATTTGGAAAAACACTACACATTTCTGAGAATGTTATAGATTCCAACATCCATCAATGCCAGACTGAATTGGCAGGCGTTAAGGATGATGTGGGTTATGGGTCAAAAAACCTTGAGAGGTCCAGGCTGGGGAATGTTAATCTGTAGCTTTTTAGCTTTTTTTGGTAGTATTTTTGCTGTTTTTCTCTGTAACCCTCACAATGGTGACCTCTGGACACTGACATTTCCTTTCCTTGGGGATGGGAAATATGTTAGACAATTTCGACCACTGTAACTGTGAAGATTTCATCTGAAAGTTTTCCCTGGTGGCCAATCTGTAACAGGTGATTACTACAATGAATGTTCCCCCTTTTTGCCATTTTCTTTCTTTCTTTGCAGAGTGACACATCTGGGGATTACAAAAAAGCCCTGCTAAAGCTGTGTGGAGGAGATGATGAGTAAGCTTTAGTTCTAGTTTAAAACTGCATGGTGTCTTTTTTGTTTCTTCCCACAAAGTTTTCAGTAGCTATTATGGATGGCGTGAAGTCCCCTGGTTCTTAAAACATTACAATCCTTCGAAATTCCAATTTTCTTACCATAATTTGCCTGCAGTGCCCCGGGGGCTTAATCATCACTTGAGAGTGCAGTTGATTGAATGCCAAGAAGCTCATCATCTGTTTTTGAAAATATGCTGAATGTACTAGTTGTGTTCCAGAGGACCCTATACAATTTTCATTTCCACTCTTTGTTTCTGGAAGATTATGTGGGGGGGAAAATGCTTTTTAGGCATCTTCAGAACTTTTCTCTCCCCAAAGGGAGTATGCTTAAATTAGGAAACGAGATCATTTTTCTATTCCATTATTTGTCATACAAGAGAGCTCCAAGGGGTTTATTTATTTATTTATTTATTTATTATTTGGATTTCTTGGTCGCCCCTTCCAAGTGGCTCGGGGCGACTCACAACAGTTAAAAACGATTACAATCAATAAAAACACAGTAAAACACAATAAAACTATACATGGCACATATTAAAACAAGGTTGGATGTATGCATCCACAGTTAAAACCGGCAATGATGTCTGGGTTCCACTTTTAGTGTAGGTAATTTTGAGTGAACCTGTATCTGGGACATCCAACTTCCATCTTCTTCAGGTCATTCTCTTCTCCTGTAGTGACAGTGATTTGAAGACTGAAGAGCGGAACACACATTTTATCAGAGCTTGAAATTTACTGGCTGGGAGACTCCGGGAATTATAGCCCCAAAGAAGTAATTTGTTCAAGCTTATCATACAAACTAATTCAGTAACCCTTCCCATGAAGTATGCTCATGGAGACATAGAACATAATACTGCTGAGCATTCAAAACTAGGGAAAAAATTGAGGAGCACAACATTTGGAAAATCCTGAGGTCAGCAGAGAGACAATGCTTATACTTTTGTGTGATAAGAGGCTGTGTGCCTGACACCTGTGTGCTGAAATTGAACAGGCTCGTCTTTTAGCTCTGCATTTTCATGCCAGATTAAATCAAATGATTCATAATACAGGGCTTGAAAATTCCTGAAATGTGAAAAAAAGATACAAAAATACACACATATATGTAATATCTGAAGCAAGCTTGTGATTTTAGATTTATTGGGAATGGAGCATGGCAAGAATGATTCTGGCTGCCTTAGACCAGACCTGAGACATCATGGGATGCTGTGTCTATCCTTGTGTCCTCCCCTCCCCTTTTTAGTGCCGCAGGTGAGTTCTTCCCCGAAGCTGCGCAGGTGGCCTATCAGATGTGGGAACTTAGTGCAGTAGCCAAAGTAGAGGTCAGAACCCGATTCTCTCTTCCCGGTCTTTGCCTTGTTGGCTTGAACCCACAGCTGCTTTACCCTGCGTGCCGCTGACTCTTTCCTGCCAGGCCTCCTGCCTTTCTTTTCTGTTCAAATGAGTTGCCACTGCTTTAACCAAACACCTTTGGAACATGCTTTTTTTAACACTTTGGCTTTGTAGTAACTTACAGGGTTTCTGTGGTCTTGCTTTTGCTTATGAACTAATCTGATTATTGATGACTTTCCCATTCATATTTGCCTGTAGTAATATTTAGCAGCAAGATGAAAAAACAGGCCATTAAGGGTGCCTTGTTGCCTTTGCTATATGCAAGTTCAGGATTAGTTTCAGCCTGTAGAATCGGCATCACATGGAAACACATGAGATTTTGCAGAATGTGTCCTATGGATCCAAGTGTCATTTAAGGGAAGAGTTTAAGAGAAAGCATGCCAGCTGTAGCTTATTTTATGATTTTTTATTTCTTAAAGTAAAAGTGTATAACATGCCTTCTAGTGCTTAAAGACGGGGAGACTAAAATCAGTTAAAATAATACAATAAATAAAATCACGTAATTATTTTATTTTGTAAAAACAGATAATTTAGAAGATCCAGATATAAGTAAACCCCTTTGCTTGTGGAATATACAGTTGTCCCTCCACATTTTCAGGCTTCCGCATTTGCAGGTTTGATCATTGATAGATTATTGTATTATTCTTTTTTGTTGCCTCTGCTATTGCCCTGTACACAACCAAAATAATATGTCCTTTGAAGGCATTTCTACTTATGGTGGAACTTCCATGATATAATTATTCTGGAGGATCTAGGAATACCTGGGTTAAACAAAATGAGTGCGCATATATTTGCATTTTTTCTGCTTTCACAAAGAGCCTTTTCATCTAATCCCTGCAAAAGTTGAGGGCCAACTGTATTCAGGATAGTGGGCATCCACTACTTTCAAAGGATAAATTAACACATGGATTCACTTCATGTGATAACTGCAACTATCACTTGGTGAGTTGTACAAGAAAATCTGCTCTGATTGCCCTACAATATGGCACAAACGGAGAAGTGATCAGATATTGAGGCAGAGGTCATCAACTAGAACAACCTATATGAAGTCACTCTAGTTTTTGTGCTTATCAGCCTATAGGAGAGCATGTTGTTAAGTCATAGATAATTTAAACATAGGACAGAATTAATGTTCTGAATATAGCTGAAAAGCTCTTTGAAGATTTGACATGGCACAGAAACACAAGGACAACTTCCTCCGGTCTGATTGTGGAAGGTGCATGGGGTTTTACTTTATCTGAATGCTCTCTCTTTTGGTTTTTTCCCCACACACTTTCCTCCCCTTCAAATGCATTGGTGAACTAACAAGTAACTTTTTTGGTGTTGGTGTAACTTGAACACTTTTTCTTTGTTCAGTTCATCCCCAACAAAATAAAGAATATTGTCGGTATAGTGGAGCCAGGACCCACTGGTTCAGAGTGCTGGTACACTTTGATTTACAGGGCCAGCGGCACCTTCTCTTTGAGTTAGGATATAATATTCACAGTGGCTGAAGGAATAGTGGGATTTTCCCAGAAACAGAGTTTTAGTTTGAGCTTCCTTCTGATGTTGAGATGGCTTGGTCTTGAATTAGCAATTAAGATCCAGTGACTTTACAAAAGACATTTAACCTTTGGAGAAAGAAGAGCTGCTAGAATTGGTTTGTTGATACCAATCAAAGCAGCTACTTGCATTTTGGGATACTTCTTGGGGGCTGCCATGTTGTGTACCTGTACTCCAAAATGTACCAATGCACTACTGGTAACTTCCCAGCTTGCTCTATCCTTAACAGCTGCTTTCCCCTTAATATGCCCTTCTCTTGCACACACCCTTCTTTCTATGTTCCATGTTTAATTTTAAACTAACTCTCATATTTGTCTAGAAGAGAGGAACTATCCGTCCAGCTGCTGATTTCAATGCTGATGGTGATGCAAAAGTGCTGAGGAAAGCAATGAAGGGATTCGGTATGTTAGGCCTTTCAAAGTTTATAGCCTTTCATGTCTGTTCCTGGTTTTACTATATTTTAGGGTATTTGTTTCTTAACTGAGGCAATATCTTTCTTAACTGAAGCTTTTTTAAAGCATGTAATATCTCCTCACCTTCTGTGACCTTGGTTCTCCTTCCTAAGCACATACTAGGAATGGCCTAGAGCTTTCACTGGCAACTTTTTTTGTATTTTGTTGTTGCTGTGTGTCTTCAAGCCATTTGTAACTTAAATCAATCCTAAGACAAAACTATTGTGGTGTTTTCTTGGCAAGGTTTGCTCAGAGAGGGTTTGCCTTTGCCCTTCTTTGAGTCTGAGAGACTGACCCAAGGTCAGCCAATAGGTTTCCGTGGCAAAGTGGGGATTCAAACCCTGCTCTTCTAGTGTCGTAGTCCAACACTCAAACTTCTATATCACATTGGCTTATCAAAACCCCAGATGAGGTTGTATTATGAGCCCCAAATTTCTCAGCTAGTATGGCCCCATTGCCATGAAGACAAAATTAATTAAAGAGGAATACCTTGTTATTTACACTTTAAGTTCTATACTTGATTCTGTTGCTTAGGGCCAGCAAGTAGGATAATGTACAGATGATTTGTTTAGCTCTGAAAAATCAATACATATTTACTCAGTCAGAGGTGAGATGACTATTTCAGCTTACCAATAACATTCTTAGATGATGCAACATGGTTAGACCCCTTCCAGTCCGGCTTCCGTTCGGGGCACGGGACGGAAACGGTCCTGGTCTCCATCACAGACCAACTCCGCTGCCAGCTCGACCAAGCCGGGTCTGCGCTGCTCGTGTTATTGAACCTCACGGCAGCGTTTGACATGGTCGACCACAATCTTTTGATCCACCGCCTGGCCATGGCTGGAGTGAGGGGGACTGTCCTTAAATGGCTGACCTCCTTCCTCCGCCAGCGGTCTCAGCGTGTGAGGAGGGGCGAGGTGGTCTCTGAGGGCTCCCCATTAGTTTGTGGAGTCCCACAGGGGGCCATTCTCTCCCCTCTGTTATTTAACATCTACATGCAGCCGCTTGCACAGCTGGTGCGGAGTTATGGGCTGGTTTGCCACCAGTACGCTGATGACACCCAGCTCATTCTGAGGATGGAGGGCATGCCGGAGTCCGTCCCCGATAATTTCCAGCACTGCCTTGAAGCCGTTACTGGATGGCTGCGAGCCAGTAGGTTGAGGGTGAATCCGGCGAAGATGGAGATCTTGTGGCTGGGCCGCCCGGGCGGGGTGGGTGCCCGGCTTCCGACCCTGGACGGTGCGGCGCTACACCTAGCGCCGTCTGTGAAGAGCCTGGGTGTCCACTTGGACTCCCAGCTGACCATGGAGGCCCAGGTCTCTGCGGTCAGCAAGGCTGCTTTTTTCCACCTCCGCCAGGCAAGGAGGCTGGCCCCCTACCTCTCCCGGAGCGATCTGGCCACGGTGATCCAAGCCACGGTCATCTCGAGGCTAGATTACTGTAATGCGCTCTACGTTGGCCTTCCTATGTCGTCGATCCGGAAGCTCAAGCTGGTGCAGAACACTGCCGCCCGGCTCCTGTCTGGGGCCCCAGCAGGCTGCCATATAACACCAATCTTGCAGGATCTGCACTGGCTGCCTATTGAGCACCGGGTCGCCTTCAAAGTGCTGGTCCTTACCTTTAAGGCCTTACACGGCCTGGGGCCAGCGTATCTGAGGGACCATCTCACTCCATATTGCCCATCGAGATCACTACGGTCTGAGGATGCCAACTTCCTGGAAATACCATCAATAAAGTTGGCGCACCTGACATCTACCCGCCGGAGGGCGTTCTCCGTTATAGCCCCCACGCTATGGAACGCCCTCCCGCCGGAACCAGGGCCCTGAGGGACTTACTCCCGTTTAGACGGGCCTGCAAAACGCAGTTGTTTAGGCAGGCCTTCGGTGAGTAGGCCCGCGTGTTTTTATGTGCTATACTGCTGCATCTGCTGCTGCTCTGTTGTTTTAATGTTATTGCTATTGTTTTAACTGTTTTATGTTTTAACCCTTTGTTGTCATGCCATTGGCTCTTGTGAGCCGCCGCGAGCCCCCGGGAGTCGGCGGCATAGAAGCCTCAATAATAAAATAAAATAAAATAAATAGAGTAACATGAATCCCATGTTATAGGAAAAAGATTGAAACAATGTCAAGTTAAAGCACTGATATATGCTTACGGCTGTTAGAGAATCATTCTGCCTAGAAGATGGCATAATATGAGAGACATCTACATGCGTATTTTGGGCACTGGGACTCCCTCCCCCCTGCAGTTTCCAGTGTCATAATCCCTCTCCCCACCCATGGAACTTATTGAATACCCTCTGGCGCTCCACTCATCGCCGTCCCCTGCTTTGTGTGAATGGACAGGATCACATGAATATCTCTCCATATCCATATGTAAAATGATAACATTAACACCAAAATCTGCTGAGATAGTCCAGATGTCTCCATGCTGTTATCGTCATTTCATGTCTGGCTGTGGGGATGTGACCAAATGCTTTTGTGATCATGCCTGTTTCTCATAGAGTAGGGAATGGCCAAGTAGGAGCAGGGTGGTTCAGAGGCTGTTTAGTAAGTCAGGAATGGAAGAGTGGGTTAAACGTTGCTCAGATTCGCCTAGCATGGATTGACATACTCTGCTTTGCTAATCCATGCGGAATTGCAACTGTGGAGTACTTTTGAAGACCCCAGGGTGGCACAATTACTGAAAGTGGTTGCTTAAAAGATGCAAATTAGTTTCTCCTTAGACCAGCTTACTGTACGCACAAAAGGGAACACTGAGGGTACTTCCAGAAAAGAGTTTTATTATGCAATCACTCAGTCTCAAAGATAGACTTTTTCAAGGAGCTCAAATTGATGTATCTTCCACTTGTTATTATCTTATGATTTTACCATGGGTGCTTCTGCCTTGAAAAAACAAAACAATTTGGAAAAGAAGAAAAGATGGAATTGGTACACACATTCTCTTTTAATCTGGAAGCATCATTTTGAATGGCTTTTCTAGGCTCAGATTAGAATTTTGTGACTAAATACTTATTCTTGTAAGAGAAGGTGGCAAGCCTTGGCATTACAGCTAGATTTGGGGGGATGTTTAGCTTAAAATATGAGGGAACTGCATTGTTCGGATTGGAGCTACATGGCTATTATGACCTGTTATACCCTACTACACCATTGCAATTGGGCAACATAATAGAAGGGGAAAGCCCCCATTAACACTGGTTGGCCATGTTGAGCAACAGAGGATATGACCATGGGAACCACATTAGGGAAGGTACAAACCAACCCCCACCCCCCTCCTCTTCAATGACATAGGGGCTGCCTGGAAGTCTCATCATATCTACCCCTATTATAACAAAAATGAAAGCATGTCCAGTTACTTCAGTGGGCTTAAACTTGCCTAACTCTCACACTGGATTTCAGCCATTAGTACAAATTTCTATTATTATCTATTAAATTGCATTGTGGACAGTCCCCACCTATTCCCTCATTTCACAAATTGCAATATGCCATCCCTGCTGCCTGTATGCCCCATTGAAGTTGACGTGTCCTACTTATTGTTCTCCCTGACAAAGTTACTCCAGGTTGGAATTTCTTCTGTTAAAACCCTTGCCATCTTGGCTTTGGCATGCTAAATTTTTGAGATAACTGTCCTAGTTTAGAATGATACTTGTTGCAACTTTGTCCAAAATGCTATTTTTAAAGAAAGAAGAAAGTTGCTGTAGCATACTGCCATCTTCACCTCCACGAGATGGGCTCCAAGACCAAAAACAGGAAAACAATATTGATAGTAGACTATGCAAACCCCCAGAATCCCCAAGCCAGCATGTTTGTGCATGTTTTTAAAGATAGTGCACCAGTGAGAGAAATATTCCTTGAACTTTGTGGTAACAGTTTGCCTGATGGCAATATGGACCTTTTGGGGGCTATGTTAGACCTCCAGCACAAAGTAGCTAGTTTCAAGCAATGCCTTAGTATTGTGTTGGTGCTGTCAAGCAGAAACCTCTTCTGCAGTGTGTTGATTTTTACTCATCTGCCCAGTTCTTTACCTCAGTCTAAAAGCAAAATGTTTAAGTTTACCTGGGTTAATTGGCTACATAAAAATTCTGCAATCTGTGAGATGACCAATATGGTGCATTCCAGGACTGGATTAGTGTGAAAAGGAACTTGAGATTAATTGGTTTATAGTAAGACAAGAAAAAAATCTGGGGCATAGGTGTGTTTTTACCACTATCTATTTTCTGAATGGTTAAACTTGACAGCACGTAAATAGAGGATTTCCCTTAACTTGACGTGTGCTTATTGGAATAAGTTACCTTCCACTGTTAGAATCATAGAATCATAGCATTGGACGAGACCTCGTGGGCCATCCAGTCCAACCCTCTGCCAAGAAGCAAGATGACATGATGCTAGTGTGTGGTTTCCCAAGGAAGATGTCGGAGCCTTGAGCCAAGTTTCATCAGTTGTCTAAAACTGGACAAATCATGGTTTCTATGTGTTGGGTTTCAGGCACTGATGAAGATCCTATCATTGAAGTTGTCACACAGCGGAGTAATACTCAGAGGCAAGAAATCATCCAGGCATACAAGTCTCATTTTGGACGGGTAATGGCTGTTATCTGTTTCTATGCATGGTGTTCCTTTCACCAACCTTCCTCCGCTGCCACCATATTTACATTTTTTGACTTGCTTGTTTTTCACATTGTTCTAGTTCTCATTTCTTTGCAATAGTCAAAAAGCACTCCTTTTAAAAGATAAAATCCAAACATTGTGTTTCTGTTGGCTGCCTTCATAAAGGAAGAGGGTAGGAAAACAAAGGAGCATGGTGTTTGTGATCAGACCTGTTCAGTATGGTATAGTGGCTGGCTTCTTTCATGTGTGAATGATGTAAAAAGCAAAACAAAAAAATGTGTGCAGGAGAACAGGGTATCAAATATCACAACTTTGGGAGGAGACATATGCTTTTCATATGAATTGATTTTTCCAATTGAAACACCCACACACAACTTCTATTGTACTGTGGCGGGACAATTTATGGTGGATGAGATAATAAAGAAGGAAATGGTTCTTCTCTTTTCTTTCCCAGTGTTATTGTTATATTTATTTATTTATTTACTTAGATAGATTGCTTAAACTACTCAATCATCCCCCGCCCCCAGCCATACTGATGATACCTTTTTTAAATAAAGAAATAATCTGCACACAGATCTAATGCCATCTTGTCAAGTTATGCCCCAAGGAATTCAGGTTCCTTCTACACTGCCATATAATTCACATTTTAGGTTGAACTGGATTATATGAGTCTACACTGCCATATAATCCAGTTCAAATCAGATAATCTGTATTTTATATGGCAGTGTAGAAGGGGTCTCAGTGAAGTGTCCCATGTATTGGAAGAAATTTTTTAAGCGGAGTCCTTCTAAGATAAGAGAAATGAAGAGGAGTATAACTCTCTACTTTTTCATTCCTGGACCTATTGCATTGTATTTCTGATCCCTCTTTTTTTTTTTTTTTTGAAATCTTGTTTGTAAAAACATCCTCCTCCTTCTCTCTCTGTGTGTTTTTTTTTGTAAAGTTCATACTGTAAAGATTTTAAAAGTGCATATAAGTGCTTTGCAAAACAGTAATTACTGGCTCTCTGAAAATGCATTACTGTCTCTGCTGATGGAGAACCCATAACGAGAGATGTTCAGGAGACTAAGGAAGAGTAATTTTCTTCTCTGACATACTTGATCCCTTCCTGCTTTGGCTGGAAATAAGGAGGTGGCATAAACTCAAAATACTCACCACCTACTGTTTAAGAACATAGTATACGTTGCTAATTTTATACATCTTGTGGCTTATGATTGTATTTTTATGTTATGTAACTGTTTTCTGATTTTATATGCTGTACGCTGCTTTGAGTTCTGTTCTGGGAGAAAAGTGGGATAGAAATAAATAAATTGTTTTTCTTCATAATGTGTTTCCATGATAGGATCTGATGGCAGACCTGAAGTCTGAATTATCAGGGGCCTTGGCAAAAGTTATCCTTGGACTAATGATGACTCCAGCGCAATATGATGCAAAGCAGCTGAAGAAAGCAATGGAGGTATAACAGATAGTTTGTTTCATAAATTGAGAGAATGCAAGATAGTTCCCTTTCCCTTCTTCCTTTAGGGTATTTTCAGTGGTGCCCTCAGGGTAGAAACTGGGAACAGAGATCCAGAAGTCCACATAGCAAAATGAGCACACAGACTGTGGTGAAAAGTATCTCCTTCCTCAAGCAAGGGGTTGGGATGGAACTAGATCTGGCTTGGTCAAACTTTGGCCTTCCAGGTGTTTTGGACTTCAACTCTCTGATTAGTTTAGTGTTTACACCTTTTTTATTTTATTTTTTGGTTATTTAATATTTAATGTTTATTTTACTTAAGTGATTTGTTTTTACTGTTCTAATGTAGCACAAATCCTATGTAAAATCATACGATGTATTTTTGACATTAATATTGAAATCTGAAATATATACAGAACGTCTCTACTGGCTGTTAGGAATTCTGGGAGTTGAAGTAGTTTTTAACTTTAAAATTGTTGATTGGTTAACTGTACTTGGGAGTTTTATGACTATGTGTTATATTGTTTTGTTGTAAGCCCCTCCGAGCCCTCGGGGAGTGGTGGCATATAAAACTGTTTAATCAATAAATAAAAATAAATACGTCCAAAACACCTGGAGGGCCAAAGTTTGCCTGCCTGAACTAGATGGTCTCTATTTTTACTTCCTACCTTCCTACTTCCTACCTCATAGGGATAATGTAGCTAGAGTTCAAGCTGAAATAGTCCAAACATGTACAACTGGAGCATAGATCCCCACCCCTGCCACCAAAAGAAAAAAGAAAAAGACTGTGGGGGAACCAGACTCACAGTGTAACATGATTTCTGTCACACACCCTAGGAATTGCTGCTGCAAAAGAGTAGCCCTTCAGAGTAACATGTAATAATAGACTGACACAAGGACTTGCAAGGTCAAAGCCTGGGTTGACGAAGAAATGCTGAACTTCCCTGTTTAATACTTCCCCTTACACATTCCCATGGAAAGTGTTTTCGTTTTTAAACAAACTGGCTCCAGATACTGAGATCTGTGAAGAGAAAGAATGTTGAGAAAGCCACCTATTCCGATATTCCCTCAGAGATCCTAAGTCCATGGAAGGAGAAGGAAGGTGGTAGTTGTCTGTTCCGATCACCATGGCTAACTCAGAAGTTTTCCGGTTCTAGCCTTTGCTGTGTAGTTGCTATTTTACCATTGAAGGGGTGTTCTGGGAGGCGATTATGCTGTAGGCATTGATATCTTTCAATGAACCAGTGCATTGTTTTCAGAAGTGGATACTTTTAGCATAATCTGTAATTTCTTGACCAGTCAAATATCCTTTGTCCTTTCAGGGTGCTGGAACAGATGAAAGTGTGCTCATTGAAATCTTGGCCACTCGGAACAACCAAGAGATCCAAGCCATTAACGAAGCTTATAAAGAAGGTAAAGTGCTCCTGAATTCACCTTTTAAAAGAGAGAGGTAGATGCACAAACACCAGGAAATTGAGACAGTTGCTTACAGTTACTCCATAAAGCCTCAGATATTAAAACTTGGACTCCCCCCCCCCATTTTCCAAAGAGAATGGAATGAGTGGTGATCGCTTTTTAATATGTAACAATAACAATAATAATAATTTCTTACCAGCCTCTCCCTGTGGAATGAGGTGGGAACAAGAACAATTGCACATGAAATTTAGTCCTTGGCATTTCAAACTATTATGGTGTATTGGCATATCAGCTTCCAAAGGGGCAGTCATTCAGCTCAGGAAACCTTGTGTCCTGATGAAATGGTTTGGCGTAACGTATTTCTTTTTTGGGTGCTTAAATTATATTTGAGCATCATTATTTTGGCACAGTGATAATGGGTGCAGTAAACATATGTTCACACAGGAGGTAAGACTAGGACTGGTACTTTGCATTATTCCCCTTTTTCTCTCTCTTGCTCTTTTTTCTCCAGCCTATCATAAAACTTTAGAAGATGCCATCAGTTCTGATACATCAGGACATTTCAAAAGAATCCTTGTTTCTCTGGCTCTGGTAAGAACTCTTCTGCTCTTTCAGTGTTCTCTTCACTCAAAAATACGTCTGCAATACGATAGGATAAAATCAATATCCCTTCTTATGGTAAAACTTCCCTTTTTATCAGAACCTAGTGCTGGTTAATGTCACAATTCTGGGGACAGAGCAGTCTGCCAGCAGGACAGCTCTGCTGGCTATGTTGGAAGAACAGTCCCAAAAGAGAGCAAAGGAGGGGTTGGATGAGGAAAAGCTAACCCGTGCTTTATCAAACCTCCTCCAATGTAAGTCACCATGCTGGAACAGGATTAAACTAGGAAGAAGATAATCCTGAGTGAATTTCCAACACCCTTATATGAGAGAAATTTGGATTCACCACAACCACAAAGGACCTTGCTCATCGTCACCAGTTAGGATTATGTTTGTTCTCCTTCAGATTTCTTTCAGTAGCCATCGTTAAAAGAGATGATATTATCTTGATCTTTTTGGTGTACATGGTACTGTATCAGGCTAACAGCCACTATCACTATACACTTCCTGTTTTTCTCAGCCACATAAAAGTGAAGACATAAAGAGCACTGCTATGTGTAGTACTAGCCCCATTAACCAATTAGACAACTTGACTGGCTCACTATAGTAGTTGCACAGGAATGGAAAGAAAGACCAAAGTAGAAAAGATAAGAAAAGGGGTAAGAAAGATGAAAGAAAAAAATAAAATAAAGACATAAAGACATCAATTTAATCTCCCAGATATTTTATGTAGGGTTGTATATATTTAAACATATGTGGCAAATGATGTTGTTGTTTAGAAATAGTGAGTGGTGGTATGAAGGGTCCTATTCTCCTATTTTCCTATTATCCTCATCATGGTGTTCTGGACTATAATATGTATATTTTTAGACTCAATAAGATCTCTAGACAACCATATGTTTTAAGCCTCTTTAAATCAGAATGCTCAGTGCTGTATTGGATTTTGGAATTCCAATTCTTCACTTCTGGTATAACCCACAGGTTGACATTAGACTTTATTTTATTTTATTTATTTTATTCTTCGATTTTATATTCCGCTCCTCCCTACAGGCTCGGGGCGGGTGACAATAAAATACACCTGGGCAGGCCAAGTCTCGGCATGCTGCCCTACAATTAAAACAGAAGACAGTTAAAAACACAAGTTCCACGTATCGCGAGGTACAGGAGATATACAACAGTATACAAGGGTATACAACATGTCATCCAATCAGGCTTAAGTAAATGCTAGCTCAAAAAGAGCGGTCTTACATGCCTTTCTGAACGGGATTAATTCCGAGATGGTTCGGACTCTATCAGGCAGAGAGTTCCACAGCGCTGGAGCTGCCGCTGAGAAAGCTCTCTGTCGGGTTGCGGATAGGTGGCAGGAGCGGACTGATGGTATGGTCAACAAATTCTGTTCGTCTGACCGCAGTGATCTCGGGGGCAAGTACGGGTAAGGCGGTCCCTCAGGTACGCAGGCCCTAGGCCGTGAAGTGCCTTGAAGATCAATACCAATACCTTGAAGACAATTCGGTACTCGATAGGAAGCCAGTGCAGTTGCCGAAGAATAGGCGTGATGTGGTCCCTCACTGACGAACCCGTCAGCAGGCGTGCCGTGGCATTCTGCACTAGCTTGAGTTTCCGGAGTGTCGACAAGGGAAGGCCAACGTAGAGGGCGTTACAGTAGTCCAGTCTCGAGATGACCGTCGCTTGGATTACCGTCGCCAGGTCGTTCCCGGACAGGTAGGGTGCCAGTCGCCTAGCCTGACGCAGGTGATAGAAGGACCCCTGCAGACCGCGGAGACCTGGGCCTCCATGGTCAGCAGGAGTCCAGCTGAACACCCAAGCTCTTAACCGATGATGACGGGCTAAGCTGCTCGCCATCCAGGGTAGGCAACCGGCACCCACCCAGCCCAGGGCGACCAGGCCACAGGATCTCCGTCTTCGACGGGTTCACCTTCACCTTGCCCTTCTCCTGTGGTTTATTTCTGCTAGATGTGAAGGGTGTCAAGAAATTGGGGCCAGGTGGACAAAGATGATGGTCATGGTGACAGTAGAAGTTATGGTTCTCATGGCAGTCAATGTAGTTATCCATAGCACCATGCTGGAACATTGTTGTCAGTTATAATATAGGGTGATCATATCAGAAATGAAGACCAAGCCAGAGGGATTAGCAGGGATTTGGGGCTGTTAATGCTGGCCCTAGCTGCTGCCTTTGTGAGTACTGAAGCCCATTCACATTGAGTCAGCGTTGAAGAATCAGGCAACCTCCTCAGGTGGCAAGGAGAGGGGGCATGGCAGATGCCAAGACATCCCTCTTGAGTTCCCTGGCTGCTCCTCCCTGTTTGAAGAGGGATCTGTGTGTGCCACTTAAAATGAGAGAAGCATAGATTTGGAAGGGGCACTGTGTAATCTAGGCCAACTCTCTACCAACATAGGATGCAACATGGTCCAGCCTCTACTCCCTGAATTATCCTCCTGCCCTCAAGGGTAATGGGAAATGCTGTCCTGTTGCCAGTGCTGAAATAAGATCCAGCTGTCATCTCAGTTGTATTTCTTTTTTGCCCTTTACCTCAGGCCAGTACTGCACTCATCCAAACATTGAATATTTGTGTTTTCAATGTTTAAATACAGGGGGCCCGTGAGGAAGGTGGAGAAGACTTGACAAGAGCTCATGCAGATGCCCAGGTGAGAAGAGCACACTTTTCTATAAATACAATGAAACTCACTTGACCCTTATTGCTTTTTGCTTTTCTTCCTTGTCTGGGAGCTAAATGTACTGAAACTGATACTAACTGGGTTTTCCCTTCAGCTGATCCCCTGCACTCTGTATGGAATCACATGCTTCTGGTTTCAAAAATGTAGTCAAAGTAAAATAAAATTGTCTCAGAACCCACACCTCAAGTGTTAGTGACTTCCTTAGTGTTAGAACCTGGCAGAAATGATGTGACCTTTCAGATATCATTTGACTTCCAGACCTGCCATATGTAGCCATTAGTAAGGGATGCTAGGAAGTGTAGTCCAACAATATCTGCACCTTAATTCTGATGTAGAATAAAGGCCTGAATGTAGTGCAGAGTACTATATCTGATAGCATCCTTAGCACTCTAAACTATGCTCACAGAATGACATTACATCTGCTGCCTAACACAGTATAACATCCAACAATAATATGTGAAGGAAAATCCCTTGCTCTTGCCATAGATGGGACCTTTCACAAGTGTTTTGGCAGAAGTATTTTCTTCAGGAAAGATGCAAAACATTTCAGATTTTTACACCAGTGGATTGAGTTTTTAAGTGCCATTTAGTACATTAAGTACATTCTGCTATTGTGCCTTAATTTCATTTAATAAATTATGCATTGCAGATTGAAAAAATATTTCGGCATGCAGTCACATTTCTGGTGATGTTTTGAGCTCCCAGATGTGCCTGGGATAGTTAATATACCTCTTTCTGTGAAAGTTCGCTTGAACCTAATGACACACCTCAGGTAGAAGCAACAATTCCCTTCTGTCAATAAGCATAGGGATGCTGCATACTTCTCTTGTGAGACATTTTATTTACAATTATTCATCTGGGCCTGTGTTGTTGGTATTTTGGGGTGACTTTCAGTGTGGAAATTTCTGGGAATTAGCCTGAAACCTTTTGCATGAAACAAATGCTCTAGCATGCATGTGACTGCAAACAGAGGAGTGCTAAGTAGGGGAAAGCAACTAGCCCCTTCCCTGGCACCCCACACTTTCCATTCCAGATTTCACCTTCCTAAAGTCACTAGTAATTAAAAGATCATATTCATAAATGTCAAATAGAAGATGCAACTGTATTCAGGGGTTCCGGTTGCACATGTGAGAAGGGGAAATAGGGGCACACATGCTGGCTGTGTCCCCATCACTACCCATAAACTGGGGACAAATCTCAGCAGTAGGGAATCTTTTCTACTGCTGTTTTCGCACCATCAACCAACTTGTGAAGACAGTTAGGATGGAGAAAGAACTACCATAGTTATCCTCACTTCCCCTCACTGCATGAGCAAGCTGAACCCTTGAGTAGGGCTATAGCTAGTTGTGCATTGGAGGTAGGCAACTTGTTGCTTACTAGTTTATTTAGACTGCCATTCCCATGAGCCCCAGCCATCTTCACGTATTAGGCCTCAGTGGCCAGGCAATGGAGGGATTGTTGTTTAACAACATCTGGGTCTTGCAAGCAGGGATGAGTAACCCTGCTCTTAAGCCTGATGACTTGAGCTAGGAAGAAGCAAACCAGTGTTAATCAGGAACTTTACCTTACACGCAAAACTTACTCAGGCCCCATTTCCTCTTAGTTTAAATGTAGATAGACAGGAAGATTTAGAGAGGCCTCTGGGAGAGGAAGTGTGTGCATTAGCCCAATGTATACTATAAGGCAGGCTGTAATAATATGATTTATATAGACAAAAAGCTCTTCTGCCACCCACTAGCTCAGAACAGTCCCCCCTATGTTGAGCTCCGGCTTGGATTGGGGAAGAAAATATGGCCAAACATCACAGCCACCGTTTAGCCATTCTCTTTTATTGCCTGATTATAGAGCTTGGCTACTATAGTGCATATGCTTTTGGGATGGCCGCTGTGCTTCCTTGCAATTTTTCCATCATTTGGAACATGGGGGTTTAAATTAATTTCATTCAATCAGATTCACCATCTCATTTGGAGTTGGAAGCCTCAAGGCATAACTGACAGGAAACAGTTTTGAAACAAGTGGTAAAATGTGTGATGCTAAGAGATGCAGTTGGTGTTCTTTCCATGTGGGGGAGTGCTGATATTTCTGCATGCTTGTACAGGTTGTATTTTTAATGCATTTTTTATATAAAGGAATGCTTGATTGCTGTTAGATTTACTTGGGCAAGAGAAAGAGAGAGATAAAGAGGCTGGTGGCTTAAATACTTGACTTGTAGGTAGATGATGGTAAAGCCCAACACTATCCTGTTTCTGTGCTCAGAACTCACCACTACTGTCTCTGCCATTGAGATGCCAGAATGTCAGCACTCGCACATCTGACTACTGAGGTTGACAACAGGAAGTTCTTCCCCACATTACTTTTCTGCATTCAACATAATTTGTCTTCCTTATCATGCAGACAAAATCAAAACTCTGCCATCTCCCATCTTCACCTGTCTTTAATGTCTGTTTCTGATATCTGCTTCACTACGCACTTTCCACATACTTTCCAGTTCATTCTTGGTTTATTTCTTTCTCACACCAGAAGCTCCATGGAGCAAGATCATTACAAAAACCCCACAGTTGTTCCTTTGAACAGAGATTAACAATATACAATATCTATATGCCAAGGAAGTTTCTTTATACAATTGTTTCATTTTATTACACACAAAAAAGATTTATGCCCCTGCCCCTATTGTTGTTTTGGAATAATAGATAACAGATAATTCCTAAATTAAATATACCCGTAAGTCCTTTTATTTAGCCACTAAATTGGACACATACAAACCTCCACTGAGTACAGTTAGCCCTCCGCATTTGCGAATTTGCTTATTCACGGATTTAATTAAGATTTTCTCATTAGGAATCTCTAGGTTTGCCAATGTGACTCTATGGCCAATGTCTAGTGGAAGTTGACCATACCATTGTGCTGGAAAACCTTGAGATTCCTAGAGAGATGTTCTTTCAGATTAAAAAATGTGGGAGTTGTTATTCATAGTTTTTCTACTTTTATTGGGGTTCTGTGCCCCTAATCCCAGCAAATGTAGAAGTCTGACTGTACATGGACTTTAGCCTCTGAAATGGAAATGGAAAACTAAGCTACCTCTCTGTTGCTACCATTTAGTAGCCTGTTCTAATGCCATCTTCAGTTTGAGATATGACAGTGATCCCATTTTATTTGTGAAATCCAAGGAAAGACTACTTGCAGGACCATCTCTGACCCTGTTGCCTTCCTCTCTCTCTCCCTCTTTCTCTCTGTTGTTAGGTTGTTGCTGAAACTCTGGTGAGTGCCTGCCCTCTTTTGTCCCTTGACACTCCCTTCAACACTTAAGGCTATAGTTGGCTTTGACAGCAGGATTTAGAGAGCAAGATGGAGCCAGATGCCATGGAGCCTGCCAAGGCCCCTTCCACACAGCTGAATAAAAACCCCACATTCATCTTCTTTGAACTGGAATATATGGCAATGTGGATTTAGATAACCCAGTTCAAAGCAGATATTGTGGGATTTTCGGCCTTCATATTCTGGGCTATATGGCTGTGTGGAAGGGCCCGCAGGCTCCAGCTCTTCCTGGGAAATTCAGATGTGATTTATCCTGTCTCCTAGTTCCATGCTGTTGCTCTTGAGCTGTTTCCACAGATTACCATTGTCCATAATGTGGAAAATACTGAAAGTATTGGGAGCATATTGAAGG
Organism: Anolis apletophallus; assembly: GCA_030556195.1. Lineage (NCBI taxonomy): Eukaryota > Metazoa > Chordata > Lepidosauria > Squamata > Anolidae > Anolis > Anolis apletophallus. The sequence goes on from JARBWK010000001.1 coordinate 71,657,182, forward strand.
AGACAATAATACTGAACATGTAAAGTGCAGTCTCTTCCAAGGGAATGCAGAAGGCAAATCTGACTTTGAATTATTTAATAGTAGCATCAACAAAAATATAGCATTACAGCTCCACTCAGATTATATTCACTGTTATATTCTGAAATGAACAGAGAGCAGGTTTTTTTTAAATTTATTTGTTTATTTTTAACTCCATATGTATGTGCATGTGTTTTCTGTGGAAAATGAACCCAGGGTCTTCATGTAAAACGTGAAAATAACTAAGGGCAACAATTCTTTTAAACTGGGAGTTAGTTGTAAAATTCCCATGACCCTATGGTGAAATGTTTGAGAAAACATGCTGGTAATCAAAACTTGTTTTAAAAGGCAAATCAAACTTCCATGGTGAAATAAAATGTTTGTTTTAAAGGCAAATCAAACTTCCAGAATAAAATGTGCCTTATTGTTAAGGAGAGGAAATTGGGGGGGTGGGAGGGGGGAGATTCTGTGGACTGAAAAAATAGTAAGGATCTCATTCAACTTTGGGGTTGGGTGCTAGCTTCTCTTGTCATAGAGAGTGTCTGTCTGTCTGTCTGTCCGTCCATCCATCCTCCTTCAGTTGTATTCAGAGAATTGTATTCTCGGTTTGGATTAGTTTGAATTACAACATAGTCACTTCTTAGGGATATATGTTGATTGCTTTAAAGAAAATTGATCTTATTCAGCCAAACACATTCCCACAATGGTTTGCATACAATCTTGTATGTATTGTAAGCATGGGAGGACACAGATTCCCATTTTGTCTTCCACCTCCATAGTCTGTCGTGGAGGAGCATGACAGAGGTGGCCTGAGGATGAAGATGCCATCTATCATCATTGGACGTAGATATGATAAATTTTGCTAAACTGCTTTTATCTCACTGTGCCAGGCTCTACCCTTTTTTGGCTTTGGCAGTGTAAACTGCAGCTGTACAAGCCCTGATTGAAATTGGGACTACAGTAGGGTCTTAAGAGCTCTAAAAACCAGATCAAATTCCGTATCTCTTAGAGAAGCTGACTCTGGCCCCTTCTACACTGCCATATAAAATCCAGATTATCTGCTTTGAACTGGATTGTATGGCACAGCGTATACTCATATAATCCAGTTCAAAGCAGATAATGTGGATCATCTGCTTTGATAATCTGGATTATATGGCAGTGTAGAAGGGCCTTATGTCTTCAAAGATGTTGTCTGGCTTCTGATGCTGTATTAGCCAGGAAACTGAGTGCTTTGAACAAAGTAGGTAGTCTTAGATGTATCTCTTCCTTTCAAATTCAAATAGATAAATAAAAGGGATATTCTGATAGCCGTATAAGGTCTTTTACTATTATTCCCTTTGCTTTTTGCCCCCAACCCTTAATTCTTTGTTGGTTTTTGCAGAAATTGTCTGATGTTTCCGGTGATGATTCGACATCCCTTGAGACACGCTTTCTGAGCATCTTGTGTTCTCAGAGTTACCCTCAACTTAGGAGAGGTAGGTAATGTGGGGGGGAGAGTGGGGGGTTGGTGGCTAGGCATTAATATATTGGCCTGATCTTTTCAGGTTGTGTTAGATTGCTCTTTGGGAAAGAGTTGACTTGTGTCAACACCCTAACCTTCAAGAGGCCTTCAAGGAGTAGGCGCAACCAATGCCGCCATCTCACTGCAAGAAAAAAAATTATTATATTTTAGCTGAAGAAAACCAGGTCCTCTGGCCACTGTAATATAAAACCAGGGGGTTAATTTAATGAGCTATGCTTTTCTTTGGGAATCTTGATGAGCCATTCCTACTTCATGTCCAGACATTTCCATCTGGCAGCACCTAATTCCCCTTCAACCTACCTGATTCAAGATTACAAAGAAATCTGTTTTGCCCATTCCAAGACTTGGACCCCAGTGTAAATTTGGAACCGAATATAGTTGGATCATTTTTGCTGTCCTGGTGAAACTCTAATTTCTTACATTTTGGCTTTATCCTAATAGTCTTCCAGGAATTTGTTAAGATGACAAATCATGATGTGGCACATGCCATCAGGAAACGGATGTCTGGAGATGTGAAAGATGCCTTTTTAGCCATTGGTGAGTATATCTTGCATGCATATAATGATGGGCATACTTCCTTGCCTGGAGGTGTATTGTCTGTAGAGGGTAGGCATTACCAAACACTGAACTCGCTTCTAATTGAGCAAATTTTTCTAATTTGTATATATTAACTAAGCTGACTTAACATTAGGAGATTCTTTTTATGTGGACAGACATTTACAGGTAGCTAGAGGTACCTAGGTCAGACATGGGCAAACTTTGGCCCTCCAAGTGTTTTGGACTTTAACTCCCACAATTCCTAATAGCCCATTGGCTGTTAGGAATTGTGGGAGTTAAAGTCCAAGAAACGTGGAGGGCCAAAGTTTGCCCATACCTGACCTAGACAGTTTGGCTGTGCAGCTGCAGTGAGGTAGTAGTTGTAATGATATACAAGGGAAAGAAAGGTGAGGCAGTAATATCTGATTCTTGGAAGGAGGAAGCTGGACAAACTTTTGCAATATATAGTATCCACAAAACTCTCCTTCAACACCTCGTTTCAAGTACATTGATTTTATTTGTGTCAGCTTTATTTATTGTCCAATTTACACATCCACACATCAATTTTTTTAAAAAATTAGTTATTCTGACTTTTGTATATACTAATATATCCTTAGATTGGAGGATCTTATCTAGCTTCTTCCTTTAAAGGGATAAGAGAGGAAGAGTTGAAATGGGGCATTGTATATATTTCCAGTTCCAGGCTCCTTTCTTGTAGTATTTTCATGCTGTGCTCTTTCTTTTGTTTGTTTGAAGTGATGAGTGTTAAGAACAAGCAAGCTTTCTTTGCTGAGAAGTTATACAAGTCCATGAAGGTAAGTATATCTTTAAATATATATATTGGCACTTTGTCAGCCCTGGAAATATTTCAGTACTTTTTACAAATAAACAAATGAACAGGGTTGTGGGTTCTCAGAACTGGTTGTTTCCAAGAGGGCAAAAATAGTTCATTGGATTTGTCTCGCGAGTGGTGTCTATCTAACAGTAGAGCAGATGTGGGCAAAATGTGGGCTACATGGACACCTCAGCCCTTTCTGGCACCCTTGCGTGTTCCACAGAATGATTTAAAAATAGTGATGTCAGATTGCTGACAAAGTGTGTTGGTAAACTGCTAAATATGCTTAATGAGAAAATGAACTACTGCTAAATACTGTCAATGGGATAGTCTGTATCACTGGTAGATATTAGGATTCAGATGGCTGCACTGTCACCTAGTTTGGTTCCTTGTTTTCTTCCTCTAAAATGGATAGTATCATCTCCACATCCTCTGAGACAAACAATATGAGAATCTTCTTGGGCCTTTTTGAACCTCTTCACCTGTTTCCGCCTCAGACAGGATTTTTTCCAAATAGGAAGTAAATGAAGTATCACTTCTTCAGAGTCAGAAGCTTTGGAAAGTACAGTCAAATGGCCAATAGCATCAGCTAGAGGCTATTGAACACATTATTGGTCATTTTTGTGGAGAATTATTTTATCTCCAGTTCTTTGTTTTGTGGTATTGGGAGTGTGCAGGGGTCACTGGGACACATAACAGCTTTGAGGATTGCATGCCACCCTTCATCAATATCAGAGTTCAAATATAGTTCAGTTAGGTTTGAATGTTGATAACTTACATTTAATATTCATTAAATATAAATTTAATAATATTTAAACATAACTGGGAGATTTCAAAATAATTAATGAGTTTTTTATTTGATTGAGCATGGATTTTTTAAATAAAAAAATTAAAGCTACTTTTTACTCAACAAGTGTGTCTGAAAAGTAATCCCTGGCCCTAGATTGGCTGCTCAGCCCCGCATTAGAGAGCCCCGCATTAGAGTTTTGTAGCCAACTCAGACAATGTGCCACTGCAGTAAAGTGGAGATGACTTTGGAATACTTGCTAGAGCATCCTGCCTCAAATATAAGACTTGATGGCAACAATAGAGGAAGAGCAAAGTGAAACAGATGTCTGAGGAAGCATGTGGGCTACAGCACCTATTGCCTATTCACAATTCCACTTTAACTTCCATGGTTCCATGCTATGGAATCCTGGGTTTTGTAGTTTTGTGAGACCTTAGAGAAGCTCTCTGGCTGAGAATTTGAAATGTCCCTCCTTTAACTATTAATCCCAGGATGGCTGGGAACTTTGGCAACTGAAGTGCAATAATTGAGTAGTGCTGGTAGGACTCAGCTCTGAAGGAAATGTACATTTCAACTCTGATGTCAGTTGAGCAAACTAAGATGTAAAGCTTCCCTGTAATTATCTGCACAATACAGTTGTTTATTTATAGTAGTCAACCCCCTATTTCCACAGATTACATAACTACAGAGTTCACCATCTAGTTTGAAAATATTCCAAAAAGCATAACTTGATGTTGCCATTTTATTTATTTATTTACTGTACTTTTACTCCACTCTATCTCAACCCCGTAGGGGACTCAGAGCAGCTTCCGAACTGGCAATAATTCAATGCTGCATTGAGACATAAAAACATACAAAAGTACAAAATACATTGTGCATTAAAGTCATAAAACAGTAACATTTAAATACATTTAAATGAGCAGTTAAAACATTTTATACAAGGGACCTCATTTTACTATATCATTGCATATAATGTGATGTGAGCATCATGGATTTTGGTTTCCCAGGGGTTTCTGAAACCAAAGCCATTGGAAAGCAAGGGCCAACTGGACCCAACCTATGAGTGGTGGTGCTTGTTTCCATCTCATCAAAATATTTTGCTAATAGCGATGTAAGGGGAAATCCCACCACTTCCTGCCCTACTCCCACTGTGTCTCTCTCTGTGTTCTCTGATTGCTTTTTCAATTTAACAAGGGTGCTGGCACAGATGACCGAACTCTCATCCGGATCATTGTCTCAAGAAGTGAGATTGATCTCCTCAACATCCGCCGTGAATTTTGGGATCTTTATGACAAATCACTGTACCACATGATTGAGGTAACCATGACTTCCACCAGATTTTTGTTCAGATATCTGCACTGGGCTGCAACATTTGCTTGTTGGTTAGTTATTGTTCTTCTAGCAGCGTAAGTTCTTATCAATGAATAAGATCTATGTGTACTTATAGCAGAAATGGGAAAATATTCCTTTTTTTACTGTTGAGTTCTTGAATCTTTTTACCACTATGCCACTGGCCATACTGACTGGATGATATGGGGAGTTGAAGTACAAAAAACCAAATGAATGGTGAAATAAATAATAGCGAAGGTGCTTTGCACATTGCGATTTCCCCCATGGAAATTTTTGTTGATTTTCCTATGATGGATAAATGCATGCTATAATAGTGCATGTGTTTGACCAGCTGATATGAATAATGACTAGATCTATTTGCACACTTAAATATTATTCAGATCATTTTTCCAGACTGAGCTTTTGCAACAATCCTCAATCAGGCCTGTGTGTGAAAACATTGGCTGCAGAGTAGCTCGTTAGAAGCCAAAGTTAAGCAGATATAATTAAAAAGTATGTCTCTCATTACAAGCATATCTTGTTCAATGCTAATTTCATTTTTCATGGTTTTCTTCCAAGGAATGATTTTAATTTCATTTAGAATTGTAAGATTTATCTGTTAGTTTTCTGAGGGTATGACCTAATGTGCCCTGATTCAAAGTAACGTCCATTAAGCCAATTTGCAATTGTACAATGGTTCAAGATGTAGACCTCCAGACCTACAGCTAGAATAATAGAACATGGGGACTCCTGAGAACTATAGAGTTCAGCCCCAGCTCAGATATCTCCCAAAGTCACACGCTGAGACTTCAGTAATAACCATGTTGCATGCTTGACTTTACACTTAAAGTTGATCAATTGAAGCCATTCCCCAGTTTATGTTTTCTTGCTATTATGCTCCTCTTTCCAGAAAGACACATCAGGAGATTACTGCAAAGCATTATTGGCCATTTGTGGAGGAGAAGAGTAAGAAACTGTTGACTGCAGTAGAAGCTCGCCATCTCGTCTGAGCCGTTGTCACTCACATTTGTGCAGCCTAGGTGCCACTGTTGCTTTTAGAAGCTTTGAGGGATAATTTGGATCTCAGTAAGGGGGTTCACTTTGTGTTTGGGGGGAAATGTATCACACAGAATAGCTATACATTGCAAGCGGCAAAGACCACAGAAGTTGCTCAGTTTGATCGGTGTGGGGATTGTCTCAATTCGTATGACACTGCCTTGTGCCCACATTTCCAATGAAGAAACACTGTTATGGGTATTTTAAACCAAAGAAATAAACTGTTAAATGTTGCTAGCCATGAGATATTTCTACTTTGTGTTATATGTGTGAGAGAGACAATCACATGAAAATAAGAGGATCTAATTTTAAATATAAAGTCATTGAATCATAGAGTTGGAAGAAGACACATGGGCTATCAAGTCCAACCCCCTTCCTCAGTGCCAAATCTTCAGGTAAAGTGCAGCATCTTTTTGAAGACATCCAGAGAAGGAGACCCCACCACATCTCAAGACAGTTGGTTCCATGTCTTTGAATCATTGTTACTGTCATGAAGTACCTTTTAATGTTCAATTGAAACCCACTGTCCTGTAACTTCAAGCTATTAGATCTGGCCCTACCCTCTGGGGCAGCAGATAACAGATCTACCCACTCCACTTTGTGGCAGCCCATTATATATTTCATATGCGTCTTACTTAAGGCATTCATGCACATTCACCATGCAGCAGTCCACAGTGTAACCTATTGTTGAGCCTGTCTCAACAGTAAATCGAGATGGGCAGGAACTTGTTTTCTTGCATTGAACATTAGAAAAACCTGGAATCATGTCCACCATTTCCTACTTTAGAGAAACTCCCAAGCTCAGTGTGATGGGGCAAGAGCTGGATCTCAGCACCCCAAGATTTTTTTGGAAAAACAGGCCTTCATCTTTCTTCCTGCACTGAGCTTGCAAGAGATCTAAATCAGCGAGAACATCTCTATAGCCTTGTGATCCTCTGAATCTTACCACAAAGACCGCACTGTTCTTGTACATCATGTGGGGAACCTGGACAATACTTTCCACAATTGCTTGCTATTTGCTGGGGCTTTTGGGAGCTGAAGCCAAAAATCAGTAGATCCAGATTTCCCCATCTGCTTTTTCATATCCTCCCTTTAAGAGAGAGCCAAAACAAATAGTGACCATAAACAACATTTGGTCATCAAATTGATGAGTTCTTCACTCCCATGGAGTTTACTGTCTCATTTCAAATGTGTCTGTCTGCCCACAAGTGGAATAGTTTCCCACCAGCATGGCTTCCCGTCTAGCCCTAGACTTCTGGCATTCAGATACTACATGCACCATTGCTTACACACAGCTTATTTTAAAAATGCGTACAAATCATGGGTAATTAATAGCATACAGATATGCTTCTTTGCATGCAAATATCCAATTTGAACCCATAGTTGCATTTGAAGCTCCTTTCTGTTCTTCCTGGCTCAGCAATGTAGATTACTTGAATTAGAAGTTGCCTGAATGGAAGCCCAAAGAGTGGGATTGGCTCAGAGGTTGACATGCAATAGGTGTACAACCACATAATTCTTAACACCTGAAATACAGTCGCTTCACTAAGGCTGATAAAAATTCATATTCTTATCCCATGCTCTGAAGGATATGGATTCTCCAATGCAGTTTTGTCCCATTGTTACTAATCTTTCCCATCAACTGATTTGAACCTGCCTTTCTACAGGAGAAAAGTGGAATGTTTTGTGCATCATAAATATTTTATTTACTTTCATTCATTTACTTTATTTCTATTCTGCCTTTCTCTCAATATCGGGACTGAAGGTGGCTAACAACAAAATGACACGATACAAATTAAAAACCAGGCAAATTCATCAAAACCCAAAAACCCCCAAAAAACCCAGCCAATTATTCCATGTCTTGAAACATATAAACAATGAAATACAATTTAAAATATTCTTCTCTCACTACAATATTTATAGTTGGCTCTTGAAAAGTTCTACATGCCTTCTCATTCTCTTTTGTGATAGTAGCTAACAAAGTTGCATGCCCAAGAGCCAGTTCAGTTCAATAGGACAATTCAGTATGCTGTGCATGAATCTTGAAGATCTGGATTCCAGTTTTCCAAAACTCACAAAAGCTTTGGCAATTCGCTTACTTTTTTGCTTGGTTTCCTAATAATAATATTGACTGATTCTCACAGGAGATGACTAATAAGATTAGGACTATATCTTTAGGAATTTATGTAATGAAAATACCTAAAGATATATGCAGTTGTGAACACAGGGGAGCATCTTTTTACCTAATAATAATAATTAATAATAATAAACTTTATTTATAAGTCACTTCCCTCTCCCTAAAGGCAACTCGGAGCAGCTTACATGGGGCCATGTATCAGACATCAAAAACAATAAACACAAAAACAATAAACACAGTAAAATGAATACATCTAACAAATATATCTAAAACAGAAGGAGAAAAGGAAGACGAGAGGGTGGGCCACATGTACATATATGTTTAAAAATGTTTTAAAACTGGGGGAGATAAATGGAGTAGGGCCACAACGTGAAGAGTCGCAAAGGGGAAGGAAATCCAAAAAATGGGCGTTGAAGGATCTAGTCTCCAAAGGCTAGGCGGAAAAACCAGGTTTTCAGTTGACCCTTAAAGGCTTCCAGTGATGGGGCGTTCCTGATCTCTCCCGGAAGGGAATTCCAGAGTCGGGGGGCCACAGAGGAGAAAGCTTTCTCCCTTGTATTCACAAACCGAGTCTGTGAAACTGGTGGAGGCGAAAGGAGGGCCTCCCCCGAGGAATGAAGGGCTCGAGCTGGTTCATGGGGGGGGGGGGGGAGAGCTGGTCGCAAAGGTAGGCGGGTCCCAAACCATTTAGGGCCCAACTTCTTCGGTTCCTCCTACAGTGCCAGATAATCCAGGTTATTAAAGCAGAAAATCCACATTATCTTATTTGAACTGGATTATCTTGGCCTACACTGCCAGTTCAAAGCAGATAATGTGGATTTAATACAACTGTTTAGAAAAGGCCTCCAAGTATTTTGGCATGTCTGCCAGTACACATGGGAACACACCTCCTTAGCATAAAGGCAAACATGACATTTTACTTACGTAAAGAAACAACAGCTGTGCAGGAGATTTGCAAACTGAAGAACAGCCAAGTGTAGATGACTGCTTTTTGCTGTTATGGCTTAAGGCCCTGTGATGAAATGCTCACATAATGTGTGACCTGCCAGTTTCTGCCAGAATGGATATAAGCCTGACATCATCTTTGTTTTGGCACATGAAGATTTCTTCTAAGGATTCACATGACATAATATCTTGAATTCCTATTTTCCTATTTTTTACTTGAACAGGGAGATACTTTATTCATGTTAAAATATGACACAAACAAGTCTATTGGTTGATACTTCTGAGGTAATAGGGCCACTACCTCCACTTGTTCTATCGCATGCAGAGATTTTTTTGGTTGCGTCTACACTGTAGAATTAGTTCAGTTCAATACCACTTTAACCACCATGGCTCAATGCTGTGAAATCATGGGAGTTGTGCTTGACAATGGCCCCATCTACACTGCCATATAATCCAGTTTCTGATCCCAGGTTATCCGCTTTGAATTGGATTATATGGCAGTGTAGATTCATACAATCCAGTTCAAAGTAGATAATCAGGGATCAGATACTGGATTATATGGTGGTGTGGATCCAGCCAAGGTCTTGATCCTTGTCTTGCAAATAGTGCTGGTGCCTCACCAAACTACAATTCCCATGACTCTGCTACATTAATTCATGACAGTTAAAAAGGGTGTCAAAATTGCGTTTATTCCATAGTGGAGGTGCACCCCACAGCTCAATTTCCTTGTGTTCGCCTTGAGGCTGGTGAAAAAATTAGATCCCATACTGCAATGGTTCTCAACCTGTGGGTCCCGAAGTACTTTGGCCTACAACTCCCAGAAATCCCAGCCAGTTTACCAGCTGTTAGGATTTCTGGGATTTGAAAGCCAAAACATCTGGGAACCTACAGGTTGAGAACCACTGCCATACTGGGTATAAATAAATATTCATAAATAAAGAAATATTGAAATCTTTTCAGTGCTAAAACTGAAATGTGAGCATTTTATTTTATATTTTAACAAGCTCCATCCAGTTCCCTTTGTCTCCGCCCCTTTCCCTTTGTCTCCGCCCTCTCTCCCTTTGTCTCCGCCCCTGCCTGCCCAATTGCGTCACGTGATGTGTTTACAGGCTTCTGCGCCTGCAGGAGCTTCTGCACATGCCAAAAAGCTCCTGCAGGCGCAGAAGCCGAAGCCTATAAACACGTCACGTCAGCACTCTGTCCATATTCGGCACGCAGGGGGCGGAGGCAAAGGGAGAGGTTAAGCCTCTCCCTTTGCCTCCACCCCTGTGTGCCTAAGACAGCCGGAGTGCTGACGTGACGTGTTTGCAGGCTTCAGCTTCAGTGCCTGCAGGGGCTTCTGGGCATGCACGGAGATTTGGCTCCGGAGCCATCTCCGTGCATGCCCAGAAGCTCCTGCAGGCCAGGTGCTGAAGCCAATGCAGCAGCAGGGAGGTTTGCTACGGCAGCGCGGTTGGCGTGACGGCGCCCTTCCCAGAAGAGGGCGCCCTTCCCAGAAGTTGGTGCCCTAAGCGGCCGCTTACTTTGCGTACGCGTCGGACTGCCCCTGATCACAGCAGCCAGATTGCTCTATGCACTGAAATGGAAGAATTCAGCTGCACCAACAACAGATGATTGAATGATAAAAATGATGGACTTGGCTGAGATGGACAAATTAACCTGTGTTTAATAAAATAAGGGACATTGGGGGAGATTGGAAGACTTGAAAGCATTTTGTTCACTTTTTGCATGAGGAATAGATGGACTCATCAATTTTGAGTTTTGAAGAATAACTGGAGGGGGTGAGAAAGGAGTCAAGATTGGGAGGGCTAGAAGGGTGGTGCTGTTGTTGTTTTCTTTTGGTCAGGTGAGAATAAATCGGAGGTCATCTACTTTTTCTTTTTTCCCTTTTGTTTTCTTTTTTCTTGGCATTTTTTGTGTTTCTACTCTCTATTTCTTTTCTTGATTCATTTTTTAATTTTAATGTAACTTATTTTTAATAAAGCTAATAAAAAAGGCCATAGCAATCCATGCCAAGGAAAAATGTGTTGCTTGAACAAAAATACTTTACAATAATATTTAAAATGATAATAGTTGACACAGCAAGAAAATATATTAATTTTCTGTGATAGCAAGGAATTGGTTCCCTTCTAGTGCTGCTATCTTTTTTTAGTCCTTCCATTCCTTTTCCTTAGTTTATGCCTATTGCCTTTGCTAAAACCTGTATTGTCTCAAGCAAGCGCAACAACGAAGACTGTCTTAATATTTTGAACAGTCGATTAAAGGGAAATAAAGAATGAAATTGTTTTCGAAATAACATAAGCAATTAAAAGACTAGTCATGAGGAAAACAATCCCTTAAATTGTCTTTAAAGGAAAGTCACATTTGCTAAAGATGACAGATCCATAGCCACATACAGCTGCTTTGCATGATTTTATCACAACATGAGTACTCCAGAGAATCTTCCAGGAAAAACAAAATTGTGTTTCACAAATTGCAACATTCTTTAATTTTAAAAAATCTGTGTTATGCATATTTTGGGCAGATGTCGGGAATGCAGCCTGAATCAGCTGGTGACCATATTTCACATCTCATTTGGTCTGGTAGGATTTCTGTTTACAGATTTCAACAATTGTTCTCAAAATTTGGTCCTCCAGATGCCTTGGGTTTCTATGCAGTCTGACAACATCTGGAATATAATACAATCTATCCCTTAAAGATGCCAGAGTGAAAACTGGAGAGGGCTTCTTTAATGGTTGCACACAAGACGGAATCAGCAGATGTCGTCTGTCATGCAAGCAGATGATGAAAAATACTACTGAAATTCCCTCTCTTTCACAACCATTAAAGTTATAGAGGCACTTTCTACTTTTCACTCTGACCACCTTACTGTCTGCACTACAGGGAGGCAATTACTGTACATTCTCTGTATCCAGAGATAATATCAACCTGAACTTACTGTGGACAATAGTAAACCCTATTGAAATGAATGACTTCCATGGGAAGTTATCATATAGGCATCCTGGTGGACTCAGAAAATCATCTCTTGGAATTTGGTAGCATGACTATGTAACTTAGAAAAATCTCAGAGATTTTGGCAGATGAGGGTAAATGAAACCATGGATACCACTTCATGAGTACAGGGCTGCAATGTATTTATTTTAGTTAGATTCCTTCAGGAATGCCTCAAATTGGTCACCATGACTGGGCTGTATCCCAAGCCCTGAGACTCACATTTATGGCCACGCACGCTACATTACAGACTTTCAGTTGAAATCTAGTTTAAATATCATATTAACAACAGGAACCATAAGACACAGAGGTTCTGAAGTTGCTCAGCAATACCCAGAGAACAGTCTCAAATACACAGATTCCTGCTCCTTTCTTCTCTCTTTGAGATGGAGAACTCACCAGAGCAATTTTTGAACTTGTTTAAAAAATATGGCAAGAGCTCTTGTGTAATACGCATTGCCAAGATTTCACTAGAATAGGTGACTTGTTTCTCAGCTATGCTGGGGGCAAAAAGTTTCAGTTGTCACTGTGGTATCTTATCTGAGAAGAGTTCGTAACCTGCCTCCAGGGTATTGCCATGAACTTGTTCACCCTGGCCTAGGCATGCCAAGCAATTAATTTAATTGCTAAACCCAAACGCCTCTGTCCTTCATGCCTCCAGGAAGACAAGCCTGGGAAGAACCAACTGCCACTTCATGGGGCAGGCAGCGAGGGTAGCAATGTTAGTTTGTTACCACAAAAATAATAACTTTCATCATTTCCTTATAGAGCTGGGGGGCATCTAGAAAAACCAAGGATGGATTTTTAAATTTGGAGCCTCCAAATATTGTTTGACATTGCAGCTTTCCACTGCCTTTCCCAGCAATTGCTATCAAGAGAGATACCGGGCTGTGGCGCAGCTAGCTAGTAGCCAGCTGCATTAAATCACTACTGACCAAAAGGTCATGAGTTCGAAGCCAGTCTGGGTTGGAGTAAGCTCCTGACCATTAATATTCTAGCTTGCTGTCGACCTATGTAGCCCAAAAGACAGTTGCATTTGTCAAGTAGGAAATTTAAGTACCGCTTTATGCGGGGAGGCTAATTTAACTAATTTATGATGCCATAAAACCTTCCAGCAGCATGCAGAAGGATGAGGAATTACTCCATCAAGGGACTTGGTGTCACAAATGGATGAAGTAGCAGCTCCCCCTGTGGCCGGAATCAAGCATACCCTCATGAAGCTGGAATAGCTGAAATGTTAAATGCCTCTATGTCTGTCTATACTGTCTATGTTGTATGTCTAAATGGCATTGAATGTTTGCTATGTATATGTAATCCATCCTGAGTCCCCTGTGAAGTGAGAAGGGCAGAATATAAATACTGTAAATAGAATAAAATAAATACTACTGGAGATAATACTGCATCTTCCGCAACTGTTCCAATTTGCCCATCCCAGGAGGCTCAGGCAAAGGCAAACTGCTGGATTCTCTCCTAGCATATGCATTTTTCTCAATATCATTTTCCATCTCAGAGGTTACTTGCCTCACATCTCCATTTTCATCAGTGAAATGTTGGAGATTACAATGCTGTGACTAGCGGTCTCTGATAGCCTTATCCTCCCTCATTTTGTTGGAAGCCACCCACATGCTTTTGGTAATATTTCAGCTGCTATTTGTCAATATGTGTTTTTCCATTCTTCTCCTTTAGTAGATTTCTTAACCTTTCTTTTCCCGTTGCCTTTTTTTCCCTTTCCCTTGGGACAATAGGCTTGGATCATTTTGCAGAAGATTTTTTTATGCAGGGCCTGCCTGTTCAGCCGCACTCAGCTTAACCTGAGCCCAAGATTTGCATAGAATTCAGAGAGCTCAGTATGCTGGAAATCCCCTTCTCTGACCAAAGCTTCCTTCCTGGGCTCCGAGAAGGCGTCATCGTTCTGTTTCTGAGACCAGAGCAGCTGAACAGAACAGACGCAAGGGGTAAACAAACTATGTCAACACTCCTTCCTTGTTGTGGAAGAGACCACCACACACAACACCGCACTCCGCTTTTTGCGCCCAATGATGTGCAAAAGCTTATCTCCTTGATTTGTGGGCTTATTTTCAGTTCTGTCTAAAGCCAAACTTGCCTCATAAAAAGGACACAAGAGTAAACAACTAAACAAGGCTGGTGCATCATCACCTCACACCATGGCAGGGATGACAGCAATGTATGACGGTCATATTTGTACCTTCTTCATTGTGAATTTACTATATTACTATATTGAAAATATTGGGAACATTAATGCATTGCATGCTTTAGAAATATGACTGATCCTATGCAGAGTATTAAAAATTACTTTTTGGATGACAGCTCAAAGGAAAAAGAACTTTTTTTAGTCTATGATCCTATTCAGAAATGTGCCCACCCAAGCCCATTGAAATCAATGGATGCAATTACTTTTGCACAGTATTTGGGTGCAAAAATCCCATTGTGTGCACAAATACATAACCCCATTGAATTATACCTCATCAGATAACTATGCTTAGAATTGGACTACAGAGCTGTAATTAAGCGTGCACACTAATGATGCAATCCTATATACATCTATTCATAAATCTGTTTTATTGAGTTTGAATACACTTATGGTACTCTCTGATGAGTGAGTATAGGATCGCAGCCTACGTTTAAAAAAAAGTAAGTATAGGAATTACCTAAAGGAGATAATTAACAGGCTTATAATGCCTCTGACCTGCCACTTCATCACACAGGTCGTAGGACGCTTCTAGCACAGTTCATGGATGGAGCCCCACCAGAAGTAGTGGTGTGTTATCTGATGGGATCCGGCATGCTCCGTCCTGTAATTGTGCTTGAAGCATCCTACAACAGGTAAGAAAGTCCATGGGATGAAGCTGTAAGAGTATTTTCATTCCATGCAATTATAGAACAATGATTCCATTCTGACAGCCATATCTACATCCTATGGCATATTGGGATTTGCAGTTTGGTGACATAATTAGAGCTCCCTGGCTGAGAACTGCAAATCCCAGGATTCAATAGAATATTGCTATGGCAGTTAAAATGGATCTTAATTGCCTCTTAGCTGCTTCCCCTGCTATGGAAAAAAAGGTTTATTTTTTAAAAATTAACTGGGAATGTAATATCCAAGAGCAGCATCCAGTCATGAGGATGCTCTCCATGACACAGTCACTAATAAGGATGTGTGGAAATTCTTTGATCAGGGAAATCTATGTATATACAAAAGGGTTTTCAAACAATGTCTCAACCATTCCTAAATTGTGGAGATACTGTTATGCAGGACTATTTTTTGGCTGCTTCACCTATGGGTATAGCAGCATTCAAGTAGATCCTTAGTCCTCTCTCATAACACAAGCCTGTGGTGATTTTTCCTTCAATATTGTAGCTATTTTGCATGTTTGGTTGTTGAATTAAAAAACACAATAGAAATGTCACCACACACAGTTCTTCCACAAATTTCATGAATAATTTCAGTACTGATTTCATTCAGTTACAACTTACAACATCGAAATCTCAAAGCAAATTGTGAAAAACCGTATGTAATGGATAAAATCTGGGGTCATTTTTGGATTTAGAACATTATTTTTATTTATTTATTTATTAAGTTCGGCTTAATATACCGCTCTCTCTGGCGCCCAGAGCGGTTCACAAAATTAGTGCAAATAAAACAAGTAAAATACATTAAAATACAGTAAAACAGCAATGGCATGCTAACAGCGAACCCGAAGGTGCAGATAATGCAGATAGTGGCAGTTGGCTATGGGCCGAATGCCTGCCTAAATAGCCATGTTTTTACTGCTCTGCGGAACGGCAAGAGAACCCGGATGGCCCGGATCTCTTCGGGGAGGCCGTTCCACAGAGCTGGCGCGGCAGCGGTAAATGCCCTCCGGCGTGTACTAGCCAATCTGCAAACCCTGATATTAGGCATCCAAAAGGTTGAGTCCCTCAAAACCTTATAAAACAAACACACATTTTTATGACCTTCTGTTTTGGAGTCTTGTGTAAATTCTTTGGGACAGGTCACCACATATTGGTTAAAATCTTCAGGATATAGAAAAACAATGCTATGCAACAATTCAACAGATGCTGGCAGAAAGAATGGGGTTTGGTTCTTTTATGTACACAGTGGTAATTACATGCTTAACCACATTTTTCCGATCTCTTTGTTGTGCCTCAGAGCTGTTATGTAGAGACAAGACTGGCCCTAGGAAAGAGAAGTCAAAGCAATAAATGAAAACAATTTATCATTAGGTACAAAGCTTCCCATCTAACTCGGCAACCAAGTTTATATTGACCTCAACAGACCTGTTACCTCAGAGTTTTGTGTTGTTTACATTTCAGCCCATACCTGTCTGGCCCGCATGGTCAAAAGGTCTTATCATAGATGTTTACTACTATGCAATACATTGACATTATAATAAGATGGGGCGACTTGTGTGTTAAAGTGCTTTGGTCAGAATTGTAACATCTGGCCACTCTACTCACTTAAGGTAATTTGGAAGACAGAGATACAGTAGAACCCCCTTATCCAGGGGATACATTCCTGGGACTAATAACAAATAAGGGAGAATAATGAAACTTATTCAAACGAACTGCTTCTGGCAGAAGCATACCAGAGAAGCATGTTGCAAGACTTGGAAAAGAACTAGAGAGAACATTGCTGCAATGACTTTATGATGGAGGACCTAGAAAACACATAGAGAGCCTTAGGCATGGGGTCCTCTGAGGTGGTTCGCCATTGCTTTCCTCTGAAATAGGAAGAGTATTCCTAATAGTTCCCCATCCTGGTACCTATCATATCCTTGTTTAACTCCCAAATTCAGGTAGGATCCCATGCCTACAGGGTTACTTTAGGCTAGGCCTCTGATGTTGAAAGTTGACATATATCCACCATGACTAGTTGCCATTGACAACTGTATCTGCATACCTTTCCTTACCTACATTTTACTATCTCTTAATCTTATGCTTTATCTCTAGATGGACTACAGGGTTACTTTAGGCTGCCATTGTTGACATATATCCACCATGACTAGTTGCCATTGGTAACAGCATCTGCGTACCTTTACTTACTTTTTACTATCTCTTAATCCTATGCCTGATTTCTAGATGGTATCTGTTTAAACTCACAAGAACAACCACTTGCTTATTATTGTGCAGAGGGGGAGTTTACACTGTACTCATTAACTGCGTTATCTGTGACTTATCTTAAGGATAAGTGCAATACTTCCTACATGCTTTGGAAACAGATTGCAATGTTTTTATTGTAAGTTATCTCAGGGAAACAACATTACTAAATTGTGGGAAAGTCCTGATGCAGAAGGTGGAAAATTACAGATTTCCAAAATCAAACAAACAAATAAGAAGGGGGCAACCCCCCTGAAAATGAATGAGTGGAACCAGAATAATATATTACAAGATACTAGAGAATGGGTTATTTAAATGCCCGTGACGTAATTACATCATTTCCACTTTGATAAAGAGCAATGCCTGCCATCTTTTTCTTTTCTTTTTTTGCTATTTCTGGATTGAAGCATTGCCTTGTTTTTGTTTTAACTCCAATAACCTAAAATATTCTCCTGTTCTCAGTTCAGAGTTTCTGAGTTAGAGATCATGCTGCTTGACTTACATACAGCCTTGTCTCTTGCTTGAGACCGATTCTCTGAAAGTAGGACAATTTGAAGGCCTCCCTGCTACTTGAAGCTGACCCTTGAAAACAAGGGACTGAAGATATTAATTTGAGATTTGGCAACCTTGCCATAGTTGGAAGAGGACATGGATATTCAAGTTGCTCTTCCATCACCATGTCCTTAGATTCATCCTACTGGAGAAGAACATGAAGGACCTGGAGATACCAACTGTATCAAGAGCCCATTATTCATAGTCTTGAATTGGGACAATTATGTTTCTCCACCAGAACTGTGGCGCAGCTGGCACGGTGTCAGCAGCATTAAAGATCACTACTGACCGGAAGGTCATGAGTTCAAAGTCAGCCGGGTCGGAGTGAGCTTCCGGCCAATTGTGTAGCTTGTTGTCGACCTTTGCAACCCAAAAGACAGTTGCATCTGTCAAGAAGGAAATTTAGGTACATAAGAACATAAGAAGAGCCATGCTGAATCGGGCCTCAGCCCATCAAGTCCAGCATTCTGTGTCACACAGTGGCCCACCAGTTGTACACAGGGATCTCTAGCAGAAAGGAGGGCAAAACCCTCACCTGCTCCCGACCCCCACAACCAGTAGGTACCACATACAGTATGTGTGGGGAGGCTAATTTAATAAAATTTACGAGGTCATAAAAATCTCCAGCAAAAAAGCATGCGGGGAATGTGGAAAGTACTTCATCAGTGTCGCAGATGGACGATGAAGCGACAGCTCCCCTGGTGGCTAGAAGTTGGAATGTTAAATAGCCTCTGACTGTCTATATGTGTTGTGTGTCTATGGCATTGAATGTTTGCCATGTATGTGTACATTGTAATTTGCCCTGAGTCCCCTGCAGGGTGAGAAGGGCAAAATATAAATACTGTAAATAAAATAAAATATTTTTTTCCAGACAATAGTTCATCATCTGCTGCTGTTCCTGTTTCAAGGACTTGAGCATGAAAGGAATTCCCCTCTCCTTTTGCCAGTCAACTTACTTTGGTCTCTCTTCTTTGGGGGGGGGGGGATGATGCATTTGAGCACTTAAGTTCATCAGGGCCTTAACAAAGACTCATTTCCCCCAGTGTTTTTATTGTTTATACCAAAAAAGGAAGGGAGGAGGGCATGCAGGCAGGAATCTAAGGGAGGGTGCCTTATCTAAGGAGCAATTGTACAGGCTCACCACTCAAATGGCATAAAATATTTGTAATTCAACTTAACACTTGTACACAGCCCCAGGTTTACAATTGAAAAACAAGCAATTGTGGAGGGGAGGCTTTATCCGTTCCATTCATAACACCAGCCAAATGTTGTTGGGCCATGATACCCCCCTTTTCCTTTTAAAAAAATACCCTTTCTGGACTTGTGCAAGTTCAAAGCATCAGAAGATCAAGGCTAAAACACCAGCAGCTGTAAACCCCTAAACTGTATATCTAACCCTTTAATAAATTGTCCCTAATTTTCATGACTTTCTGTGTAACTTGTGTCTTTCTGTGTACTGTATCTATCTCTTGTATATAAAACGTATAAAGAGGTTTATAAAATGTATCAAGACATAACTCAGAGACAGTCAACTTTCCATGACCTGGCAAAAATAATCCCCTAAGAACAGGAAGACTGGGTGAGCTCCTCTGACCATTCCCCATGTCAGGTAATCACCAGACCCATTGTTTATGTGTATACCGATGTTTCCCGTGCCGGCCCAGATAGACTCAAAACTGTTTGTCTAGTTATATGGTTCACTTGAAACTGAGAGATGGCTGTTCGAAGAAACAGAAGCTCAGAGTTATGTGCATTTGTCAAACCTCTTTATTAACAGCCAAGCCCTTATTGCCCAAGATCATCACATTTTTATTCAAGGAGCTTTGCACCTTTGTTCTCAGAAGCCCCTATTTTTTTGGCATGGAACTGGACATTTAAGCTTGTCAGAAGCACATCAACATATATTTTTTCTTTTCCCCTGACTGCCCTCCCAGGGGTTGCTTTGCAGCCTACCTTCACTCTGACCAATTCCCTGGCTGCTTCTTCCCATCCCCCACTGCCAACCCTGGCACAGATCCT
Source organism: Anolis apletophallus (assembly GCA_030556195.1). Classification (NCBI taxonomy): domain Eukaryota; kingdom Metazoa; phylum Chordata; class Lepidosauria; order Squamata; family Anolidae; genus Anolis; species Anolis apletophallus. The sequence continues at coordinate 71,677,028 of JARBWK010000001.1, forward strand.
AGACAGACTCTTTCTCGCCAATCAGGGGAATGAGGTTGTTTGTGAGTTGGTTTCTCTGTCCTGGCCTATCTGGTCTAGCATACATTCACCAGGCGCTGACTCTCTAACTGCGGTCCAAGCTAAATCACTACACAGGTACAAATTCCTTCCCCCACTTAACTTCATGTTCTGGAAAAGCCAGGAGAAAATGCAGCTTCCTCTCTTGTTTTGCCTCTTCAGAAAGCAATAGAGAAATTGGAGAAATAGTGACAGCCAAAGGCGTTCAGTACTTTTGTCCTGCTTCTGTAATTCCCCAGTCACTCTGGCCTGTAATGCAACTTGGAACAGTTTGGGAGGAACTGGTTTTGCAGCACATCTGGTCAGATTGTCATGCCTGGAACTGGTCTGAGGGTAGGAAGCTGACTGCATTGACTGTTGTTGCTGTTAGGTGATTCGTTGTAGCCTGAGGATGATGGTCCTCCAAATGTAGTGTCTTAGTGGCTGCTCCATAGGTGGCTGCGGAGACCTATTCTTGATCCGTATGTTCTCCCGCAGTGAGGACATCGGATTCCAGGTGGAAGGCGGTCCTGGTCAGGGTTGGCTTTATGCACCTACTGTACCTCTTGGCGCATTTCTCCCTTTCACCCTCCACTCGTGCCTCTTTGAATTCTGCAGAACTGCTGGTCACAACTGACCTCTAGTTAAGAGTGCTCAAGGGCCAGGGCTTCCCAGTTCTTGGTGTCTATGCCACAGTCTTTAAGGTTGGCTTTAAGTCCATCATTAAATCTCTTTACCTGTCCTCCAAAATTCTGTTTTCCATTCTTGAGTTGGGAATACAGTAACTGCTTTGATGGGGCATTTGGACAACGTGGCCAGTCCATAGGAGTTAATGGTGTAGGAGCATCACTTCAATGCTAGCGGTCTTTGCTTCTTCCAGAACACTGACATTGGACTGCCTGTCTTCCCAAGATATTTGCAGTATTTTTCAGAGGCAACACTAATGTAATTGTCTGTAGACAGTCCACATTGTGCAGGCATATAGCAGGGTTGGGTGAATAATTTATAAACAAGCACTTTGGTCTCCCTAAAGATGTCCCGGTCTTCAAACACTCTCTACTTGATCAGATTATTATGCCTGGAACTGGTCTGGGGGCAAGAAGCTGATTGCCTTGAATATGGAACTTGGCCACAGCCTGGTCCCCCTCCCCCATTTCATTCAGAGATGCACATCAGCACACCAGAACAGATGAGGTTAAAGACATGGGGTGGGGTGGGGTGAGGCAACAGCAGTGGAAATAATCATTTTTTTCTCCCAGGGGGTTCAATGAGCTGCATGCTTTTGAATTGCTTGTTTTGGGGAGCTGCCTCTGATCCTCTTTTGGGAGAAAGACATACAAAAGTAACAAATAATAAGAACAATGTCCACTCTGATATGCTTGCCATAAGTCAGAAAAGAAGGAACACAACATCATAATACTTTAATTAATTTTAATAGATTATCCTTTATAAATAATTTAATTGCCTTTTAGGTAACTTTTATATTTATAGTGTCCATTAATGTTTTTGTATAATTTAATCTGTATTGTTTTTAGCATGCTATAAACTGCCTTGAGCCCCATGATTGGGGAACAGTCAGGAAATAAACAGCAAAATAAAAGGAAGAAATACATAAAGAAACACACACAATTCAATCATTTAACAGGATATTTAGGTTGCCTCTGCCATTGTTTCCTGCAAAAAAAAATTGTATCAGAGTCAATTATTCATTACTTTCCCAAAGGAAAACATAACAGCCTTTTTTTTAATAAAAAAAAGTCATTTAAGGAATACAGCAAGAACCCTTCCTTGGCATGGAACAATCACAAGTCTTTCCCCAATAAATTATTCGTTGTATGGTGACGTACTCAGTGCACCCCCTCTAGGCTACAGGGGAGCCCTTTAAATTGCTTTTGGATCTTCTTCAAAAACCACGAAAAAGAACTGTCTAGGGCCTCTATCATGTGGGGAATTCCCCGTCTCCAAGCTAAAAGTAAGCTTGGGTGTGCCTTACTCCCCAGATTTGTTCAGAGCACTCTGGAAGGCTTTTTGGACCCTCTCTCTTCCTTGCCTGAGTGAGTAGTCAAGCAGGGCATTTGCCTGTGATTTTGTGACATTGGGAGTGGGTGGGTTGTGGGAGTGTTTTGGGGAGCCTTTGATACAAAGATCAGGGTGTGAACACAGACATTCAAAATTTAAGTGTTTCCTTTTAATCTTTACACTTCAAATAAACTGGAACTCACTTTGATTTTCACTTCCATGTCAATCTCTGTTTGATGACATTTGATTATTTCTTTCAATAGTTTGGGTGAAAAGTTGAAATACATGGGTAGTTTATAGAAAAAGGAGCATCACTTTATATATGTTTCCTACGGCACATGGAGAGAACAGAAAGAAAATGTGGAAAAACAGTGTGGCTTCAATTACGCATGTTTGGCTTAGGGGGATGTTATAGGAAACAATGGTGGTTATTTGAATGATTGATCAAGGTCTTGAAGTTGTGTATGTGTTTGACACCTGTTGACTGGAGGAGATTCCATGAATGTCATACTTTTTTGGGGGGCAAAGAATACTCAGAGGTAGTATTGCCAGTATTTGCTGACAGCCTCCCATCCAAGTACTACTGCAGATTGCGTGATTTTAATAATGTGTTTTAATCTTTATATGATTTTAATGTTTTAATGTATGTTTATTTTATGTCTGTTGTGTATATGGCATCAAGTTGTTGCCTTTGGAAGGCCGCTCTGCATCCCCTTTGGGGTTGAGAAGAGCGGGGTATAAATACTGTAAATAAGTAAATAAATACTAATGTCCAAGATCAGACAGAATCAGGTGCCTTAGGGCAGTGTTTTTCAACCTTTTTTGAGCCGCGGCACATTTTTTACATTTACAAAATCCTGGGGCACACACACCACCAACCAAAATGACACAAAATGACACTCTAACACAGTAATACATATAGTTAATATGTTTGTAAATGTATTTATACACTCAGTGTGAAACCTGGGCCTGTTTCGATGAACACAACATAGATTATCCTGGCAGGAATGACAGAAAGACACACACGAAGGTCTTGCTCAACAGCTGGGAGTTATAGTTCACCCGCAATCAAAGAGCATTCTGAACTCCACCAGTGATGGAATGGAATCAATCTTCCCACACAGAACTACCATAACCAAGAGAAAATACTATAAGAGTTTGGTGGGCATTGACCTTGAGTTTTGGAGTTGTAGTTCACCTATATCCAGAGAGCACTGTGGAGGGGAGAGAGGAAGATGTGTGGCGAGCCTGTGCAGTAGCGCCCGCACGGGTCACGTCTTCCTCCCTCCCATAGAAGCGGCAGCGTGAGCAAAGCGAGGCAAAGCAAGCAGAGCAAGGCTGGGAAGAAAGGGTATTGGAGGTTCCAATTTCCCACGGCACACCTGATGATCTCTCACGGCACACTAGTGTGCCACGGCACACTGGTTGGGAAACACTGCCTTAGGGTATTAAGTCCCCAGGATGTTAAAGCTCCCTAAATACCTCAGTATCCAGGCACCCTTCGCAGAGTGTCTATAGACCACAAGGATTAAATGAAATGAAGCTGCAGGAGATGCCCCTTTGTGCTGAATCTGAGCTGCATGTAGGGCCTTTTAAAGTAATTAGGGTTTTTTTTTTCAAAGGGGGCAGTGTAACTACAAGCTGGCAGACTTTTAAGATATAATTCACTGGCTGCTTTATTTTAAAACAAAACCTTCTTACCTTAGAATGGCACAACTTTGTGGAACTGAACTTTCTGAAATGCTGATTCGAAGAGAACAAGTTTGCCTCTTGTGATTATTGGTGTTGTGACAATGGCTGCCTTTAGTTTAGATCCTGAATATTAAGTTGAGAACTATTTTATAAATGTTATTTCGATTGCCATCTCCAACAGGGATCTTGTGCCAGTAGCTGGATAGCTGAGTGCTGTTGATTCAAAAGCAGTTTAAGGCATTGGGAAGTTTTGGACCTTTAGATATTGTGGGTTACAATTACCCATTGGCTTCTGGGAGATACAATTCAAAACATTTGGAGGGCAAACATGTTCTCTGCTTTTGTACAATTAATAGATGGACAAACTTTCTGATCAAAGTATAAAGTTTAAGTAGAAATGTCTCTGGTTTAAGTAGAGCAGTATTCTATACGGAAAGATTTATTGAAAGATTTGCTTTCACTCAAGTCACGCGTTTCTTATATGCCCTGAGCATCTCTCAACAGATCCGGCACAAAGATAATTAATTTAAAATTAGGAATAATGCTGCAATTCCTTTCAAAATTGTGGCTAGTTCAAATTGCAAACACTTTAACCCCAGTAATTAGACTTGTGAATGGCATTTGTCTATCTTTTCCATTGTTAAAAAATAAAATGTCAAACAGTAAAGTGTACATGAATGATGAATCACAGTAGATAGATTTGTCCCTTTGGAAGACTGAATTCAGAGACGCAAAACTCCGCCGATAAAGAACAAGCTTCACTGCAAAAACTAAAAATAAATAAAAAAATTTATTCATTCAGGGATTAATATTTTTCTCAGGCAGAAAAAAGTCTAAGTGAACATTTGAAAAAAAGGAAGATTATTTTCAGACGCTCTTTGTACTCCCAGTTGCCAAAGTATAATAGCCATGAAGCTCTGTAAACATGTTTTCTAATTCCATGATACATAATTAGGTTCATTAAATAATACATTTGTGTGTATCATTAGCAAGCTTTTTGATGTCTCATCTTATTTTTACTCACAGGCAAATGACTGAATTGGCCATCATTTGCCAAGTTTAAAGAAAACAGCACTAATTAGTAGCATTCATAACTCATTTCACCCACAAAACAATACAACTAATATATTTAGAAAAAAATTAATCAAAAAACTTTTGATTAACTTTTTCTTTTCTTCTTTCTATTTCACCCTTTACCTATTGTAACAAAAGTCCACAGAAAAACGTAATAAACATACTTTAAAAAAAATGAAGTTTAATGAAATAAATGGGACAATCCTATATGTTGCTACACCATACCTTTCAGCATAATTTCAATATAATTTAAGATGCAAATTTATGGTCAGTGGTTTAGGGAAAGGTCTGCTGTGTCAGCAGTAAATCGTACATATAATGAAACAGCTACTGTGGCAGTGGACAGCTGGACTAAGCGGGAGGAGAAATGGGCCAAGATCCCGTAGCAGCTCCGCCTAGTGTAAATTTCTGCCAGAGGAGTCATGCTAATACTATGCAATCTTATAGGAAATACCATTGTGATGTAACATATGAGAAGTGTGAATTGCATAGCTCTCACCTTGTTGAACAATGCACAGGGGCAGTATGCAAAACACAGCGATGCACTACTTCAGATACATTATTTCACATTTGTAAAGGTTCTACATGAAATTCCAAACTTGCCATTATAGGCTGTATATGTCTACCTATTGTACCGAAAGGTTGGCAGTTCGAATTCGGGGAGTGGGGTTAGCTTCTGCTGTTAGCCCCAGCTTCTGCCAACCTAGCAGTTTGAAAACATGCAAATGTGAGTAGATCAATAGGTACCTTGGAGGCGTCTTCAGCTTAGAAATGAAGATGAGCACCACCCCCAAGAGTCTAACTTGACTAGACTTAATGCTAAGCGAAAAACTTTACCTTTTATTGTGGTAACAGCATTTATTTATTTATTTATTTATTTATTTATTTATTTATTAACGCTACCTTTTTCTTAACACTTCTCTGCCATGCTCCAGTGGGATTCCTTCCCAGGTAATCCTCTGAGCTTGAGATGCTGGTCTGTACTTAATTAAGATGAAAAGCACACGTCTGTGTTTTAGATGGATTAGGAAACAGCTGGTTTTCCCTGTAATGAGAAGGTCACCAAAAGTTTCAGAGAGCTTCTGTTTTACCATTTCAAAGCTTGGGTGGTAATGGTACAATCATCAGCATAGATTAAACTCTCTGTCCCTTCTGGCACTTTCACAGAAACCTGTAAGGACACTTAAAAGTGATGGAATAGTAGTGGCCCAAACTGCATTTCACAGTTGATCAGAATTTGGAAAGGATATCCCTCCAGCGCAAGCCCAAGTCTTTCTTCCCTTGTCACCAAATGCATCTAGTCACTTTGTGCTTTCTTTTCCAGTCTACTTGTGCTGGTGGATTAGAGAGGGGGAAAAATGAACAGGAGGACACATGCCTGTTTCCTCTGCCCTAATTATATTAGGACATGATCATTGAATATTTCCACTGAACTCTGACTTGCATAATCACTGAAGCATTGTGGTGTTTGTATACAAGCTGTTCTCCAAAGTGTGGCAATACCTTATCTGGTTTCCCTTTTGAACTTATGTTAGCTAGTAACATGGAAATCTGGGCACAGAGTATGTACCACTGAAAAGACAAATATTGCATAAAATCTAACTAGCAGAAAGAAGCTGTTTATGCCATTTACACAAAAGATCCACAATCCAAGGCACACCAACAGCCTAGAACAGTGTTTCTCAACCACTGTGACGTGGCACACTAGTGTGCCGTGACGGACCTCCTGCTGTGCCGCGAGAAAAGCTCTCTGCCCCCCTTCCTTCCCTCCCCCTCCTGCCGAACTCCTGCTGCTTGGGGGAGGAGGAGGAAGGGCCGGTGGCAAAGAAAAAGAAGGGGCTGGGGCACCGCCTCCTACGGCCGTTTCCCCAGCCAGCCTCCAATCCGCCATGACTCCCGCCATGACTCTGGCCCCTCGCTCGCTGAAGCTGCGCGGAGGAGGAGCCCCGCCCACTGAAGCCCGTCCACCTCTGTGAGATAGCTGAAGCTGGGGGGAGGGGGCGAGGCATGGTGTAGCATGGCTCCGCCCCCTCCCCTGGCTCCGGCACTCCCAGCAGCTTCTCCAGCCTTGAGGGGCAGTGCCAAGCCATCATTGTGCTGGCTCTGCCACCGCTGGCTTGGCATTGCCCCCTCAAGGCTGGAGAAGCTCTGGGAGAGCTGAAGCCGGGGGAAGGGGGCAGGGCATGGCACGGCCTGGCTCTGCCCCCTCCCCCAGCTTCGGCACTCCCAGCAGCTGCTCCCAGCAGGCCACCATCCCTCAGCCGTTCTTTACTGTGTTAGAGTGTCATTTTGTGTCATTTTGGTTGGTGGTGTGCCCCCCAGATTTTTTTTAATGTTAAAAGTGTGCCGTGACTCAAAAAAGGTTGGGAAACACTGGCCTAGAAGAGCAGCACAAATCTATTTTCTTATAGAGCAAATCCTTTGTAACCCCTAGGGCTTGATCCCAGGGCCACCAAGGTAGGTGGGTGCTCATGTCCCATGGTATGCAATGGTGGGGTCAATTGGAGTCCTGTACATAAAATTGAAAAGCAAAATTGGCATTTTTTGATTTGAAAGAAATATTTTCAAGTCAGGAATGACTGAATCTAGAGGCATTCAGATTTTTATTTATCTATTTATTTATTAACTTTATTTATACCCCGCCACCATCTCCCCAAGGGGACTTGGAGCGGCTTACATGAGGCCAAGCCCAATAACACATAATAACAACATAACAGCAAATAATAAAACAATACAATCAATATACTTACACATCAGCAATAAAAGACAGTTTAAAACCATTCTGGGCGGGCCAAATGTAACATATTAAAATTTTAAAATAAATAATACTGGGTGCGAACACAGGTAGAATGTATGTAACAGGGAGGTTTGAGAGCATAATGTGGAACAGACAACCCAACAGGTAATTAAAGTGCTTATGGGGACATTTTGCAATGAATTGATCACAGCAGAGTGTTCTTGCTTTATTCAAGGAAGGCACATTGGATCAGCCACGTTTTCAGGCTCCTCCTAAAACCGCCAATGTGGGGGCTTGTCTAATATCCCTGGGAAGCGAGTTCCAGAGTCGGGGGGCCACCACGGAGAAGGCCCTCTCCCTTGTCCCCACCAAACGTGCCTGCCAAGGTGATGGCAGCGAGAGTAGGGCCTCTCCAGATGATCTGAGATGTAGCACAACTGGTTAATCGCCAGCAGCAATGGATCACTGCTGACTAGAAGGTGGCAAGTTCAAAGTCCGAGTTGATTGAGCACCTGACTGTTAAGCTTAGCTTACTGTTCACCTAAGCAGTTCGAAAACAGCTGACTTGTGAGTAGAGAAAACAGGCACTGCTTAAACCGGGAGCTACATACAGGGAGCACCCCCCCCCCCTGTTGTGCCAGCTCCACTGGCTGCCTGTCCAATTCCGAGCTCAATTCAAAGTGCTGGTTTTGACCTTTAAAGCTCTATACGGTTCTGGCCCAGCTTACTTGTCCGAACGCATCAGCCGCTACGTCCCACCTCGCAATCTAAGATCATCCGGGGAGGCCCTGCTCTCACTCCCGACGACTTCTCAAATGCGGCTGGTGGGGACAAGGGACAGGGCCTTCTCGGTGGTGGCTCCCCGCCTGTGGAATGCGCTCCCTATTGAGGTACGGTCCCCCTCATCCCTCCTGGCATTCAGGAAAAAAGGTAAAATCCTGGCTTTGGGACCAGGCGTTTGCACACCAGCACTAGGCAGCATGTTAGATGGGGATTTTAATGGAATGGATGAAGAGGGTCAATGTTTTTATGGATTGAATATTGTTTAAATTTGGAATGACTGTGTATGATGCTGTTGAAACTGTATTTTAATGTATCTTAATGTATTTTAATTGTTGTGGGGTTTTGAGGTTTTATGCTGTTGTGGTGTGGGCATCGAATTGTGCCGTACTGTAAGCCGCTCTGAGTCCCCCCTCGGGGGTTGAGAAGAGCGGGGTAAAATCCTGAAATAAATAAATAAATATTTTTAAGACACCATAAAAATGCGGCAATCAAAGAACAAGGAGGAAATACGATCAAAAGGGCTCGGCGTCATAGTGGATAAAGCGACAGCACCCCCCTGTGGCTGGAATCGAACATAACCTCCAGGTGCCAAAGTGGGAAAATGCTGAAATACTACAATCTGTCTGTCTGTCTGGTATGAATTGAATGTTTGATGTGTATGTGTGCATTGTGATCCACCCTGAGTCCCCTTCGGGGTGAGAAGGGTGGAATATAAATCCTGGAAATAAATAAATAAGGAGGACCAACTGTATATTCATTTTGCCTAGCTAGACTGAAACAATAATTGTATATAAGGTATACTCTTGCTTGATCCTCCCACCCAAGCTCGAAAAAAATTACCTTTGGGCTACACAGCTCCCAGAAGTCATGCAGGACAAAAACAAAGGAGGCAAAACTTCAAGCCTCCTGCACGCTCCTTCACTCCTTGGGAGCATCCACACTGCAGAATGAATGCAGTTTGCCCTGGCTCAATGCTATGCAATTCTGGGATCTGTTGTTTCTTGGAGAGGCACCAGTGCTATTGAGCGGAGAAAGCTAAAAACCTTGCAAACACAGAGTTCCCAGGTTCCATAGCAATGAGCCAGGGCATCTAAAGTGGTGCCAAACTGCATTCATCCTACAGTGTAGACCAGGTATGGGCAAACTCAGGCTGAGGGCCAGATGCGGCCCCTTGGGCTCTTTTCTCAGAGCCTCCTCTCTCTCAGCATCCTATCCTTCCTTCCTTCTCTTTCCTTCCTTCTGCCCTCCCTCTTTCTCCTTCCCTTTCACCCTTCCCTTTTGTCTTTCATTCTCTTTCCTCCCTTCCCTTCCTTCTCTACCTTTCCCCTTCCTTCCCTTTTGACTTCTCTTTTCTCCCCTCCTTCCCTTTCTCCCTCTCTCCATTCCCTTTCACCCTTTTGTCCTTCCTTCCATTCTTCCCTCCCCTCCCTTTTGTCTTTCCTTCCATCCCTGCCTCCCTCTTTCTCCTTCTATCTTTCCCTTCCACCCTTTCAGTCTTCCTTCTCTCTTTCTTCCCTTCCTTCTCTTTCTGCTATCCTTCCCTCCCTCCCTCCTCTTCCTCCCTCTTTCCACCCTTCCCTCCATCCTTCTCTTCTTCCCTTCCCCCTCCTTCCCTCATTCCTTCATTCTCTCTTTCCTTCCTCCTTCCATTCTTCCCTTACACTCTTTCGTCCTTCTCTCCCTTGTGTCTCTCTTTTCTCCTTCCATACTTTTCCTCTGACCTACCTTTTGTCCCTCCTTCCTTCTTTCATCTCTCTCTTTCTTCTCTTCTTTCTCTCTTTCCTTTATCCTTCTCTTCCTCCCTTCTTTTTCCTTCCTTCCACCTTTTCATCCTTCCTTCTCTTTTGCCTTTCCTTCCTTCTCTCTCTCCCTTTCTCCTTCCACCCTTTTATCCTTCCTTCCCTCTTTCATCTCTTTCTTTCTACGCTTCTCTCTTTCCTTTATCATTCCCTTCCTTCCTTCTCTTCATGCCTTCTTCCTTTTTCCTTCCTCCTTTCCATCCTTCCATCTTTTCTTCCTCCCTTCTCTTTTGTCTTTCCTCCCCTCTCTCCCACTTTATCCTTCCCTTCCACCCTTCCTTCCCCTTTTCCTCTCCTTCTTTCTCTCTTTCCTTTCTCCTTCCCTCCATCCTTCTCTTCTTCCTTCCCCCTTTCCCCTTCCATCCTTCCCTCTTTCCTTCACCGGGAAGCCTGTCCTCCTGGCAGGGAGTGCTAGCATGCGACCCCCAAAGTCAGATATCTGCCCATGCCTGGTGTGTAGACGCACCCAGGGCCAGAGACTCGCGGACTTTCCCCGGGAGCGCGACTTCCCTCCTGTTCCTTTTCATCCCCGCTTGTTGTTTGCGCTCAAAGAGGAAGTCTGCTGATTAGCTGCCGCGTTTGTCAATCAACGGCGGGGGAAATTCCCACGGTGGGCGGTGCTTCTGAGTCAGCTTCCTCTTGGCAGCTTCCAGAGGAGGAAGTGGAGGGGGAGGGCAGGGAGAGAAGATGCCTCCAGAGCCAAAAGGAAGCTGGACCTTTCACAGGTAGGCTCACCCACCCTGGACACCACCTTTCCTGATTGATTTCTTTGAAAAGGTGGAGGGGAACTTGGTCTGTCTTTGGGAGAGAGGCAGAGAGACACACACAGAGAGAGGATCTTGTTGTCTTTAGCCTGGAGTTGGATGCAAGTGTGCCAATGCCAGTGGGGATGAAGGGGCCTGTCTTTGCCTATGGGATTATTGCTAATCATTGCCACTTTTTCTGCCATTGCTCAGGGTTCTGGAATTATGGGAGTTGTAGTTTGGCAGAGAGAGAGAAAGAGAGAGAGAGCTAAAGAAAGGGTTAAAACTGCATCTTCCATAATTTCCCCACAACTGAGCCACAGCTGTTAAAAGTGGTGTCAAAAGGTATAAATTCTACAATGTAGACCAGGCATGGGCAAACTTGGGCCTTCCCTCCAGGTGTTTTGGACTTCAACTCCCACAATTCCTAACAGCCGGTAGGCTGTTAGGAATTGTGGGAGTTGGAGTCCAAAACACCTGGAGGGAAGGCCCAAGTTTGCCCATGCCTGGTGTAGACACATCCTTAGATCTTAGGAAAATTTTAGGTTTTCGAGGAAGGGTATATAGTCTTCTAAAATATGATCAGGCAAGCGATGGACTGGATCTATTTATTGTTATCCGATTGTGCTGCTCCCATAATGTAAGATCAATGATTTCCTCCAGCAAATGCCAATTTGCTTGTGTTCAGCAAGCAGTATCAGTGGCTGTATCTACTCTGTAGAATTAATACTCAATGCTGTGGAATTGTGGGATTTGTAGTTTGGCGTACCACCGGCACTCTTTGGCAGGGAAGGCTGAAGGCTTTGCAAAACTGCAACTCCCCTGCTTCCACAGCACTGAGCCATGGCAGTTGAAGTTGGGTTTTGTGTGTGTGTGTGAGAGAGAGAGAGAGAGAGAGACGCGACTTGAGAAACTGCAAGTCGCTTCTGGTGTGAGAGAATTGGCCTTCTGTAAGGATGTTGCCGGTTGTTTTACCATCCTATGGAACGCTTTTCTCATGTTCCCACATGGCAAGCTGGAGCTGACAGATGGGAGCTCACCCTGCTCTTCGGATTCGCCGACCTTTCAGTCAGCAGTACTGCCAGCACAGGTTTAACCTATCGAGCCACCAGGGGCTCAAAATGCAGTGTAGAAGCAGCCAGTAGTGCTGGCTGGGGGAAAATGGCTACCTATTGAACACCGAATCACCTTCAAAGTGATGGTTCTCACCTTCAAGGCCTTGTATAGTCCGGGGCCTGTGTATCTGAGGGACCACCTTTCCTCCTACCAACTCCAGAGATCACTTCGATCTGAAGATAAAAATCTGTTAGAAGTCCCCAATCCCAGGACTTTCTGTTTGACTGCCACTAGGCGCAGAGCCTTTTCGATCGTGGCCCCCTCGCTGTGGAATGCATTGCCTGACAAAGTCCAAGCTTTGCGGGAATTGCCTGCCTTCCGGAGGGCATGCAAAACATATCTGTTTCAGAAGGCCTTTGAACTTTAATTTGGTCGTAATCTGATTTTAAATTTGGTTTTAAATTGTTATTCTGTCATTGTACTGATCTTTGTAAACCGCTCCGAGCCTTCGGGGAGTGGCGGCATATAAGTTTGAACAATAAATAAATAAATGTGCCTATCATAAATCTCAAGGAAGATCTGGGTTTTAGAAGGACAAAGTCTTTTAAAATACAATCAGCCAGGTTAATGATTTGGGTCCCTTTAATGGTGTCAATGTGAGTGATTGTGTTGCTCCCATGATCTAAGATAGATCGTTTCCTGCAACATCTGGTAAATGACTTCTTGCTTGTTCTGTGTGTTTACATGTGCAGTTAGTTGCTTGTATCCACAGATTCTGCATCCATGGATAGGCATTTTACAATTGTTGGTAACCCCCCTGTGAAACATAATTCTGTTGACAGCATAGCAGAAGGATGTATGTTTGTAACCTGATCTGGAATAAGAAAAAAAAGACAAATGTAGCACTGAATGCTGTATCTTGTCCCCTTTGAAATTAGCAAGGAGCCTACAGGCTGTTGGATCTAAATGTGACTTTTGCTGAAAGGTTAACTTTCTTTTTAACTCCTAGTTGAGGCTTCTTCAAAGAGCCAGCAAAGAGAAGGTGCAGCTCTCAGTTTTAGTTATTTTAAGTTCATGCTCACATGGTATTTTCCCCTGACTTGTTAAAAAAAGGTCAACTGTTTTATGTTAATCGTAGAATCAAGCATTAGAAGGGGGCATTTGGATCAACACCCTGTGAAGCAGTAATACCTAACTAAATCACTTCCAAAAGGGAGAAATCTATTTTTAAGGAGCTTGCTGGGTCACACTTTCTCATCCTCAGAGAAAGGCAATGGTAGTGGCAAACCTCTGAATAACTCTGGTCTAGAAGACCCTTCGATTGGAAACCACTTGAGGGCATACAACAACTACAACAACAAGACCCGAGCAAACTGTGATGCTACATAAAGAAGGATAATATATTAGTGTATTAAGTGTTGGTCTTGATTAAAGGAGGTGACCTACCTGCCTATTTAAAATGTGCAAGTCCCATCCTATTCTATGTAAAGCTACTGATTGCAGTGCATTGTATTGATAAATATTCCGGGAATTGTAGTCTTGCTTTGACCTGTTAGCTTGGATTCAATCTTTTGCAGTGAGTGACACACTTGCTAAAGTACAATTTTTCCCCATTGAGTTGGTTTGTTTAAGAGATAGCAACTCTCCAGTGTCGGCTTTTAAAAACTAATTGGGAACTAAACACAGCTCTCCTCAATACACTGTCAATATTTTTTCCATTGCACCAGGGACAAGGGACATATAGACAGCAATGCTCATCATATCATCCCTTAGCTTTGGCTATGCTGATTAAAGCTTGGAGAACTACATATTATCCATCCCTGTATTATACTGTCATAGCATGATGTCACTTTGGGTTTTTTTTGTACATTTACTTTTAAGAATATTAATTTCATTATTCACTCATATCCACCTCCTCCCTCCCTCCAAATGGGAACTTAAAATGCATTACAATAATTAAATACCAATAAAAAGCTCATACCAAAACAACAGTAAAAATAAGTTTTTAAACAAATCCATTTAAAAGCTCTTTCAGTCAGTTCCTAAATTTTTGGTGAGAGCTTCACTTTCTGAAGAAACGCAACAAGGAGGGAACCTATACTGAAGAATTAAGGCAGCTCATTCCCACGTTTTCTACAGAGAAGTCATGGGAATCTACATACAACTTTAAGGTATTTGGGTTTGAATTGATGTAAATCAAACAAGCATAACTAATTGATTCTAGTAGGTGTTATTTGGCTGGATGATTTTGTGAATAGCAATGAACACTAGCTACCTGTGTAGCTTACTCCTCCTTTTCATGTACTACTAAAATGCACAAAAACAAAATGGAAAGTTTTTCCACATGGGTATTTTTGAAGTAGTATAACTGCATTCTGTGAACATCTTCTTCACTTTGTCCCACTTATTTTAGGCGCTACAAATGAGTGCTTCAGCTGCTGATTTATGCGCCATGTTATTTAAAGGCTGATTCATCATTAGCCTTTAGACCAAGGGTGCCCACACTTTTTCTGCATGCGAGCTACTTTTAAGCAACCAAGTCTAAAAGATCTACCTGCCCCCGCCGGCGCTCGCTCCCGCCAGCGCGCACACTCCTGCTGCTGCCTTCCACCTGCGCGGTGCTTCCGCCCGCGGGACATTGCAGGAAGGAGGAAGCGTGAGGTGGGGCCTCCGGAGGGAGCTCTCCGCCCTGCCTCTCTCGCTAGCAGCGGAGACTGCACAGCTGCTTCTGGACGAGAGGCAGGACGGAGCACTCCCTCCGGAGGCCCTGCCTTGCGCTTACTCCTTCCTGTAATGCAGAAGAAGCACAGCGCAAGCGAAAGGTGGCGGCAGGAGCACGCACGCAGGGTGTGCACGCGCATGGCAGGAGCACCCCATCCGGCTGAGGCCCGAAGATCGACTGAAGATCGACTAGTTGATCGCGAACGACTATTTGAGCAGCCCTGCTTTAGACACTTTGCCAAAGCAGCAACCCAAACATGTCCCTATTTAGCATCTCATGCCCTTTTCCTCATTGTTTTATTGTATGTTTGCTTAATTTGCTATGTTTTTGGTTGTAGCTAGGATTGGCAAATACAGCCCAAAGGCTCCCCAAAATGCTCTCTGGGGTGTGGTTAGGGCATTTCTACCATGTTCTGAAGGTTCCTTTGGCTCCCTGGATTCAAAAGCACTTGCTGCAAAAGTTTAAATTTTTTTTTGCTCTGAAACACTCCAAAATTTCCACATTTTTAAGGACCCCAGGGTTGATTTATGCAAAGTAGAAGTTATTTATAAAACCCCAAACATAGTGAAAATACATCTAACATGGGGCAATCTCTATATTTCTGGGGTGGGGTCTTGTTTGTTTTTTGCAAGTTTTCCCAGGAGTCTGCATTAGCCCTTTAGCCTTCATAGCTGCTCACCCCTGCTTTGTGAATATGTTTGTTGCTTTAGTAATCCCGAAGTACAGACATATTCCTATGATTCTGAAGCAGAGAACCTATAGTTCTCCAGATATGATTGGATTGCTGTTACCATAATCTTTAGCTAGCATAGCTACTGGTGAAAACTAAAAATAGCTACAATTCAACAAAGTCAAGATTATTGCCTCAAGTTTCGAGTTTCTGCTATAGCAATACAAGCAATATATGCAACATCCAGTTAGAGTTGCTGTATTTGTGTGTGTGTGTGTGTGTGTGTGGCCAAATGTGAGAGCAACAATATGGGAACACTATCACTAGAATTTGGAAGCACAAGGAATCCTACTTGGCAACATTATGAAATGTGTCAGTATTATTACCTTTCTTGATGGCACCATCGGTTGTGTGAATGGCCCAGCCCTTGAATAATTTAGTGTTTTACTACATTCCTCTCTTAGTCATTGTTACATAAGAATGTCTTCCTCTAAGCAAGCCCGAAGATACCTTTAAAGCTCTTGATAGTGAGCTCACCTGTCAAAGTTTCACTTTTCTGATTAGTTTCTGTTGGAGATAGCCTTACTTTTCAGTCTACAATGGCCCTTCAGATTTGTAAAATTATGTTTTGATTATTCAAGATGATTATTAACATGTTTTCTCTAGGAATTCCTTTACGAGTTGTGAGGAAAACTTAGAGATTAATTCTTTAGGCATTTGTATCATGATTCCCTTGTTGTCTTCTGATAGACACTGGCCATAGAGTCATGCTGGAGGATCTAGAGATTCATTGAGATGTGTTCTCATAGGTTAAAATGGGTTTTTTTTAATTCATGGTTTTGTCACTTTCATGACGTTAGAGGTGCAAAGTAGAATAAAAAAACTTTTCATGACTCAAATGACAGCCCAGCAACATTATTTTACAAACTAACTTTCACTTTTGCAAAAGATCTTTCATATAGTAAAGGTAAAGGTTTCCCCTTGACATTAAGTCTAGTTGAGTCCAACTCTGGGGGGTGGTGCACATCTCCATTTTTAAGTCAAGGAGCCGACATTGTCTATAGACACCTTTTGGTTATGTGGCCGGCATGACTGCATGGAGCGCCATTACCTTTTGACGAAGCGATACCTATTGCATTACCTTCCGACGAAGCAGTACCTATTGATCTATTCACATTTGCATATTTTTAAATTGCTAGGTTGGCAGAAGAAGGGGCTAATAACGGGAGCTTACTGCACTCCCTGGATTCGAACCGCCGACCTTTTGGTCAGCAAGTTCAGCAGCTCAGTGGTTTAACCTGCTCTGCCACCAGGGGTTCTGATAGTTCATATATTTTACAATAATCTGTTCTGAACTAGGGACTCCTTGCCATAAAGAGCATATTTGCATATATTTGCAAAGGGAAACAGAACCCGCTCTTTTGGCAGATGCCATTGTAGCAGTGACTGCTACTGTTGGGGTTTTTCCATCAGTATTGTGCAGGGCAGAAAGATGGATTAAGGGAATTTTGAGAGATTATATTAGAAGAAACAGGTCACTGGCTTGGGAGATAGCTGGGAGGTAATAATTCCAGAGCGATGTACAAGAAACAGATTTGTGGATTAAGTTTTTTTTTAAAGTCAGTATTTGGGGGCACATAGAATCTGCACTAGAGAGTTAAGTTGTTACGTACCACTTCAGATGTCTTGATTTCAAAGTAGATTAAAGAATCCTGGAAAATACAGCTTCAATTTTCTTAACTGCTGTACCAGATATATGTTGTAGAATGTTCTAAATAACCCCAAACCTATAAATCCCAGAATCCCATATACAAAACAATTACAATTAAAGTAAGATTGAACTGCTGTAATGGTGTGGTGTAGATTCTATTTAAGGTTCATCTTAATCTCCAGATCAGACCACTAAAGAGTTATCAAATCAATTTATGAATCTACTTTATTTGGTAGCTTGGCAGGATAGACTGAATGTAAAATGTAAGCTACTACATACTGAAAGAAAATTCCTAGCTTCTGAGAATTGGGCTCTCTCTGTCTTGTTGTTTGAGTCAGTTTCATCTTCCATAATCTATAGGATCTGAATAATTCTTAGTTGAAGATGAAATTGATAAATTGTCTTGGTCTTGTGTTCTTGTAGTCTTTCTTCTTGCCACAAAGGGTATGTGTCTCACACTGTTTCACCTCCATCTAAGTGTTTTTATTTTGAGATTATGATTTAACGCAGAGGGTTACGAGCCTTTGGCCTTCAATTGTTTTGGGTTCAATTCTCAAACGTGTCAGGCAGCATAGTCAAAAGTAAAGAATTATAACTATACCCCAACACATATAGGAATACAGATTAGATTGGAAGGAATTTTTATACAGTTATTTGTTTTTCCATTTGCTTTTCCTGTGTCTTTGCTCAATTTTTTTCATGACTGATAATACTAGGATTTTCGATGGGCAAAGCCCTAAAACATTTGAAACACAGTCCAGCTGCACTGGATCGTGTGTGTGGAGTTTGCACTCACATATATATCTTTATAGTTCTCTATCAATATCATTAGCCTCATATTGCCTAAGACTAAGTTATTTTTTATTCAGCTGTGTCCAGCTGTGACAGATACCAATATCAGCCCAAATGTTGATCATCTTCTTCCTAGACCACAGAGGGATGGATTGCAAGTTGAGTTTTGGAATTCTCATGGTGCCTCCTGAACCACATTTGATGCTCTGAAGCACATGGAGAGCTTCTCCGGTTACTATGCTGGTTTTGCTGAATATATATTTGTGTAGGATCTGGACTTTTCATTGCAAATGCCATCTTTCCATCTATCTCTTTTCAGTTTGTGGAGCTGAGGTGGTGGGAGGAAGGAAACCTATCATCAACAACAGTTGCAAATATATTGCTCACTGTAACAACAGGGGGTATTCCTCAGGGGGTATTCCTCAGGGGTTGATTTGTGACCCCAATAATCAAAATTATCAAAACTGCTGCCACCAATATAAAGATTATGCTTTCAAACTCTTCAGAAACCAAAAGGTTCCATACGCTACCACCAATTTAAAGATATAGAGTTTATTTTACTTGAGGTTTTAAAACTGTATTGAGCTGGGACGCTCTATTGGCTGAAACACCTTTGAAAACCCACTGGCCACCACCACAGTTATTTCTAAAAGAAGCCATTCGGCTCACAGGAGGAAAACTAAAAATGAGTTCTTTAAATAAAGTATGCTGCCACCTTTGGGCTCTGGACTGCTGGTACTGATTTTAAGTTCTTTGTGACAGGGCACACTGAGGCAGTTATTTGAACAAATAAAACAAAGTTTATTTTTCAGAGAACTTTCAAGAATAGTTAATAAGCTTAATGGTTACAATATATTCTTTTTAAAAGCGTGTGATTTCTTTAAACTGTATAAATCTTCGTTGCAAGGTCTACTATCTCCTCACCCCAATAGTTTACTGACAGGACACTGGTCTCTGCCTTATCAACTTAAATCTAATACAGATAGTGTAAGCACTAGATTTTCTGTCTAAACCGGAAATCTACCCACACTCTCTACCCTTAGAGTTGTAGATTTCTATACACTAGCTATTCCTGCTAGCAACCTGAATCCCTTCTCAAGCCTCTTCTTCCTATCCTACACTAACTCTGAACTTCTCTTCTTCCCAAACTTCCTTTTGCCACCTTCCTAATCAAACCCCAAACTCCGTCTGCTGTCAGATTTTTAAAAGCCTCTTCTTGAGAGCATTCTGTTTCTTTTGTTCAAGTTAGCTCTGCCCCTTTCCCACCAGCCAATCCTCACTCCCCTCCAAGGTGCACTTGGCCACTCCCACTCTTGGAATGGCTGCCTTTCTGCAGTCTACCCAAAATGGCTGCCAACGGTTTTGGGGCTAGCTTTTCCAGGCTTCTATTTTAGCCTCCCAGGTAAGGGAATTCACCACACTCACCTTTCCAATTACTAAAGAGTTGACTTTGCCAATGTGGGTCTGCCAAGACTAGACTTCTTCGCTGTTTTTAGTGTAATTCCAGACAATCTTTTGTTAGTTTTAACCCCCCCCCCCAAATATGGATATTCATAGAAACTGCAAACTCTACATGATTTCAACAGCGTTTTTAGACTATTTAAAAAAAATGTTTTTAGGAGTTTAAAAGAGCAAAAAATCCTTGTGTACCAAGATCTTATCTTTTCTCAAATGTAGTTCTGTTACTCTTACACCAACTTTGTGCCAACTGTGAGTACATTTTTTCTTTCCTAACACCTATGTTCTTAGTTATGATGCAGCATTCTATCATCATCTTCCCGTAACCCATTTAATTGTCTTATTTTCCCATGACAATGAGAGTCATCACTTCTTTTTCTTTCATTTTTGTCTTGAAAATGTTATTTATCATGATTGCATTCAAATATTCTGAATCATACATGGGGAATATTTCAGGTACACATAGGCCTGGAATCAGATTTCTGTGGTTTCCTAGAATATTTCCTGAACACCGTTCTCTTCAAGTGACACATGCCAAAAAGATGGTTTGTTAGGCCTTTTGGGTTTTTTCCCTACATTTTGCGGAGTGTGGGTGTGGGTGGGGTGTTATCTAAGAAGGTACGAATAATATTTTAGCTCAAAACAAAAATATCTACTACTAAACCCAGTATGAAAAGGAAAGAAATTCAACCCTCCATATATCTAGATTTAATGAACCCTCATTTATTTATTTATTTATTTACGGCATTTTACCCCGCTCTTCTCAACCCCCGAGGGGGGACTCAGAGCGGCTTCCAAAAGGCATAATTTGATGCCTACATCACAATCGCAGTATAAAACACAATATAAAACCCTCTAGCATTCGACACTAAAATACATTAAAATACAATTATATTCACACATCCTATGCATTCACCTATGTTAAAAAACAGTGTTCCGTCCATAAAAGCATTGAGCCCTATTCACCAACTTTCCATTAAAACTACTAAAGTGCTGTCCTGTGCTACTATGTGAACGCCTGGTCCCACATCATTTGAAAGTTTGGAAAGCAAGTTTGGAAAGTTTTGGAAGAAATTCAAAAACAAACCTTGATTTTGTTGTGTACTGAGCACTTGATGTGTTTTATCAATTTCATAGATCCTCAGGCATTTTCTGGCATTTGTTTGAATTCTTCCCCTTTTATACATAAGGAACACATTTTACTATACCCATGTACATAGTGGGACTTTACGGAAGATCCTGAAACCAAACTTCAGCAGATATCAAGGATCCACTGGTTTTGGTTCTCAGCTGTTCAGTAACTCAGGATTATTTTTATTTTATTTGATAGAAAGTCCGTCATTTGCTAATCTGCAGTGAAAACGCTGTGGAAACGTGGAAATCAGTAGGAAGTAGCATATCTCTGGTTTTTCTTAATTCTGATGTTTCATTAACCAGAGTTGTTTAATGCATACCATTGAGTACAAAAAACTGAGCAAAACCACCTTAACTGTAGAGCCAGAACAAGAATACTTTCATAAATAACTGGATTGTGTATTTATTTACACAGAGAGATACCTGTATCCACTTTTATTCATTTGAACAATTTTGGAACAGTTTGCAATAAAAAACATTTTTTTGAAAACAAAACAAAATTTGAATACATTTTAAAAGAAGCAACATGCTTGCAAACAAATATTGTTCATGCTTTTGAAATATTAAGGAAAATAACAAACTTGTGGTTTTATTTATAAGGATTCCAAGATTTGTTAGCTGGAGCCTTGTGTAGAAAACATAGGGAGAAACTAGATCAAGGTGGGTAAAGTTCAATAGGCATTTTTCCTAACTTCATAGGTGTAGAATTGTACCCAGAAACATAATAAATTAATTATAAGAATTACACTTCAACAAAATGTGTAACATTAAAAGATGGAGGGTCCTTCTTTGGAGGCTTTTAAATAGAGGCTGGGTGGCCATGTGTCAGAGTGCTTTGACAGTGCTTTTCTTGCATGGCAGGGGTTGCACTGGATGACCCATATGGTCTCTTCTAGTTCTATGATTCTGTAATTAAGAAAACAATGCTGAAACAGTTGCAGCAGTAGCATAGGGTCCTACAAAAGTTCTTTCTCATGAAGAAGTGAATAGCCAAGGTTATCTTAATGCTGCTTAAGTATTGCCATGTCTGAAAATTGTCCATTTATTTTTATTATTATTTTGGTAACACCTGATATACAGGAATAGGCCTAAGTTAATTGTTTGTGATAAAACATTTGTGAGTTTATTGGTTGTGAATTCATACACTTTCATAAGTTCAAGCGTATATGTGCTGTAGCGTGGTATTTCTGTCCTTAGGTATTTTAATATAGAAGAATTGATTGAAAATGAGGTACTAGCCAGTCAGCAAAGAAACAGGATCTCTCAGCATTGTTATCAATCTGTAGGCAAAAAAGAACTATTTAAAGAAAGGGAGAGAATCAAAGGAGGGTTACTCCTATTGTGATACTGTCATGTTTTATAGAAAGATTTTAAAGATGGGTGGGAAGACCTTAGGATCATAGCTCTGTGGTCCACTAGGACTCATCTTGGTTCCCAAAATCAGATGGGATCTATTTCCCTTTTAAGATATTTAGGTTCTTTAGCATTCTGTTTTGATGAGACAATTTCAGAGAAATGGCTTTTCATTTGCTGCAATTGTTAGGCCGTTGGCCATTGTCATAAACCTTTGCTAATTCACTGCAAGTTGCACATAGATCACCCCACCTCTTATTTATAACTTAGAAGAAAGCATCCACATTCTTAAGCTTCTCCCAAAAACAATAACATAGATATTCTACTTTCCAAAAATCCCTTTCCTCAGTTTTTAAATTTGTAAAAGTGTCCTCTGCCTCTCTTCTTTTGTCTCTCCCATGACTGACAGTGGGCAAAGCAGAGAAATAGGTGGGCAGCAGTCAATTCTTTTGTGGTTTCTTCAGACACGACTGTCTCATGACTTCAATGTGAGGAGGTGTGCTCCTTCCTGCCAACAGCTTACTTTTGAAATAAGTATCTCTTCATCTCTCTCCCCCTCTTTCTCTTAGGACCTCTTCACCTAAGCCTTGTGGTGCCCCACATGCTCTCCCTCCTTCCCCATCTCTGGTGAGGATGGGCCTGTCCCTATCAGATGGGCAAAAGGGTGGCAAAGCGCTTTGCCCCGTTGCCCTTTCCCCCATCATATGGAGGAAAGGAAAGTGTCGGTAGTTCCATCAGAGTGATGCTTCCTTTCCACTTCTGGAGGAATGTGTGCAGGGACAAGCCAGAGTCATGTGATTATGCTCAGCAGGCCCCATCCAGAAATGGAAAAAGGGACCACAAAACCCCCATGCAAAGAGATCCTAAAACAAAGACTACCTGTAAAGGTTGCCTGTCCCACACATTTGTCAAAGACTAATTTGGGGAACAGATGGGATCTGGCGGACAGGTTGGTCAAAAGGGCAAAGCCAGCGAAGTGTCTCTACCTTCCTTGACACATAAAGTGTTGCAGCCCAGCCACCTATTTGATCCCCCTTTCACCCAAACAACACACAAATGAACAAGAACAAGTTTTTAAGCAAAAGGAATCTAATATAAAACAGTTTCAAAATACATCCATGAACTAGATTTCCAGAAGCATAACAAAAAGCAAGGACCAACTATGAATAAGAATACCAAAAATTACTTAAGGCAAAAGCAAGAAACTGTAATCCCAGGACTGCTGCAATTAAACTAGAATTATATCCAAAAGCTTGAAAGCATGAACATGACTATAATCCAAAATCTTCATACTTGAACTTGACTATAATCTCGAAGGTTTGAAACTTGAAACAAGATTTATAATCCAAACAGGAGACCTAGAATTTAAATAGAAAAACCAGATACAGATTCAAGAACAGAACTCCTAACTCGGAGCAACTTGACACATGAAAATCCTACATTGATCTCCCCACCAAACATGGACTCCAATTCCTTAAGAATACTCCACCTTGCCCATGATATCATCCTTTCTCACAACTGCATTCCCATTGTTTATCTATAAGTCTCTGAGAACAGCGGGTTTGTCTCTGTTTCGCACTATCCCATTGGATCTGTAAACTCTGGGCTATTTGTAACCTTCCTGTCTCCTTCACATTCCTTTCAGAGTCAATCCCTGGATGATTCTCATGAGAATCATTGCCTGTTTCCCCAGCCAACAGATCTACCCAAAACATTCCAATTGTCTTGAAAAACACTTCTACTTTCTCCCACAGGCTCAACCAGAAAATCCTCATCCTCAGAGGCTTTACATGCCTCAACATAAAGAGCATGAGTGTTTAAAGGGAGGAGTATTTCAGAAAGGAAAGTGAAACCTATCTTAGCTTGCATCCTTTTTCTTTCAATATTGGCATCCTTTTTCTTTCAATATATATTTTTTTCCAGCCCAGGTCCCTCCTGGCACTGCAGTAGGATTGGAAGAAAACCATCTCAGGTAATGTGATGTGAAGGATGGGGTTTCCTGTGTTCATCATGTGCTCCTTCGCCTGCAAATAAGAAGATCCAGACACTCATCCAAATCCATGAAAGGGGCAGATATATGGATGGTTGCCCAACTCTATTTTGATCATCTTGAATCATCTTCTCCTTTTCATTTATGTGGGCCCTGTGTTTTTAATGGGATTTCAGAATGTTGTACTACTAGCTTTTACTTCTCTGAGTTTTCGAGAAGAATAGTGTTTAGCTGTCTCACCATTCACCGAGGAGTGTGAACTATGTCACTATGTGGATGTGGGCAAGTATATTCCTTGGACTATTGTGATAGTAAAAGGGACAAGAGAATAGAACAAATGTGGAAATGGCCAAGAAATGTCAAGTTGGGATTTTCTTTATCACAGCACTCCAACTACAGGATTCTTTCATAAGGCCAGGCAGAGCTCCTATCCTGTTCAGATTCTGAAGGGTAGCTAAGACTGTATAGTTTTATGGCCTTTAAACTTACTTTAGAGCTTGTTGCGTGTAGTTCTGAATCCTAGGTACTCTCTAGGTATATAGCTTTACAATTTATAATGTGGGTTTTAAGACTGTCCTCTATTTTGTCACACATCATTCATTATATTCTTCACAAACTCACTGAATCAAAGCATATTCTTACAATAGTATTTAGTAGTTGTGCTGTTCAGTTGCTTAAAATCAATTCAATCATTTTTTTAAAAAGTATCCCCAACTAATCAGACATCATTGAAAATGTTAATAAATTTTAACATGGTTGTCAAAACAATAGAAGGCAAATGCCACACAGAAGAGATTCCTCCACCTTTGTCTTTTCCATCCATCTTGTAGCAATAAAAGTTATTTTATTTCAGCACTCCCGTTTCAGTCAAATTTATGATGTCTGATTGAGTAACCCTATTATATTCATACTTGGCTGAGACTGAAACTTAGGAAAGTATCACCGAACATACCGTAGTTGGACTCACCAATGAAAAAGCATGCATAGGATTACACTATCAGTCTGTTGGATTTTCTTTGTAGAGTTTCTGTGTAGTGTCTGAGGAATGTTGTTTAGCCTGCCATAGTTGATTTGACTGCATACTCTCGTATTTGAAGGTTGAACCTTGACAATTAAATATGCATGCCGTCATCCCCTTATCATATGGAATATATACTATTGACTCATTTTCTGAGGCTTGGCCACACTCCCACTATAAGAGCAAAATCAGGCAAACTAGGGGATTCTGAAAGGAAGATAGAGTGGAGATGTTCAGATATTTATTTGAAGAATTCCTTTATTCTGTATTATCGTGAACTTATGCAAAAGCCAAAAGCTATTGATTGCATATCAAAAGTTTAGCCTACTATCTTATTGCTTGTCAATATAGCATAGCTGTAGGAAAAATATGACAACAGAAAAATCTGGACAGCAGACAAACAGTTGTAAGCTGAGCTCACGCAGCCACAATCTCTTGCTGGATATGCATGGTCATATAATGCAGTTTGGAATTGCTTTATATGGGTAGTAAGACCTATATAATGTCTGCTGTCCAGATATATAATGGAGTTTGAACTGCATTATGTGGCAATGCAGTATACATCCAGCCTTTGCGACCTGCCCACTGGCAATTTGTTGAAAGTGACTGGCTCTTTTGTTCGTATCCAAGTAATGTAGTTTCTCCTGAGTGTTTAAAGTTGAAGGCAGAGAGCTTGGAAGGACTATTTATGAGGAATGCAGATTATCCTTTTTTAGTAATAAAAGCATAAGTAAAGTCTATTCCACTAGTAAGGGGAAAAGACAGTGTGTGTCATGACTAACATTTTTTCATTATTTTTAACCAGATTTTAAAGCAGAGGTACTTGCGAAGTGCCCGGGGGGCTTCAAGGGGCCCATGATTAAGGTTCAATTCCCCTGTCCCCTATTATTTGCTTCATGATTCCTTGAAATTGGTATTTGAGTGCTTTTTTCTGGCAAGAGAATCCACAAATTTGATCACATTCTCCATCACATGTAACCAAAAAAGGATAATAATGACTGTTTTAAATGATATTTTTAGACACTAGAAATGTTCATGATGGAAAGTTTCATGCTGCTTTGTCATTTTATTACCAGTTTAGAGGTAGGGTTGTTGTTTGTTTTTAAAAGGAATCCAGAAGTTCTTAGAAATATTTTTAATTTGGGTATTATTATTAGTAGATTACTATCTACAACTTAGCTCACAATTTACATTTCAAAAGCAAGTTTCCAAGCTTTGACTCAAGGTGAATTTACTGTTGTGTTTGCATATTCCAAAGATCTTTTTGAAACAGCTCGTTTTTGATGTAATATATCATATAGGTTAATCATGCTCATGCTTTGAGTGGTTTTGAGTGAATGATATGTCAGGACTAATTAGTGGTGTGAGATTTCAGTTCATTGTATATTATATATATATATACACACACACACACACACACTAGCTTGGGTGTTACCCAGGTTATTTGAAAAAGTCATTTTTTTCATTGTACAAAATGCATAAGGTTGTTGGTTAACTATAGCTCACATCATGCTAGGTTAACCCCCAAAAAATTCAATCCATACTTAAAGTTCGTTATGTTGGACAAGTTTGCTCTGATGTGTCATAATTGGTTTTCAGTGTGCTCGCTGGCTGCAGGGTAAACTACAACTCCTACTATGGTGAGTCAGTCCCCTCAAACCCCTCCAGTAAGATGAGTTAGTCATGGAAGTTCTGTGTGCTAAGTTTGGTCCAGATCCATCATCGGTGGAGGTCACAATTTCTCTGGTTGTAGGTGAACTACAACACCCAGAAAGGAAGGCCAGTTCCCCCAAATGCCTCCAGTAATCAAATTTCGGCATATCAAGTCTGTGTCTGAAATTTTGTCCAGACCAATCAGCGTTTCAGTTCACAGTGCTTTCTGGATGTAGGTGAACTACAACTTCCCCAAATTAAGGTACATTTTCCTCACCCAGTAGTTTCTGCTGGTCATTTGGGCTCTGTGTGCCAAGTTAGGTCACATTCCATCTTTGGTGGAGTTCAGAGTGCTCATTGATTTCAGGTAAACCATAAATCCCAGTACCGAAAACTCCAAAATGTCCAGACCAATTCCCCTCAAAACCCACCAGTATTCAAATTTGTGTGTATAGGGTATGCATGCAAAGTTTGGCCCAGATCCATTATTGTTTGGGTTCATAGTGCGCTCTGAATGTAGGTGAACTACAACTCCTATAAATCCCCCAAAGACCTCCAGTCATTTTTGTTGATCATGGGGGCTCTATGTGCCATTACTTCCAGGTCCATTGTTGGTGGAGTTCAGAGTGGTCTTGGATTGCAGGTGAATTATATATCCCAGTACCTACAACTCCTATAAATTATGGTGAATTCTCCCCAAACCTCTCTAGTATGGTCAGTTTCTGATTAATTCCTGTTTGCTGTGTGCCATAGAAAAGAATAGGAAAGGGTTAAGGGAGCAGCATTGGGTGGTTTAATGCAAATTCCACACCAGTGGAGTAAAAAAAATACTGGGATGTCTGTGGCGCTCACTATTACCTGCAATGTCACTGGAGGAAGAGCCTTTGGTGTCTCGAGTAGTTGAAGCTAGAGCTGCTTGTGGAGGGAGGAGTTTGTCTGTGTAAGTGGGCACCGAGCCACATACAAACATACATAATTTCACTTTTATTGTGTGTATAGATAGGAGTAGTGCTGTATTGAAAAGTTTGTTTCCTTGAGAATTATGTATGAAATTAATTTTGGGCAGATTCAAGGTTGATATATTATGTACTTACAGTCACATTTTCCTTCATACTATTGAATCATGTTTCTTTCTGTGGGATTCTGGGCAGACTTTTTTAAAAAAACAACAACATTATTATCCAATTCTGATTAGAACTGTGGACCCCCTAACATGTTAATCGTGATAATTTAACATTGTATGTGATCATGGCATCCCATTCCACCCTAATATTTATTTGGAATGAAGCATCACCATAATAACATAATTTGATATTTTAAAAGATCCTCCCTCAAAATAATTTTGAATTTAATAGGAAGGAAATTGAAGGAAAAATGCACTACATCAAATTCATCAAAAATGAATGTTCTCTACTGCCGAGAATATTGTCAGTGGCTATTGAATTAACATGCTCAAAGGTCAACACACACACACACACACATGAATGCAGACACGGATAGAGGCTGCCTTTCTCGATCAGCTTCCTGTCAGCTGTTGGTGTTCTCCAGAAATAGCTGCTTTACTCATGTGTCACCTGGAGAGTCAGTGACTCTGTCTCAGCAGTTTGGGACATTTTCTGATTCATTGTCAGCAGGACTTGGATATGCAGTCTCTTCTTTGGTCGATTTCTTAGGTGTTTAATGTGCAAAGTAAAATAATTTCTGAAATCTGTCACATGCAGAAGATTGTCACATGTAGATGGTTTTGTCAGAATCCCTGTTGCCATCGCCATTTCCTAAATCATGCAAAATCTCTCTAATGGAGACGGGCTTTGCGTGGGTGTCTGTAAGCCAGGATCAAGCAACCAGCATGCAGAACTAAAAAGGAGCTTAATTTCTAGCCCTCCAAATAACGAGAAAGCCTGGTTGTGTGAAATCAGTAGATTTTGTCAAGGTCCTGGTAGTACTTTCAAGCTGGTAGTTTACTGTAAGATCCATCCTAGTTAGTGGATTTATGATATTGAGAACAGCTTCACCCAGTGTTTCATTTTTATTCAACGATCTGGGAGCACAATGAATAATTAATGCAAATGTGAAACAATTGTGAAACAATATAGTATTCTGCTAAAATTACAAGAGGCAACTAGCTGGGTATGTGATCAGAAAAACACTTAGGCAAACAAATGAGTCCTTAGTTCAGTTTTGAACTCTCTGGTTTGCCTGCACCAAATTTGCCTGCACAAAATGTCAAACTATTCACTTGCTTAGTATTTTGGAGGCCCTATGTTGCCTAAAACAGAGTGAGCAAATGTGTTGTAATTTGGGTTTGGGTGTGTAACATTGTGACCAAATTCTCATAATATTCCTCAATGAACATATCTTAGTCAGAGAATACGAGCAACAAAAAGATTTAAAATATTAGGAGTTTATGGCACCTTCAGGTTGTGTGTTGACTGATGGGCGACCACATGGATTTCATAAGACTTTCTTTGGTAAGAAATACTCAAAAGTGATTTTCCCAGTTCCTTCCTACAGCTCTTAATAGTCATTGGTAGACTCTCATCCAATTACTAACAAGGACCGCCCCTGTTTAACTTCCAAGGTCAGACAGTATCTGGTGCCGGTACGATATTAATGTCTGTGTAGCACCACCTCCGGTCTGGTGTTTTACCACTGTTTCCTATGCAGTACAATATGTTGCTTAACTCCAAATAAGTCATATTTAAAACCATTAAAAATATTATTTCTCAGCCCCTTACATGGGGGCGATGATGGGGCTACACACAGTGCCAGATTTAGGACAAATGAGGCCCTGTGCGAATTCAGTGATGAGCCCCCTTCCTTCCTTGGGCCCTGAAGGAGGTAGACAAGGTAGGCCTATACTTCCTGCATTGTGGCACTCTCCCGTAGAATTATCAACTCTATGTCTGGAATGGCTCAGAAACAGAATACATTCAAATTTAGAATTGCACCACATAAGCAAAATCCACTGTAAATTTATTTGGAGGTAGGAAGATTGGCCCCCTGGCCAATGGGGCCCTGTGCTTAAGCATACCTAAGCACAATTGTAAATCCGGCACTGGCTATGCTCTTCCTCTTCTATTCACATTCATACAATGTCTTGTGACTTGTCCTCACCTCCTAGTGCACTGCATGTTTGCATCCTTCAAGTTGCCCGTTGAGTTGTGGCAACCTCATGAATGCTTAGGGGTTTTCTCTACTTCCAGGTAAATAGCTACCTGTATTTTTGAAAGCTTACTTCCCCATTATAGCACTATGTGTTGCGGTCAGGGTTTTTCTGTTACCACAAATATGTCTATATTCTTCATATTTGCATGTTAGAGACACAAAGACCTATAACAGAATAGGAAAAAATAGGGTAATAAAAACCTTTTCCCTGCTGGGGACAGGGCTGTGATAAAGTTTCTGTGCCCAGGTTTTTTTCTAGGTCGCAACATCTCAACTAATCATTCAACAAGCTACTTCATGTTCCTGTTGTAAAAGATACATTCTGCTTTCTTGGCATGCCTGTGTTTAGTTTATTGGTGTTGTCAGGAGGCATAAATATTAATTTGGACAGGAGAAAGAGAAAATAAACAGCCCAACCCCATACATCTGCACCTCCTGGGATTATAAAAGTTAGTATTGGCAAAGTAAAGCAGAAAAGGGGGAATACATTTCTTTAGGAAGCAGCCCGATTGCAGGGCTGCCCTAGCACTTTTCTCTCTTCAATGTTTTGGTCTACTAGGTCATCACCAATGATCATCAGAAGTAGGTGAAAATGTTAATAAGGCAGCATTCCAGTTGTGATTTTTAAAAGTGACACTCCAGAAAATGACACTCCAGAAAATCTTTGGTTTTAGGTGGTCTAGATAGAATACAATCATATTGACTGGGCCTCTTGTAGTCCTGACTATAGCTTAGAAAAGCTACTTGCTAGCCACCAAGGCATGCATATCTGACCATGGGCCTGTTTTTGCCTATTTATTTATTTATTCGAACTTGTTCGCCGCCACTCCCATCCGGCTCGGGGCGGCTCACATACCAATCACAATAAAACAAAACGCAAGTCCAAATCCAAGCAATATTCTGGTAAGTTAGACTGAGCTTGATGGGTCCCAAATTCTACAGATCCAGCCCTTGCTTGAAAAGATCCTTTTCTATTCATTTGGGATTTCCTGAAACTCATTCTTTTTCTCCACTACACTTCCCTAAAGGGAAAGAAAGGTATGTTTACATGCTGTGTGCAACCTTCTTTCCTCTTCAAGCCACTGAAAAGCCCACTGCAGATGTAAAGTTAAAGGACAGCCAGGGAAAAGAATATGGTCTTCTGTTTAATGAGCAGGCCAGTCTAAGCCATGTTCCAAGCCTCGGGATCATTTCGAAAGAAGAGCAGGGATCTTGAGTTTGCCCATCCACAAACTCAAGCTTTGCCTGATGGTCATCGTCTTTATCACTACAACCTGTGCGAGTAATAGTCTTTATTTCAAAATGTATTTGTTTAGATTTGTATCTCTCTGTATGCATACATTTTGAAATATTGTTGTGTGTGTATGTGCAAATTTCTCAGTTTGCTTTTATGCATAAAAGCACCTTTTACGTGCATAGATGTCTTCCTTCACCCTCTTACTTTGTGATGCATTTGTTTTTCTTTTACAGGTGACCTCTAAATGGCCACCTTATTGAGAAGAATATCGGAATATCTCTTTCAGTTCTTTTCAAAGTCTTTCTTATTAAAATATTTGGTGGTTTCCTTGAAGGGAAACTCCCTACATTAAATCACGGCAATGAAAAGTTGGGAAATGAAAATCAGCCTGAGGACATTTATCACCAGTTTGTGTTGATTGAGTTCTCCTGATGAAGTGTTCTTGTGCTTTAAGGCTTTGTTCTTATCTGCCATCAAATCAGCGTTTACTTATGGCAACCTTATAAATGAGAGACCTTCAGGAGTCCAAGTCAACAACTGCGCGGTACAAGTCTTACATAAGAACATAAGAAGAGCCATTTTGAATCGGACCTCAGCCCATCTAGTCCAGCATTCTGTATCACACAGTGGCCCACCAGTTGTACACGGGGATCTCGAGCAGAAGGGAGGGCAAAACCCTGACCTGCTCCCGACCCCCCACAACCAGTACCCGGGGAAATCCTGCCTACCTCAACCAACTCTGAGGTGGCACTTGAATGTCCTTTTCAGTAACTACCGATACACTTGGTATCCATGAATCTGTCTAATCCTGCCTTGAAGTTGTCCAGGCTGACAGCTGTCACAACCTCTTCTGGAAGTGAGTTCCATAACCCAATGACCCTCTGGGTGAAGAAATATTTCCCTTTGTTAGTCCTAATTTTCCTACCTTGGAGCTTCAGGGAGTGCCCTCTAGTCCTAGTGTTTTGTGACAAAGAAAACAGTTTTTCTTTATTCACCTTTTCTATCCCATGCATGATTTTATACACTTCGATCAAGTCACCTCTTAAACGCCGTCTTTCAAGGCTGAAAAGACCAAGGCGTTGCAACCTGGTTTCATAAGGGAGCCGCTCCATCCCTTGGATCATTCTTGTTGCCCTTTTCTGTACCTTTTCCAGTTCCGTTATATCCTTCTTAAGGTGCGGAGACCAGAATTGTACACAGTACTCCAAATGTGGCCTTACCATCGATTTGTAGAGAGGTAATACAACATTTGCTGACCTACTTTCGATTCCCTTTCTGATCATGCCAAGCATAGAATTTGCTTTTTTTACTGCTGCTGCGCACTGGGTTGACATCTTCATTGAGCTGTCCACCAAGACCCCAAGATCCCTTTCCTGGTTTGTCTCAGAAAGCTTTGACCCCATCAATTTGTAGGTGTAGTTGGGGTTCTTTGCCCCGATGTGCATGACTTTACACTTGTTTAGGTTAAAATGCATTTGCCACTTTGTTGCCCATTCACTCAATTTCGAGAGATCTTTCTGGAGCTCTTGACAATCAGTTTCATTTTTAACTACCCTGAACAATTTAGTGTCGTCTGCAAACTTTGCTACCTCAGAATTCACTCCTACATCCAGATCATTAATGAATAAATTAAAAAGTAACGGACCCAAAACTGAACCTTGGGGTACGCCACTTCTCACCTCTTTCCACCCAGAGAAATGTCCGTTTATTACCACCCTTTGTTTCCTACAGTTTAGCCAGGTTCCAATCCAGGACAAGACCTGTCCCCTGATTCCATGGCTGAAGAGCTTATTTAGGAGCCTTTGGTGAGGGACTTTGTCAAAAGCCTTTTGAAAGTCAAGGTAAACAATATCAATTGGGTCCCCTTTATCTATGTGTTTATTTACACCCTCAAAGAATTCTAACAAGTTAGTAAGACATGATTTGCCTTTGCAGAAACCATGTTGATTTTCCTTCAGCAATGCCTGTTCTTCTATGTGCTTAGTAATTTTTTCTTTAATAATGGTTTCCATCACTTTGCCTGGAACTGTCTCAGGGTCTCAGGGTCATAGTTTTACAGTCTCAGGATCATAGTTTTCTTTATTGGATCAATCCACCCAAAGTGCAACATTCCTTTTTTCCCCCTCTGCCTCTCAGAATACTCGCATTTTCCAGTGAGTGGCCTCGTCTCATGCGACTCACTGGAAAAGACATAAATAGTCTCATGTGTCCAAAGAATAATAGCCACAATTTAGTCATCCTGGCTTCTAATAGGAATCCAGGCTTGATTTGCTCCAGAGTCCAGTCATTCATTTCTTTAGCAGACCATTGTATTAATAAAACTTTTCATTTTTAACTATTTCAAAAGAGCTGCCCCCCCCCATCAACTTTGTTCACAATCCAGCTGTCACAATCATATATTGAAATGGACTTTAAGAGTTGTCACATGCTTATATTTTAACACGGTGCTCTTTTCCTTCAAAACTGAAAAGAAAATGTGAATTTATACCTAAATTCATACTTTACATACATTATGTTCTGTACAACAAATAGACAAAAGCAATGACTCATTCATAATAGATACCTGATATTGTCCTACATGACTATTGGTCATACCTTTCCTGCTACAGGAAGAATGCTATGGAAGAACAATTTGGGAGTCTTTGTTCATGCAAGAAGGATGTCATGAGGGCATGCTTGTAGGGAGCCTTTGAACATAGAGATGGTCATGCAAACTCCTTTATCTTTCCCTTTTTAACATCAGTACTTGACATATTTGTGAATATGTTGATATGATGAAAAAGCCGCATGTCATCAGTATTCTGCCAGATACAATTGGACCTTTACTGCCCTTCTTGCCAAAAGGTCATCACAGCAATAAATCTAAAATAAAACAAGGATGTCACGGGACAGATATTAAAAGCCAGTCTAAAGGGAGAAATTTCACTGAACATGTTTAAAAAATTGCTCGTTGTTTTTAAATTCTCCTTTGTAGGGGGGAAATTCCCCTCACTCCCGTAACCACCAGAGGTCTAATTGATGTTCTGTTTGTGGATCCTGTGTAGCTTGAACTCCGTGCTGGAAAATCCCTAGCATTCCTGAATCCTGATACAAGCAGATTGTGCAAACTGGGAACTGCTTGTGTTGCATGGCAAGAGTTTGCCTGCAGTGTTGCCTGTGGGATGAACACTTCAGTGTTTTTCTACATATGTTCCTCCACTCCACTCCATCTCAACTGCAAGGAGATCTTCTTCTTCTCAGATCATCTCTGCACTGTACTTACGTTCTCACTGTGCAGAGGTATCAGTCAGTGTCTTCAGATTTTTCCAGTCGTTTATCCCCATCGTTTAGCAGAGCAATATGTTTATTAAAATACCAGAGCCAGGAAGTTGCACTTCAGATGGCCCTTGAAACACGCACATGCATAAATGTAAAAATACAGCCTCCGCTCTTGGTACCTGTTGAGGGATGAAACAGATCTGGTTGCTTGAACTATGCTAGCACTTTATGATGATCTGAGATGGGACAAATGAATAATGATTCTGTGTTCCAGCTGTGTTTGGGCCATGAACTATCTCTCTAGAAGCAAGTGGCAGCGGAGTTCCATCCACAATGTTTCTGATTTTGCTCCTAGCTCTGGCTTACCACACATCTGTGAGATGAGTGAATACTTAATGCAGCATCCAAGAATAAAGTTTGCCTTTGTGCTGTGGTGTGTCTTTTCCAAAGTAAGAACAAGCAGAGCCTGAGAATTTCTTGGCTAATAGAGACGTTGTTTGTGCAATTGTTAAATTACTCATACCACAGCTTGCTGATTGGGGAATTCTGGATGTTTTTGTCCAAAAAATGGAACTTTTCCAAGTTCTGGTTCATCATGGGAGGTAAATTTGGTGAGGCAGTTCTTCAACATCCATTACCTATAGCATATATAGGATAGGGGCAATTGGTTGACTTTTAGATGTGATTGGACCAGATTTCCCATCAGCTTGAGTCAGCATAACTAGTGGAGAAGAATGAAGATAGTAACATCTTTCCTTTCTGGTGGTTCAGTTTTCACAAATTTTGTTTCATGCACATTATTAAAATATTTTGTATTATACATATATGACACATACCGATAAATGGATTTCATGTTTAGACTTGAGTCCAGTTTTTAAGATATCTCCTTATGTGTATATATGCAAATACAGTTATATCTCCTTATGTGTATATATGCAAATACAGTTATTCCAAAATATAGAAAAAATTAAAATCCAAAGTACTTCTGATACTAGGTATTTTGGATAAGGGCTTCCCTTTCTGTATATGCCCTAAGCAGTTTAGTATTCATTCTGTACTCTTTCTCTCTGTGTAGCAGTGTGCATGCTTATTTGTATATATGCATATCACATACTGTCCTTTGAAAAATAAAAGGTAGGAGAGGAAAAATAAAATAAATTACTTCTGTTCCTCATCATGGGTCCATCATAGTAAGCTGCTCTACTTCCACCCTAAGTGTTTTTTCCCTCTGCAATTAGATGGAATATGCTTATCTGGTTCAATTAATCTTTTTCTCTTCTACTTTAAAAAAAACATTTGCAAGACTGTCCTCTTGCTTCTGCAGGCTCCCTCTTTTTAAAACTGATATGACTATCAATTGATCTATTGTAATCAGTGGAACTACTAAAGTGATTTGTAACGAACTAGACTGTAAATATGAAAAATAAAGAAAATGCATCAAAGCTTCCTCCATAGCACTACTGAATTAATCACCAGTGTTAGGGAATTAACTACCATTGTTTTTTCACCAGGAATTGAATTTGTGAGGTTTTCTATATCTTGTTGATCTTCAACTCCCCAAATTTGTGAACACTAGCTAGAGCTGATACAAGTTGTATCTGGAGGGCCACATGATTCTCTCTTCCATCTTTGAAGAAACAATCAGCTGTACACAACTGTAATGTGGTGTGAGAAAACTGGGGCAAGGTCAGATATAGGAAAGTTCAGACTTGTATTCTGTTTGATTATGGTTTCTTGGGGGGCGGGGGGAGAGACATTCTCTGTAGGAGACATTACCCCATTGTCATGACTCTGGAGAACAAGGATTATCACGAGCCACTATCTAGTTTTATAAAAAGAAAATACCTTGATTATCATTTGAATGTCTCACAATTCATTTTCCTGATGCAGGAAGCTCATCGTAAGCAAAGAAAGTTGTGATCTTTTGCTACAGTTCAAGTGTAATAAAACTTCTGGCACCTTTATAACATCTGTTTTTCCCTTGAGGCTTAGAAAAATTTGAAGAGTTGCAGTGAATTATTGCCTTTTGAAAGTGTGCTTTCAAAGAGGGTGAAAAGAAAAGTGAGGAAAAGTTCATTTGCCCTAGGACTCATTTATTGTTATTTTGTGGCAGCATATGTAGAACCCTCCCTCCTCAAGCACTACATTTCAGATGAGCTGATTTCATGATGCCAGAAACAAGGTTCCAGAAGAATATGCACCTCACTGGTTATTAGTAAATAAATATTCTACCCATTATCTTAATCATGGTTAGCTACTGTTACAGGTAAATATTAAAATATAATTTAACGACTCATAATATGAAAACAATCTAAGACATACCATAATAGTCTCCACTACATAATTGTTGCATCCCCAAATTTCCCCCCTTTTCTTGTGTAATTTGTAGCAAGTAGTTTTAAACAACAGCACCCCCCCCCCCCACCCCCACCAACAAGCCAAAGTTCTTCCTCTTCCTCTTGGAAACAATCTTTAAAAAACAAACAGAAACTGGCAAACAAGGCACCATTTTATTTTATGGCATAATAGACACTCCCTCTTTCCAACAAAAAAGGGATGAAAGGTGTGACTATTATGCGATGAAATGCGCAGTATCTTTGAAAGGAATTTTTTTTAAAAAAAAGTTACAAGAACAACGCAACAGCTTCTTGAGAGCCCTTTCTTTGAAAAAGTTGAAGTTCTAAAAGCTTGTCAGAATAAAATAGGTCTTTGCATTTCAATGAAAGGATGGCAAAGAAGGGACCGTTCTAGCCAGAGTGAGAAAGGAGTTCCAAAACCTGGGGACAGCCGCCAAGAGGCCTTACCTCGTTTCACTGCCATCTGTGCTAAGGAAGGTAGTAGGATGCTGAGAAGGTTAGTTGGACCGAGAATAGTTTTCCTATTTATTGGTTAGGTTTCCATGGAGAAGTTTAAGAAAATAGCAGGTGGCAGTTTGCAACCAAGGTGGACACAGTGTGCATAATTGGACTGTATATTTCTGATCTGTTCATTAATAAATTAAAAAGTTATACCTGTACCGGTTTATTGTAAATAGATATGAAAACTATAGGCTCTGTATGCTTGGAAAGAAAAACTGACATCAGACATCTCCAGCATTCTCACAATTTTAAGTGGTTTGCTCTGTAAATACTAACCTTCTGACCCTTTGTTTCAGGTACTGCTGTCTGGAAATCAGATAATTGAGCAGCCATGGAAGGCAAGGGGCCTTATCGTATCTATGACCCTGGTGGGAGGACTAAAGAGGAAGAATCTGCTGCCCTGAAGGAGCTGCTTGAAGAAAATATCAGGCTGAAAGAGAAGATGCAAGGCATGAAGTCTCTAGGTAATGGTGAGGACAAAACAAAAATAAACAAAAAAAAATATTACCAATTGCCTCTTGTTGTGACAAAGTGCAAAAAATTTGCATTTTAATTCTTAGCATTAACTCCATCAATAGCAGGTATACCCTGAAAGTTAGCTTATTGCAGCTTATGATCTTTTGTGGGGGAACAAGCTATTTTTCCAGCAGTCAGGACTGATCCTTGTATGTTGGTTTTTGTGGGAAGATCAACATGTAAATAGAAAGAAAGGAATAGTACCTGTATTTACTTGAGTATAATGCAGCATTGAATCTAATGCACACCTCAATTTTCAAAACTTTGACAAGGGCTTGAGTCTTCTCTGCCGAAGAATGAAGATGCCTCAGCAAACTACAATTCCCAGGATTTCATGGCACTGAGCTATGATTATTAAATTACAGATGACATCCCTCAAATAGGAGGTTCAGGTACTCCTGAAGCAGCTTCCCATATTGTTTTGGCTCAACACTAAGATTACCATTTTACACAAATCTCATGTACACCCTAATTTTGGCAAGGCGGTTTAGCCTAAAAAAGTGAGCATTATATTCAAGTAAATACAATAATAGCTTGGGAAGAATTACCTTCTCTCCTTACTTGAAGTATATCAGTACTGGGACATACACTCTAAGTCCTGTCCCCATCCCCCCCAGGGCTTGAAGGGCAGGGTAAAAATGCTGTAAATAAAATAAATACACTGGAGATATGTGAATGTGAGATCTTTTGAGATACAAGGAATAGCACTGACATGAAGCATCAGCACAACACAGGTAGTTTAAAAAAAAAAAAAAAACTAATGCAGTACAGTTAATTGCAGCCTAAGCATTTTCTGATAGCTGCCTGAGGCCTGATTGGAACATGCTTCTTCTTCTGTAGTCTAGTTTCTGAAGTCATTAGCATTAATAGAAGATGACATTTCAACAGCTCTGTCCATATTAAGCATTAGACTTTCAGAACTTGGAAATATTATTTTCTGGACCAATTTCAAGATCGCCCCAAATGACATGGCTAGGCTGATCTGTAGCATGACAAAATCTATATTTCCAGTGAAAAAACTATGCACAATCATTCTGCAGCTCTGAGAACACCATTGAATAGCTTAATGTGTTCAATTTCAGCATTGTTTCCTTCATAGAACTTCTGTGATTATGTTTTGAATAGACTGAGTTTAAAATAAGAGAGATAATATCAATAATTATTTTACTTTTATTAAAGCTTTTTAAAAACTAGATAACTAACTTGTCACTCCTGAAGGTTTAGTTTTGTGTGTGTGTGTGTAGATGTCCCAAAGGTTTAATCGGTACATATTACGTACCAAAATAATTATTTTTCTCTGGAAGCCTTGCATATTTTAGAGCTAAATTCAGTGCACTTGGCATTCTTCATAGGAAAGAAAACTGTATGTGTAGAATTCTGTAAGTTTAAGACAAGTATTTTGTGAAGTTCATGAACCTGACAGTTGTACTTATTAAAAGAAATATAGTATACTAAGTCATTCTTTCGTTGTTTTCCAGGGGAGCTGCTGGAAGAATCTCAGATAGAAGCATCCAGATTGAGACAAAAAGTGGAGGATTTAGTGCAAGACAATGACATTCTCAGATCAACCTCTTCTCTTGACAAACTTGCCGAAATAGCAGGTAAACGCAACTTGTGAGCATCTGT
Source organism: Anolis apletophallus (assembly GCA_030556195.1). Taxonomy (NCBI): domain Eukaryota; kingdom Metazoa; phylum Chordata; class Lepidosauria; order Squamata; family Anolidae; genus Anolis; species Anolis apletophallus. The sequence continues at coordinate 71,716,131 of JARBWK010000001.1, forward strand.
TAATACTTTGACAATGTGTGTTCTTAATTTGTTCCATCCGTAGATCATCCAGGCCAGCTGCTTTGCCATTTTTACATTTATTGAGAGCCATGTCCAATTCAGTAAATTTAAAAAGTTTGTGAAGGTTGTTGTTCTCATTATCTGGTTGTCTGACTATTGGTTTATTTCCTACTTTGGTGGCAAGGTTGAGTTTCCCTATCTGATCTGCCTTTATGTTGGCATGGGTATTAACGAACAACTTCAAATGATATCTTACCAAATAGTCACACTAGATGGCCTAGGGAATGCCTCTATAGGACATATTTTGTCAGACAGCAAATGAAAATGCACATACCTGCCAGGTAGATACAGGGTCTGTATCCTCGCAGGTGAAAATCACTTTTGATATACATTATAGATTCAGTTGGGAACCCTTTGAGGATAACCTCTGAAAATGTGACTGTTTGTTTATGATGTGTGTGTTTAATGTGTGTTGAAATGCTTAAAAAAATTAATGTGAGGAGCGTCCCCTTGTGAGAGTTAAATGGACTGCAAGTGGAAAAGCTGAGGAGTGATTTTGATGTTTCGGTTTTACAATGTGCTGAGCTGAGGAGTAAAGGGGGAAATTCCAGCTGTCACTGATCAGAAGGCAGTCACACATATTTTCATCCCACACTAAAGATTACTTGAACTCTGCCCTCGAGACCAAACCCTTATTCTTGCTTTGGAAAGATAAAGTATATTAACATTTTGTCTCTGTTTTGGGTGGCCTCTTGTGAGCCTTCAAGTCATTTCTGACGTATGATGACCCCAAGACAAACTTGCCACGGGGTTTTCTCAGCAAGATTTGTTGAGAGGGATTTTGCCATTGCACACCTCTTAATGTGTGATTTGTCCAGGGTCACCCAGTGGGGTTTCTATAACAGAGTGGAGATTCACATCCTCATGTCCTGGAGATCTAGTGCAAGATTCAGATTATTGCACCATGTTGGTTTTCTTGGGATGTTTGTATATGTGCATGTGTTATGTGTACCTTCAAGTTATATGTTGACTTATGGCAACCTCATTAATTTCATAAGATTTTCTAATCTTGTCACTTCCTCTTAAATATAGAGTACAGCACATAGTATTTGTTGGTGGTCACCCGTACAAATAATCACAAGTGCTTTTAATGCATAGTTTCCAAGATCAGATGGAATCTGGTACCTTTAGAGTATTTAAGGACCAATCCAAGCAAAACAAAAAAGAAGGCAGATACTGTGATTTTAGACATTTAGATGGATTAATTTGTTTATATTTGCAATGAATTTGTTTTAACAATATGTAATGGAGTCAGTTGAGTAAAGATAAGCCAATAGTGGTTACTGAATGTTGTATTTTCAGCCAGAAATAACCCAGAATCTATTTCCTGTGACATAGATCACCCTGCTGCGCCATCAATTGTTCTCACTCTATTCGCTGTCCATTTCCTTTTCATTTATGTGTTTGCTTATGATAGTTTCCTCCTTGTCTTGTCTTTCTTCTGGTGAGCTTAAGCCCGTGTATGTGGATTTCTTCTGTGTTCATTAATTTTCATAACATACGTCTTTAGCCTTTATCTTTTTGCTACAAATTTCTCTGAGATGAGCAGAAAGTGTGTTTAAACACAGAAAGATGGCTTATAAATTGAAATAATCCTTGACTGAAGTGTCTTTCTTTCCAGGAGAGATCCCAGACCTTTGTTCGTCCTCTGAAGTTCCAGGTGAAAATCAGAAGGGCAAGGGAAAAGCCACACCAAAGCCGTCTTCCAGTGTAAGAAATCATATTTAAGATTTTTTTTTAAAGTCGATAAGAAATCCAAAATAAATTTCACAAATCCCAAAAATGTGAAGCTGCAATACCTAGTGAGCATATATAGGATCCACTGACATTGAGTATGCAAGATTTTTTGTTGTGTTCAAGTCATTTCTGACTTATGGCAATCCTTAGGCAAACCTATCATGAGCCTGAGAGTATGTAACTCAGCCAAGATCACCCAATGGGTTTCTGTGTCTATTTGGGGAATTGAACTCTGGTCTCCAGAATCGTAGTCTAATGCTCAAATCACTATGGCATGCTGGGTGCTGAATGCTAAAAGAGGGGAGAGGGAGGCAGGAAACAGAACATTTTTCCCACCAAACAACTAGAGTTTAAGGATTATGATCTTTACTGTAACCATTTATTTGGAAGAAAGTCTTTAAATTGCACATTTGCTACTGGTTACTTGAGCAGTTTTAATGTTCTGATAACACTGGCCAACAATTTTTTGGAAGTGGTTTGTTTCCTGCACAATTTTGTGTGAACCAAGTAGATTTTAACATGCTGAAAACAACTATGTATTTCTCCTTCGTGTGGTCTGTGAAATGCACACAAGTGGGTTTACTCCCGCACATGCGTAGAATCTCGGACATACTAGCTAAAATTAAAGATTTACATATGCCCCTCCCACTCCCGCCCCCCTCATCCCCCACTGTAGCTACCTAGTCAGTCCTTTTCCGCCTTGACAGCGAAAGGATCTCCGACTACTAGCTCCTGTAGAAGTCCACGGATTGCCTCGACTATTCAGATAAGAATAGAATATGTCTTCTCTATCTTTTAAGAGGTGCTCTGACTGTGGAGCAACCTTGCCCCAAGAGGATCGACATGCTAAATGTCTCCTCTGTTTGGGAGATTCCCACATTCCCCAGTCCTGCAAAATATGCAGGTCTTTTTCTAATAGAACCCTGAAGAACAGGGATTCTAAGCTGAAGGCCTCCCTTTTTGAACAGGCCTTATTCTCCTCAGAGGCTGGGCTCTCGCGCTCCGTGAGCCAGCCCTCCCTGCTTTCGGGGACTGAAAATCCCAGCCCCTTGAGTGCTACGTCTGATGGTGCCATTGGCCTCTGGCCCAGCCATTGAGCCACTACGGAAGAAAAAGAAAAAAACTGACAAGCCAAAAGCTGCCAAGAATGGCAAACAAAAGGAAAAGGCTAAGGAGCCTCTGGCTCAGAAAATTTCAGGGCAACTGGTTGGTCTGCGGCCCTCCAGCCCCTTGACTATGGCACAATTTCAGGGCAACTGGTTGGTCTTTCAGGGCCCTCCAGCCCCTTGACTATGGCACAATTTCAGGGCAACTGGTTGGTCTGCGGCCCTCCAGCCCCTTGACTATGGCACAATTTCAGGGCAACTGGTTGGTCTGCGGCCCTCCAGCCCCTTGACTATGGCACATAATAATGTGAGGCAACGGGCTGGCTCGCCCCCAGCCCTCCTTTGACTGTGTGTGCAACAGACGCACTCCAACTTTTTGAGGAAGACAGCACTGGATTTTCGGGGGTGGAGATTCCCCCTCACCTCCTTCCCGGTCTCCTGCTCTCCCCAGGACCCGAGCCTTGTCTTCCTCCGCCCCCTCAGCTGCCGGTTACCGTAGAGGCGCCCCACGTGGAGGCCAGCGCCACGCGGCCTCCCCCTTCCCTGCCTCACCAGGCTGCCTCTCCGTCACCGCGCGCCCGCGGGGGGCGCGCTCCAGCACCTTCACTTGCCCCGGTCTCCGAGAAGCGCCATGTGGAGGCCAGCGCCACACGGCCTCCCTCCTCCCTAGCTGCTTCAGCTGCTGCTGTTTTCCCGCCTCCGGAAGACGCGCTCGCTCCTGCAGCAGCGCGGCTGTGCAGCGTCCCCCTCCAGATCTGGGCTTCCACCTGGAGGATTTTGCTCACCCTCGGTCACGGAGCCCTCTGAAGGAGGGCTTCGGTGACCGAGCTTATCCCTGGGATTCCCCTTATGGGTATCCTTATGGATACCCCCCCCCCCTTATCCTCCTCCTTTCCCTCCTTTGCTCGGGAGCCTCCTTATGGCTACCCCCATGCCTGAGGCTCCCGGTTACCGAGGCCATGCTTGGGAGCCTCCTTATGGCTATCCCCATGCCTGAGGCTCCCAGTTACCGAGGCCATGCTTGGGAGCCTCCATGCCTGAGGCTCCCGGTTACCGAGGCCATGCTTGGGAGCCCCTTATGGCTACCCCCATGCCTGAGGCTCCCGGTTACCGAGGCCATGCTTGGGAGCCTCCTTATGGCTACCCCCATGCCTACCCCTTTCCCCTTTAACTATTATTCCCCCTAACCTTATCATGCTGCTGTTCCCTGTCGGTATCTGCGGCCTCCCTCCACCTTTTCCTCGGCATCCGTGGCAACTCCTCCACTCCAGCCCCTCCCACTCAAGCCCCTCCTGTTCGCTCCTCCTGCTCTATCCCCCCCACCTCTTCGATTCTTCTTCTGATGCTACTCCTTTACCTCCCATGCCAGAGCCTGAGATTGATCCTCAACAGGCAGATGATTATATAAACTCTTTGCACTATTAATGAGACTGGCTAGATCCCCTGGCATACAGCCTCTGCAGTCTAATGATGTGGTCCACGACCCTTATTTCACTTCTGCTGACCATCAATCACAGCGGTTTACTGCGCTGCCTATATTTTATTTGGTCATAATCCTAAAAAGTTCTGGACTTGCTCCTGCTACCGTCCCTAGTACGTCTAGGCGGGCAGAGAATCTTCTCCGGATTGACTTATCTACCACCCCTGGTTGGCTAGACTTCCGAAGATTGACTCAATTGTGCTAGATGCTCTACCTAAGCCGATCCAAACCATCCAAGCCGCTCCCTCAGATAAGGAGGGCAGGAAACTGGATGCTATGCCTAAGAAATTTTATGCTTCTGCATGCACAATGAGCCATTATGGCGTTTTTATGAGTGTCTATCAATCATACTTATGGAAACAAATTAGGCCCATATTTGGACCTCCTTCCTACAACTGACCAGCCCATGGCTAGGGCTTTCCACCTAGAAGCCCTTACCCTGGCTACCCTACAAAGATCTGGCTAAGCATACAACAGATACAGCGGGCAACTGATCACGGGATCAGTGCCCTTCCTTGTTTAAGATCCGCAATACTGTCTCCCTACCAACGATCTTTGATTGAGAGTCTACCTATAGGTAAAGCTGGCCTGTTCAACCTCGAAACAGACCCACAGCTAGAACATTTTCATAAATGAAACAAACCTCTAACAAATATGGTCATCAACCATATCTTACTTATCTTACCAACCCTACAAACGGCGTTGGCATCCTTATTACTACCATCAGTCCTTTCACGGATACCACAATTCCGCTTCTAATGAAGGACGACAATGACCACAATTCCCTTCACAAGGACTCAGACGCCCAGGCGCTCCATTCGGAGATCGTTATCGGGGTTCTAGACCCTCAGACAATACAGGGCGTCGCTTCTAGGCTGTTCCTTGTCAGGTTTCAGCCCCCTCTTTTTCCTAACTTGGCAGTCCATCACCACACTTAAGTGGGTCTTGGACATTATCCAGGTTTTCGGAGATATGCCATAGAGTTTGATTCTTCTACCATCTCCTAGTGTACCATCTCTTTCCACTCAGGCCTCCCCCGCCTTGCTGGGAACTTGTCGCCCTCCTTCTTAAAGGAGCCATTTCCCCACCCCACTCCACCACATTCACTTTTGCTTTTCCAGGTACTTCCTTATAGATAAGAGAGATAGCGGCCTACGGCCCATATTGGATCTTCAAAATCAACCAATTCATTACGCTACGCAAATTTATGTGGTCACACTGCCCTCCGCCATCCCTTTCATCCGAAGGGACCAGGGATGGCCACTGTCGACCGGTAGACGCCTATTTTCATATTTTAATTAGACATTCCCTCAGGAATATCTCACCTTCATGGTTTACGACGCCATATACTCTTTATGTCCCTCCTTTCTGGTCTGGGTCTTGTGACCAGCTCTCATCCAGTATCAATCTGTTTTATCTCTTTTACAGAACCTGGGACTCGTTATCAACCTACAAAATAGATAATTCCTACCTAACTGTTGTCTTGACTGAATCGCTGACTCTCTTGACAAACTCTTTCGGACAATAACTTTACAGTGACACCCCTGTCTTGGGCGTACACTTGCCTCTTCAGTCCGCACATTATCTCCCTACGGATTAAATAGCCTTCTTTATCTACTACAGATACCTCCAATGACAGCGAGAGGGCTCACCCCTCAGCTTTACATAGGCAAATGTTATCACTATCAAATTTTATTGCATTGCCTACAAATCATGTCTAATAAACGGACCATAGGCGAACAATGCCTCATTCGTCCTCATCATTCATCACGCTTCCACCGCGACGTTACCGTTCGCCCGCCCGCCGCCCCTCAAGCGTGGCATTCTCTGTGTCCCAGCCAGGGCCGGACAGCCAGACCATAATCTTCCACCTCCACCCACGTCCACGCCCATTGCAGCGAAAATACTACAGCAACAGACCGGGGGTCACCCGCCCCCTTCTATCCTCTCGACATCCCTTCGGGTACGAGAATGCTACGTCCATCACATCACATCCTTCCTGGTGACTCACCTTCCAGGCCTATTTAACTCTCTAGCCGACTCACTGACCAAGACTTCGCCCACCATTCACGAGTGGCAGCTCAGCCCCTGCCACTTTTTCTCTCTTTAATTAGGCGCGGGGACATTCCGCAAATAGACCTATTTGCCTTACACCTTTACACTCACTACCTCTTCTATTGCGCGAGACTCCACCCTCACGCATCCTCAGATTGTCTAAGAGACACATTCCTATACCAATGGTCCCCGGGTCTCCTCTACGCCTTCTTCCCTTTCCACTCCTACCCAGAGTGGTCGCAAGGTTGTTGTCCGACAACTCGGACTGCACTCTGCTGGCCCCGGGGTGACCCTGTCAACCCTGGTTCACACCCCTTCTCCTAGACTTCAAGGGAGATTTCTTCGTCTCCCCGTAGACCCCGACCTCCTCTCCCTTCACCAGGGATTCATCCTACACCCAGACCTACCATGTCTCCACCTTACAGCGTGGAGGATCAAGCCCTGTCCCATCTCTCCAACCCTGTCTACATACTTCAGCCAGCCCAAAAGGTATCTACCAGAAAGGCTTACACCTACAAGTGGTCTAAATTCCATAAGTTTGCTCAGCCGCTCGGCTATTTGCCACAGTGGGCTCCTACTTTGGGGTTCTAAATTCCTGGTTGACCTTTCTACTAAAGGGTTTTCCCTTACTTCCATCAAGTGCTACTTAGCATCTCTCTCCTGGTACGGGGAAGAGTTGGCGTCCTGTCCCTCTACAGGATCCGTTAATGGATGTGTTTCATAGGGATACAAAGTCCTTCCCCGGTTTTCTCCTCATCCATTTGGAGCTTGGAGTTGGTCTTCTCCAAACTCTCTAACCACCCTTCTACTCATCCGCTTTCATTAAAACAAGTGGTCCCTCGGGCGGATGTCACTCCCCTTCCTAAAGTTGTTTCCCATTTCATATGTCCCGGGATATCGTCCTTTCAGCCTTCTTTCTACTTCTCATCTCCCCTGGAGATTGCCACCCCCTCTCTCGATGCTAAGAGGGCGTTGTTCTTTTATTTACATAGGATAGCCTCCTATGCTAAGTCCCCTAACGGGTTTTTTTAATTATAGAGGGGATTCCGTAGGGCTCCCCCTTGTCTCCCAACGTTTGGCTTCTTCGATAGCCCTGACAACCCGATTGGCTTTTCATTTAGTCCATAGAATTGCCTGTTGGTGTTAAAGCCCATTCCACAAGGGCTGTTTCTACATCCCTAGCGTTCTTGCGGGGTGTACCTGTTGACCAAATTTGCAAGGCTGCTACCTGGGTGACCCCCTTGACGTTTGCAGCCCATTACAAGCTCGACGTTCTCGCGAAGAAGGATGCATCCTTTGGCAGAGCCGTCCTGTTTTCCTGTGTGGCATGACCCACCTCCAAGGTACATAAGCTTGTTAAGTCACCCACTTGTGTGCATTTCACAGACCACACGAAGGAGAAGGTTAGGTTGCTTACCTGTAACCGTGTTTCTCCGAGTGTAAGGTCTGTGAAATTCACACAGAACCCACCCGTCCTCCCTCTGAGGTCATGCCTAGCTTCCTGCCGCTGTCTGGCGGTAAAGGACTGACTAGGTAGCTACATTGGGGGATGAGGGGGGGCGGGGAGTGGGAGGGGCATATGTAAATCTTTAATTTTAGCTAGTATGTCCGAGATTCTACGCATGCGCGGGAGTAAACCCACTTGTGTGAATTTCACAGACCTTATACTCGGAGAAACACGGTTACAGGTAAGCAACCTAACCTTATTATGTATGTAGCACATACCGTTGTCCAGAAAAAGGTGATACATCATAAGCATTGCTATATGTGTTACTGTGAATTGTCATTGCTATACGTCTATAGCAACATACACTATGGCACTAATGGTGACATCAGGAAACAAAATTAAAAAAATTTTGACACAGATTTTCATTTGTAATCAATATCTGACACTTTGTGGATGAGAGTCCAACAATAGTCACCCAACATAGAGGAATTCCACTTGTCCTGATATTCTTTCTTCATTTTGGCAATGTGTTCTGATGAAACTCACAGCACCCAGGCTGTCTGGAAAGAAGTCCCAAGTGGGAGTGAAGATAACGTATCTTCAGTGACATGTTACACTTCACTGATTTGTATGCCTCAAGCAGGCTTTCAACATTCTTTAAAGTGGTCCACGCAACATGTTCTGCATTCTGTAGAACAGTGTTTTTCAACCTTTTTTGAGCCACGGCACATTTTTTACATTTACAAAATCCTGAGGCACACCACCAACCAAAACGACACTCTAACACAGTAATGATATAGTTAATATGTTTTTAAATGTATTTATACACTCAGTGTGAAACCTGTACCTGTTTCGATGAACACAACAGGAATGGCAGGAATGGCTGAAAGACACAAACTTCCCACACACAACTCCCATAACCAAGAGAAAATACTATAAGAGTTTGGTGGGCATTGACCTTGAGTTTTGGAGTTGTAGATCACCTTTATCCAGAGAGCACTGTGGACTCAAACAATGTTGGATCAGGACCAAACTTGGCATGAATACTCAATATGCCCAAATGTGAACACAGATGGAGTTTGGGGAAAATAGACATTGACATTTGGGAGTTACAGTTTCTGGTATTTATAGTTAACACACAATCAAAGAGCATCCTGAACTCTTGCAACAATGGAATTTAACCAAACTTGGCATAATGAACTCTCATTACCAACAGAAAGTACTGAAAGGGTTTGCTTGGGAATTGAACTTCAGTTTGGAAGTTGTAGTTCACCTACACCCAGAGAGCACTGTGGACTCAAACAATGTTTTTTTTGTTTGTTTTTTTTTAACCTCAAAGGATTTTTATTCATGCCACTGAATGGGCTTTATTGCTTCCCTTTCTTTTCTTTTTTTTATATTTTTATTGAGTTTTGCTATAAACATTTATACATTTATATCCAAAGTACGAAACTGTCACAGAGTTGGGCATGGGTAACGGGTTGAACAACCGGTACGGGAGGGAGGGGTGGCGGGAATTGGCAGGGAGGGGGGTCCAGCTGATACAATAGGGGTGGGGAATAAGGACATTACATAACATAACATAAACATTAACGAAACATGTTGACTTCCATTCCGCCTTAAAGTGGTTTGCGTCTTTTCTTGTTATTTCAAATTATAGATTTTTTCAACTAAAATGTTTTATGTGTATGTCCATTTCGACTATTTCTTTAATAGTAATGTCAGTTGGCTGTAAATTAGCCTTTCAATTTTCTTTGTATGTATTAATTGGACTCCAGTCGGTTTGTCTTCTTAGTATGCCTGTATTTTTACTTAGGAGAAATGTTAGAGTGTCCATATCTTTTATATCATGGAGTTTGTGTAGCCAGTCATCCTGTTGAGGGATTTGTTCGGATTTCCACAGCCTGGCAAATACAATTCTTGCCGCTGTTGTTATATAGGTGAAGAGAATTTCACTATTTATGTCCATCATCCTTTCTTTATCTGAAAGGCCGAGAAGGTAGTATTCGGGTTTCATTGGGTATTTTGTTTTTAGGATCTTTTGGGTGGTCCTGTGTATCATCCTCCAGTACTTTGTGACTCAAACAATGTTATGTTATGTTGTTGTTTGTTTTCTATCCAGAATCACAATGTTGGAAGAAGGCTCACCACTTTAAGGACCCTAAAACAGGCATGGGAAAACTTCGGCCCTCTGGGTGCTTTGGACTTCAATTCCCACCATTCCTAACAGCCTGAGGCCCTTTCCTGCTTAAGTGGCTGAGGAGGAAAAGGAAAAGGGCCTCAGGCTGCTAGGAGTGGTGGGAGTTGGAGTCCAAAACACCTGGAAGGTCCAAGTTTGCCCATCCCAGCTTTCGACAGAGACCTCTTCCCTCCCCCTTCCCCTTGCGCCCTTTCTTCCCCCTCCTGCCGAACATTTACTTTTTCTTCTACACTGCCACTTCTGCTGCCATTTTGATCTGAGGGGGCAGCATGAGCGTGTTCAGGAGGGGAGGGGGGAGGGAGGAAGACGTGACCCGTGCGGGCGCTACAGCACAGACTCGCCCCAGAGCAAAGCGAGCAGAGCGAGGCTGGGAAGAAGGGAGCCCGAGTGGAGAAGAAAAAGTGTTCGGCAGAAGGGGGAAGAAAGGGTATTGGAGGTTCCAATTTCCCACAGCACACCTGATGATCGCTCACGGCACACTAGTGTGGCACACTGGTTGGGAAACATTGCTGTAGAAGACCATCAAAGTGGCTGTCCTTCATCACATCTCAGATTTGTGGGCCAATGAAAACATCTTCTTTTATCTTTGCATCACTTATGCATGGAAACATCTGTCAGAAATAAATTAAGGCTTCACTTTTTTTGTTCCTTGCCATAATGAAGTTTTTCATTAGCCCAAGTTTAATGTGCAAAGGTGGAAGAAATATCTTCTTCGGCTCAACCAGTGGGTTATGTGTGACAGTCTTCTGACATGGAACCAGTTTATTGTGGGGAAGCCAGCCTTTTCTGATATCATGCAAATCTCTTGCTTGACTGTCCCACTCACAAAGGAAACTGCAAAACTTGCGGTGCTTTTAATGTATTTTTATGGTAACATTTTAATCTCTTTTAGCTGTGTTTTGCTGTTTTCTTTGTGATTGTGTTGTGAGCCGCCCCGAGCCACTGGGAGTGGCGGCAGATAAATGCAAATAAATAAATAAATAAAATACTTCGTGTAACCAAACTGCAGACCCAGTAGAATAGCAACTACCTTAAGATCACCACACATTCCAGTTGTGCGTTGAGTATTGAAGCAGAAGTTGCATGTTCTCATATGATTCTTTCATATGTACTGCATGTCCAATAGGCATAAAAGGTTTGATATTGCTGCTATGCAGCAAAACAGTCTTCAAACTTAAGAATCTGTCAGGAGTACTTTGTGCTTTTTCTGCATGGTAGGGGTTTGGACTAGATGGCCCATGTAATCTCTTCCAACTCTATAATTCTATGAATGATGAGTCAATAAACAGTCTCCATTCTGTTGGGACATGGTTGGATCTAATCCATTGATGTCACAGCAAAAGGTCAGACTGTCAGCTTTGCTAAAATATTTTGTCAAATCTTAATCACAGTGGAGAAAATTTGAGATTTTCGTTCTGGAGGACAAACGATTCCATCCTTGCAGCCTTGATTTAAGCAGCTCTGCCTTAATTACTTACTTTTACTTACTACTTACTTAGCTCTGCCTAACCCTTTGATAAACCCATATTTTTGACCAGATCGTTCAGTTCTGCCTGAGATATTAAATGTTGATCGCTAGTTGTTGATGGCAGAAAGTCAGGCTCAGCATCAGCTTCCATCTGCATCTGAGTGCCATCATCGCCTACCTTTTCATCCTCTAGTGTCCATGCCTCTGGCATGCCCGAGCAAATATATACATGATCAAAAATTTATTCTTGCAGTATTTTAACAGACTATGTTTCTGTTATATGTTACATACTGTTGGCTATGGCTGTCAAACATAAGAGCAATCTAAAAATAATACAATTATGAACAAGAAAACATTTCAAAATTTCACAATAATTGTAAAACAAACTCGAGTAGGCTATTCCTCAAAAACCTTAGGTGATGTGACAATTTCAAAGTTATTTATGTGATCATCAAAAAATCTATTTGGTACACAAAAAACTGTAAAAGAAACAAAACATTGTAAAGGAAACATATATAAAACTGAGGTCTGTGAAAGATTTGACATGAGCCATGCAGTGATAAATACTGAAGTGCCAGATTAGGTATTTCCCTCATCATCCAGTGCTGGATTTGTTAAAGTCTGAAGGGTTTTGTGCCATGCTAAAATATCAAATATATACTGCCTTGCTCTGATTGCAATTGTCACAAGAGGAGAGAGAAACTGTTTCCCCATCCTTTTGAATTAACAAAATAAGCCAGTTCTTTTAATTTAGTTATTATTTGATAATGCTGTGGCTCCATCTTACTTTATAGCATGGAAGGCTACCATTTGGCAATAATTATGAGGCAGAGCTTTATTGTCACGGCTGAGTTTCAGTGTCTAAAATGATGCTAGATTGTCCACTTGATCTTTTTAGATTTCTGAAATGTGCAACAGCTTAAAATTACAATTCAGTTTAATGAAAGATAAAGCCTGTTCATCTAATACTGAAAGTGCCCTTCACTGAAAGATTTGTAACCAAAACATAGCCATTCAGAAACAAGGAGAGCTTTTATCATACCTTTGGGAAATTTCAATGATTCCAATAGTGACAAACACCCAATTTCAAAGAAAACACCTTAGTGAGGTTTAAGTAGTTATATTTATTTATCGTGTCAGAAGCAAATTGAGAATACAGTTATAAAGCAGAGATGACGATCACTGTGGGATTAGTTATATGTGTCATGGAAATCTGGATTGTCAATTTCAGGAAAAATGGGGGGGGGGCAGAAAGAGGAAATGGAAGAGAGAAGATTGAACATCTTGATCCTCTTACAGCTTATATGAGAAACTTCAAAAAGTCTGTTAATGCTTTTCTACATATCCACTAACCATCTAATCAAATCAGAAGTAACTAGGAAACTATTTTTGTTTTGCTTTAAAATTCAGCTTAGGTTTTTCTCCACACCAAGGGTTTTTGGTAAAACAAATCAGTGGAGGAGGTTGCTATTTGGTTTATAATTGTACCCAATCCCCAGACCTTCAGTCAGGAAAGTACGTTTTTCAGTGTAATGTGAGGATGGCTTTTGGGGATGCAAAAATGACAAGAGCCACAGTGATCTCCATCTCTGCTTTATAATCCCATTGAAGTGGGCATGGCTGATGGCATGCATTTCTATTAGAAAGTGATAATGTACTGCAACACATTTTTTCAGTTTATATTTTATCTGTTTCTCAGCAACCATATTCCCCTCTCTCAACACAGATAACCTAAATAAAATAAAAACACTAAGGTTAAACAGGGTGAAGCAAGTTAATTACTCAATTCCTACTCTATTTGACTTCTTTTTTATTTTTGAAAATGCATCCGTAGGGGTCTTCATCTGAATTTGAAATTGTGGGAGCTGAAGATAAGAGGTCTTTCCCGGACAGCAGCAGGAAATCTGTAAGTAAATATTTTCAAAAATCCTTTACAATAGGAAAAAAGGAAATGTTGCAGAACTTAGTTACTTAGGTGTGTATGATTCCGCTATACTTCTCATCATTTTCTGATAAGATTTTCCAGATAAGAATGAGGGTAGGTAGGTAGGAAGCCATCCAGGAAGAAAGCAAAATAAGGCAGCAAGTTTAATTGCACTTTACTAAACAAAAAACAGGCCCTTGCCCTGGAGGCTTGTATTCTAATATTCAGCCATGGAAGAGGCAACCAATCTATCACTTTATATACATATGACTCCCCCTCCCCCTCGAGAATGGGACACAGCTTTTATATATGGGATTCTCAAGCAATGTTTTTTTTTGTGCTTCCAATAAAATGTTGTGTCTGCCTTTGCAATAGTAAGAGATTATCAGATATAGATGAAATCTTGTAGCAATGAAAGATCGCTTAACCATCCTATCCAAACTTCCAATCCCTTTTGATCAACAGGAAAAGAGATACAGGAGCACGTGTATCTTTTTGCCCATATGGCACAAAGCTGTTGGGACAGGGGTGGGGTTTTGGGCAGAGAAAATTTGAAAGCATTAAATGCTCCATGTGTGATCTGCTCCAGACTGACCCTTTCCATAGTCGGGGCTTTTAAAAATGAGGAATAGCTTTTTTAATTTCAGGAAGTCTGTGAATGGACTGTAGGGAATATTCATAAATAAAGCATAGCCCCACCCTTTCCATTTCCTACATGTTATATTGAAAATTGTGGCAGGAAACATATTTTTATGTCAAGTTTAGTTCTTAAGATTCATTTAGTTTGGATAGCCAGGTGACAACGTGTGGAGGACCTATAGCATGCATCACATTTTTAAAATGGTCTGTGCCAGACACTCAAAAAACACAAAAGTTAAGAACCACTTGCTAGTAGAATGAATCTCTAGGTCTATGGCGGGGCCACTTCATCAGCAGTGAGATGCCACCCAAGAATACTGTAACCACACACATGATGCACATGATGCATGATTTTTCCCCACTTGGTCTCTGTTCTGTCCCAGAACAGTCTAATGAGAACTAGCTCAGAAAATGTGAAAAGAGTTAAGTGAAAAGTGTGACCAGGCATGTAGCCTGGGGGGGGCTTGAGAGGCTTCAGCCTTCAGTCCCCCCGAATTCTCAGGGTGGTCCACGGGAAGGCCTTACTGGTACATTATTTAAACTGTTATGTTTATTCATATAATGATCTGATCACCATGCTCAATATATTCCATATGCATGGGGTTATTGGGATAATGATACAAAAGGTTTGCTAGGGTAGATCTTCTCTCACTCAGACTCAGCCCCGGAATCAAAATCCTGGCTACGGCCCTGAGTGTGACCATCAGGAGGGCTTTTCCTCCTCCCTTTCTGTTCTTTTATGCAAAGCTGCATGCAGACAAGCTACTTCCTTGTCAACAGAGGACACTATGTCCCAGCTAGGACATTATTATGGCACTCCTCAGGAGACTGATCAGGTATTTTGGCTTACAGGTCCCATCCTCCATAACTATGCTAAACCATCTGGAGCATACCAGTCTGAACTTTTCTGTATCTTACCTGACACCAGTGGGAATTCACCACTCTGCCCAAACATTTTTTTAAATCAGAAAGGGAAGAGGCAATTTCTACATTACATTCTGCTTTCACCTGCTACCTGAAAATCAGCTAAAACGCATAGTGGATTAACAGTTACCCCTATGCTGTGCAATCCTGGAGTCCTTATAAGCTTTTTCAGCTTCTCTGCCAAAAAGTGCTGATTCCTCACCAAATTACAACTCCTATGATTCTGTCGCATTGAGCCATGGCTGTTAAAGTGAAGTCAAATTGCATTTAATAATAACAACAACAATGTTGGAATTGTCTGATGTGTGATCAAATGCAAATGCCAGCATTGTTTGCTGCGTATGTTATGTATCAAGTAGTAGTAGTGGTAGTAGTAATAGTAGTAAGACTACAAGCAGAGGCATAACACCGTTGCTCAGATGATTCATTGGAACCTGTGCCACAAATACCCTCTGCCTGTGACAAAGAACTGGTGGGATGACAAGCCGGAAAACGTTACAGAGAATGAACACATCAAACTCCTCTGGGACTTCCGGATTCAGACAGACAGAGTTTTGGAGCATAATACTCCTGACCTCACAATTGTGTTAAAAAAACAAAGTATGGCTCATCGATGTCAGCAGGTGACAGCAGGATTGCAGAGAAACAACTGGAAAAGCTGACACAATATGAGGATTTAAAGATTGAATTGCAAAGACTCTGGCACAAGCCAGTAAAGGTGGTCCCTGTAGTGATCGGCACACTGAGTGCAGTGCCTAAAGACCTTGGCCTTCACTTAAACACAATCAGCGCTGACAAAATTACCATCTGTCAGCTGCAGAAAGCCACCTTACTGGGGTTGCATTACTCGCCGATACATCACACAGTCCTAGACACTTGGGAAGTGTCCGATGTGTGAGCCAATACAACAGCCAGCAGAGTGTCTGCTGTGGACTCATCTTGTTGTGATTCTAATAATAATAATAATAATAATAATAATAACAACAACAACAGCAACTTTATTTCTAGACCGCCCTCTCTACCCAGAAGGACTCAGGGCAGTGTACACATAAAAAGGCAAACATTCAATGCCTCAAAATATGTACAGACACATATTAAAAAATACAAAATAATGGAGAGTAACATAGAAAATTTACAACTCATACTGTGTAGATGCACATTCAGTTACATTTTAAAGTCATTTTTACCTTTTTAAACATTTAGGGGCAAATAAGATGCAGGGAGGGCCAAATTGCTGTATTTTGTGGCATGCTCAAACCATTTGATGGCTGGAGGACTAAAAAAATTAACTGAAATGTTTTTTTAATTGTACGGAAACACAGAGCTTTGCAGGACTTTAATTGTGATAGGCCTTCATCTTTCACTCCTACATCCTAGCTGGTTTGTAACAAGGCACAACCCTCCTTATCCTAGCTAGCATTTCCCCCCAGAGCCAAACCCCACCTATTTCCACTCTTTTGTGGGGATATTTCCAAATAAAAGGGGTAATCCTAGCTCACTTATTCTAGCCCAGTAACAGAACATGTCTCTTCATGTATGGATGCTGAGCCAGCATGGGCAAGGCTGGAGAAATAGAAAGCTAAAGAAAACAGCCATATGTTACATAAAAGTAAATTGTGTCTCCTTTTTCAGATTTGGGGAAGGTGTGGAACAGGCAAAGCGTCAGTGTTTGAGGAAGTAGGTGGGGCACACAGCCATGCGTATGCCAGGCTCATAATGAAGGGTGTTGTATTCTCAAGTAGTTGGTAGACCATTCTTTGCTTATAGAAACAGCTTTCTGGGGTTTAAGCAGGTGAAGGGTCTTTCACCTTTTTAAGACATATCTGCACTATGCCAGAGAACATGACACCTGTGTTATGCCAACTAGGATGATTCTTGAGCTCATGTGACTGTGGGTCTTGCTCACCAATACTTCACTGTGGCAAGAATAGAGCAATAATTATTCTATTTTGATACATCATGCGTGCCTGTATGTGCCTCCGAGTTGCCTGTTGGCGTATGGTGACACCAGCATTTCATAGGGCTTTCTTAGGCAAGGAGTACTCAGAGGTGGTTTTGGCAGTTTCTTCCTTTGAATTATAACCTGTGGTACCAGGTATTAGTTGGTAATCTCCCAACCAAGTACTAAGATCATCATCATTTGCCCCAATAACCCTTAAAAGTTTCATCTTGCACTGAACAACATTGTACTATCTGTGTGCATAACTAATCATTAACTGCTTCCTTGCATTTTAATAATTGTTTTGACTTTTAATTTTTTTTGTACACTGCTTCAAAATATTGTTTACCTATGTGACCAAATGTATTGTGTTTCTTGGTATTGTGAATGTGAATATTAATGTTATTTTAACCAATAAAAATCTTTTAAAAATATTGTTTGGGTATGTCAAGCATTGTATGGGGACTATCTAAGTTATAGAGAGTGTGTTATTTTCAGACAGTTAATATCTTTTGAATACTTTTAAGATACTTATATGTATCTGACTATTCTGTAGTTAGAAAGGAACCGCAGATTATGATGGCAGGAAGCTCAGCCAGAAGTCAGTCTGTGTCATCTTAAGGATTCCACCATTCATAATAGGACATGTCCATATTGGCTATCTGTTTCTAGAAAGATTCATAGAATCAGAAGAGACCACAAGCAAGCAATTTTCAAAGTGCAAGGGTTATAATAGCCTTTTCTTCTTAATAGCTCCAGAACATATCCCCCCCCCCTTTAAAAAAAATATAAGCATACAGGCTGGGAATGATGTCATTTGAGATCCAACACAACTTAAGAGTGCCAATTTGGGAAGGCTACTATAGAAAAACTAGTTAGAACCTGTTGGGCATACTGTTATCTGCCTCTAAAATTACTTGCAATGGGACCAAAATTGAGCAATAAAAGTGAACACCATTTTACACATCATCATTTTTCTTTTGTGTATTTCCTTTATGAATCAGCAACAAGGGAGATGGACAAAGACTGGGATTTTTATTTCATTTTTGTCTCTCTGGACACAGTTCATTGGGGGGGGATGATGGAAGTGAGGATGTAATGAGTCAGCAAGCAAGCCCTGGGTGAAATGTGGCATTTCCCCTCTTTTCACCTTCAAAGATTACTGTTGGATGGGCTGCATGTATGATGACATAAACCCTGATCTTGACTAATTCACTCTCAGGCAAGGCAAGTAGGTCTGACCTGCTTGGAGCTTTTGGCTCAGGATGGTGGCATGTGTGTCCTAGGAAACTAAGTCATTAACAAGTCATAACAGTCCAGGTCAGGTTAGCACAACCATGAGGGTTTGGCAATGTGCACGTAAGTAAAAGGGTGTGACTTCAAATGGCTCTGTGCAGGTTTGCCCAACAACCAGGGACTACTTCACAGATATAAAGGCAATGTGTGGTAGCTGCAGAGCTTCTGACAAGAAGTCTCTGTCTGTCGCAGTACTTAGGGATGAAAATCACTGTTGCCACTCCGGAGGTAAATATTGGAGCTGGGAAATGAGAGCTTTGTAGGAGAGGTGGGGAAAGGATACCATATGTGAAATGGAAAGTGGGGCACCGGTTTGTTCTCAGGTTGTGAAGGCAAGTTCCATTAAGTAGAAATGAGAAAGAGAGAATGGTGGGATGTTGACCTCACATGCTAGAAAGAGAAAGGTGCATGTCATTTCTTGTTATACAGTATTTTTAATAACTTGGTCCTTCCCTCTGGGATGGGTGAAGAGGAAAATTACTGTTGTTGTTCAGGAAAGTGATTTCCTCAATAAAAAGCTGCATAATGGCAAAGGAAAGGCACCCTGCACACAGAGGCAGTTTGGTTTGTTTACTCTATATAGTTTGTATTTGACACAGATGCTGAAAATAGATTCTGGAATGGAATCATTGGGGGTCTTGTCATGCAAGACACCCAGTTTAATTGCAAAATTCTGAATAGCAGCAGAGACAGTAATTACATATTACCCAACTTAAATGATCCCCAAAATTTGTACTATGTCCTGACCACTGTATATTGAAGGATCACAGAAAAATGTTCAGCTATCAAAAAGTGACAGTTAGATGCCTAGGCCAAACTGCTTGATTAGGAATCTGGAATGTGCCAACAGTAGTGTTCCTGGAGATTGTAGTTGTTATTGTCACCTGTGCCTTCAAGTTGTTTTTTCTTATGACAAACCTATGCTTTCTGGGGCTGAGTGTGATTCAGCTAAGGCCATCCAGTGGGTTTCCGTGGCCCAGCAATGAAATTGAACCCTGGTCTCTAGAGTTTTATATTCAAACAATTTGTTCATGGTTTCCTTATCATTAGCACTGATTATTATGTTTTTACACATTTGTGTGTGTGTGTGTCTGTGTTCTTATTATTGGATTTTAATGTAAAGAGATATACAAATATTATTAAGCAGGTAAACAGAATTGAGAAGGAATCAGGGAAGCAAAGTCTGAAAGAAACATTGGTTTGGTAATTGGTTTTTTAGAACTACAGAACATTATGTGTAAAGATGGGTGCTGAATAAGCACAGGACATCTCTATAACAGTCTTCTGTACCTGAAACCATCATACATGTTTGATTCCTACTCCCATCATCCCAAACCATTGTTTACAGTGACTGCGTGGGATGATGAATCAAAGTTCAACAAATCAAGAGAGTGCTGAATTGGGAAAAAATGCTCAAAATCAGTTAAGAAAAGTAAAATAAATGCTGGTCTTGTTTTTGGATTATTAATATAAATTCAATCTGATGCATCTTTTGATAGCTTCCTGGGCAGAACTGGACCTTTAGGTTAGTTAAAAGAGAACAGTTAGTATTTTGTACAGTTCTGGTCACCTCAGATCAAAATCAGGGCATATCTTACATGACAGAGCTATTGAAAAGTATAAACAATTGAGTAGAGGGATTTGGAGCATCCTTGTAGTGAGGAAGGTGCAAAATATTTGTAGTTTTGTATACCAGAGAGGGGAAGAAAACCACGAAGACAAGTGAGAGAGTGAAATACCAGTATAATGCACTGTATGCCTAATGTGAAACATGAATTGCTTTTTAAAAGGAGCAAATAAATGTTAGATATGAAGGCAGCCAACCTCTTCTATTCAGTACCAACTCACCCCCAAATACGTTGGCTCAGTTCAAATGACATCAGTATTATCATCATTATTATCATTATTTAAAGCAAGGCAGAAATAAAATATCTCAAGACAAAGCCTAGTTTTGATGAAGCAACAGGTGCCAAGTGACTTTTTCTGCTGATAGGGAAGGCTGCCTGATGGTTTTTTTCTTCCTCTCTCTACTTGAAAGTGTCTGACTGTTTGGTGTCTTTGGCAGGGTATAGATCCAGTTCCCAACGAAGACGCCAACCTTATGCTCCACCTTCAGCGCTTGGAAAGCACTCTTAGCCTCTTTGCCGAGGAGTCCGATAAAACACAGCTCTTTGCCCATCTGGGCCGCATGGCTTTGGAGTTCAACCGCCTGGCCTCCAAAGTGCACAAGAATGAACAGCGGACGTCCATTCTTCAGGTCCGAAGCCTTCTGGTAGTTGTGCCTTGTTTGTTTGCCTCCTAGTTTTCTGAGGCCCCTTTTCTTTGCCTCGAATGTTTCCTTTTCCTCCAAACCCAACTGAGGGGCCCAACAAGTGTGAAATGGAAAATGGGTACAGTGTTTTCTGTGGGAAATACTTAATATAGTCATTGTACTAACTTGAACATGTTTAGCCTTATCTGATTTGGAAGCTAAACAGGCCTGATTAGTAACTTAATGGGAAAACCACTCGAAATCTCACAGAAAATAACTGTACCGAAAAACCTGCCTTTTTAAGGATTTGACAGTACTGTTCTAGATGAACCAATGCTTTGACTCAGCATGTATGAGTCAAAGAATTGTGACCCATCGTGACTTAAATACACTAAGAACTGAAGCTGATTTAATTGTTCTCAGTGGATTTGTAGTGGCCAGAGCAACACCGGATAACAGTAACTAAGTCTTGTTTCATAGAATCATAGAATAAAAGAGTTGGAAGAGACCACATAGGCCATCTAGTCCAACCCTCTGCCATGCTTAGCCTTATCTGATTTGGAAGACATGATCATCAAGTTTGCAGATGACACCAAATTGGGAGGGGCAGCCAATTTGGTGCTCCAGAAGACAGGAGCAGAAGCCAAAACAGTATTAACAGATTAGAGAGATAGGCCAAAACTACCAAAATGAAGTTCAGCAGGGACAACTGCAAGACACTCCACCTAGGCAGAAAAAAATGAAATGCAAAGCTGCAAAATGGGAGAGGCCTGGTTTGACAGCAGTACGTGTGAAAAAGATCTTGGAGTCCTTGTGGACAACAAGTTAAACATGAGTCAACAATGTCATGTGGCAGCAAAAGAAAAAAGCCCATGAGATTGTGACCTGCATAAAAAGGAGTATAGTGTCTAGATCCAGGGAAGTCATACTACCCCTCTATTCTGCCTTGGTCAGACCACACCTGGAATACTGTGTCCAATTCTGGGCACCACAATTGAAGGGAGATGTTGACAAGCTGGAATGTGTTCAGAGGAGGACAACTAAAATGATCAAGGGTCTGGAGACCAAGCCCTATGAGGAGTGACTTAAAGAGCTGGGCATGCATAAATATGATGGCCATGTATGTGAGGGGAAGTCTTAGGGAGGAAGGAGCAAGCTTGTTTTCTTCTACCCTTGAAACTAGGATGTGGAACAAAGGTTTCAAACTACATAAAAGGAGATTCCACTTGAACATGAGGAAGAACTTCCTGACTGTGATAGCTGTTCAGCAGTGGAACTCTCTGCCCCGGTGTGTGGTGGCGGCTCCTCCTTTGGAGGCTTTTAAACAGGCTGGATAGCCATCTGTCAGGGGTGCTTTGAATGCGATTTTCTTGCTTCTTGGCAGAATAGGGTTGGACTGGATGGCCCACAAGATCTCTTCCAACTCTAGGGTTCTATGATTCTATGCAGGAAAAGTACAATCAAAGTTCCCTGAAAGAAGACTATCCAGCCAATGTTTAGAAGCCTCCACGAAATATGTGTTCCTCATCTTGCCATCATCAGTGTCAATATTCCCTAAAGCCATCAATGATTTGAAAAAGATGGGAATATCTGTCAACAGTCAGATTTTTAAAACCTCAGTTTTTCCATCTCAGATATAAGGATCAGTTCTATTAAAAAAGAGCAAACCAGATAAAATTATTGCCCCATTTGCATCAGCAGATTCAGTTGGTACATTCATTCCCAGCATGCAGAGACCCCTGTAGTATCTTTCATCCCTGTTGGGGATTGAAGATGTGGGGTTTGTCAAAAAGGAGGTGATCATCCTAATTTAGTAATGACAAAATTGAATACAATAGGATAAGCACTCAACACCCTGGGTCTAGATGGGATAATCTGTCTGGTTTTGTTTCTTTAGAGATTTTTAAATCTCTCATTTTTTCCATCTAGCATAGGAGAAAGATATCGAAAATAATCTGAAACAAAATTCTCACCCATCTCTGCTTTTGAAAACAGTCCTGCACTAGTACTAACTTCACAAGAGCTGTTGTCAATGCAAACAAATACTATTGGTATCTATGTTCCTGAAACCTCACTTTACTTATTATTCAAGTATCCCTCATTTCTAACAAAGGTATGACACATACCACGGTGATGTAGATTTCTAAAGCATCAGATATATCCCTGAGGACATACAGTAATCACTAAAAGCTCTGAGAAAGGAGGAAGAATTTTTCCCTGAACTAGTCATTGTGTAATTGATCCTCTACCTGGAGGTGGGGGCTTCCAGACAGGCTCTATATCCCAGGATCTCATCTCATGTTTTCTTTTTTTATATATATAAATTATTTTTATTGATGAGACATATAATACAGACGTACACGGTAACTAACATTGACATTGAACATACACAACATATACACTAACATCCCTTCCTCTCCCCCTTCCCCGGACCCAACATTGGTTGGTCTCCTCATTCATACTGACAAGGGTATATACAACAACATTATACCTAAAATACCTCCACCCCAACATTAAACATAAAGTTTCCACTTCCCAGTCGCTCATGTTTTCTGTTTATCCCAGATTATGTGGCAGTGCTGACTCATATAATCCAGTTTAGAGCAGAAAACCTGGGATTACGTCCTGGGATATAGGGCCTGTCTGAAAGGGCCCTAAGGGAATCCATGACAAGGCAGAAACAAATGTCCCTTCTCTGGAAGGGATGCCCATTCCCTCCGAATGTTGAATTGCAGCTTCCAGCCTCTCTCCTCATAGATTGTGCTTCTTAAAGCAGTTCAACAGCATCTGGAGGGATGCAGAATCCTCACCCGTATAATAGAGAAAATCAGTGTGGGATAACAGCTGCTGTCAGACTAGGAACACTTAAAGTATTAACTGGATGAGTGAGCAAGTCAGGTTACCCCAGCTTGGCCTATCTGACAAAATTGGGGTGAGGATAAATAGTATTTTGTGTTCCCTAGAGGATATACTTTCAGCTCAAGGAAGGAACACAATTTTGGCATAGCTGTCTAAAGAAAGTGAAATTCAGATTGGAAGATTAAAATAAAGCAGGGGTTTTTTTTCATGAAAGCAGTGGGCAATCTTTTGCTAGAAACATCATGGTCCAATGGACCTTGGCAAACATGACCGAACATTTATTATTATTGGTGTCTTTTTTTAAAAAAAAAACATAGGCGTTGTGTGAACAGTTACGGAATGAGAATGAGGAGCTGAGAACTAAGCTGGAAAAGGAACTGGAGCAAAGGAACCAGATCTCTGAGAAGCTGAGGTGAGTATACATCAGGTGTGAAAGGAGTCCATAGACAAGTGGGTGTGCTGGGCAGTCGGCTAAATTGCCAATTTCATGGTTTTCCAGTGTGTATCTGTTGCACAACTAGTACAATGTTTTCATAGTCATTGGCCACAACAGTTTAGACATTTTGTGAGTTTTCACCTATAGAAATAACTTTTTGTAATTGATGCTAGAAGTGTGCTACCTTGGTGGAAGGTCCTCCTGCCCCTTGATGGTAGCCATAACATCCTTGTAGCTTTACCGCCACCCTGAACTGCCACCAGTCATTTGAAGGATCTGGAAGAAAGTTCATCTGTTCTTTATAAAGAGAATTCTGGCAATCAGTTTTTCCTGTTGAGGAACAAAAGGGGTGGCGGTATTTCCCGAAAAATAGCAAAAATAGTGGGAATCCCCAGATAAGGATGAAGGGAATTTCCACACATTGGATGTCCCCAGGTGAAGCCCAAAGCGGAGCCAGAGTTCTTTCTATAAAAGAACATAAAAGAAGGCCTTGCTAGATAAAACTCCTAAAAGACAGTTGCAGAGAAATTTTACACTTTGACCTCTGCATGGCCCGAGGAAGTGTCTCAACATGCTGAGCTTCACAAAAGGATTCAGTAATATTGATGGTGGCTAGCTTTAGGCACCTCATCACTCAGTGACTCATACTTTCACGCTTTTCCTTGCCTGAAACAAAGTTCTTTTTTGAGAGGGAGTCACAAAGATCTCACTGGGAGTAGTGAGAGGTGATCTCGGGCTTTTTAAAAATAGAGGGATATGCCCATGTACTCTCCCTGCCAAAATAAATAAAATACTTATTTGTCTATACTTACACGTGCTGTGTGAGATGTATTTAGAAAATAGAGTGTTAGAGATTCCCACTAGAAAAGCAGTTTCAGTGTGTGTGTGTGTGTGTGTAGAACTGCTAAAACAACAAGAAATGCCTGCCTTTGGAGGCTGCAGCTTGGTGCTCATGAAGACTTTTGGCCTTTGGCTCTCAAGTTTACAAATAATGGTACTCTGTTTACATTAAGGGCATTAATAACCTCTGTAGGAATAGTCAAGCTTCTCAGGCCAGGTCACATTCTGCTTTGTTTTTATTTATTCCAGTCAAAACCTTGCCAGGTTGCACTTGCATTCACCTCTCCAGGCTCATAATCCAAAATAGGAATGACCAGATTTCACAGCTTGGTTTCTGCCATGTCTGAGTACTGGTAAATTATGATTAAAACAAAAACTGAAATTAAAATTTCAGCCATCCATAGCAGTTGGCTAATTTGCTTCTTTAGTTGTTCAGAATTGGTAGCTACTGATTTATAATGTGAACCAAAATAAAATGTTTACCCATTCACGATCAGGATTCTCCCGAGATGATCATGCATTCTAAAAACAAGTGGCATATCAAGAACAAGACCCAGTTCTCAAGGGAGCGTTTTGACTGCAAACAGAGGGGGGAAACATTTATTTTCATACTGTACTGACTTCACAGTGTGCCTTGAAAGCTAGCATAATTATTTTTGTACTTGCGAATTGGATTAAAAAGAATGTCAATACAATGTGTCGATTGTATTTTGGATTTAATGTGAATCTTACTATTCTTGTGACATGCCCCCTCTAGAGGCCTTCAGTTCAAATTGCATGGTTTTTGAGCAGCTGCTGATGTGGCTTCAGGATGCAAGCACAGGCTTGTCCATTTCGGCTGAACCTCAATCTCTCCCTGCTGGCCAGATACTGATAGACCCCATATGCGTTTTCACATGCCTCCCAAACATGGGCGGGTAGCCGGATGGCCGGTTTCAGACCACAGCTGGATCCAGCCCATTGGCGGCAGTGGGGAATTTATGAGGCTCCCCTTTCTGTTCCTGGCACCTTTTCCTTTTTTCCCTTCAAGGACCCTGGGTTTCAGCAATGGGGTTAAGAAAGCAGATACAGCTTGCATAATGATACAGAAAAGGGGAGGAGGGGCCATGATTGGCTGCCATGTTGTCCCATTATGGACGGGAAAATGTGACGGCTGGGCCCTTGCCATTACGGCCATGCGGTAGAGCCGAAAAAGCCGGATTGGCCAAAGGAAAATGGCTAAAACAGATCCACGCATAACCCTAATAGGCAAGTCTCAAGAAAGAGGCAATGTGGTTCTTTTGTTCTTTGTTGAATTCTGCCAAAAAGGTAGAATATACAACATTTTGGCATAAATGGGCATGCCTGCTCTAGCCTTGTCTTTAGATCAGAACTGTGCTAATCCGTTTTGGAGAAAAGGTTCACAGGGACAATAAAAAAGTACTTTTCATCGGTGTAGTTACACTTCACAGTGGAACAAATTGAGAGACTTGCTGGATCTGAACAAAAGCCCCCCTATTCCACCTTCCTCTTACAAATAGTGGCTAACTTGGTGCATTTTGGGAAGCCCACAAGCCTTACCTATCTGTCACAGTTCCACCAGCAGGGATAAGCAGCCTCTGATCTCTGGGATGAAATGTAGCCATCATGGCTCATAGCAACTGATTATCCATATCATCCAAGATTTTTTTTTCCCACTAAGCTTCATAGGGAATAATTTCACCTGGGTTTTGAAGTTGATCATATTCTGGCTGCTGTGTCCATGCTGTTGTCTTTCCACATCAAACCAGAAGGATAAATTCTTCTCCATAACGCTCAATTTGATCTGTTGTTATTTTCCAATGTAGATGTGAGAACCTGGAGCTCAGGAAGATGGTGATGATGGGCAACAAAGAAGGAACGAAAGCAGAAGGCATTGAGTTTGCAGGACAACAGCAGGTAGTGGAATTTCCTGCTAGATTAGATTGAACTAAGCCAAGATTCCTGACCTGCAGTTTTTGCAGAATGAATGTCTGAGAACAGAGCTCAGTAATTAACTGACCCATTTTATTTCTTTGCTCAATGCACATTTTCATATGCCTCTAACAGGACAACAGTGTACACACCTGTTATTTTTGTTCATTAACCATTGGGATTTTTCACTCTCCTCTGCTGTTTGTGATGCAGATTGTTTGAAAGGGCATTCGTCTCTAACCGAGAAAGCCCTAGATGAACTGGTCTGTATTTCCTGTCACCTCAGGCATGTAGCCTAGATCAGTGTTTCCCAACCTTTTTTGAGCCGCGGCACACTTTTAACATTAAAAAATTTCGGGGGCACACCACCAACCAAAATGACACTCTAACACAGTAAAGAACGGCTGGGGGATGGTGGCCTGCTGGGAGCAGCTGCTGGGAATGCCAAAGCCGGGGAGGGGGCAGAGCCAGGCTGCGCCATGCCCCACCCCCTACCCCCGGCTTCACCTCTCCCAGCAGCAGCTCCAGCCTTGAGGGGGGCAGTGCCAAGCCAGCGGTGCAAGCACTGTCCCCCTCAAGGCTGGAGCAGCTGCTGGGAGTGCCGAAGCCGGGGGAGGGGGCAGAGCCAGGCTGCGTCATACCCCGCCCCCTCCCCCCACCTTCAGCTCTCCTACAGAGGAGGAGCATGAGCGGTGGACGGGCTTCAGTGGGTGGGGCTCCTCCTCCACGCGGCTTCAGCGAGCGAGGGGCAAGAGTCATGGTGGGAGTCATGGCGGATTGGAGGCTGGCTGGGGAAACGGCCGAAAGAGGCGGCGCCCCGGTCCCTTCTTTTTCTTCGCCACTGCCTGGCCCTTCCTCCTCCCCCAAGCAGCAGGAGTTCGGCAGGAGGGGGGAGGAAGGGGGGCAGAGAGCTTTTCTCGTGGCACAGCAAGAGGTCCGTCACGGCACACTAGTGTGCCACGGCACACTGGTTGAGAAAGACTGGCCTAGATTGATGGGACTTGTATTCCAGTCCAGCTAAGGAATATCATATTGGGGCAAGGCTTGTGAAGAGTTTTAGATGCTAGGTTTGGCCAGGAGATGGCATGAGAGGGATGGCTGTCAGACAGAAGCATCTTCCTTGTTTTAAAGGACCATTTTCTGTTTCTGCTTTTCAGAAGGGGGCAGCAGAGGAGAAAGTGACAGGGAAAAGCATGTTGGGGACAAGTGAGAAGAAAGTAAAGATACTCGAGCACCAGCGCAATGAGGTAAGCTAGACATTTTGGCTGTTGTATGACAGCCTGCATTAGGAAGTTCCTTAATTTTGCCGTAAAGGAGAGGAGTCTTTGTTTCTCCGAATCTTCTGAACTCCACCTCCCACCAGCACTAGCCAACCCTAAGTAATGGCAAGGGATTGCATGAATCCTTAAATATGGCTGGGCTGCAGGTTCTCTTGTTTTATTGGATCATACATCTTCTCCATGTATCTCAACTGGCAACCAACAGTGGCTTTACAGGATCTTAAGCCTTTGTAGTTATGGAATCAGAGTCATCTGGGTTTGAAGCAGGTGCAGTATTACCAAGCTGCATTTGCTCTTTCTGCTGAAGGGTAGGCCAAAACAGACTAACTATTGCTACTGTCCATTTTATCGAAGTAGTTAAAGCTCAAATGCAGTTGCCAGTGATATAGAATTAACTATCAGGCCAGAACAGAGGTGGGAAAGTTTTGGTACTTCTGGGATTTTGGACTTTTTGCCCTAAAGTCCTACCCAGCATGGCCAGGGATAAACAATTATGAAATTTGAAGTCCCAAATTTTTGTCAGACAGTGCTGACAAAAATTTTCTTTAGAGACTGCATTAATAAGTCTCTAAATGTAAACAGGCTAACTCTGTGAATTCTTTCTAGCTATTGGAAGTGAATAAGCAGTGGGACCAGCATTTCAGATCGATGAAGCATCAATATGAGCAGAAGGTAATGGATTTCAAGTATGTTGACAAAGATGGATTTATAGATAGCTTTTATTCCACCTCGTCAAACATGAGAATATTGCTTTGTCATTATTGTTGGAAGGAAAAAATGTCAATGGTCATATTGTTAGAGGAAAATTCCACAAGCTTCTTTGGTGCTGTTTTTATCCCAATTGGGTTTTCTTCTGTAACCTCATACAAAAAGCATATTTATTCAAAATAGAAACAGTTTCATTATGAAAAAATCATTGTGGTTATGCTCATGAACTTACCCGCAGATATCTCTTTAATATGCACCCAACACACTAAGCTATACATGTCTAAGCTAGATAGATCTAGAGTAACTCACTTAACTAGGTTCCAAGCTATTAAGAGTTTAAAAGAGTTTATCTGAAAAATTACTTTCACTCTAACAACTCTGCCCATAAAATAAGATCTATCTTACGGTATTTAAAAAAAGTGCCTACTGTTAAAGTCATTGTGCTTGGGAAATAATAATAATAATAATAATAATAATACAACTTCATTTATAGACTGCCCTATTTCCCCAAAGGGACTCAGGGCAGTTTCCAATAAATATGACAAACATTCAATGCCAAAAGAAAACCATACAAACAATTTACGTCAGGACAAGGTACATTACACAATATAGAACAACCTAACTAACATAATAAACAAATAGCAAAAAATAATAATCATAAAATACAAAATGCTATATTCAAGGCCTTCTTGGTGCTAACTGAGTCTTTTCCAGTAGACCATGGTGGGAATCCTACTGCATACAATAGGTAAAGTGCTTATTGAATCAGAGATTGTCTCAGTTTGAAACAGGTGAAGCCTCGTGACTTCTCTGCCAAACTGTAATAAACAAAAAAAGAGAGAAGCGGTGATTTTGCCTTAAAACCAGATACAGATAGCACCTTGTTTTTTCTGTAGAAAACCCAAAGTGGGGAGGTTTACAAAACTTCCAAATTTGATTTCTGTGGACTTTGAGTTGTTGATATTGATCCTGACACTAAAAAATTGGCTCTTAGAGCACAGCAGCTTGCTACTCATGATGTATGCATACAACTTGCACCTTCTACTGTAGCATTTAGGTCAGTGGTTCCCAAAGTGGGTGGTATCACCCCTGGTGGGCAGTGGGGTGATCGGGGGGGGGGCACTGGAAGGCTCAGGAGAATTTAGGGGGCGGTGGGGGCAGTGGCGTGAGCCAGGAGACAGGCTATCATCCATCTGTGTGTGTGTGTGTGTCTCTCTCTCTATCTCTTCCTCCTGCTGCTCCCTCCTCTCGCCAAGCAAGGGATAATAATAATAATACCTTTGGGGTTCCCTTCTAACTGGTTGGGTCTTATAACAATAATAATAAGGTCCTTCAACATATTTAGTGGAACATGGATTCAGTGGGGTAACCAATTTATTAACAAAAAAAGAAACCAATTGCAAAATAGTCAATCGCGATGATTTGCGATTACTGTGGACAAAAATAGAGCCGAGGATTGCTAGATTGGTAGCAGCATACCAGGTTCATCCTTCTCATTAAGATGATTTTGAATGTTTTAACTTTTTTTGTATTACCTTTCTATTCAAAGTTCAATGAATAGTTTCATAATTTCAAACTTCAATGTTTCTAATTTACAACTTTATTATATTTTATGAAAAAGGTAGAAATATTAATACATATCTTTCTGTTTAATTGCTATTAAAATTAAAAAAAATAATTTCTAGGGGGGCGGTGAGTAAAAAAATTTCTGGAAAGGGGGCGGTAGGCGAAAAAAGGTTGGAAAACACTGATTTAGGTGGAGTTTGAAAAACCTTCCTTGCCATTCTGCCTTTGATTCATACTCTAGCTTATGTTGGCAGAGAAGCCTCACCAAGCAGTTCTGAGCACCTGTTCAGGTGGCAGCACCATTAGTGATATTTTGTCATTCATTTCTTTTCGTATTTCCCATATGGAAATAAAGCTGTTTTTACATTCTTGAATTATTTTATCTTCCTGGCAGATAACAGATCTACGGCAAAAGCTTGTAGACTCCCAGAAGGCTGGGGGTGAAATGGAAGCTGAGCGTGAGCAGAAGCAGAGGGATTTTGACCGCAAGCTTCTCCTAGCAAAATCCAAGATTGAAGAGGAGGAGGTGAATCTCTCAGACAATCAGGATTACACCTCAATCGGGGAGCACATTAGGATCTTTTCCTTTTTAATATAGCTGGCTGTGTCTAATTATGGGAGCTGTAGTCCAACACATCTGAAGGACACTAGATTGGGGAAGACTAGTGTAAAACAGGAAATCAAGTTTAAACTAGTCTGGCAGGATGTTAACTTTGTGTGGCTGAGGGCCACAAGAAAACAGCTGACCTCAACTCTCTGAATGCACATGTAACACTGCGTTGACTTTTATGTATCTGCCCATCCCTTAGGCAGAAAAGGAGAGGCTTAGTGCAGAGGTAAAGGACCTGAAACAGAGAGTGAAGTTGCTTCAGGATCAACTGACTCCAATCACCAGACAGAAAGAGTACCAGGAGAAGGAGATTCTCCGGCTAAATAAAGTGAGTGATCTTTGGAAAACGTGTACTTTCCAGATGCAGCTACTCTGTAATGTCACATTATTGCCCCATGTGTTATGGGCTTTCCTAATAGAATGGGCATTGCTGTAGATGTGTGTATCTATGCATCACACTGCTCTTATTGCTGTTTACCTGAAACACGGTTGCTTTGATTCTTTCATCTACCCCTGTCTCCAGGCCTTAGAAGAAGCCCTGGCCTTCCAGGCCTCTGCTCCCCCTCCATCTGCATTCAACAGTCCCACTGACACTTCCATAAATATCCGGCAGCAGGAAGTGATGACTCAGAATGACCTCCTGAAGCAACAGGTATGAAAGATTTTATAAAACCAGAACCACTCTCACTTTGGAACCACTTGTGAGCCAAAATTATTACATAGCACAAGGTGTCCTTTCCTCATACATCAGCAGCAAATTGTGGCATACTTTAGGGCTTGCTAGTTTGCTCTAGATTCCAATGTATATTCTTCTTTTACCAGGTGAAGATCTTTGAGGAGGACTTCCAGCGGGAGCGGAGCGATAGGGAGAGGATGAATGAGGAGAAGGAGGAGCTGAAGCGACAGGTGGAGAAGTTTCAGAAGCAGTTGGTGCTTACCAACAATCAGGTAGGAGGCAAAGAAAACTTTGCACATGTTGAAGGTGACAGTGCATTTGCTTAGACCCTCTGAGAGGAGTCCCCAAATTATTATTCTTGTCAAACTCCTTCCGGCTAACAGAGTCATACCCTTCTGAATCACCATGCCTCTTCTTTCTTTTTTATCTTTGCCATCCATCATTTCTTCCTCCTTTCAAGGACTGCCATACTGCCCTCTCTTTTCTTTCTTAATTTTCCAGACTGGTTTTCATTAATCTCCTCTAGGTCTAACCTAGAGGACAATAATACTATGTAATAACATTTTAAAAATCTGTTCCTGTGTTGTTGAAGGCTTTCATGGTCAGAATCATTGAGTTGCTGTGAGTTTTCCAAGCTGTATAGCCATGTTTCAGAAGCATTCTGGAATGCTTCTGGAACATGGCCATACAACCCAGAGGACTTACAGCAACTCAGTTTCTGTTCCTGGTTTGAAAGTGTTATTCCTGTTTAATTGTGTGGTACTTACTTTGAAAGTAGTTGCTATACTTTAGAAACGTCATTTTTGTGACTGCCACAAACTATGTTGAATTGGTTGAAACTTGATGAGATATTCATTGAAAAACTATATCAAGTTTAATAAACACTTTTCCCGTGCTTTTATGATAGAACCAATTAGGAAATGGCATTTATAACCCAGGAACAAAAAATGAATATATGCCATCAAGTAGTTACCATCTGCTCACCCACAGAAAACCATATTTCATAATCTGGAGCTGATGTGGTCTGTCCAATGCAATTTTCTGAATCAGCACCCCTAAGTAACCCAAGAAACAGGCCTAGAAATGAAGACACCAAGGCACCAAGGGGGGGGGGGGGGAGGAGAAGCAGCAGTCAGGAGGCTTGTTATTGTGCCTTCTGTAGGTAGGCCTTCAGTCTCTCCCTTCCCGACATCCCCGTTGCCTTGGCACTATAAGAGGGTTTTGCGAGACCAGTCGCTCTCATTGCACCGGTGCAGTAAGGGTGAGGCTGTGGACCATATTTTGGTTCTTGGGGAACCACTGATCTATAGCCAGGTCCAGTACAGTAAAAATACTCCAGCATATTTGAATACAGTGTTTGCAGCTGGTCTATTTGGATTTGTTTGTCTATGTCACTAGTGAGCAGGGGAGAGACAAAATGAGTGTGAGAAACTCTTTTACCTGTTCCCTTATCTCTTTCATTATCTCCGTGGTAGCTGAGGACCTTTAAAGAGGACTACCAGAAAGAGAAGGAAGAGAAGGACAAGTACAAGAAAATGCTAAAGCAACACAAGCAGGTACTGAATTGTGATTCTAGGATGGAGCACTCAATATTTCAACAATGCTAAAAGTGTGGCTTGATCATACAAAGCGTATGCTATGGCCCAGTGAATTTGGTGTTAGAAGTAGTACCGAAAGTATGAAGCTGAAATTTATTTGTATTACTTTGAGTGGCTTAATTTGGCCAGTTCATGCTAAGGGTGGCTAGATGCTATATTTTCTAGTCCAGCTCACTTCTGTAGGCATTTATCACAATACAGTTCTTTCCTGTTTCTCAATTAATTGCATGAAAACATGTATTGAATTGTGCATTAGAAATTATGAAGGCTACATTGTGCCAGTTGGCAGCATCTTTGTATAACTGGCAGCATCTTTGTATTCTTTTTGTAAAAGGCAAATTGAATCTATGCAGTACCTTGGTGGTTTAATCTGGATCGGTATGCCAAGGGATCTTGTGACACCTTAGACTCTGAGAGAAAAAGTTGGTAGCATACGTTTTCAAACAGATAAGAGAGGAAGTTCTCGTAGCTCAGGTTATGCTTCTCCTATTTGCTCTAGATAGGCAGAAAAAGAAAGACCTTCCCAATTCCCCATCTAAGGAATCTACCCCTACAAGTCCAGTCTTTTCCCTGGGCCAGCCAAAAGCAGAGTGGATTACTCAGCCTCTGAAACTGAAGAGGTTCCCCAATTCACACAAAGGCTGCCCCATAAAAGAAAGACTGGCAGGAAAAGACGTTCATCCTTTGTCTGCTAGAACTAGATAATGTATCACAGGTTTAAAAAAACACGTGTTCCTTTTTGTAGACTAAGTCTGTTTCATCATAGAATCATAGAGTTGGAAGAGACCTTGTGGGCCATGCAGTCCAACCCCCTGCCCAGAAATCCCATTCAAAGCACCCCCGACAGATGGCCATCCAGCCTCTGCTTAAAAGCCTCCAAAGAAGGCGCCCCCACCACGTCAGGTGAAGCTGTAGCAATCTGTAGAATTGGAGCAATCTAGGAGAGGGAAGGCAGTTCTTCAGCTTCAATATTACCTTTTTGGTGTAACTGAAAATAGAGCTGCTTTTGGCGCCAGAGGAGGTCTACTCTACTGCCTTTTGATAAGTAGAGCAGAACCCCTTCCTTTCTTAGTTTCTTCTTTCACTTGGCAGGCATGAAATTGAAATACAGCTAAGGATAGTATAGCATTTGTTATGCTCTGTGGACTTATGCTCTGTGACTTCAAGTCAGCATAATCTTCCTTCCTGTGCCATGAGACTCTGTGGAGTTTGATTTCTTACCTTTCCAGTCCTGGAGTGTCTGATGTGCTTGCATCCATTTCAGCTTCCTGCTTTCTCACTTGCAGCATTCTGGTGACAGACTCAACCCAGACAACCCACAGCCAGCACCAGTGGCCCCAGTCTGCCCCATGTACCAGTTCCAGTACAGCCCTCCAGCCCAAGCACACCTGTATCGTGGTTACGAGGACTGGCAACAAATCAGATACCCGCCATCAGCCTTGGCCAGTGAACAGCCTCTAATTCAGAATTATCACCGTTTTCCTCCTGTAAGTCAATGAAAAGGCACTGGGGCTGAGGGAAGCCTTTTGGGAACTAGAAGCAATTGCTAGAGTACCTTCCCTTGAACTATTCCCCCCATCCCAGAGACTTTAGGTTTGGGGCAGCAGGGAACGGGATCCTCAAAATGAGTCCCAGTTAGATCACTCACAGTAGTTTCTCTTGTTTGTTCACTATTGCAATTTTAAAGTATACAGGATCTCTGATTTTTGATTCTTACTATCTCTTTCCTCCTCCCCTGCAGCCAGAATATAATTGGTACTCACAAGCAGTGGATGGCGTGAAGCAGTTCCCCAAAGATTCAGGTACGGAAAGATTTCCAACTCTTTTTGAGGAAGTTGCTGAGGCTCAGGATGACTCTTAAGTCTTCATTGTGCAGTCCTTGAAGGGTTCGTACATGTGCTGTAGTATTCACATGGCATCATTGGCTATTCCATGGGATAGCTATATCTATGCGTACATGTTCACCAGAAGGATGGTTTCCATTGCATGGAGAACATTCAATGCAATCACTGCAACATATCAGTGCTGGTTTCCCAAAGGCAACATGCAGAAGTTACTTGAAAGAGGCTTCTCATTCTTTCAGGAAGTTTGCCCAGAACAAACAGCAGCAATGAGATGGGTTAATTGAAGATTCCTGTCTTCACTGACATACAGTGTCTTGTGTACATTTGTCTTATGTACATAATTTGTAAAAATTTACTTCATGGGTAAATACAGATACCTAAGATTGAGCATTCAAAAGAGGTAAAGAGACATGTCTTTGAACGTTCCCTCCTGCTGTGCTTTTTGCATTTCCATCACTTGGCTCCAGAATTATGCTCCAACAGAAAGGGGTCTTCCATGACAGCTCTTTGTATTGTCACTCCACAGTCCCACCAATAATACACTGAGGGTGATTGAAAGAAGTTTCCAAACAAGCAAAGGCACCTTCAATTAATGGTGTCCTTTTATCCAATATTTGTGTGTCAAGGGGATATTTGATCATAAGACCCATCAGCACTTGAATCTGAGGATTAGAAAAGCAGGCTCATTGCACCTCAGTTAATACCTTTTGAATGA
The DNA here is from genome assembly GCA_030556195.1 of Anolis apletophallus. NCBI lineage: Eukaryota > Metazoa > Chordata > Lepidosauria > Squamata > Anolidae > Anolis > Anolis apletophallus. The sequence goes on from JARBWK010000001.1 coordinate 71,751,721, forward strand.
ATGAATGAGACTTTCTTTCTATCCTGCCCTATCTCCCCAGTGGGGACTCAGGGCAGCTTACAAAATAAAGGTAAAGGTTTCCCCATGACATTAAGTCTAGTTGAGTCCAACTCTTGGGGGGGAGGGTGCTCATCTCAATTTCTAAGCCAAAGAGCTGGTGTTGTCCATAGACACCTCCAGGGTCATGTGGCCAGCATGACTGCATGGCGTGCCATTACTTTCCAACCGGAGCGATACCTATTGATCTACTCAAATTTGCATGTTTTCAAACTGCTAGGTTTGCAGAAGCTGGGGCTAACGACGGCAGACAATTGAATACACACCAACAAATTCACATCATAACAATTTCATATTTAACAGACATAAGGGCAGACCACTCTTCGCAGCCTTTATTGACTTCTCAGCTGCGTTTGACAGCATTAACAGAGACATTCTCTGGGAAAAATTGGAATCCCGGTTGGATCGATCGCAGACTACTAGCCCTGATTCAGAACCTCCACTCCGATAATGTCATCCAGATTAGAACAGGCGCAAAACACGTGCTCACCAACAAAGTTAAAATAGCTAAGGGTGTCAGACAAGGTTGCATTTTAGCACCTATATTGTTTAACTTATTTATTAGTGACCTTCCTGACTTCCTAAATGAGAATTCCCTCCATAGGCCCAAAATAGGGCCTCGCCCTCTCAATACCCTTCTTTACGCGGATGATCTTGTCATCATTGCTTTCTCCCAGGTAGGCTTGAGAAGGGCGTTGAGGAAACTCAACACATACGCCAGTGCAAATGACCTGACAATCAACAAAAACAAATCAAAAGTGATGAGATTTGCTAGGAGAGACAGGAAGCACAAGTGGTCTCTTGGACAGGAGGCAATCGAACAAGTTAAAAAGTATACTTACCTTGGGGTCACCTTCTCTGCTAACGGGTCATGGGTGGATCATATGCATGCACTTTCCATCAAGGCTAACCTCAGGCTTTCTCAGCTTACCAGGTTAATTAACCGCCACTACCCGGGATCCCTTCTGCCAATTCTCAAAGTCTATGCCGCCAAGGTTTTGTCTCTCTTGTTGTATGGCGCAGAAATTTGGGGCCTGACCAATGTCACCCCTATTGAGCGCACCCAGACTAACTTTTTTAGGCGGATTCTGGGGGTGAATAATCGCATTCCTGCAGCGGCAGTCAGGTCCGAATTAGGCAGACACCAAATCTCAGGCCTAGCAAAAATTAGAGCCATTAACTACTGGTGCAAGGTAAACAATCTAGAAGATGCGAGACTGCCCAAGTTGTGCCTGATGGAGCAATTCAGAGTTCCCTCTCAGAAAACATGGGGGGGCTCCATAATGACATATCTCAACCTACAGGGGCTCCAGGTGGATCCGTCGAACATCAGAGTGACTTCAATGATGAACCTGGTGAAGCAGAGGGTACTCGATATATGTGCCCAAGATGACCTAGCCCATTTGGCTAGGGTCAAATCCATGCACTGGTTAGCCCAACAACCCAACCACTTTGTTACTGCCCCGTATCTGGCTCGCCCGCTCCTACCTCACCTTAGGATTGCCCTAACTAGAGCTAGGTTCGAGCAATTCGAGTCTATGGTGAGGGCCGGCAGATATGCTGCCACACCCTATAGGGACAGAGTCTGTGTCTGCGGCCTACCAGAAGTCGAGGATCTAGTCCACATTTTGTTGATCTGTCCCATATATGCAGAGGAGAGGGAGAAATACCTTAGCTATTTACTATCCAAAAGGACATTTTGGCCCTCTACCTTTAAAATTAACTTCCTCCTCTCAGACTCTAACCTTCAAACGGTGTATAAGGTAGCTGCTTACCTATTTAAAGCATATAAAAAGAGACAGCGGTATATGGAGTCTATTGAGTCAACTGTGCGGGGATGAGTTCCAGTAGGCGGCATGGAACAGCCCGCGGTACAGCGGTAATAAGCGTCACATCAACTGATCACTGGGCCTCCTAAGTATCCTATGCTAATAGTTTCCCTTCCTATGCGTTGACGCAAGACAATTGCAATAAGTTTAGTTTTTAATGTGTTACATTGTTTGCCTTGTACATTAGGTACTGATTTTATCCTTATTTTGTATACTACTCTGCTGTTGGAGCTTTTATTTGAAATGACCTGACGGTTACTCAATAAACGTGACTGACATATTTAACAGATTTTTAAAATTGAGAGTTTTAAAGATTAAATTAAAAGCATTTTGAACTGGAAGCATGTGGTGCTAGTCTAAGGATCTTCTATGGTAAAGAAAGGTTTTGAGAGCCATTTTTGTAATGCATGTATTTTGCCTTTCAGACCCTACAGGCCTTGGATTGCCAAAAAATCAACGGCCCGCTTAGTCTGTGTGATGCTATATTTAAGCATCTGAAAGCAGAAATGCAGAATTCATGTGAACCTGCTTGTACAGATAGCCTCCTTGTGTTTTTTGAACACTGTTCACACTTGTGCATGTATATATGGGACATATAACTTGGATACTTGGGATGGCAGTGGCTTTAGCCGGGCTTTCTGAAGATCTACAGCATGTCAAATATTGGCCAGTGACTATTTCTTCTGGAAAACCTCCTATTGAGAAACCTATTTGGGTTTCTCTTTCTCAGACTCATTTGCAAGCAAGACTTCAGTAGCAAGCACATTGTGTGGTTGTTGCTGTTACAACACAGGACATACAGGTCTCCTGTGTCAACTGGACATACATTTCATTGATTATCCTACTATATGACAGCTTTCCATTGATAACACAAAATCTTCTTATTTACTGGAAGCGGAAATATTATATGCACAGAATGTAGTTTGGAGAGTATCTCATTGTGACAAGTGAGTGTTGCAAGGGAGATGGAAGAAAGAAAAATGAAAATTACATCCCTTTTGTGTGTGTGTTTTGTTTTCTGCTTATGACTGTCTATAATGTATAGGAATAAAATTGAAATATACCTTTCCTATTCTCAATATCTGTTTTAAAATTTGCAATTCTAGTTCAGTAGTTTAACCAAAGAAAATGTTAATTTGATTGTTCACTAAACAGCACTGTACAATGTGACTTTAACTTAGTATATGTTCATATCCTGCACTAGATACTCTTATTTATTCATATATTTGAAACACCCTTAACCTGGAGTCCGTCAGGTTTCTTTTAACCGAAACTCTGCCTAGTCTCTTGCTAAGTGAAATTGAAACTATTTGTTGAAATCTTAGGTTGGGAAATACCATAGCAGATTTTAAGCCTCAGTTTCTATCTGCCATCTAGCTGCTCTGCCTTGGAGACAACATGCTGGACTAGATGTCTGATTTGATATGCCCTCATAATAATAAAACTTTATTTATATCCTCCCTATCTCCCCATGGGGAATTAACCCTATTCTTGTGATAGGGTTAATAAATTCATGGGAATACCTGAATTTTGTGTCTTGACATCATCAAATGGATTATAGTAATGACGTTTTGCAGTGATGGTAATACTGAACAGGCTGGAAGACTGATCAGCAATTGTCTTTGTGGATGATGATGTCGTATTCAATCAAAATATTAAAAACCCTGCTACAGAAGATGTTCCAAATATGGTCATATAAGTGAAGGAAATAAATTGTTTTCTTCACACTTGTTCCATAAGTCAGGATCGATGCACATAAGTCAGGATCAACGCACATCCAATTTGTTTACAGTGCAAGGACAAATGCAGACTACCTAGAAAACGTGTTACAAAATATACCTGTAAACCTTTCCCTGTAAACATCTGTTCATAATGGTTACCTTTTGTTGTAAGAACATATGTGTAAATTATTACAAAACAAACTACTATAAAAAGAGGCAAAGAAAAATAATCTCTAAATGGTGACACATTTTCCAAATGTTTTCAGGGACTTGGGGTGTGTTACCACTTTGTTTAGACAAGCTACTTATATTTTTGGTAGCCAATATTCCCATTTTGTAAATGTTTAGACATCCTGTTTATACAAGTTGATCTTAACTATAAATATTCATTTATTTTATTCATAATAAAGTATGGGTTCATCTGTGAAAGTCTTCATAAATGTGTCTTTGAGGTTTATTAGATGCCATTCATATTGCCATGAAAGAAAAAAAAGTCGTATTCATCAAGTCACAGTGAAAAAGGTGTCTTTACTCCTGTGAACCCATATTTTGCACTGCAGAAAAGACGAAAGGGAGGAAAAATATACAGACTTTTCTTAAGTCTGCATTTGCACGAGGTGAAAGCCAGAGAAAGAAACCACAAATGGCATGCTCTAACTAAAGGAAGCGGATAAAAATTGTATTCAAGGCATTAGTTTTAAAATTTCCGTTATAGGGAGAAGTCAAGACGAACAGAGAGTTTTCAGCTGATATCATGGAACCAAAGAATATGACTTGTAACCTAGAATGATATATGCAATTCAGTCTGAGAAGCAGAGTAGTTACTTCGCTGCTGAGTACGCATGTCGAGTGTGGAACACATCTCACCATGCTAAAACAATGGATGTGGCTCTTAATGAGACATGCCGTATTATTGCAGGATGTCTACACTACATCACTGGAGAAATTCCACTGTTTAGCCAGTATCGTCCCACCTGACATCCGCCGGGAATCAGCAGCCAACAATGAAAGGACCAAGGCAGTGACATTTCCAGCCCATTACCTGTGTTTGGATTTCAGCCAGCATGCCAACACCTTAACTCAAGAAATAGTTTTCTAAGATCTACAGAGACACTTGCAGGAACACCTCAGCAAGCGAGAGTCCAAAAGTGGCAGGCTAAAACCTGGAACATCGATCAGTGGCTGATACCAAATGAGAGATTCCTCCTGGGCACAAAGAAGACTGGCACTGAACAGACTGCGCTCTGGCACCACGAGATGCAGGGCCAACCTTAAGAAATAGGGCCACAAAGTGGAGTCCACGACATGCGAGTGTGGAGAAGAGCAAACCACAGACCACCTACTTCAATGCAGTCTAAGCCCTGCCACATGCACAGTGACGGACCTTCTTATAGCAATACCAGAGGTACTCCAAGTAGCCAGCTACTGGTCAAAGGACATTTAATATAATTGGCAAGTTTTTAAACTTTGGGGGGGGGGGTAAACACATTACAACTGTATCGTTAGTTCGCTCCTGTTACGATAAATAAATAGTCTGAGAAGTAAGCTCAATAGGTGACTTAGGTGGAAAAAATTAAATTCCATGATCACATCAAAATGTATGTATGCAGGGGACACATTCCTTAGCTTTCTGTGAGCTGACATCTTGCATTGAAAAGAAAGTCTCCAACAATAAAGATGCATTGAATGTTTGCTGTTTTTATTAGGCAGTTTTCATACAGAGGCAGGGCAGAGAAGCCGAAGGAGTCTTGGGGTTGATAAGAAGGAATACATCTCTGCAGACTCATGAAGCAGCCTGAATGCACTAAAGGGCTACTCCAGAGCCTTGCAGCATCAGGCCAGGTCCACTCTTTTTGGAAGCTTTCAGACCTAACCCTCATAGTGATGCATCTTCCTTGGCCCCAAATCTCTTTCTCTTCTTAGCCACTTTCAGAGGAGACATTACAGTTTTGAGAGACACCTGTCTGCAAACTCTGGTTGGGAGAATACATTCTGTTATTCTTAAGAAAGGAGGTAGGCTGTGCCTTATCCAGAAATACCCCAAATGTTGATGCATGTATTTCTGGGGGATTTATTTTTATTTCATTTCATTCATTTTATTTCTCTTTCATTGAGAAGCAGTATAAGTTAATAGCTATGGTCCAAGAACAAAGACCAGTGTGCAAAATTAGGGGATGTTTTTATATGGGGGATCCAAAACAGCTTATCTCATAACAAACCTTTAATCTTTATGATGTCATAAATGTTAACCAAAAGTGAGTATAATACCTTTATAATGCCTATTGGCTAAAAGCTACTGAATACTTAAGTATATTAACTAAGGAAGGGGCTACAGTCTACCATGATTTTCTTGCCATAATATACTTCTGGTGAAGCCAAAATATGTCATCTGAGATTGATTATTCAGGTGGGTCAGTCCCCTGAAAAAGCAGTCTCTCTTAAAATTCTATTGATTTTGATCAGGCCCTTGTTGAGTTTTGTGAGAAATGGTATGAATCTGGATATAGCAACAGGCTCCCTCCCTCACTTGCATCCCGTTTCTCTACATCTATAAGGACTTTAGCCATACAACAGGTTCTGCTTCCTCATGTATCCTAAGATATCATTCTTCACAGTAGCGACGTTTGTCCTGTGGTACCACCTCATCACAGGCTTCCCATCGGTGCCAACCAAAAACTTCTCAAAGTTCCACTTGATATCATGGATCTTCAAAGGTGACCAGAACAGTTTGTTGGTGTCACCAAAGTTTTCTACAACAGGAGGGCAGGAGTTCTAGCAAGAGAAAAAAAAACCAGTTTTTAATGTGAGTTGAACTTACTGGAATTAAAGATCAATCAGGGAGTAGTTCTTAAAAACCAAATGCTTTGAATTTCACCATTGTTCCATGAACACCAAGGAGATTTAACTCATTGAGAACAGGATCCATGAGAAACTGGACAGAAACTTCCAAGTCGGTGACATTTAACATAACATTTCATGCCAGTGACTTTCAAGCCTACAATAAGCAAACGAATTGTAACCAAATGTGTATTATGATTCTTCTGCCCCTACACTATCTTAACTTCTTGGAAGGTGAACTGGCTGTCTAGGGAACAGATTGGTGACTATATAGTTGAACCAAACAAGAATTTATTAACTGACAAGAGTTTTAGACATTCTCTCCTGAGTCTCACTACAAAGTGTTTATGAGGAGAGGTAAAGTTTTGAGAGATAGACACAGTTCTAGCTGAACCGAGACTTTTACGTCTTTATTTCTTCTATTGTCTCTTTCTTGTGTGATGTTCAACTGTTTTTGAGATATTATTTAACTCTGACTGGACATAAATCCAACTCCAACTGGACATGCTATTTTGTAGACTTTCCGACCTTCCTCTCTTCATCTTCCAGTCACCAAAAATGCTGACTCCTCCAAGAACCAGAAGTGCCTTGCCTGAGGCTCCATCCCTGAGGGGATTCTTAAAGGGGCAGGGTGATGGAGGCTTCAAAGGGGAAAAGGCTATCTAGACTGACCCCCACAAAACTATACACAAAATGCTAATTCCCTCCAACTTAAAAGGGCTGAAATGGGAGTAAACAATGAGAGTCCTTGCAGAGGCATGACAATGATGTTCTGCATTCATGTACCAATCCCAGATGGGAATATTGTTTGGGAAATTTCCCTAACTTTCCCAAACAGCTTTTGAGGGAACCCAGGAAGAACACTGACAAAAATTTCCTCACTGTCTCTCATACATTGAGTCACTGAAAACATCGCATAGGCAGAATTCTGGTCAGAACTTGCAGTGCAAACTATTATTCATCTTCCTAATGTTTTTGTTTCATAAAACAGGAGAGAGGTTACCAAATCAGAATAACCACTAATACAAACCTTCAAAAAGGTGTAAACTCTCTGTTCTGTCTCCCCATTCACATCTCCTTTCTGAAAGAGCTGGAAATTTGGAGTGAAACCACCTCCGGGTCTGACATATCTGGAAGAGAAGGAAAAAGTTGTTCTCACAGAGAAGGTATAACCATTATGCTTTGTTCATCCGACATCCTCCTAGCCCCAGCTCAGGGTTCTTGAGCAAAGGCCCAAGGCACTTGACAACTTAGCTGTATGCTTTCCATTCATTTTTATACACAACTTTAGATAAGATTCCCCAAATGATCAAGGGGTCTATGGACCTACACACTTTTTGCCAGAGGGAGGGGAAGGATATATTAGCAAGACATGCATGCAGTGCCAGTTTAGTTAACGTATGTGCCCCATTTTCTCCAATGAAGTAAAAGTGGCTTGTTGCTTTTGTAGCTTCCTTGCTATATCTTTTCAATAACCCCATGAGGTAGCTCAGGGCAAGATACAAATCACTACGCCACCTTTACTTTCTATTTCAGCTTCTTAAACATTTCATCTTTTTTTCCCTCCTTGTCCCTGAGGGGACTGAGAATTAATGGCAGAGCTATAAAAGATGGAGTTGTTGATCCAGTACACTGGCACTAGATGGGTTGCCTTGTAGATCTTCAGAGCTTTGGAAGATTTGTAGAAAATGGCTGAAATCCTTCATCAAAGAGTTAGGTGTTTAACTTTGCACCCAGGAAGTAAATTACCATTATGCATTAGTGAAATCTAATGCTGCACAATGTGCATATAGATGTGAAAGATATGATTCAGAGTACAATGAATATGTGTGCAATAAACAGTACACCTGCAATGAAACCACTTGGGCAACTGCTTCTATAACTCTCAACTGAAAATGGCTTACACATTGGATAAAAATGTCCAGTGGCTTCTTTAGGTGAACTTACATATATTCCATGCAACAATTCCCAGCACTGACCACACAGGCAACAGAAATCTGGAAGGTGTTGTGAAAAAGAAAATAACTTTTCCCAGCTCTATGCTGTGCTATGACAAACTGAAATGACCTTTTCATGCCATGTGGCGCAGCTGGCTATTTGATTTCTGGGCATGCTCACCTCAGACCTGGAAGGATTTCTGAGTTCTCGCCAGGTTCCTGCTTTCCAAATTGATTGCAGGGGAAGCCAAGAACAACTAATCCATAACGTCCCAGTTCCGTTTGTAGTGCATTCAGTTCTGTAAGACAGATGGACAGACAGATCTCAGCAGCTTCCTCAAAACAAAACAAAACAACTTTAAGATGAAGTCAGCCTAAAAATGGCAAGAACCAATACTAAACACTTTGGGGCAAAAATTGTCTTAAGAGTGCAGAGAGATGTTTCTGATAATTTCATCCTGGAGGTTGACTACTTTTCACTGCAGGAATGAACCAGAAAAGTACTTTTCTTTTGAAGTCAGAATTCTTACCAAGGTACTGCATTGTAAGCCCTCAGTAAGTGGCTACATTTACAAAGAGAAGCAGCTTCCCTGCATACTTCTGGAAGGGGATGTATTCATCACCATGGATGGAGAGAGCCCCGTAGTTATACACTGTCCCTGGTATTGAGTCATAGCAGTCCACCTGGAAGACAGCAAAAGACATGTCACCTGAAGGAGGGGGAATATACAAGGGACAAATATATATATATACAAACTTTGAAATGAGGGGTTTGGCTTGCTACATGTGCTCCCTCCCACATATACCATGATAAGTTACTTATTTTGTAGTGACATTTATGTTTCACCTTGCACAGAAAGAAATATTGCAACATAAAGTGAAGGCCCCTCCCTCACCTCTCAGGAAAGTGTTTCCAATTCTCTGCAGTTGAGCAGTGATCTCCCAAAGCATTCTGCTATCTGAATTAGGGTGGCAAAGTTCCCTGCCTCCATTTACTCAAGTTGAAGCTCAAAGCCAGGCAAACTATTTTAGCACCCAATGCAGAAATCCAGCAAACACCTTTCCCTTTCATGGCAATCAAAATACAGGCAGCCCCCAAGTTACGAACAAGATACTGTAGGTCCTGTAGATTTGTTCTTAAGTTGACATTGCATGTAAGTTGAAACAGGTATTTTAAAAGTGTAATTCTAATCTCACACACACATGCAAAGTCTCGCCAGAATAACTGTGAATTGAAGTCCAACAACATTATGAGGAGTGCATGATTCTGCCGCTGAAATCTTGTTCATCAAAGGCATAGCTAGCACACAGCATGGCCTAAAGAACAGCTGTCAACAGGTACTACCAAATGTCTCCCTTATGTTAGAAGCAGCAGAAGCTTAAGGTTAGACAAAACTTTGTGTGTACTTATGAGAGGTCAGTGTGTTGTAAATGTTAAGTAAGTATGTCAATTGTGTACCTACTCATTGCCAACAATATGTGCTTTGTCAAAGAAGTACCAATAGCTTATGGATAGATCACACGTTTGCTTACAAGCAGAGTTCTGAAGTAGGTTGAGTGTAGCGTGGCTTGCCTTAGGACAGTGTTTCCCAACCAGTGTGCCGTGGCACACTAGTGTGCTGTGAGCGAACATCAGATGTGCCGTGGGAAATTGGTACTCTCCCCCCTCCTAGCGGCCCCTTCACAGGTTTCCAAGAAACAAATTGAGCCTCTCTGCTTGGAAATGTTTTGGGGTTTTTTTTTTACTATTTTACTGGATTTTTTGAGAGTTCCCTCTCAAGGAACTGTTTATAACAGCTTCATGACATCCATATTAACTGGAAGCAAGTTTCACTCAGGGTGAAATTTCACAAAAGTCTGGAGAAAAAGCTCTATGAGGAGTGGCTTGAAGAGCTGGGCATGTTTAGCCTGAAGAAGAGACAGCTGAGAGAAGACATAATAGCCATGTATAAATATGTGAGAGGAAGTCATATATATGTTGTGTTCTTCGAAAAAGGCCCAGGTTTCACACTGAGTGTATAAATACATTTAAGAACATATTAACTATATGTATTACTGTGTTAGAGTGTAATTTCATGTCATTTTGGTTGCTGGTGTGCCCCAGGATTTTGTAAATGTAAAAAATGTCCCGCGGCTCGAAAAAGGTTGAAAAACACTGCCTTAGGATCAGCACAAGTCAGTAAGGGCTTAAATGCACACAACAATGACAGCAAAACTATTGCCATGCAACAAAGTATCCAAGGTTCAATGCTTGGCACTGAGATAGGGCTGGAACTTTGCAGGGCTGCTCACTAGTCTGGAAGACTGCTCAAATGATATATTAGGACACTTGGTTCTAGAAATGAAGCAAAAGTCCTTGATGTAATTTCAAAAAGGCTTTTGTTCCCCTTTACAATCTAAATTGAGCTGTTGGGATTAAGAATGTTCAGGGGAAGAACCAGGAATTGGCTTTCTTTTGTTTCCTGGTATTAAGAGTTCTTTTTCAGTCACAGAAATAATTTTAAAACATCTGATCCATATTCTTACAGGCACTTAGTTTCTTGATTCCACTAGGTATCTGTCTACCTGTCTTGAGCAATACCAGTTGTAGTCTCAAAGTTTTAGAACACTGCCAAGGCACTGGTGACCTCCCAAAAGTTGGACAATAACTTTCACAATTACTCACTCATGAACAGGCTGGCTGAAGGTGATGGAGGCTTCAGTTCATTCACATTTGAAGGGCCATAAGACCCTCAGTGATATGCTAGGAAAACTAATTATAGTTGTCTCAATGTAGATAATATTGATCTGGAATTTTGCTACTCGGGGCACTTCCAGACAGCATTCCTCCCCAACCCCAAAAAACCACCAGCCTTTCCCAGTGCGGTGTATAGATGCCATCCCGGTGACCGATGTCACCCAGCCACCCCAAAAAGTCCTTAAAAGAAGAATAATTTACCCAGCCACCATTAAGGTACTCCTGTAGCCCTCCTGGCATGTAGAAATGGCATGCCAAGAGGTGGGGGAAGAGGAAAACCGCTTCTCACTGCCTTCCCTGGCTTCTGCCATGTCATTTCTATATGCCAAGAGGACTCCGGGAGTACCTTAATGGCAGACAGGTAAGTTATTTCTTCTTTTAAGGGAGGTTTTTTTAAGGGGAGGGGTGCTCATGGGGCCTGAAAAACTGAGAGGGCTGTGTGGATTGGGCCCGGGGATCGCGTGATGCAGTCCCCAAGCTCAATCCACACTGATCCCACACCTGGTAAGGCCCATATCTTACCAAAAAATCCAGGTCTTACCAGGTAAGCAATTAATTTGGAATAAAGCAGGGTTGACTTGCTTTTTCCCGAATTAATTCATTTTGGATGTCTCCAGTAAAAGTGCGGCAGGCCCCGCATTTTGGAGCCTGTCTGGAAGGGTTCTCAGTGTTTCGCTTCAGCATAAAGTAACTTCCTGTTGTATACGCATAACCATTTCCATTTAGCTTGAACCCCCACCCCCAATTAACTAGCTCTTTGCAGTCACCTAGAAACACACGGTTACTAGGATCTGACTAGAACATTTAATCATTCACTCTGCGAACCTGTTTGCGTCAGTAGCAAATGCTGGCTCTCAAACTAAGCACTACCAATCCCTTTATTCATTTATTGCATGAACTCATAAAAGAGATATTCCTGTCCCATCCATACCCTCATCCTCACCTTGATCCCCTTGCTTTACCTTTGATATTAATTCTTACTGGTAGATGTTTAATCAAGAAGATAAATAAAAGCATGCTTGTTTATCATTCAAGCTTTTGGATCATAGCAGCAACTTAGAGAGGGAAAATGTCATTTCAAACAAGATGCACACCTCTAAAAGATCATCTTTATGATACTTAGCAACATTACAGGTGTCTTTAGTTCAGACTCACATGTTGGGTTGCAGCTCAGAGCAGAATTGGGCAAAAGCTCCACAAGGCTATCTTTACAATCCCCACAACCTCTGTGCCCCCTGTAAAAAATACATAGTGGCCAAAAAGGTATTTTCTATGTCCAGATGCCTTCAGAAAGAAAACATTAGTTCAACCTAGCCTAAATTTTAAAAAAAATATCTCAAGCAACAAACACAGGAGTTGTTCCCATTAATTATGACATTTTCCTTTATTTGTGGATTACAGTGCTGAAGAGAGGGGGGAAATTAATTCTAAGTGTATGTCACTATTTTTAAAGGATTCCACCCAAAGCAGTTCACGCATGCACACTCACAAAGAAGCAGAACTAGTCTGAAGTAGCAACAGAAGAGAACAACACATCATCAAATATTTTCTCAAAAAGAATTCAGAACACTGCAGTGTGAGTAATAATAGTTCAAAGTTTGTTGAAACATTGTCAAAGGGTATTTCCTGGGTTTTTTAATGTAGGTTTCAGGGTGTGATATAGAGACATAATACTCTGGTGTTGTCTAGGATGTCCATCTGATTACTTTTTGAAAATCCTCCAGAAGTATCAGTTCTTTTTGCAAATGGACTACAGGGCCTCCCTGTAGTATTTAATATCAAAATACTTGACTGGTTCTCAAAACTAGAAATTACTTTCTCATATAGTTTATCACACCTCCTTTCAGGTTCCCAGACAACATCACACTACATCCCAATAATTCCCTCCACCTTGACTTTAGGCCCCCATCTTCCCTCCTGTCTGACCACTTTACGCGGCCCTTTTGGGTTGTGCCACTTCGCCACCATGCCTGTTCTCCCTCCTTTCCCTATCATATGGTGGGGACGGGCCAGGGTGCATTGGCACTCTGCCCCCATCAGATGGGAGAAAGGGCGGCAATGTGCGGCAACACCTTTTGTCCCGCCACCCTTTCCCCCATCATATGGGGAAAAGAGGAGGAAAATGGTGGTGGAGGAAGCGCCTTTGTGAGGAATGTGGGCAGAGCCTGCTGAGCGTCTTCTGATTATGCTTATCAGTCCTCGTTCAGGCCCGGTCAAAAGCAGCAAAATGGGACTGTTTTAGCCCCATGTGAAGAGGTAGCAAACTCTTCACCACGCCCCAAAGTTTCATATTTCTATTGCTGTTCACATATACAACCTGATCACTCATAACTAGGCACTTCACTCCATGCAGACAGACCTCTTTCTCTCAACAAGATCCTTTTGCATCCCACTTTTTGGTTACTTTTAAAAGGATCCAGTTTTCCTATTTTCCTCATGAGCTTATTTGAAACTGCAAGCTGAGTTCAATATGTTCATGAAACTCCACATTACTCCATTTGGACAGGGATGGGCAGTTTCATGGGCAAATAATGCCCCCCTCAAATCTGTCAAAGTTGCCCATCCCTGACTTAATGCATGGAAGCAGCTTCCTGATCTTCAAATTTTCTGGAATGTTCCCCAATCCAACTTACTCCTAGTTCTAATTGTGAACCAGAAAAGTCTGATTCTTTGACATCTTCATTGGCAGATTTGTGGAGGTCAAACTTTTTGCAGGGATAAGGAGAAGTATTATGTTGTTTCTAAATAAGAGTGATTATTTTAATATTAAATAGTGGCAGGCAGGGCCTGCAACCTGTCTAAAAGATTAGTTGCTGCTTCTGGAAGTTTTTGAGGGAGGGAACTTATCCCTTTAATTTTTGAAAAGGTCAACCAGAGGAGTAGAGGGCAGCATATGGACCCAGGGTGAATCCTCACCCACCGACACACATAAATGAAGTCATTTGGCACTATCTTGTGGAAATGTGACCAGGGATGTACTTATTGCAGTTGGAGAAGAATGCTGGGATCATGGGGGATTGCTCTGGTTTACCCAAGACTTTGACTGATTCTCAGAACTCTTAAAGATCAGGCTTATGTCTCACCAGTTCTTTGCAGATTATCTAATTATATAGATTGCAATGCATCAGCACAGCAACTTTAACATGGAGTTTCTTATATACTGCCTGTTCAGGTGGTCAAAAATTTAATATTTTCATTTACATATGCTGTATCTACGCTATAGAACTAATGCAGTTTGACACCACTAATGGCCATAGCACAATGTTATGAAATCCTGGAATTTTTAGTTATAAGCACTCATATTCCATATAATTGGGCCATGGCAGCTAAAGTGTTATATCGTCAATATTTTCCTTGATGCTAGTTGCCTCAAGTGCCTTTTCCTGTCCTGCAATTGTAAGTTTCTTTGTCACTGTCCTTTCTTGGAAATATTTCCAGATGTTTCCCTTCTTGAATTTGAGACTCTCCTGGTTTTTAAGTACAGAATGGAAAGCCATAATAAAGCTGTAGATGTCCTTGTATGTAGCTGTGTATTTGGCTGTGGAGACCTGATGACTGCATCTGCTTTAGAATGAAGCATCCAGCGGCACAAAGGTGTACAGGAAAACTACAATTGATTGTTCAGTTCAGAAGGTGGCTCTCTTTGGAGTGTATCAATATTTGGACTAGCAAGGAGTCAAAGCAGTCCATTCCCTATTCTCCCTCAGGCTGGAGTAAAAAAAGGAGACCTATCTGTAAATCTGATTGATATCTAAAAATGACACAGCAATCTCATAAGTTTATGCTGAGTTTCTCTAAACAAAACAATGGAAGGAGGGAAAAGGACTTTTTAAGTCATTAAATCAAGATGGCATGTCTAAAGAGGAAGTATTACACAGGCAATCCTTCCTGGTTCATATTGTTCCAAAAGGTACACACTGACCATGTATACTACAAGCTGTGCTATTGTTCGTTGAAATGTTGTGCTCTATATCACAACTTCTTAAACTGTGAGCCATGACCCTCTTAGCTTAATGTTGTGATCCTGAAAAAATTGGCAGAAGCAAAAGGTTTCTGAACATCTCCAATTGGCTGTTTTAGACATTCACATGAATCTGGTGTGTAGTACCTGCAGAAGATGCTTCCATTGTATTCCACAAAAAAGAAAAGGAAAATCAGCCTATTCAGCAATCTTTGCAAATGCTCTTTTGTTGGCAGTAAATGTTTGAATAAAGTTGATAAACTTTATATAGTCATACACTTGGGCTTCATGTAAATATTTCTGGGGCAGAAATGGGTCATGAGTAGGAAAAATTTAAGAAGTCCTGTTCTTTTACTAACAAGCTGTGTTGTTAACCAGTCACAAACCACATTATAAATCTGTCACTTGTTATAGTTGTACACACTCTGCCTTATTCTTTGCTTGTGTCTATAGTTGCCTACCATGAAGCAAAAAGTGGCAAAAGGAAAACAGAAATAAACCAGATACGACATGTGTTACCAAGTTCTGTTTCAGCAGCATGAGCCTAAATATGCTTGTTTTTTCTTAAGACCTATTTTCTAGAAAACTTTGAAACCATTATTTTATTACTAAGCAACTTCATAATCTCGACCAGACATCCCTTACTGCAAACAGTATGTGCTGTTTTCTGAGAAAACAGAACAGTGGCAAAACATTGGCACATCTCTTGTTTTCCTACATTGGGTATACAGTAGTAACATATCCGCTACGGAAACCATCCAGTGTTCCTGTCCATCCCTTAAGAAAACATGATTTTGTGCCAGAAAAAGGGTTATATAAGCCAGCAACCAAATGGCAAGTAAAGATGTCAGATGTTTTTCTGTCATCACAGTCAAACAAGCTGTTTGCTAGAGCAAGAATGATAGCCTGCTAGAATAAATAAGTCAATATTTGGCCTCACTAACATCTTGTCCTTTGGACTGACAATACCTGTACAGAGAAGAGAGTTAAACTGGTTGCAATCTTGGCTTTTAGTTCTCTTTTCCCCATCTGGGTTTAAGCTTCTGTGCTACAGGGCACAGAAGCCACTTGGCATGGAGTATTAGCATTCTAGAGTGTTCTTCTACATCCATCCCCACCTACTAGTCACAGAGTACAATGAGGTGCAAGAAGTGGTTGACGTCAATGGGAAAGCGAATCTGCTCTGAATTTTAGTCTTAATGTTTCGAGAGTCATCCAACTTGTTTAATGTATTTTGGACCTAGAGTTCAGCACCATGGATAGCTCTTTTTAAAGTTCAGACTTAAATCCAAATCAGAGAGAGAGGTTGCATTTGAAGACAAACATTTACAGTTTTTTTAATTAACTCGGTCTTTTTATTCTGCACTAACCATCTTCAAAATGATCCTTGTTTTACATAAGAGACTGAACTTATTATTAATGTTTTACATAAAATGACTTTCAATCTATAACCAGAGTTTATTCACAAGTACAGAAGGGGCAGAGATACATGATAAATTCACAGTCCTTGAGAAATTAATAATCCTAGGAAATGTGCTCATGTTCCTGTTTGCGGTCAATAAATTCTTCAGGGGTCACAAATGGCTTCCTGCTAGGAAGGCAAGGGACAAAAATGACAGCTAAAATGCCAGGAATGAGCAGGTCATGGGGTAGCCTGATAAACAAACCTTCTCAATTCCTTTCAGTGGTTGATAAGAAGCAGGCAGCTACTATATTTTGCAAGGAATTTCCCCTTAGTCTTTATACATGATACATGCAACCATGACAATACAGCTTCAGATAAGAATTTTCATGTGGAATGGGGGGGATGATGATCTTAAACATGTACATTAATTTGGTATTAGGCAATACATGTAGAATTTGTGGTTGTGGGGGTGGTGAGGAAGAGATCCCATCCCCTCTCAGACAGATTAGCTTGGCAGCTACTTGCTACAGATTCATAAGGGCACCTGGATTGTACTATTCAGTATCTGAGCACTGTATCAGAAATAATACAAACTGCTAGGTATCTGTTGCTCATTCTCACAGATCTCTATTGGCAAGTAATGTATGGTGCAAATCCAGGGTAGAAAAGCTTTTGTGTTATAGAATACCCTCCTAAGGCACCATCTGGGTGGGCACTCATATCCCCATCTTTGAACAGTCTTATAGTTCCTTACCTTCTGTCGTTCCTGTCCCAAATTTGGCTGAATCAAGCCTGCTAAAAGCAAGGGGAAAATCCATGGACCTTTAAGTCTGCCCCTCATAGTGGTGTGGGACAAGGGTGCATGCACCCTCTCCTTGACCCACGGAAAGCTGTGTTGCTGTAGTTGGTCTCTCCCTCTTTGCCTCTTCCTTCACTCTGCACAGGCTACCACCTTCCCACAGAACAGCCAGAAAAATAAAAGCACAGAAGCCAAGCGCCTCTAGCCAATTGTGAAGCAGCAAGGGATTGAAGGCTGATCCTGTCAAGGTTAACCATGTGAGTTCTGTCTCAAGCAATGAGCACAGATGTGCTACCTTGAAGGTGTGTGTGTGTGTGTGTGTGTGAGAGAGAGAGAGAGAGAGAGAGAGAGAGAGAGAGAGAGAGAGAGAGAGAGAGAGAGATCCTTAAAAATCCTTCTCAGAGATAAAACTGAGAGCTGGGATTTGGACTGAAAGGTCTGGAATTATAAGATGTATCCAGCTGTCATACAGACTGTACCAAAATATGATTCTCACATTTCAGCACAACTAGTAAGTCATATTCACAAGCTTGGTCTCTTGAGTTCATGTATTTACTTGCCTGGGACTGAGTCTCACTGAACTCTTACTGTGTGGACAAATATGGGACTGTGTAGCTCTCTCAAAAGGCATGTTAAATGGTAATACATATGGAACAACAAATTGAAACAAATGTACAGTATTTGCCTGACTTAAAGGAAAATTGGTTTAAAATGATGCATCGGTGGTATGTTACCCCACAGAAATTAAGAATACACTACAAACATTTACAGAATAGTTGTTGGAAGTATGAAAAGCAAGAAGGAACCTTCTTCCACATGTGGTGGTTGTGTGACAAGGAAAAAAAATATTGGAAAGAAATTTAGGAAGAATCTCAAAAAATTAGATATTAGGTTACAAATGAAGCCCGAATACTTCTTACTGGGGATTATGGACATGAGATGGAAGTAAACAAACTCTTTATCTAATTATGGTGACGAGAATAATATATGCCAGAAATTGGAGGTAAAAAGAAATACCTACAAAAGACCCATGGTTAATCAAAATTATGGAAGTAATGAACATGGATAAAGTGATGCAATTGCAACAAAACATCAAGGACGACCAAAGAAAATGACGGATTGTCAGCTTTAAAGAAACTATGAAGAACGAGAAGATAATTTTTATTATATAGCCAACCCAAAATTGACATTTATCTGCTTTGGACTACAAACAAAAAGGGGGTGTGGAGGAGAAAAGAAAACTACAAATTTTGAAGAAATTGAATCCAACAAAGAAGAACACTAGATGTACAGAAACCCTTTTTTAATTTCTTTTTTTGTCTCATTTTGTCTTATTTTATTTTATGCTATGTATGTATAAAATCCTAATAAAAAGTATATAAAGCATGTTAAATAAAACTATCTTGCATATAGTTGGATGTAGTGTGCCTGTTCATTAATGAAAGGAGAGGGGCTGGATCAAACCTTAGAAATTACATGGAAGCCTCAATTTTCATACACGTTTTTCGATTTTTCAAATAAATCTTAAAATCTGTAAATCTAGTACGTGTCTTTTCAACCCAAAGGGCCAAGGGACAGACTGTTCTGAGTGATCTAATGCATGCATTACATTTCAACATATTGTATGCATTTGACAGTGTATGTCATAGCCCAGTGCAAGGGCCGGAAGAAGTGTCACTGATCACCTCGGGGGCCGTAGGTGATCAGTGAGCAGGGGGCGGGGCCATGTGTGGGGGCGGCGGCGCCGCCTTCTGCTCTTTTTCGGGCTCCCCTCCCTAGGAAGGGCAGCGCATCATGCCAGGCCTCAGCGCGTCACGCCAGGCTGCCGCTGCCCTTGGCGCCGCCTACTGCTCCTTTTCGCCGTCTCCCCGCCCTTCCTAGGGAGGGGAGCGAAAAAGGAGCAGAAGGCGGCGCCAAGGGCAGCGTCAGAGGCCTGGCATGATGCGCTGCCCTTGGCGCCGCCTACTGCTCCTTTTCGCCATCTCCCCCGCCCTTCCTAGGGGGGGAGCCGCCGAAAGGAGCAGAAGGCGGTGCCAAGGGCAGCGTCAGAGGCCTGGCGTGACGCGCTGCCCTTGGCGCCGCCTTCTGCTCCTTTTCGGTGCGGAGAAAGGGACGGAGGGGGCGGTGCAGGGAGGAGGAGCTAGCTCTATTCATCCTCCCTGCCCCACCCCCCCCTCCCCCCGGCCGCCATTTTTAAAAAAAAATTAGAATTTTTTTTTAAAAAAATTAAAAATGGCAGCCGGGGGCATAGCGCGGGCCGTGTCCAACAGGCTGGGGGGGGCGTGTACGGCCCCCGGGCCGCCAGTTGGACAGCCCTGTCATAGCCCATGGAAATGTATAACATATTGAATATGTGAGATATTAAACTGCTACAGGACATTGTCTAAGGGCAATACTAATGAGTAGATCAAACTAACCAGAACTGATACTGGGATCCAGCTTGTTATGAACAATTAATTACTGCAACTATATACTACTTCTATATACTATTTATACTCTTCCATTACACTTCAATCCAAGGAAACTCTCTTGATTCTAATCTGGTACCTGAATAAATAAATTGAAATTTCATCCAGACAAGATAAGTATATTTCTGGTAAAAGCAAGTCAGGAATTAGGGATTCACTTTGTGCTGGATGGGGCCGCACCCCCACCTAAATACACAGGTCTGCAGTTTGCATGTTTAGAGTATGGAAGCTCAGGTCTCAGCAGTGTCCAGGAGAATGTTTACACAGTCAAGCTTTGTGTGCTAACGGTGCCCTTTTCCTGGTGACTCTGGACGTGGCCACGATGACATACACCTTAGTAACATTTTGTTTGCATTACTAAAATATGTTCTGTGTGGGGCTGCCTTTGAAGAGTATTTGGAAATTTCAGTTGACCCAAAGAACTGCAGCCAGATCATTAGTTGAGGCTGGTTAGAAGGAAAACATTACTCCCTTGTAACAGCTCCCCTGGCTGCCAGTTTGTTTTGAGGCACAAGGTTTTTAAGGTTTGAAAGATCAATCCAGGAGGTGTTGTGGCTTTTAATGTTTGAATGGTTTTTAACTATTAATTTTAATACTGTTAATATTTAATTCTGTTTCAATGTTTGCATATTTGTATATTTTAAACTGTGTGCTATTGCTTTTAGGTTAAGCCACTTTGAGTCCCCTTCAGGAGAGATAAAGCAGTGTATAAATATAATAATAATAATAATAATAATAATTCAAAGTGCTGTTTATGACATCTAAAGCCCTATACAGCTCAGGTCCAGGGTGCCTGAAGGACCACATTCTCTCACATCAGCCTGACCATGTTTTGAGATGTTCTGGAGAGGCCCTTTTTTCTGTCCAACTACCATCACAGGTACATTTGGTAGAAACATGAAAGACAAACTTCTCCCTTCTCAGGAAAATTAAACTGACATCCTCTTTACTATCTTTCTGTCTGCAGATTAAGATTTTTGGGAGACCCATGAGGTCTGACAGTTTAAGGAGAATAGACCAACCCACCCCCCAAAAAACTAAACAAAAAAACACGGTACCCGACAGCAAGTCCAAACACAGAACTGTCCTAGTAAATGCTCCCCTGGCATCCTGACATGTTCATTTGTAGCAGATTTTAGAAATCTGCAAGATGGACCAGGATATCTGCCAGAAGTTTACTTTTAATGTATTTTAATTGACTCTCTGTGATGTTCTGGACTTTATAAGTGTTGGTGCAGATATCTGAATGTACACACAAGCAGATTTCTTGTCATCTCTCCTCGCCCTTCTGTTGCATTTCCTTTTTTCCCTGTTGAACCCAGTTTCCCTTTGGGGTCATTTGCCTGCCATGCTGGTGCCCCCTGTGTAAATTGAAGCTGTTTATAATTTCATAAACATCAGAACAAAGAAATGGTTGCAGAGAGTTTAATGGGAATTGCTTTCCATTTATGCTTCCATTTAGCCACCTGTGTGTCTGTGGCTGCATTTGTTTACAGCCCTCCTCAGCTGATTCGGGATTTTAAAATGCAAACATGTGCTGGAGCAGTCCACAACAGCGTATAGGGATGAAGTCACATGTTTTCCTTGAGTGTAGGGTGATACGGTGATGTAGGGTGATACAGTCATATGAACATGCATATTTTCCATCTGAAATTGGATTTTAAGCTCACCTTTTAAACTCGTGTTTTTAAGCTGTTAATGCGATTCAGCTTGCATTTTTGGCAAATGTCATTTGGTCACCCCCACCCCCATTTATCCCAGTTTCTTTCATATTTTAAGGCCTGCATAGAAGGGCCCTGAGCCACACAGGACAAGTCCTTGATGGCTGTTAGAAGAAAAAGAGGAACTGTTTGGAGAATATGGAGAAAATGTGTGCATGTGTGCCTGCTCGTATTTCTCCCTCTGTTCATAGCAGATCAGAGACCACAGGCATGTGATGATGAGATGGTGTGGAAATGTATGTTTCTCAAGATAATGTGGGGATTTTCAGAGGAGCTGTTAGATAGATAAGGGGGTCAAAATAGGGCAGCAAAACAGTCAGATGACATAGTGGTGTAATGCTGACCATTTCAGCAATCTCTGGAGTATCAGCACAGGCCTTTCAGCTGAGTCCAGGCATTTATAAAAATAAATAATAAAAAATAATTTAAACAAATTAACGGTTGAATCTAAATTAGAAAGTAAACAATGGGTTTACTTTTGATGTATTATTTAAATATCCCAGCACATATTTTGCCACACATACCCTATCCTGACTTTGTTGTCAAAGTACTGTTAGAGTTATATCATATTATCCTGTCACTTGGTGCACTGCTGTTTGGCAATGTTTGGCAATATGCAGCCCTTAAACAACAATGATGGAAAATGTTGGAAAGTATTGGAGTGGTTCTCCCTAACAGAATAATCAGATTGACAAGGAAGAAGCTGAACAATAGCTAGTCCAATATCTAACATACACATACAGGATATGTATGTAGACAAAGGAAGCAATACATAATACATAAACACACACGCATACATTCATACAGGTTGCCACCCTGACAGATTATCCACAAGGGAATCTAGTTAATATCAAAGGAAAACAAATCTTGACCAGTTCAGGGATGTTCAACTTTGATAGCCCTCTCCATGAACCTATTGTACGCTAAATCCTCTACGAAAATTGGGTTCTTCTTTCAGAAATGGAAAAAAGTCACCTTCCTAAGTATTTCACCCCAACAAACTCAAGTTCCAAACCTCCACATAAAATATGCACCTTCCTTCAGAGGGAAATTGTCTCTCTTGGAGACATCAAGTAAAAACAAATCTCTATTTTGATCAAAATAAAATGAGCTGGGCTTTTGGGCCCATAATAATGAACATGGTCAAATGTAGCTCCTTTGGGGCAAATCATTAACTAAACTCATAGGTGAGGATGGTGAAACTGAGAGAACATCTTTCCTCCAAGATCTCAAAACACAGGTTGGCTCATAAAAGCACAAGATGCATATCAAAAGTGTAATCAAAACATCAGCTATTACAATAGATCCCCCAAAGGAATTTATTGTCAGGCAGTATAAGCACTTGTAAAATCCCCCTCTTTGCAAATGGCTTCCCTCATTCTATGTGGTTTCAGCTTCTTGCAATTTGTTATCTAATTGGCTTCAATGTATGAGGATCCTATGTACGACAGACTTTCAAGAAGCCAGATCCTTTTGCTCAGAAGAAGAAGAACTTCACTTTTCTACCCCGCCTCCAACTCCCCAGGAGAACTCGGGGCAGCTTACTTGGGGCCAAGCCTAGGCAACATACAATTGAAAACAGAACAATAACATACTAAAACTAGCTGTACCCGGCACGCATTGCTGTGCCCTATTTTGGAGATGCGAGGAAGTCTGAGTATGTAAGGGTTGGAGTTGTTGTTAGTTATGGTGTTGTTGGGGTCATGGCTGTGTTGTTGTGGGTTGTTTTGGTGGGTGGGATGTTGGAGTCCTGTGGAGTTGTTGTTGTGTGGTGTTGCTGGCGTTCTGCATAGCTTGTGGATATACAATGTTTTTTGTGTTTCTGTCTGCTGTGTTGATGTAGAGGTTGATGCGTGTGTGGGTGGGATACTTTGGAAGTGAGTGGAGATACTGGAAATCCCATTATCCATGGTGTGTCCTCCTCTAATCTGCAGTCGGATGGAGTGTGGGTCATGGGGTGCATTGTTTGCCAAGTTTGGTCTTTATCGGTCTTGGTTCTTGGACACAGTGGTCTGTGGGGAATGATGGGTTTTGAAGTACTACAAATCCCATTATCCATGGAGGTACTTCAAGTCCCATAATCCATGGTCCACCCTCCTCCAAACTGTAGTAGAATGTAGCGTGGGTCGTAGGGGCTCTGTGTGCCAAGGTAGGTTACTGTAAATTCAGGCCATACACAATGTCCCATGAGCTGAGGCCTAGTCAGGAACAGCAAGTTAACGAAGCCTTACTGTCAATTCAGGCCATACACAATGTCCAATGAGCTGAGGCGTAGTCGGGAGAATCAAGTTAATGAAGCCTTACTGTCAATTCAGAGCGTAAACAGCATTCCATTAAGTGAGGCCTAGTCATGGAAATTAAGTTAATGAAGCCTTACTGTCAATTTTGGGCATGGTCTGTGATTTGTAGGGGTGTAAATTTTCTGTGGGAAGTGAATTGGGTGTTTGTGTTTGTGCCTCAGCCCTTTGCCTTATTCTCCTCTGACAGTTTATTATGGGTTGGAATGTTCATGTTGACTGGCCAGTACAGGAGTTATGCAAATCCGCCCTTAGTGGCAGCCAATCATGTTGTCAGAATGTAGAGGCTGGGAGAGTCGTTGGCACCCCTAGAGGATGCTGGGAAATGTAGTTTTTTACTTGTTGTTTTGGGGGCTTTTTAGGTTTTGGGGGGGAAATTTTCTTTGCTACAAACGTACCTTGCTTGAGGCCTATTTCTGTTGGCAAGTTTGGTGTTTCTGCGTTGTAAGGTTTCTTTGTTTGGGTTGGTCGTTCCATGATGACTCTTCCTTTATATATATAGATAGCATAGAAACAATATCATCATAAACAATAATAAACAAGCATCATAAGCAACAACAAAAATACCTCTGGTCTCATTTTTTGGGGGGAGGGGGCCAATGTGTGAACGAGATAGAGATGCAACGAGGAATTTAACAATCAAATGATAGTACATGTGCACTAACTAGTGGAGAAAGGAGAAAGCTTATGCTGATGCGGCAAACACCACCCCCACTGGAAAAAAATCATTTTCACACATATGCCTGCTATAGATGGTCTGTGATTCCTGGACTGTAGTCTTCCAGCTGTTTTGGACTTCAGCTCCCCAAAGCCTCAGTTGCCTTGGCTAACGATCAGAGATTCCAGGAAGTCCAAATCACCTGGAAATTCAGAGTCTGGGAATCACTGAACTAGATCTCTATAATCTCAACTTCTTTTGAGATAAAACACCAGTCCTTTCTAGAGCATGTGTATTTGAATCACACTTTGTTGCTCAAGCACTTAGACAAATTTGTACTATGATATTAAATAACATTTCCATTTGGATTGGAGAAATGTGTAAAGCATACTATCACTTAAAAGAGGATCAGAAAGCATCCTTTACGTCAATGCCTGCAAGTTTTAACCAGTTCAGATACAAATAGGATAATAATGCGATTCTCTGTGATTTATTCTGAACCTGACTCTAAGAAGCTTTTTTTGGTAATCTACTGCAAAACACAATCTTCTGTCATGATAACAAAACAAGTTGAGCTCTGAGAACATGTAATTTCCCAAAGTGGGATCTAATCTTGTGAATGGCATCGGGTAAAGGACTCTAGCTGTGTTCTTGGCAGTTACTGTTGGCATAATTAAGGCAGCTGTGTTTTATAAGTAGGCTTCTGTATGTAATCCTTTTTCTCCTCAATAACTCCTATTGATGAACTAGGCTTATACCAATCTGGCACCAACAATAATGACAGGATGGAAAGGGAGGATCACGGGCAGGAATGAGAGGAAGGGATGGCTTTTCCAAAAGTATACTTCATTGTTGCTTTTCTTTAAAAACTATTGATTTAAGAGTGTTGACAACTACAGTCAAATTGGTAGCCATATCATTAAAATCCATTCCGAACTATGTACAGGAAATCACGTAATTAGAACTATCAAAGCTGTATCCAATAGTATGGACTCAACTGACAAATGGCATCCAAAGTAGAGGCGGGAACAATTACCTATTCCTGTAGTCTTCACCATGGACTTGGGCTATGCTCCCTGTATGTCACTCCAGTGAGCATCCTGTAAACTGCCTTGAGTCACCTCCGGGCTGAGAAGGGAGGTATGCAAATATAGTAAATAAATAAACTCCAAAACTCTGGATGATCTCTCCCAGCAGCTTCATGTAGATGTTGAACAACATGGAGGACAATATTGAACCTTGTGGGACAATGGATGCAGGGCTGAGCGGGTGTCCCCCAGCTACACCTTCTGGGAGCAATCCTCCAGGAAGGAGCCCTATTCCCATGAGGCATCCCAAAAGGATACCATGGTTAACAGTATCAAAGGCTGCTGAGAGGTCCAGGAGGACCAACAAATATCATTATAAGTCCAGCCATCACCACTTAACTTTGTATACGTTGATAATTCATAAACCACTTCCTGACTTATTTTAAAATATGCTTTATCAGAAGGAAAAAGACTGTTATTCTTCCAGACCTTACACAACCCCTTATATTATTTTTTTTTAAAAAAATCTGTTCATATTTCTCAATAGCACTTTCTTCTGCATTATCCAAAATGATTGAATATGTGTATAACTTTAGTTAAACATATTGGTTATGGTCCTGCACGGGACATGCAGTGACAATGTCATCTGTAATATAGTGCCACAATTATAAATGAGGAAACAAAAGTTAAGGGATTATAAATCTAATATATTTAAAAATACATTGTGATGTTATGACATTGTAGCTGCAGTTATGACACTAGAACTACCTAACAAGACACCAGCTTTAACTTCAGCCATATAGGGCTCTGTAGGTCATAACCAATGATTTGAATTTAACTCCCTACAGAGCTGCAGCCAGAGGAATAGCAAGGGAGGTGTATGCTTTAAGTAGCTGTTTTCTTGTTTGCTCTAAAAATGGTTTTGTTTTTCTTCTATATACAGCTGGTAACAGCAGCCTCCAATACACCCATGAGGCCTATTTTCCCCCTTTATGTATGGGGGAAAGGGGCACATCTAAATGAGGGGTGCATGTGAATGGATTTACAGGTTTACAAGATGAAAAATGCCTCCACTACCAAACACACCTCGTGAGACAGTTGTGTTGGCCCTTGGCTCTTCCACGAACCACTGTAAGTTCACTTTACAGAACTTGTTCTCTGGGGGAGAATTTGACCAGAATTTGTTTTCAAATAACCTACAATTTGAGGTTACGTAAAAATAACATACATTGCCTCTGTGGCTGAATTCCTTTACTGAGAGCTGAAAGATCAATTACTGTTGCTAGAAGCAAACATTAAATCTGCCAGAGCCTCTGAATGATATGGTTATGAAAAATGGCTCAAGTTACATGAAAAAGTAATGAAAAAGCAGGCTGTCAGATCTGTTTTTCTGATAATTATCTCTGGAGGAATGATAAGGGAAGTCTGGCAAGATAAAAGGGGCTGTCCTGTTTTGCAAGACGGAATATGGAATTGTGCCCACAAACACATTCAACTAAGACTCCCTCTAAAGCTTTGCTTGAAGCTTGATCGAAGTGTATAAAATCATGCATGGGATAGAAAAGGTGAATAAAGAAAAATTATTTTCTTTGTCACAAAACACTAGGACTAGAGGGCACTCCCTGAAGCTCCAAGGTAGGAAAATTAGGACTAATAAAGGGAAATATTTCTTCACCCAGAGGGTCATTGGGTTATGGAACTCACTTCCAGAAGAGGTTGTGACAGCGGTCAGCCTGAACAACTTCAAGGCAGGATTAGACAGATTCATGGATACCAAGTGTATCGGTAGTTACTGAAAAGGACATTCAAGTGCCACCTCGGGGTTGGTTGAGGTAGGCAGGATTTCCCTGGGTACTGGTTGTGGGGGGTCGGGAGCAGGTCAGGGTTTTGCCCTCCCTTCCCCTCGAGATCCCCGTGTACAACTGGTGGGCCACTGTGTGATACAGAATGCTGGACTAGATGGGCTGAGGTCCGATTCAGCATGGCTCTTCTTATGAAGCTCAGGAGGAAAGCTAGATTTTATTCTCTTTTAGCACTTTGAAAAACATAGAGAACTGCAGAGAACTGAAATCTGTTACAGTCAATCATATAGGATTTTCGTCTAATGCTTTGGATTGTTTCTATGATCTATCAGTATAAAATGTCTATACAGAGAGAAAATGTTGCCCGCTAAGTGAGGACAACCTGTCTATCGTAGTGGTTTAAGATACCAGAGGCAAGATGAATGAGGAGTAAAGTTGATGTGTTAGATCACATGTGTTAGATCAGAGTTCTACACCCCCTCAAGATCATTACCATACTTGTGACATATGGCCGTAGTTATGGCTTGTTTAACTACAACTGGGGGTGATTGTTCTTACTGTTGTTTACTGTTTTATTGTTTTATTACTGTTTTTAATTATTGTTCTTATTGATTTTATGCTGTGAACCGTCCCGAGCGTTTGGGAAGGAGCGGTATACAAATATGAATAATAAATAAATAAAT
Organism: Anolis apletophallus; assembly: GCA_030556195.1. Lineage (NCBI taxonomy): Eukaryota > Metazoa > Chordata > Lepidosauria > Squamata > Anolidae > Anolis > Anolis apletophallus. Next base: position 71,779,662 of record JARBWK010000001.1, read on the forward strand.
AAATTATTATTACCATCATATTTGCATCTTGTGTCCTGTTAGCTAGCAGAGCAGATTTCCATCATTTGACACTGCTGCTCGCTTTTAATGTAGGCTTGATGGTATTAGGCCATGAAACATTACACAATTAACAGATTTATTAGTAAGTATTTATTTATTATTTATTTATTTAAAACTTTTGTATCCCGATCTTCTCACCTCCGAAGAGGGACTCAGATCGGCTTTACAGCAAAAATTCAATATACATTAAAACAACATACAACAATAAAAAGTAAAATACATATAGATAAAATACATTAAAGCCAAATCACTAAATAAAATCAATTTCAACTCCATCCATATATGTGGTCATTAACTTTGTCTAAAAACAGTCTTGGTCCTTATTCTGGGAATGCTTCCCAGAATGCTTTCCAGAATAAGCATTTGGTGTAGTTGGTGTAGAGCAGGGGTGCTCACACTTTTTCAGCATGCGAGCTACTCTTAAAGCAACCAAGTACAAAAGATCTACCTGCCCCCGCCGCCGTGCGCTCTTGCGCGCTCCCGCCGATGCGCGCTCTTGCCACCGCGCGTGCTCCTGCTGCTGTTTTCCGCCCGCGCAGCACATCTTCCGCCTGCGAGGCATTGCAGGAAGGAGAAAGCACGAGGCGGGGCATCCAGAGGGAGTGCTCTCCCCTGCCTGTCTCACCGGCAACGGAGGCTGCACAGCTGCTTCTGGACAAGAGAGAGGCAGGGTGCTCCCTCCAGAGGCCCCGCCTCGTGCTTCCTTCTTCCTGCAATGCCCCGTAGGCGAAAGAAGCACAGTGAGAGCAGAAGCCAGCAGCAGGAGCACGCGTGCACGCAGGGTGTGCACGCGTATGGCAGGAGCGCCCCATCCCGCTGGTGAGGCCCGAAGATCACCTGGAAGAGGGCCGAAGATCTACTAGTAGCTCCCGAGCTACCTAATGAGCACCCCTGGTGTAGAGCCTCAGCCACTGTTTCCCAGCACTAGATAATCAACCAGTAGCTCATAGACCATCACTGGTTGATAGAGTATCACTTAGAGTAGCTCTGACATAAAAGGTAAGGCAAGGGAAAACATGTCTTGTGGCACCTTTAGTGTATAACCAGTTGCAACAATAACACTTGCCTCAAGCTGACAAGAGTGCTTTCTCCCACACTGCACATTCCACAGATATATAAACCTCACTTGCCTAGTTTCCAGCAGACCGCTCAACCTCTGAGGATGCCTGCCATACATGGGGGCAAAACATCAGGCAAGAATGCTTCTGGACCATGGCCATACAACCCGGAAAACTCACAGCAACTCAATAACCAGTTTATTTCGGCATAAGCTTTCATAGATCTTCCTTGCCTCAAGCAGAGTTGTTTTGTGTTGTTTGCCCCCTGCTTTTTCTATCTAAAAAAGAGACTGAAAGCAGCTTACAATAAAACTGATGTACAGAATGGGCTTTAGCCTACACAAGTTCATGCTGAAATATATAGATTAGCCTTTGAAGTGCCATTTTCTTCACTTTTTAGACTGAAACAAAGAGGACCACCTCTAAGAAAACTCTGACAGTTTTCTTAGAGGTGGTACTCGGACAGTATTTACTTGGTTTTACCTGGTTTTAGTTATGCAGGTGCTAGTCCATGCAGTATCTTATGTAGTATTTTAAAGGAGTATCTCACCATTGATATATGTAGCATTTCAATTATTTATATAGGATTTTAATGGTATATTTTATATTGTATTTAAAGATCTGATTTTTATGTATTTATTTGTTTGCCTTATATGTTAAAGACCTATGGTCTATGCATCGAATAAACTTCAACTTGAACCTGAACTTGAAATATACTTCTATTCTAAAGGGAGCCTTCAACATCCTTGCACAAAATAAGCACAGACCCTTTAATAACAACTAATCAACAGTGGGTTGTTATAGGTTTTTTTCAGGCTATATGGCCATGTTCTAGAACAGGGCTGTCCAACTGGCGGCCTGGGGGCCGTATACGGCCCCCCAGCCCCTTCCCTCCAGCCCCCTAAGCTTTTTAATAAAAAATAAAAATTGAAAAATAAAATAAATAATAAAAATTAAAAAAACCCTACTTCCGGGTTCGGAGCAAGTATCGCGAGAATACACAATTTTGCTGTCAACGCGAGATCACGCCGGCGTTGACAGCGAAATCCCGTGTGGATTGCGTATTCTTGCGATACTCTTCGGCTACTCTCCTAGTGGATCGCTGAAGCCCACAGACGTGATTAGGACCTTCTTCGACTCAGTCGGTCGTCGCCTCTCTCGTCGTCCGGGTACTCCTGGATCCTGCGCGTTTGGAAAAGGTAGGCGAAGCAGGGGCTCCTCAGGGGCTCCTCATTCCTCCCCCAACTCCCCTCATGTATTAAATATAAAATTAAATATATTTAAAGATGAAATAAGGGGAGATGGGATACATTAAAATAAGGGGGAGGGGAGGATGGAATTAAATATATTTAATATTAAATTAAAATAAGGGGAGAGGGGAATATAGAATGAAATATATTATTAAATTAAAATAAGGGGGAGGGGAGGATGGAATTAAATATATTTAATATTAAATTAAAATAAGGGGAGAGGGGAGGATGGAATTAAATATATTTAATATTAAATTAAAATAAGGGGGAGGGGAGGATGGAATTAAATATATTTAATATTAAATTAAAATAAGGGGAGAGGGGAGGATGGAAATAAATATATTTAATATTTAATTAAAATAATTTAATATCTTATCCCTGCATTTTATCTCAGTAAAAGGTTATATTTGACTGTATGCATGCAGGGGTGGGGCGGGGGCGGAGCCGGGGGAGGGGCAGAGCCGGGGGAGGGGAGGGGGCAGAGCCAGGGGAGGGGGCAGACCCTATGGCCCCCCAGCTCATCAGTGACCGGAATTCAGGCCCCTGGGCCGGTAGAAGTTGGACAGCCCTGTTCTAGAAGCATTCTCTCGTGACGTTTCACTTGCATCTATGGCAGGCATCCTCAGAGATTGTGAGGTCTGTTGGAAACTAGGAAATTTGGTGTAACTGTGCAGCCGAAAATTGTGCTAAATCATATGTGGGGGATCCAATGGCACTCACAATGGGTCTGAGTGGGGTGGAGTCCTTGTGGATTTTTGGGAGTCCATAAAGCCTAGTTGTTGGCGTATGTCAAAGTTGATCGAGGAGTTCTTGACCAGAGTGTTAGTTTTTCTGGTTATTTTGGAGGTGGGGTCTTGTTTTAGTTTTTTTGTATATTGTGGGGTCTAGGCGTTGTCTGATCTTCTCTTTGTATTGTTCTGTTTCCTTAGTGTTAAAGAGTTGTGCCAGCCAGTTCTCAACTCTTTAACACTAAGGAAGTATTGTTAATAAATCATGAAATTTATTATAAGGGTTTTAATTACATATTTAATTCTATTTTAATGTTTGTATATGTTTAGGTTTTAAATTGCATTGTATTGGTTTTATTGTAAGCTGCTTACAGTCTCTTTTTTAGATAGAAAAAGCAGGGTGCAAACAACAACAACAACAACAACTTTTTTTGAGCCAAGGAATGTGAATGATGATGTAGCCCCAATTATGGCAGTTGGGGCAGCTATCCAGAAGTTTTTCAAGTTATTGTCATATCATATAGGTAATGGTATTCTACATGCAAGAAGAAGGTATGTATAAATAAACTATATTAGAACTCACAGCAGGGGAGGAACTGCTTAGAATAGCAACTATGATGCTTTTAGGGGGGGACGGGGACCCACATCTTAGTACAAACGAAAGCAGGAGGAAAAAGCCACACCACACCAGCCATTATGGTTTGATTGCATACTATTTTTTCCATACATTGGGGTCCCCTCCCCCACAATTTAGGTAACAGTGGTGTAGCAGATGGGGAAAACACGCAACTACAAATCCATGCCTTTTTTGAGTCAAAATGATGACATCAACTGTCAATGTGCCACAGTAACTGATGGATCATCTTTGCTTTGGCATGTGAAGGAAGTGATAACAATGACTGAGCTCCTACGTTGGGCACATAGCTATGATGTTGCTGCTCTGCTCTTGTCTTCTGATCCCACTCCATAAAACTCACCTAGAAAGCCTAACAGCTATACTGAGTAAAGGAATCCTATGCACTGGTGAGTGGTGTTCTGATGCATGATATTTATTTATTATTTATTTATTTGTGGTATTTGTATACCTCCCTTCTCAACCCCAAAGGGGACTCAGGCGGTACACAGTGTTGGCAACAATTCAATGCAATTGATAAAATACAGTATAAAACATCAAAATTGACCCTCCCCTGATAAAACATTAAACATTATTAAATATAGCACATGAAATCACATATCACGCAAAGACATAGCTGTTGTTTGTAAACCGCCCTGGGTCACTGCATTTTCAACTTTCACTTTCACCTTAAATATGCCTATGATGGGCTGAATGCTTGGATCCACAACCAGGTCTTTAGGTGTCTCCTTAAGGTCAGGAAGGAGGGGGCTGACCAGTAATATAGTGAGCAAAAGCAGGGATCTCTATGGATTCTCCTTGCAATTCCTGATTACTGGTGTGAGGGGGCTAAATGGGCCATCCTTCAGCACCTTGCTCAGGAGTGTCATGACTCCTTTACTTGATATGGCTACCTGTCTTTTAAGGTGGATTTAGGGAATATTAATAGTAATCTTAAAATTATAATGCAAAACAGTTATTTATTTTATTTATTTATTTATTATTCACACTTGTTAGTCGCCACTCCCAGTGTGGCTCGGGGCAACTTACAACAGTGGAAGCACAGTTTAAAAACACAGTATTACACAATAAAAACGCAATAAAACACAATAATACACAATACAAATACAGTAAAGCACGATAAAATACACAGCAAAGCACAGTTATGAGGTCCAATGCCTAGGTTATTATGTTTAACAGGATCCCAACCAATTAGCATTAATGAAGACTGGAAATAAGATAAAATGGAAGCTAAATGGATACTTCTTTCCTTTCTTTGATGGAGTTTCTTCTTCACGCTAATAGTATAAATAGTTTTCCTGGTTGGTTTGCATTTGTATTCAAAGGTAAAAGGAGCATTTAATATTTTTTTTCTTTTATTTCAATGTGTTTTGTACAAGTTGAACCTATGGTATCTGAGATCAATACCACCGAGTTAAATAATGTTTACTACCTAGTAAATATGAAGAGAATTGCAGTCATATCAAGTAAGCTTAACTGTACAGTTTTATTAGTATTGTTTCAAAGATGCCTGTGTTTGAAAATGGCATGTGTTAATTAACCTAAAAGGAATGTACTACTAGAAAACAACACAGCAGGGGTGAAGCTGGGAGTCCTGGTGGTGATTAATCTAGAGCTCAGCACAAAGTAGATCAAATTTAACTTTTCCCATTACCGTGAAAGGAACACAGTTCCTTCTTTGGTGATTATGACTTGAGCTTTGCTCTGTGAATTTTCAACAGCTGCACTGGGGAATTTTTGGAGGGCTATTTACTGGATGTGAACACCAATTACTTCCATTGTGTAATTTCTTTTAAAATCTGTGAGCTTTGAGTTTACAAAACAATACCAAAACCAAATGAGTCAGTCAGAGTGGGGCAGTTACTGATATTACACATTCAGGCAAGTGCATATCTTATCCTATCTTAATCAGCAAACTTTTCTGGTGAAAGAATGACTTCAGACAATCATAAAACTATTTTGCTTCTTTCTAACATAGACTACACAGTATGTTGTTTAAATGATGTTTAACAGAGAGGATAAAACTACTGGCTGTATCCATTTGGAAAAGAGTGTATTGTCCTGGGTTTAATAATAATAAATAAACTTTATTTTTACCCCACCATCTCCCAGAGAGACTCGGGGTGGCTCACAAAGCCTTTAAAGGTGCAAACATGCAAAATACAAAAATTGCAGAAACAATAACACGAAACAATAACAGCCAACATAAATATCGCCCTACACAAAGCCCCATGGTTAAAATCAATAAAATAGAGCAATACCTGCAGGTATAAAACAACCATAATCAATCTCAGTCATGTAAAGTGCTTGGTGAAATCTATGGGTCCTCACGTATATTCATTAAAGGAATCTAAATATGGTTGAAGGCTTGCCAATAAAACCATGTCTTCAATTGTGTACAGAAGGCTTGGAGAGTGGAGGCTAGTCTGATCTCCCTCAGGAAGGCATTCCAAAGATGGGGGGCCACCACCGAGAAGGCCCTCTCTCTCATCCCCACCAACCAAACCTGAGACTGAGGTGGGACCGAGAGGAGGGCCTCTTGGTCCCACCTCTTAGCACCTGTGTCAGTTCATAGAAAGACATACGGTCTCAAAGATAGGCTGGACCAGAAGCATATAGTACACTTTGAATTGGTTCCGGAAACTCATCGGCAGCCTATCTAGTACTTTGTACTAACTGCAGTTTCTGAACTATCTTCAAAGGCAGCCCCACATAGGGTGCATTGCAGTAGTCCATTCTAGATGTAACTAAGGCATGGACCAACATAGCCAAATCAGCCTTTTCGAAGTAAGGTCTCAGCTGGCACACAAGTTTTAATTGTGTGAAGGCCCTCCCAGCCACCGCCGACATCTGAGTTTCAAGCGCCAGCGCTGAATCCAGGGGGACCCCAGACTGTGGACCTGTGTCTTCAGGGGGAGTGTAACCCCGTCGAACACAGGTTTCTACTATATACCCTGATCGGCCCCATGAGTGACCAGGAGGACCTCTGACTTGTCTGAATTAAGCTTCAGTTTGCTGTCCCTCATCCAGTAATTATTTTGAATTAATTTTGTACTAAGTATTTTTAAAGGTAATTTTGAGATTATTTGTGATTTTCAGTTTTAAGCGATCTTGGGGCCTCAACTAATTGTCTCTTTTCCCCACCTAATAGGAAACAGGCAAAGGGACAGATTGCTCTTATAGAGACCTGAAGTTATCATTCCGGGAAAGGTTTTGAAATTAGCCTTGAACTTACCCAGGGTTTTGCAGTATCACAAAGGTTGCTGACATGACTGCAAAGCAGAAATTTCTACAAAACAGACATTTCTATCTGCTCCAGGCTATCCACAGGGTGTCGATAACCTACATCCCTTTGTCTTTGAGAACTTGAACCCGCTACTATGTGGGCTATAAGAATCCCTCCTAGAAAAACAACAATGCTAAATCATTTTAAAAAGTAGTTTGTTTGTTTTAGCTAAAATAAAGCACTAAAAAACTTTTGAAGGCCAGATGTACCTGCTTGGTTGGCAATAAAAGGCCTCCTGGAGATGGGTGGGGAAACCCCAGGCTATGTCCACAGGGATTACTGTGGATTATAATGCCAAGCCTCTAACTCATTACAATATCTTCAACCAAATAGAAATGATGTCATTCTCTTTAGGAAAAGGTCAAAGAGGAATGACATCCAATAAGCCTATAGAATTGTCTATAAAAGAAAAATGGCAAGGCGATGTGCCATTCTTGTTTTGTTGTAAGTATTTGCAGATCTCTTTGCATAAAGCCCTTGCAGTCCTTGCTGCCAAGCGTCAATGACATCAGAGGAGGGGAAGCCCTTCCCAGGGCCAAACAAACACCAGAACTGATCTGTCCCATTTTGCGTAACAAGGGCCATTTTAAAGTAAATACAGATAAATACAATCTACTTAAGCTAACATTCCTCCATTCAACTCATTTCTTGATTTCTCTCCATGTATTCTGCAGCCTTAGTATTTAAAACACGTGTGTTTTTCAAAGATTCCGAAGTGTGTGTTCAAGTGCTCATGCACATAAATGCACAGATGTAAGCAATGCAGGCACAGTTCAAGATTGTTATATTGTTTATGAAAGTGCCTCAGATGCAAACGAATTCATCTCCGTACTAAGGGTCTTTCTGCAGCAGCTCTAATTCTTGAGGCCAGCTGCTCTTAACATTGAATGGCAGCCTGATTCCTCATGTGTAGAAACAACTGCACAGAAAAGCATCTAGCTCATAAAAAGTCTGCTTAATGGCAGCCTGGATCTATAAAGACCAGAAAAATGAAATACTGTAGAACTGAACGACTGGAGGAATCCAATGTTATCAGTGCCATTGACTGAGAGAAAGGAGAGCTACTCACAAAGGGCCTTCCACTGATACTATGGAAAAAGCCATCCTTGTGGCTATTCTGGTAGTAATAGTCAGCTGGAACCACAGCCAAAATGAGCATCATTGTAAGGAAGATATGTTAAGTTCCTTTGTTTTCTCAAACAGAAACCTAACAAGCCACAAAAACTGGAATAGTAAATTCCTTCCTACTGGAAAGAGAAAAGAGTAGATGTTGTTGTTAGGGTACTGAGAGAGAGGGAGAGAGAGGGGGGGAGGATGGCCATCCTTTACTGCTTCTCTACTGAGCAGTGGTAGAGCCATAGATGCACTGGCAATAAAGGAATTTTCTTCCCCTCTTTTATTATTTTTCTTGCATTTAAAAGGTTTTTATTGTAGTTTCAAACATTAAAAGTAACATAAATCACAATACGTCGGGGGGGAATGGGGGGGGATGGGGGGAGGGGGTTAACAGAAGAGAGGGACGGGGGAAAGGGGACGTGAAGGACCCCGTACCTGGGGTTTGGAAGATATTTCAGTTCTTGTAACATTGCAGCTTATGTTACTTTCTTAATCTTCGTCAGCCCTGCGCCGATATTACTTATGCCTATAGAGAGATGTGAATTAAACATTGTATTTCGGTGCCCTTAAATATTCTACATTGCTGGCATATATACATCTTGTAGGTGTCACCCGACCTCTTTTTCCCTGTGATATACGTTTGATGCCCTACGAATCGCTGAGGCCCACCGCGGTTTGGTCTATTAGTTCCAATTTAACACTAGATCCACCTTATGCTCTCTCTTGAAATAGTTTTGTACTATTGACCAATCAGTTTTTTTTGTCTGAGTTTGCTGGGTAGTTTTGAGTTCCTCAGTCATCCATTCCATTTGAACGGATTCGATAACCTTATAAAGCCATTCATCCTTCCCTGGCGCGCTAGCAGATTTCCAATGTCTGGCATATACCAGTTTGGCTGCGGTGGTTATGGCCAAAAATACGTTTTTCGTTGGTGTCGAAGCTTGATCGGCGATTCCTAACAAGAATAAATCCGGTTTTCGCCGATACGTCTTGAAAAAATTTTGTTTAGCTCTATGCTTATGATTTTCCAATATTTTTGGGCTTTCGGGCACAACCACCAGAGATGGAAGAAAGTTCCGCTCCGGGCCCCACAGTTCCAACACTCCGGTTTTAAGTTTTTATAGATTTTAGCTAATTTATTGGGGGTCAGATACCACCTGTATAATATTTTTAGCCAGTTTTCTCTGTGCTTATGGCAGACCGAATAGTTTGCGTTTTTCTTCCATATTTCTTGCCAGGTGCTCCATTTTATCTTATAGCCAATGTTACGTGACCATTTTTTCACATGGTCTTCTATTTTTGGGGACGACTGAATTATCTGGGAATAAATTTTCCTAACTAAATTTTTATCTGGTCCGAGCAGAACCTTCTCCAACTCTTCCTGGTCGCATGCGAACCCTCTTTTGAATCTTGTTTGAATTTTTCATTTTAGTTGACAGTATGGGAGCCAACCCATCTCCCTTCCTTCCATTGTTAATTGTTCTTTACTTTTTAATGCAAATTGAGGCCATTCCAGTATAGTAATTCCTTGTAGGTATGCCATTTAGTATCTTTCAGTTGTCTGATTCGAATGCCTCCACCGGTGAGAGCCATGTGGGAGTTTTGGAGAAGATTTTTGGATTATATTTGTGCCAGATTCTAATTAGTGGATCTCGTATATAGTGATTTTTGAAATTTTTATCAATTGCAATTTTGTTATATCCCAGGTAACCATGGAGCCCAAATTTAAGGTCATGTCCTTCTAGGTTCATTAATCTGTTGTCCTCTAATTTTATCCAAGCTCCGACCCATGCCAGACAATTTGCCTCAAAGTATCTTCTCAAATCGGGGACGCCAAGGCCACCATTTGCTTTATTTCCTTGGAGTGTTTTCAGTCTGACCCTCGGCTTTTTCCCACTCCAGATGAATCTGAGATATCCTCGACCAGATATTGAACTGAGAGTCCTTTTTTAATGATCGGGAGCGTTGTAAAAAGAAAGTTCATTTTAGGCAAAGTCATCATTTTGACTGCCGCGATTCTGCCAAGGAAGGATAAATTTAGCTTAGACCAATTCTTAAATTCTCCTTTAATCGTTTCCCAGGTCCCTTTATAGTTATTTTTATATAGTAGGGAATTCTTGGATGTGATATTAATTCCCAGATATTTCACCTTCTTTGTGGTTACCAACTCTGTTTTTGCCTCAAGGTCGAGTTTTTCTGCTCCTGTCAGGTTCAATGTCATCATCTGTGTTTTTGCTTTATTTATTTTGAAACCTGCCAATCGTCCAAATTTCTCAATTGTCTCCAGCCATCTTAGCGCCAATAAATTTGGTTCTTCTACAATCAGCACCAGGTCATCTGCGAAAGCCTGTAGTTTAATTGCCTCGCCTTTTATTTTTAGCCCTTTCAGAGTATCGTCTTTTCGAATCTCTTCCAATAATGTTTCCAGAATTAGAGTGAACAGCAGTGGGGATAGTGGACAGCCTTGCCTTACCCCTTTTTGGATCTTGATTTGATTGGTTTTGGAGCTATTAACTAAAATTTTAGCCTTTTGTTCAGTATATATTGCTTTTATCGTATTCACAAATCGGTGTCCCATATCCATTTCTTTTATTAAATGTTCCAAATATTCCCAATTAGTCCTATCGAAAGCCTTTTCGGCGTCTAGAAAAATCAGTGCAGCTTTCTGGTTAATGTTTTTGTTATAATATTCAATAACGTCTATGATCGTTCTTATATTTGTCCTAAGTTGTCTATTAGGTAGGAACCCATTTTGGTCTTTATGAATTTTGTCTTTCAAATACGTTTTTAATCGTTCTGAAATTATGGATGCGAATATTTTATAATCTGCATTAAGCAGCGATATTGGCCTGTAGCTCCCTGGCTCCATTAAATCTTTCCCTTTTTTTTCTATCAAGATTATATTTGATTCATTCCAGGACTCTGGGGCTTTGCCCTGTTCCATCACCCTATTGTAAAGTTTTCTAAGGAAGTCCACTAACTCTGCACTGTGCTCCCGATAGTATTCGGCGGTGTACCCGTCGGGCCCCGCCGCCTTGCCAAGTTTGGTTCTTTGGATTGCCCTTAAAATCTCTTCTTTGGTGATCTCTTGATTTAACTGTTCTCTATCTTCATCGGAAACTCTATTTATTTTTCGGCCACTAATATAAGTGACCAGATCATCTACCTTAATGCCTTCCTTGCGGTATAAATCTGCATAGTAGGCCTCTAGGGCCCTCTTGATTTCTTCGTCTGTTATAGCCTCCTTCTGGTTATATTTTAGTTTATGAATCACATTTCTTTTTCTTTTTTCCTTAAGTTGCCACGCCAATAATCTCCCTGGTTTGTTGGCTTGTTCGAAATATTTTTGGTTCGTGTATTTTAGATTTTTTCTAATTTTCTCAAGCTCGAAGAATTCTAGTTGTTTCTGTAATAGTTTTATTTCTTTTGAAATCTGCTTATTGTTGGGGTTTGTTTTTAAAGATTTCTCCGCCCTCTCCACCTTGGCTATTAATTCTTTGTGGTCTTTTTCTTTTGCCCTCTTGCTAATTGCCTGGTGCTTCATGAAGAATCCCCTCATATAGGCCTTGCTGGCGTCCCATATTATATTTATTTTTTCATTCTCTTTACAATTAATTTCAAAAATTCTTTGATCATTTGCTTGCTCTTTTGCTTTAGTTTTATATCTTTTAAGAGGAATGCCGGATATTTCCATGAATACTCATTACGCCTTTCGGCTATTTCCACTTCGACGCCACAATGGTCGGAGACAAGTCGAGGATGGATTTTGGCGGCTCTTACCAGACCCATCAGATTTTCCGAGGCTAGAATGTAATCGATTCTCGACCATGAGCAGTGACGATCCGAGTAAAAGGTGAAATCTCTGGTTTTAGGGTAATATGCCCTCCATACATCCTGAATTCCCGTGTTTTTTGTAAATTCAAAGAAAGATTTAGGCAATTTTCCATTAATTCTTAACCCCCCTTTCTTCGACAGGTTCTTATCCATATGTGGATCGATTACTCCATTCATATCCCCCATTAAGATTAGGCTATCAAATTCACAGTCCAACATTTTCATTTCTAGTTTCTCTTTTATTATTTTTCTATTATGTTCATCAAGCCAACCAAGATATACTGCTGATTAAAATGTTTATGATTGTACTTCATCCCAGCCATTTTCAAGTCATCTTCTCCAAAGCAGAAGGACTTGTTGTTCTTTGAAAATGAACGCCACCGCCCAGAAAATACCTTTCCAAGCTTTTTCCATTGTAGAACCAATACATCTGCAGCTATGTTTACTGTACAAGCTGTGAATCCCTCCTATAACCAGTGATTTCAGGATGTATTCATGTTACATTTATGAACAGTCACTCATAAGGGCAATCCATCTGGCATATGTAGTGTCCTATTCATAATCTGGGATTCATTCTGTGCAAAATTCATATGTACAACAGCACAATCTAGTTGCTACCTACTATCAGTAGCACAACACAAAAGTAGGGATTGCAAATAATCGTAATTTATAGTACTCTCAAATGAGTTTAGACATAAGTATATATTTTTTTCTTATAGTATTCACATATAAGTTTTACAATAGAGGCGCATCTATACAAAGTAATATAGGCTTATAATAAGACAATGGCAGTCCCGCTACTCACGGCACACCTCAGAGTCAATACACCTGTATGATATCCACTTTAAAGCAAATAGTGAGTCTCTGGAGCTGTATTCTTCTGTGTATATATAATTTGTAATCCTTGGCCCGATGGCCCTTCCACGCTCATGCAAATCCACGACCCGATGGTCAAATAAAATAAAATGGAGAATATTTGTAATCCAAGGCCCGATGGCCCAACAAAGACTCAAAAAACCAGGACCCGTAGGTCAAATCAAAAAATACTAGGTATCTCTCCGAAGATGTACAGGTATTGTAGGGGCATTCACTGTGATCTCAAACTTGTAACTCTGTATAGAAGAAATCGATGGGCTGTCCACCAACGGGTATATCCTTTTCCGGTTCCCGCCCCGTTTCGAGTCTCTCTTCGTCAGGGTGGCCCCGTAAAATGACATGCATATGATATATCTGTAATATAGACATACTTAATAGTATCCCAATTCTAAGCGGGTTAGCAACATAAGGTAGGAGATAATATACACTTACCACTCTTCACAACTATATGTATGCTAAATAGCAACACTGTTCTCTCAGCTCAAAAATAAATCACCTTAATGGTGCAGACCGCAAATTCGGTATGGGCTCAAACTGAAAAGCTGCTTAAGTATCTCATCTCAGCACAAAGCAATTAAAATACACATGGGGAGGCTAATCCCAATTATCCTTAAAGCAAAATGTCTGTTAAACTCAGGGTTTCATTTAAACCGAGAGGTTGCTCACTTTTAATTCGGATTATCCATGTTCTTTCACATTTCAACAAAGCGGTGCGGATGTCTGCATGCGGAGGAGCAGTTACCTGCTGCAAGCCTACAAATTTAAACTCCGGTCACGAACCATGGACAGTTTTGAAGTGACGATACAAAAACGTGTCTTCATTGCCTGCAATAATGCGGCTTTTATGTTCACCTATATAGGCTATAATAATATAAGCCTATATTACTTTGTATAGATGCGCCTCTATTGTAAAACTTATATGTGAATACTATAAGAAAAAAATATATACTTATGTCTAAACACATTTGAGAGTACTATAAATTACGATTATTTGCAATCCCTACTTTTGTGTTGTGAAAAATTCAAATGTAGCTGTTTTCAATTTTCTGTCAAGAAAACTGCTTGTTTTGTGCAGAAAATAATGCTTCAATGGAGAAATCCCATTTCCTTGCAGCAAAGGCTGTTTTCTGTGCAAAATCATTAGTTCAGGACTCTTTTTGTCAATGTTTCTTGACATTGGGGTTTTGTGTTGCTGTTTTCTTTTTCTCTTCTTCTTCCTTTTTGTTGATATTTTTGTAATATTTTGAAATATTTTTTCCAAGTACCATAAAATATAGGTAAGTCAGACACTCTATGGGAAGGCCACTTTCCAAATAGGCCACTTCGAAAATATTAATTTTGAGATGTTTCCATGTGTGTGAGCAACAGGATCTTCATAATGGAAATGAACACTTTAGACTTCATGAGAGCTTGCTAAATCACATGAAAATATTGTGGTAACATTAGAACAAACTGTTCCAGAGTATGTTCATGCAGTTACATGGGGGAATTTGCAAGAACATTGCAGAATCAGGAAACAATGTGAAATAGGTAATTTGGTATCAGCTTAACCTCCAACCTTTTGTTCTAGTTGCATGAATCTAGACCCATAGCATGATTAGAGGTATACAGCTAACAGCCCTAATAGGTTATAGCTAAAGGTTATCAGTATTAACATGAAAATCTATGCTTTCTCCTTTGTCTTACTCCTAATGAAAGAGGGAAAGAAAATCAGTTGTTGTGGCAAAAAAAATTCAAGTTTTTCTAAATCAGTCAGATTTCTTTAAAATATGTTTCTTTATAAATATGCTACCACCAGGCCCATAGCCAGGATTTTGATTCGGGGGGGGGGGGGAGTGAGTCTGAGTGAGAGAGGATCTACCCTAGAAAACCTTTTGTATTGTTATCCCAATACCCCATGCATATGAGATATATTGAGCATGGTGATCAGATCATGATATGAATAAACATAACAGTTTAAATAATGTACCAAGGCCTTCTCGCAGACCACCCTGAGAATTTCCACCCGGAAGCCCCTGAAGCCACACCCCCCCGGGCTACATACCTGGCTACCACCCAAAGAGGAAAACATGTGCAAGAAGGCTGCCATCTTGTTAATGTCATAGAATTATGGAAGAGAGCACAACAAGGATCTGTCGGTTGTATGAAGAGATAATAGGATATGTAATCCTTAATATCCACAGTTGCAGAGAATCAAAACTTCCAGCAGAAAATGACTAATGGATAAGTGAGTGAGTAGCAAACAGAATAAAGCTTGGCTTCTTGTCAAAAACAGGCACAAAACTTTATTTACAAAAATAGTTGCGAGCAAACAAAAAACAGCAACATGCTTTTAGATAAGCAGTCTGTGTGGAAGAAGAAAACAAACATAAAACGTAGTTTTCCTTCAGTACATCCCCGGAGTCAAACACACTCTTCAGCAACAAGCTAGAAACGGCTTCTGCGTTAATTCACACAAAAACAGTACCGCAGCTCCCAGCATTCCTGTCAACTATCACAAGTTTGTAGTACAGCAAAACAACTTGTGAAGCATATACAAAATACTTGCTGAAACCGATACAGTTGCTCCGAATGGTGGATGTTGATCCTCAAACAAACACTTGTCCTTTGGCATTATTTTGCCTGGCTCCGTCTTCTTTTCATATCTGATCTTGAAACTCAGATTATTGAAACAGCAACACGCCAGGAACAAACACATTTACAGCCAGGACACATAAAACATTTGAGGTCTTTGAAAGCATTTGAAAGCATTTGAAAGCATTCTCCAAAGTAACCTTGAGGCTTTTCTTGCGGCTTTTGCGGCTCTTCCAAAAACATTCCTGAGCCAGCCAACCCAAATTGTTACACTGGAAATTTATACACAATTAGCTGCTCCACCCCTCCTAGAGCCAGGTAAACACAGCTGCAGCTATTCAAACACTCCAACAATAGCTTTACTCCCAACACATAAACTAAAAGAACAGATACTCAAACCCCAAACTCTTGTTTAATATCTTTATATTCTCACAGGATCGTTCTTTGAGTCCCCCTAGTGATGAGAAAAGCAGTATATAAATAAATAAATCTTGTCCAAACCCCTGCCATGCAGAAATACACAGCGAAAGCACTCCCAACAGATGATCATCCAGTTTCCACTTAAAGACCTCCAGAGAAGGAGATTCCATTGCAGAATATTCCATAGCCGAATGATTTATTCAGTTTGTACTGTCAGGAAGTTCTTCCTAATGTTTAGGTGGATTTCCCCCCCCCCCCTACAATTAGTTCACTAGTTGTCTGCCTTCAAATCAGTTATACTAAGATATTTATTTATTTATTATTTAAACTTATTAGTCTCCACTCCCATATGGCTCAGGGCGATTTACAGAGTTCACGTTCACTGGGCAGACCAGTAAGAACGATACAACAACAATACACAATAGAAAGAAAAACAATGCATTAATAAATACTAATGACGATTAGATGAAACTATTGTGATGTTTTCTTGAGATTTATTCACTTGAGATGTATTCACTATGGTCTACCTCTTAGGCTGAGAAAATGTGAGTTGCTAAAGGTGACCAAGTGGCTGAAAGGGGATTTGAACTCTGGTCTCCAAGTGTCTTAGCCCAATGCTCAAACTACTCCATCATGATGTCTCGTATTAATGTTGTTGTTGCCTTCATTTTTAAAAATAAAAATGGTGTAATTACAGAGCTGCAAAAAGCTACTTTAAAAAACTAGGTAACTTCTCCGGGCTCTGAGGCAGGGATGTTGCTGAAATCCAGAATGAAGAAATGTTTCAAAATATTTGATTGGGTGGAAAAAATATTTTTTCTGAAGTGTTCATACAGTTACCCAGAGGGTCCACTAGGTGGTATCCTTGTTCAGATAATATACAGAGTCCTCCATTTATGATGCTCTCCAAATACACCTTTTATCCATTTTGTTCAACATATGACTAAACTTGTATGGAGATAATTATGATGAAGAGGCGAAATGAAGGTATTCCTACCCCTGTAAGAATTCTGTCCCCTCCTCCTTGGAAATATTCCTCAAGGCCTCAAATTTCTAGTACTTCAGAAAGTAAAATATTGCAAATTGTTCACACCTAGAATTCTTACATTTTTTATTTTGTTGTTTGGAAATTTTCCCTACTCTTTTCTTTGGAAGCCTAATGTTGCTAAATAATTGAAATTTTTAGTTATTGCAATGTTAGAAATTTTGTGAATTGAAGTACAAATTTCATTGAAGGGTGCAGAACTCTACTAGTGGTGTACAATTTGATTAAACCCCATGCCATTTTGGTGTCCAGATGTTGGTGGCCCCCTGATTAGTTTTTCAGGCGCTTCCCAAATTCAGGTGGGCAAAATCTGTTTTTTGGTCTGGCAGTCAAAAGATCTGTTTTTGCTCCTGGAAGGTCTGGCTTACTGGTGACAATGGGGGAACTTCCCAGGCTCGCCTTGCCATCATTTTTAGTGCATCAGTTTTTTAAAAATATTTTTTTATTGAAATATTTTTCTATAACATAAGAAGAATTGGGGAAGGAAGGAAAAATATGGAGAAGGGTGTGGAAATAGCAAAAAACAAGGGGGGGGGAGATATTTAAAGCTAAGAAAATATATTGTTGGCTTCCAATCCTCTTCATCGTGATTTAAAGTCTGTACTTCTTTCATTCTTCCTTCATTTCCTCCTCTTCCCTTTAAAATCCCTGGGGTAACAGTTTTCTTCTTGATTCTGATTTATAGTAGTATGTATCCTCATTTTTTCTTGTTTCATATATCTTATTAATTAAGTCCAATCTGTTGCCTTTTTGAAGTTGCCTTGTCGGTTTGTGAATTGTTGTGTTGTGCTCATAATTTCCACTCCTAATCCCAAACACTTCTAATGTCTTCAAAGTCTCCTTCACTTTTACAACTGCAGTAAATTAATTTCAGAAGTGTATTATTTGTACTAAAACTGCCTTCTGTGCTCTTCTGTTTAATTTCTCCTTTTCTTCCTTTCCCATGGATGGGATGGGGGAACAAGAGGAAGGGTTGCGGCCAGGCATGTAGTGAGGGGGGAGGGGTGAAGCCTAAATTCTCAGGGCGGTCCATGAGAAGACCTTATTAGTACATTATTTAAACTGTTAAGTGTATTCATAGCATGATCTGATCACCATGCTCAATATATCCCATATGCATAGCGGTATTGAGATAACGATACAAAAGGTTTGCTAGGGTAGATCATCTCTCACTCAGACTCAGCCCCCCCCCCCCCCCAAAGTAATAAAATCCTGGCTACGGTACTGGTTGTGGCAGACAGAAAATTCCTTCTAGACTGTTCAGATTATTAACCGTCTGAAACCAACAGGCTTTCCTCCAATCAACTCCACAAGGGCATATTACAATTAGCAGCAATCAAGAGCTACACTCAGGCCAGCTCAGCAAGGGCAAGTTAGTCAGCCAATGTGTGGGAATATGTTTGACTCCTGTGGCCAGTGACTACTTCCTTATGTAAGCATGTGGCTTCTTCCATAGAACTGGCAGTACTATGAACTGAGAGCTTCATTATGCAACAGTGAAAAAATGTGGATTTGGAAGAGGAACGGCCAGGATAAGCCAGATAATATTACACACTCTTTTTACACCAGAGGATCACTGTCTTAACTTTCATGCAACAGTGTTTTCTATTTGGGGGGCACTAATTATTTTGCAACAGTCCACCCTGTTATAACTGCAGAAACAAAATACTTGCATTTGTAAACTGATCATAAAAGTGCCCTCTTTGAAATACGGAATAAGGTTAGGAAAAAATTAAACATCTCAGTGTTTAATCTGGTTGCATATATTAAGAATAGAATATATTCTATACTAGCAATCCCCTGCCATGCGTTGCTATGGCCCAGTCTTTGTATATGTGTTTTGTGTGTATATATGTGTGTTTGCGTTTATATACGTGGTTTTGCACATGCATTGTAATGTATTTTTTTATTATTTGGCTTTTTAAGTCTTTTCCGCTATGTTTTCAGTATTTTTTATGAGAGATGGTCACTTGTCGGCCTGATATGTGTGTTGTGTCCAAATTTGGTGTCAATTTGCCCAGTAGTTTTTGAGTTATGTTAATCCCACAAATGAACATTACATTGTTATTTATATAGATTGAGAATATATTCAACAAGATTTTGTGGTCAAGCTATGCAGTTAACAGCAAGTATGAAAGCAAAGCAGTTCACTGGTATTCTATAGAGTTATAAACATATATGCCCACGGAATTAAAACAGTGAAGAATGGTGGGATGTTTGCAGTACTTGGATTCAATCCCAACATTTTTATAAACAGCTGTTTTTGTCCTTTCCATCCGTCATGAATTCACGGGGTGATTCCTACCATTGAGCACATTGATGCAGATTTTGATTTTTCATGGTTTTTAGAATCATCACCATCACAAATTTGTCATCAAGACAAAGAGAGATGTGGGTTGTCTTTTCTCAGGTGCCAGAATAATTGGTTGGCCTTGGGGGCTCTGTATCATGACTATTGGGAGAGGAGATCTGTAATCTGCCATGCCTTAGGCAGAAAAATGGGCTGACTGTGTGCTGTTGACAAGAGGACTTAATGAGCAAAGCAGAAACAATAAAATTTCAGATCAGGTAATAGGCTTTGGCTCTTTTGCAGATGTGCTGGTTTTCTATTTTGAGGGATTTTTTTTCATCATAATCAACAACCTCCTACCTACATAAACTCTTTAGTGGGGCCAATCTCTATAATCACATCATCATGGAAAACTGCCTTTCAGCCAATCCACTGACCCATATATCTCAAGGGCAGGCAAAGTAGAACTTATCCCTGAGATATTTTGAACTGCAGGTCCCAGCAGCCCCAGCCAGAATGGGCATGTATTGGAAGACTGGGAGGAGCTATTCAATCAGATCTGGAATACTGTACTTGCTATACCATTTTCCAATGTTTTAAAACATTTAATAAGAAAGTAGGGGGTGGGGAGACAAGAGAAGGAAAAAGATAAATTTGAGGACAAAAGATTAATTGTTGGTATGTCGCAAGGAGAAAACGAAGAGGGTGAAGGTTGTTGAGAAATGAGGGGTTCTTTTACAATACTTTCATTGCCACAAGTCTTCATCTCTATTTCTTTAATACATATTACACAATATATTAAGGCTTCTAACCATTTTAATTTTAAGTCCATTGGTTGTATCTTCTTCTGTCTTCTCATATTTTCTCCTCATCTTTATATGTTTTTTTCAATTCTTCTTCAATGGAAATTAAACTGAATTTTTAATAGCAGATTATTTTACATAAAAACTTTTCTTAAATTATTTATTATTAATATCTACAAAGAAGGTTCTACAATTTTCATTTAGATTGTTAGTAGGCTAGTGTTTTTGCCATTTTATCATTATTATGCTGTCACTCTGTATTTACATCAATAACAACAACTACAACTTTATTTATTCCCTGCCACCACCTCCATGAAGGGACTCGGGCCAGCTCACAAAAGCATTCCAAGTGCCGGACATAAAATAAACAATACATAAGCATATAAACAATGACAACATAAATTTACAACAACAAACTTACATAAAACTTAACATTTTTTAAATTCATAAAATGCAGCAGTGCCTGCAGATAAAACTGGCTGTCTCAAATTAACAATACAAGTGCCATCATCAAGCATTATGCACTCAAGTCTAACCATTTAAAATCTACCAAAAGTCAAAAGCCTGTCTAAAAAAACATGTTTTTAGACTAGACCAAAAAGCTTTGAGAGTGAGGGCTAACCTAATCTCTCTAGGGAGGGCATTCCAGAGCTGGGGGGCCACCACCAGGAAGGCCCTATTTCTCATACCCCCACCAATTGCACTTGAGACGTAGGTGGGATGGAGAGTAGAGCCTCAGAGCCTGTGCAAGTTCATAGATGGAGATGCAGTCTCAAAGATAGGCTGGACCCGAAGTGTATAGGACTATAGGTAATAACCTGCACTTTGAATTGGGCCTGGAAATTTGTCCACAGCCAGCGGAGCTGTTTTAATAGGGGTGTGGTGTGCTCCCTATAGCTAACTTCATCCAGTCCGGGCCTATCCAACAGGCGGCCCGGAGGGGGGGGGGCGCACACGGCCCGCCAGCACCTTGGATCCGGCCCCCCTACCCTCCTGCAAGAAAAATTGTAGCGGCGACACAGCTGTCCGCCATTACCTGTCCTGGCTCTTCAGCAGACAGGAAATGAGCCAGGACAGGAAATGATGCCGCAGAGCCAAAGGACTACAAGTCCCAGCTTCCCCTCCGCGGTGCTATTTCCTTTGAGACTAGAAGAGTACAGGAAGTACTCTTCTGCTGTGTCTTCAGCTCCTGCCTCTGTGTCTTCGCCTCTCTCGTGCTCTGGCTCCTGGATCCTTGTTGGAAGAGAGAAAGCCAGACCGGAGCAAGGCTGTGTGGAGCTCCGTTTGGGCAGCGGTCGTTTGGGAAGGATACCGAACTAAGGTAGGCTGAAGCAGAGGGCTGTTTTGCTGGGGTGGGCTTCCTTCCTTCCTTCGTTCGTTCCTTCCTTCCTTCCTTCCTTCCTTCCTTCCTTCCTTCCTTTTATTCTTGCTTTTATTTTGTTTTGTTTTATTTTATTTTATTTATTTCCTTTTATTCTTGCATTTATTCCTCCCTCATTTCTTCCCTCTATCCATCTTCCTTCCTTCCTCTTCCTTTCTTTTATTCTTTTATTTTATTTTATTTTAAAAAGGTTTTTTTTCAACTTTTTCACACTGCGGCCCTCCAGGTGATCAGTGACTGGAATTCCGGCCCTTGGGCCGGTAGAAGTTGGACAGCCCTGATCCAGTCCATCACAGCTGCCAGGCTGTGATATTTTCCATCTATAACTTTTGGGGTCAAAAGCTCTTCTGATTTAATCATAATCTCTCAGTGCGATAATATTCTTATAGTCCATTTTAAAGAACTTTCCCTGATAGCTCCTGAAGGCCAGATCTCTCCAACTTCTCTTTCTCAAGGTTTTGTTCACATTAGCCCATCTAGCCTTCTTTTATATCCATCTATATTACTCTCTCTTTCTGTCTGTACATACATAAAACACACACAAATATACATATATGTGTATGCTTCTATAATTTCTATTTCATTTATATTATGCATTTTTTCTATTATAATTTCTTAAGAATTGACCTATTAGATAGCATCCCTCTCTTAAATTTCAACATACCAAATACAGAAGATAAACATATTATTTATCTTATTTTTAGTTATCAAATCCTGTTGTGGTCATCTTCTTTTGGTGTTTCGCAAAGTCTTTTTGTAGATTTTGCAGATAAGGTTGCTGTAGGGCTAAAGTTAGTTTGTCCATCTCTGCCATTTCAAAGACTTGTAATCAAGTCTTCTATTATTGGTGTAGCTTCTTGTTTCTACAATTTTGCATATTCAATTCTTGTTGCTGTTGTCATGTAGAGAAAGAGACTTTCTGGGTGTTTTGATATCTGCTTATATAACAATCTTAATAAAAAAGATTCTGGTTTCAATGTTATTATTATTTTAATATAGTTTCAATTTCATTATGATTTTTTATTGGGCAGGTCTACCACATGGGGTAGAAGGTTCCTTTCTTCTATCTACATTTTCAACTTAAATCTGAACATTTATATATCTTCGCGAGTTTATTTGGGGTTATGTATCATCTATACATCATTTTGTAATAGTTCTCTTTTATATAGAACATCTTGTAAATTGTAATAGTTTCTTCCAGAGTTGTTCCCATTCTTCTGGCTTATTCCTTATCCTATATATTTTTTTGCCCATTGAATCATAGAGTTGGAAGAGACCTCATGGGCCATCCAGTCCAACCCCCTGCCAAGAAGCAGGAAAATTGCATTCAAAGCACCCCTGACAGATGACCATCCAGCCTCTGTTTAAAAGCTTCCAAAGAAGGAGCCTCCACCACACTTTGAGGTAGAGAGTTCAACTGCTGAACAGCTCTCAGAATCAGAAAGTTCTTCCTCATATTCAGGTGGAATCGCCTTTCTTGTAGTTTGAAGCCATTGTTCCTAGTCTCCAGGTCAGCAGAAAACAAGCTTGCTCCCTCCTCCCTATGACTTTCTCTCACATATTTACACATGGCTATCATGTCTCCTCTCAGACTTCTCTTCTGCAGGCTAAACATGCACAGCTCTTTAAGCCTCTCCTCATGGGGCTTGTTCTCCAGACCCTTGATCATTTTAGTTGCCCTCCTCTGGACACATTCCAGCTTGTCAATATCTCTCTTCAATTGTTGTGCCCAGAATTGGACACAGTATTCCAGGTGTGGTCTAACCAAGGCAGAATAGAGCGGTTGCATGACTTCCCTGGACCTAAACACTAGACTCCTATTGATGCAAGCCAAAATCCCATTGGCTTTTTTTGTATGTATTTGCAGACAACTTCCTTAACCATCTTTTCCAGAATCTTGCCTGGTAGCGACATGAGGCTGGCCGGATGGTAATTGTTTGGGTCATTCTTTTTTCCCTTCTTGAAGATTGGGGCCACATTGGCCCTCCTCCAATCTGCTGGGACTTCTCCCATTCTCCAAGAACTCTCAAAGATGATTGTCAATGGTTCCGAGATGACTTCCACTAGTTCTTTCAATACTCTTGGGTGTCGTGGATCTGGCCCTGGGGACTTGAACTCATTTAGAGTGGCCAGGTATTTCTGGATGACTTGTCTCCCAATTTGGGGTTGGATGCTCTCTAATCCCTCATCCTCTCCATCTTGCTGAGGATGAAGACAACTTTCTTTCTGTAAGAAGACCGAGGCAAAGAAGGCATTAAGTAATTCTGCCTTTTCCCTATCCCCTTTCAGCATTGTCCCACCTTCTCCTCAAAGAGCCCCTATCGCAGCCTTGTTCTTCCTTTTTCTACTGACATAAGAAAATAAGCCCTTTTTATTGTTTTCAATGTCCCTGGCAAGCCTGAGTTCGTTTTGTGCTTTAGCCTTCCAGACCTTTTCCCTGCAGGAGTTGGCTATTTGGTTGAATTCTTCTTTGGTGATTTCTTCCTTTTTCCACTTCTTGTGCATGTCTCTTTTGAGTCTAAGCACAGTTAGAAGTTCTTTGGACATCCATTCTGGCTTCTTTGCACTTGTCCTATTTTTTCCTCTTTGTTGTTTCTCTGTTTGCAATTGCGCCTTGAGTATTTCACTCTTTAAAAAACTCCCATCCATCTGTAACTCGCTTGTCTTTTAGTAGAGATAAATGGAATGCTGCTCAGTATTTCCTTCATTTTTCAGAAGTCAGCTCTCCTAAAGTCCAAAATGTGGGTTTGACTTGTGGGCTCTTTTACTTGTTCATCAATTGTATGCTCTTTCAAAAGAAAATGATATACTTGAGGCAGCCCAATGAGCAATATCCGCAGCTCCCAGATGGAGCTGCACTATTTCTTCCTTCATCTCCATTCAGAATGGCTAATTAACAGGGATAATGGGAGTTATAGTTCAACATGGTCGTGGGCTGCTTTTCTTAAAGATCCCAGAAAATTATCTTGATAGAGAAAATACCCTCTACCATCCCTCCATGATCCAGCCATTGTCCACCTTCTTTTCCCTTCTTTTCTCCCACTACTTCCTCAGAATAAGGTTGTCCCACTACTGCTGTAAGGTGGAGGGCATCATTTGCAAACAGCTCAAAATAAATTTTATAGAGATTTATATTTCTGTGAAGTTCTGCTGCCCTGTTTTTTTAGATAACATCTTAAACATGGCTTGAGAACACATTCAGAATAAAATATGATAGGATTTAGAAAATGTATTAAATCATGACTTTAAAAAAAGATGTTCCTGACTCTTCCACGAAACAGAGCTTTTTAATGAAATCTTGGCACCGACTAATTTTGGCAGCACCATTTGTCTAATTCAGAACATGTGCACATGACCAAACATTCATAAACAACTAAAATCAAGCTCTGGGCTTTTTTTAGTCACTGACAAAATAAAGCTGTTCAAGATTTCATATATACAAATAGATTATTCTACTTAGAGGGAAGAGTTTGTGATTGCACAGTAAATTGAATTATAGGTTATTGATAGTCTATAGCTATACATTTTACAAACCTGTTGCTAGCTGCTGTCAAACCACACAGCAATTCTTCATATAAAACAGACTTCAGTGGCTTTGTACCAGACAACAGGATATCAATAGCTTGAATACATTTTATGAAGGATATGCATGGAGAAGAAAGCAGTTTTTAAATAGCCTGGGGAAAATAATTTGAGGTTTTCCCACATGGCAGTGCTCAACACAAGATAAAATTTAAAAACATACAGCCATTTTACCAAAAGAAAAATATCAACATAGCTGTAGTTTATTGTTTGCTATTGCTAGAAAAAAATATTAAGAGAATATATTGAGAAATTATGTATCAGAAAATAAAGAAATTGATTTGCAAAAGCCCCACAAACCTGACAACTTGGAATCAAGTGGTTTCATGATAAACTTTCCAACTGAAAACAGCAACTTAAAAAAGATTTTCATCACACACATGTTCAGCATGTGCTATATTCATTCCATGCGATGCTATACTTCCATGACTCCATTAAAACAAGATGGACCATAATTAAACTCAAATGATATGGAATTGGAGAGTCAATAAGATATAAGTAAAGAGATTTGGTTTTCAAAATGACAAAAGCTACTAGCAACATGCTCCTTTTAAATAGGAATCAAAAGGCACTGTACTGTGACCATAAAATTGCACTGGATGACCATGATTCTAGAGCAGACATGGGCAAACTTGGGCCCTCCAGGTGTTTTGGACTTCAACTCCCACAATTCCTAACAGCCTCAGGACCCTTCTTTTCCCTCCTCAGATGCTTAAGCTTAAGGCTGTTAGGAATTGTGGGAGTTGAAGTCCAAAACACCCGGAGGGCCCACATTTTTCCGTGCCTTCTCCAGGCATTTGTATGTCCTCCAGTGTGATTCTATGGTCAGCTTTCACTGGACAATCTGGAAAACCTAGAGATTCCCTGAGAGATGTTATCTCAGATTTTTAAAAAGTGTTCCTTTTTTAATCTGAATTTTTTTCACCTTTGCAAAAGTCCTGTGTTCCTAACCCCAGGAAATTTGGAGGACCTTCTGTACTTTTATTGTATAGCAATCTTTCAATGTGCAGTTATTTCTATCTTATCTGCTGACTCTTATTGTGGAAAACTTTTTTATTTGCTTTATTAAATTGATTTGTCATGGTAAGGTTACTTGGAGTCTTTTACTGGCTCCATAAAAATGGAGTTACTGATTTAATGACATAATACGAGAGTTGGAACTTTAATCGTGGCAACTATTTATTTACATATAATACAATTTATTTATTTATTTGCCATGCTTCTATACCGCCTCTCTCAGCCCGAAGGCGACTCGAGGTGGTGAGATACATGCATAATACAAAAGTGATACATGCCACCAAGTTTTACAGTCCATCAATATAGTCTCCAGCATTGTATGCAACCTGTTTCCAACGATGTGGAAGTTGTAGGACACCTGTTGCAGCGCCTGTTCTGTTGATAGTTCGAATGGAGCGATCTACTGCTGCAAGAATCTCTGGATAGTTCTTGTCAAGTAAGTGCTGGAAATGTAAAGATCACGAGGGAAGTTTTTTCCATATGTGGTGGCATTGCAAAGCAGCCATAAAGTCTTGGACAGAGATACACAATGAAATTCAGAAAATCTTAGAAATAACTTTAAAGAAAAAACTGGAGTATTACCTCCTGGGATTGACGGACTCGGATTTAATATTAGAGGAAAATAAAGATAAACTGTTCATTTATATGACAACGGCAGCAAGAATGGTCTTCGTGAGGTGTTGGAAATTGGAAGGTACGCCAGAAATAGAAGACTGGAAAATCAAAGTAAGAGATATAAAAGATATGGATAAATTAACTTTTTTCTTGAAGAGGCATACGGGCAACCCAATTAAAGAAACACACTGGGAACCTTTCCAGAAATACGATGACAAAATAAAGGAGTAAAGAAGTAAACAATACAAAGAATAGACAGTGAGAGTAATACGTTAAGAAAAACACAAAGTAAGCTCGAAATGGAAGTCAGACTCTTTTTTTTTTCCGCCTCCGCCCGATCTTTTTGCGAGGGTGGCGGTGGCTATTGTGGTGTTGTTTCCTACTTTCCTATCTTCTTGATTGTTCCCCCTCTTTACATGTATCTAAAACTAGAAAATAATAAAACTTACTTCAAAAAAAAATCTCTGGAACAGTTCTGAAGCAAATGCCACAAAGTGGTTCCTTCATCTTAGGAATTAAGTCAAAGTCACAAGGGCTTAAGTCTGGGGAGTATGGTGGATGGTACAGCACTTCCCAGTCCCATCGATAGAGCAAATCAGCCACAGCTTGCGCTGCATGTGGCCAAGCATTGTCATGCAAAATGATAGGGGCGTTCTGCAGAAAGTGTAGCTGTTTCCCCCCTCAAAGCTGGTCTCAGATGGTGTTCCAAAAATGAGCAGTAATACTGCGCATTGACAGTCTGATGTGGGGAAAACGGTATGTGTTAGGATGACACCATCACAGTCATACACGAGAATCACCATAACTTTCACATTGTTGTGGTTCTGATGAAACTTCAAACTTTGTGGTGACCTGTAATGACACCATTTGTTCAATTTGGCATTTCAGTTCTGGCTGGTATGATCCAGGTCTCATCCAGTGTAATGATACAGTGTAAGAAAAGCCTCTCCTTTGTGCTCTGGCACATGCAATCTTTATCCAACTCCCAGGCCCATAGCCGGAGGAAATTCTCAAGGTGGTTTGCAAAATTCTTGCAATTCTCAGGGTGGTTTACTGGTACATTATTTAAACTGTTATGTTTATTCATATCATGATCTGATCACCATGCTCAATATATCCCATATGCATGGGGGTATTGGGATAACGATACAAAAGGGTTGCTAGGGTAGATCCTCTGTCACACAGACTCACCCCCCCCCCCGAATCAAACTCAGCCCCCCCTCCTCCAAATCGAAATCCTGGCTACAGTACTGCCAACTCTGTTGTTCTTGCTTCAAAAACATTGTGTCAGCACTTACTTTAGACCACAAGCTAATACGAGGCTCAGTTGTTTGCGTCACTCCGCATGCAAGGAAGGGCAAGTCTTTTTGCTCAGAGGTAAGGTAGGTATGTAACTAATGTGTGGTATACACAACATTCTTTGGTTTTGTTGCATGGCGTCTTTACAGAAGTGTTGCCACTATTAAAGTTCCAACCCTTGTACAAATGGTATTATTTCCTAAAATAGAAATATAAATGGCTGCAGCACAACATAGGCAGTGTTGTTCCCCATTACTAATTTGGCAGGGATGGTCACAATTACCTTATTTCATCAATTACAAGACTCGTACTAATTTTAGTACAATACCACCAACAGAAATATACTATATATGGCACCCATGATTCTAAGATGCACCCATTTTTAGATATGCTTATATGACAAATAAAGTTCATCTTAGAATCAAGGAAATACAGTAATTTTCTGTCAAAAAGTCTCAGAGTGCATCTACACGCAAAATGAATGCGGTTTGACAGCATTTTGATTGCCATGGCTCAATGCTATGGATTCATGTGAGCTGTAGTTTTACAAGGTCTTTAGTTTTCTTTGTCAGAGTGCTGGTACCTCCCCAAACAATGTACCAGAAGACCTTTGGCTCTGGCAGATTTGCTTGAAATTAGATGTGTCACAAATTCTTCGTCATATCACTGTGATACATATGTAAGAAGCATCAGGAATATACACTAAATTGCTTATTTTAATGTTTGCTGGTATTCAAGTTAAAATCAAGTGTTAGAAATTGATATGGAATATGTGCAATTGACAACTGGAATGGCTCTGGATTACGATTCTGAACTGCGTGGGTTTTAAATGTTGCTGTTTTAATTCTATGATTTTATTGTAACTGTTGATATCTGATTGATTGTTTGTTTTATATGGCATTGAATTGTTGCCTATCAGCAAGGTCGCTCTAAGTCCCCTTCAGAGTGAGAAGGGTAGGGTATAAATATGGTAAATAAATCAATAAAATAAATCAAGCAAACTGTCAAATTGTGCCAAGAATCATTTACAGTTTTCATATAAATATGGAATTTTGATATCTTTAAAAAAAATCAGTTGCCTCATTCAGTGTTTTCCTCTGCATTTTCTCCAGTAAAAAATGGCACAGCAGTAAATTCCTACGTGGTAAGAGCAGGACACATGATGTGCAGAAGCCAAATATATTTGCATTAGTTTTACATCTATTTGTTTTATGGGCAATTGATTGTGTAAACATTATAGCTAGTACAAAAAATAACAGATGGTGTAACTCTATTATAAGAACAAACAGGATTGCTGCTGGGGTGACCGGTCTTATTGTTGAGTCAGTGGTTTGGTTTTTGCATAGGTGCTGGAGGATTACTCTACACCAGGCATGGGCAAATTTTGACCCTGCAAGTGTTTTTGGACTTCAGCTCCCACAATTCCTAACAGCTTCGAGCCCTTTCCTTTCCCCTCTCAGCCGCTTAAGCAAACTGATTCAGTTCACCCCCAGGTCCTCTCAAAGTAAGGACTTGTTTAGGGCAGGGTGTGCTTTTGGCTTTCCTGAGCCACAGTAAAAGAAAAAGAATACTTGTGGATTTCAATGGCTTCTCTTTGTAGTCTGACATGGTGGCTGTTAGAATGGCCCAGCATTTCTGTGTTCTCAAATAATATGCCGTGTCCAGACAATTTCAACAAAAAAGAGGAACCTATGAAAATGAACAAAATCTGGCTACCAGTATTTTAAAAACTCCAAACTCAGGACAGTAAATAAAGAACAACACTCAGAAAACAGGGGCATTCCAGACAAGAAACAATCGGGGCTAGCTAACACCTCCCAACAAAGGGTCCCCCAGGCAGCAACCAGCCAGGCTTTGAATCTGCAAGGCCATTAAATGCTAACCAAGTTGGTCAATTTCAACATTCACTTTTGCCTCAAACAGCCAAGAGTTCTTTTTCCCACCCTGGATATTCCACAGATATATAAACCTCACTTGCCTAGTTTTCAGCAGACCTCACAACCTCTGCGGATGTCTACCATAGATTTGCACAAAACATCAGGAGAGAATGCTTCTGGAACATGGCCATATAGCCCAGAAAACTCATAGCAACCCAGTACTCACATAATAATTTTAATTATGTGCCACCCCATTCAGAGAGTCTTTGAAACAGGCTAAAATGTTTATAATTATAATGTAAATTACCGAAAATACTCCAATATTATTATTTCTTTTCAATGTTATCTACAAAGTTTACGCTCGAGAAATGTGCAATTGGGTCACAAAATCACCCCAAAAATCATGGTTTTTGTAAATTTACGATCTTGTTGTGGACTGCATTCATAGCTGTCGTGGCTGTATGTGGCCCATGGTCCGTGGTTGGACAAGCCTGGTTTAGCATTTCCCCCCCTCCTAAACTTTACAAATCTGCAAATCTCTCTGAATTTAAAAAATACTTTAGAAATAGAACTGCCGGAGGACAAAGTTCCCTTTTGTCTGGCTGGAGAATGGTGAACTGGTATTGTTGCCCCTTCACACTGGAATGCAACCAGGAAGGTGACTGGGATCATTGGTTGTGATAATATCCTCCGTGCATAATTCCTATTCCTTCCCTTATTAAACTGGGTGAAAATAAACTGACTAGGGGCTTATCCATCACTTATTCAGGAAAGAAAAAAGAACCAGCAAGTATCGAGATTTCCCAGTTCGTTTTGTTTGATTTTACTTGTACCTTTTCCCTCAAAGGTAAGCACTACAATCACTGTCTTTTATTGGTAGCATTCTGCTTTGCCTTGTTTGATATCTGTTGAGTCTGCTGCCTAGAGAACAGTCATTGTTCCTTGGCAGTGGCCCTGTTAGCTCGCTTTGGGACAACACAGATAGACAACCATGGAAAGGATGTTTTATTTTAGGAAATAATTGGTTAATTTAATCTGGTCTGAAAAGTGACTATAAAAAACATCCTTGTAAGTGATGGGAGTTCTATTTGCTCAACTATTGAAGGCAAACAATTGGCATAATAAAGCATACTGGGTACAAGTTAACTAGCAAAGAAAGAGGGATGATGGTCACATTGGGAGTCAAGGCTCTTCTGTACTCTTGGACCAGTTCTTAAACATGCTTCTGGAATGAGTTTCATGTATTCATCTCGAGGCTCGATTACTGTAACGCGTTGTACATTGGCCTACCTTTGTCAGCAATCCGGAAACTCAAACTGGTGCAGAACGCAGCAGCTCGCTTGCTGCTAGGAGCCCCAAGGACGGCCCATATAACGCCACTCCTGCGCGAACTGCACTGGTTGCCCATTGAATTCCGGATCTCCTTCAAGGTGTTAGTTCTAACTTTCAAGGCCTTATATGGTTTGGGGCCAGTGTACTGGAAGGAGCAGCTTATCCCATATGCCCCCAGAAGATCACTGCGTTCAGAGGGGCTCAACTTACTTGAGGTTCCGGGGTTGAAGTTCTGCAGACTCTCTACCACGCGGCAGAGAGCGTTCTCAGTGGCCGCACCGGTTTTATGGAACTCGCTGCCGCCGGAGACACGAGCCTTGCGGGACCTGCTGGCGTTCCGCAGATCCTGCAAGACCTGGCTATTTAGGCAGGCGTTTGATATGTGATGCCCAACAGTGCATGATCAACATGGCCACTCTGCGGTACCACTATTTTTCTG
Source organism: Anolis apletophallus (assembly GCA_030556195.1). Lineage (NCBI taxonomy): Eukaryota > Metazoa > Chordata > Lepidosauria > Squamata > Anolidae > Anolis > Anolis apletophallus. Next base: position 71,811,178 of record JARBWK010000001.1, read on the forward strand.
TATGAACCAGCCATGTCTGGCTATGATTCTGTGTGACTGCTTTTAAGATGTAATCTCATGTGTTTTAACCCTATGTGTTTATATGCTGTTTTTATATGCTATCGTATGTATTGTTTTTATATGCTGTAAACCGCCCTGAGCCTCGGGAAGGGCGGTTTATCAAATCGAAATAAATAATAATAATAAAAATATTCCAAGTAGACTGGAATGTACTTAGTCCTAATCTTTTTTTATACTGGTTTTAAACCACTTCACTGGATGTGTTGCAATAGCAGATTCCCAGATTGGTTTAGTGTTTATACCTTATTTTATTTTTTGTTATTTAATAATGTTTATTTTACTTAAGATATATTTGTCTTTACTGTTCTAATGTAGCACAAATCCTATGTAAAATCATATTACATATTTTTGACATTAATATTGAAATCTGAAATCTGTACAGAAAGTCTTCAGGATGAGGAAAACATTATTATGTAGATCTCAATCAATAAAACAAAAACCTAAACAAACAAGAAAACAGAATCAAAATGAATACCTTTTGGATTTCCCACTCAATTTGTATTGGTCGCGTAAACCGCCCCGAGCCTTTGGGAGTGGCGGTATAGAAGCCGAATAAATAAATAAATTTGGCTGAATCCCTTGGATGTTGGTATAAACAGTTTTGATGGTACCAAGAACAACTAAAAATATAATGGGATAAACAAAATGTTTATAGATCTCAAAAATAAAATTGGAAAAAAATTGAAGCAAATTCTGGAACTTTCTGGTCTTTAAATCATCCCAGAGGAAGAAGAGAGGGCAGAATTTTCCCCTTCTATGAAAGCTTCGGCAAAAGCAAGCTGCTACAGTTTGTACCAGTTTGCCTAGTTTTTCTCATTAATAACCTTTATAATCTTGACCAAACTGATTTTGTTTGGCCATGTGAGCCCTTAGCTTCGTTTAGGAAATGTTCAAGAGTGTGAGATCTGGAATCTAAATATAGTGAATCTAGAATACAGCTATATTTGGTTAGGCTGAAAAGACAAAATAAATGAAGAAAAAACATGGTGAAAATGGAAAAATGGGGGGAGGGGGTTACAGTCCTCCCTCCTGAAAAGTTTCTGGTTTTTTAATCTGAGTATAACTAAGTCAAGATATTGATGCGTATAAAACACTTTTAAAGTGTGTGTATCTTGAAACATCTCCATTTCTTTCTTCAAGTTGTACTGGCAATAAATAAGCAATGATATTTTCTGGACATACACAGAATGTCATCTATAAATCAGCAAGTGACATAAAGATGAATTATTTTTCTGTTCATCTCGTTTTCTCTCGGTCTCTTTGTCCAAAAGCAGTAATTTGATTCTCTTATATAATCTGCTTCCTGTGAAACAGCTTTTATCATAATGCGTAGCCATTTGTGACCATCCCTTGGAGAAACAGTTTTCTAAGAAATGAGGATGGATGTGTGCCAAGCGCACCATGTGATCTTAATTGCATTTGCACTTAGCATAGTTTCCACTGGTACTTTGGAATTTTTGTGTCACAGTCCCTGGCTAATCCATCAGGATCTAGTGTCTTAAGAATCTGTCGTCCAACTGAGAGACTGCGTAACTGAGCTCTGGACCAGGAAATTTCCATCTACTATCACTCATCCTCAGCCCACTCTCCTGTAATATAAGAATATCAATATTCAACTTTATTATTGCTTTTATGGTAACAATGAGATCATGTATGGGAACTGCATGCAGGAAATCATAAATACTTCTAGCACAGATAAAATATTTCGATAGTGCTACTTGCACTTTCTAGTATTCAGACATTAGGTTCTTACATTTGAATTCTCTCCCAGCCCTAAGATTGTGGTAACCTCACTTCCCACCTCATAGTGGCAGTTCTGGGGCCAATGCATGCTACATACAAACAGCACTATTATTCCACTTTAGCTGCCATGTCTCCATTCCTTGGGGCCCTGGGATTTGTGGTTTAATGAGGAACATTTAGAAAATCCTCTGGTGCTTCTGACCAAACTACAAAGCCCAGGATTCCATATCTTTACACTCTCCAAACGGGATGTGTTCAAAATCAGTCCCATGGGTTTTATATTTGAACCTTCTTGTGCAATAAGAACCAACCAGGTCTTCTTCTCAGAGCAGTGGCTCAGAGCTTTCAAATTCATGCAAAATGGCATTATCAACCAAGAATTGTTTGAGTCTCAGGCTAGTTGGGAGAAGAATCCCAATGCTCGACATCTGGAACAAAGAAGCTGTCTTTTCAAGTGAAAAACATGTATTTGAGGCAACCACTTTAAAAAATAAAACAAACAAAACATCAATTAACCGTGCAGAGAAATCACTATGGTATGTCCCTGAGCAAACACCACCAAATTACACATTGTTTTATCTACTCTTTCCTTAACCTTCAATTTACAGAAAACAGGACGCAAACAATGAAAACAGCGGTAGGTGTCACTCATAATTTAAGAGTGCCCTGTTTTCCCATCATTCTACGTCTGATTGATATCCAAACCTTGTGAGAAAATGGCTCAATATGTGCATATGACAACAATGTGGTTTGTGGCAAGTTCAGAATCTAAGCCTCATCCTGTTTCAACTTCACAGAAAGAAAACATACAATTAGCATACCATAGATTGGCTTAAATATTCTAAAGTTGGTGAGATTTGATTTTAGATCCTCATACCTCCTTCAGGTAAATACGTTTTCCTCATAAAATATGTTTTTTTTAAAAGCAGTTCTTTATTCATAACCTCAGTCTCTGATTTAGAAAAGAATTTCTCTCTGGTAATATTTTCTTTGTGAAAATAAAGAGCTGTAAATGGTATGAGTATATCTTGCCATTTTTTTTTTGAAATTTTCAAGTTAAAAGAATGCTTTTTTAGAGATAATTTATTTAATGATTTCCCTGTTCTCCAAGAGGAAGTACAGAAGATGGAAACAGAAAATCTGGGGGGTATCGATTTTAAATGGGGGACAACGGTAGCGCAGTGGGTTAAACCGCTAAGCTGCAGAACTTGCTGACCTGAAGGTTGGTGGTTTAAATCCATGGGACAGGGTGAGTTCCTGCTGTTAGGCCCAGCTTCTGCCTACCAAGCAGTTCAAAAATATGCCAATGTGAGTAGATCAATAGGTACCACTTCAGCGGAAGGTAACAGCGCTCCATACAGTCTTGCCGGCCACATGACTTTGGAGGTGTCTACAAACAACACTGGTTCTTCATCTTATAAATCAAAGGGAAATCTTTTTCTTTTACTATCAATTTTAAAAGGGGCCATTTTGTAATAACCATACATTTGGGTTAGGAATGCTTGCCACAGAGAGACAGTGTTGGTATAGTGATTTAAGCACCGGACTGTGACTCTGGAGACCAGGGTTCAAATTCCTATTCAGCCACGAAAATCGAGTGGGTGACCCTGAACAATTCATACACTCTCATGCCCCCAAAACTGGGGCACACATCAACACCATGATGCTTAAAACAGTCTGAGTTGCATTATGAACTCGGTTTCATTCCTGGGTGCTCAGATTCTAGCAGGAATGAAAAGTGAATAGTCATTGTGAACAGAAAGCCGAATATGGTTAATGTAATAATGACTAAAAGCAGAAGTCATGCAAAAAAAACCCCAAACCTTGTTTATTATGTGGGTTCATACAATAGCATAATTTAACAAGAGAGACCTTCTGCTGATAAATTCACTGCAAATCCATTCACTGTCCTTTCATATGTACACAATTTCCCTCTCCTACCTTATGGATATTTTCACAGACTGGTGTATACTTTATAATGTTTAGAAACACATACACATATTTATACTTGCGGGCAGCACTCCAGCAGAACTAAGAAGGATCGGCATCTCCTAACATTTGACCTTGAAAGGCATTTCTGGCAGTGGCCTTTGGATCCAGAAGACTATAGAACAGGATGGAGAAACATACGGCACTTTGTATGCTGTTGGGATGCAACTTATCAGACACAATTGCAAGGATTTGAAGTCCAACAACATCTTGAGCATCACATCTTCTCATCTTTGTTTACATATATTAGCAATCTTTATGCAACAAATTTCCTAGTGGCCTAGTGGATACAATTAGGATGGGTCCTTTCAGTCTGCATACAGTACTGCTAGATCAGGGATAGGCAAAGTGTGGCTTAGGAATATGTTTGCCACCCCCAGGACTTTTTTTTGTTTTGCCATTGATCCCTCAAGATTGCTCTTTTTATGATATGAAAGAGGTGAATTACCTCCCCTGGAAGCTTCATGGACAATTCACTTTTTAAATAGGTTATGCATACACTCTGTGCAGTGTTCAATGTTATTTTTTTCAAAACCCAAGTAGACCTCTGGCCATGGTGACTTTTGCCTACTTCCACTCTGGCCGCTATAGAGTCTGGGGCAGAAAACTGCCCCTGACCTTGGAAGTTGTTCATCCCTATTCTCAAGCTAGCTGCATTCTCATTTTTGTTCTTATATGCCATCAACTTTTGACAACACTATATATAAGAGCTTGGTCACCAATGGCAATGCTCTTGTGGCTTCCTTTATTGAATCATTCCATCTACAAAGTGGTCTTCTTTCCCTTTCATCATTGCGACATCATAAACAAGCCCTTGCCAGTAAAATTAATCTCACTGAATCTCACTTCCCTTTGTTTTTGTACTGCATGTCTGTGGGTTTATTAAAAATAAGAATCAATTATTTTGTGCGAAATATATTATCCACAGCTATATACCACAATTATGTTTATGTATGAGTGCTTATCAGCTTGTCTCATTTCTCTTTTGTATTTCCTTTGTAGCTATTTACAGCTATTTATGCTAGCAAAACTTGGGAGAAAACATCCAAATATTGTCAAAGACTTTCAAGGCCAGAATCACTGGATTGGTGTAGGTTTTTCGGGCTGTATGGCCATGTTCTAGAAGCATTCTAGAACATGGCCATACAGCCCGAACATGGCCATACAGCCCAAAAAAACCTACAACAACCCAGAACAGCCAAATATTCTAAGTTGGTGCAATCAATGCTCTCCCCTTCATTGAGTCTTATGAAAAGTAGTTAGCCATTTGTTTGGAACAGACAATGCAGCTTGCTCACATGGCAACCACATCTGGAAACATTTTAAAGAGCTTTTGTTGTAAGACACTATTGTTTCATTTCTGGGCCTCTTGTTCTGCCATAACCATAGTCCTCAGGAAAATTTTGCTCAGTAGACATGAGGAATTATATTTTGATTGAAGTTCACATATAAACCAGAGCCAGCATGGCGTAGTGGTTTGATCGTTCAACTATGATTCTGGAGACCAGGGTTTAATTTCCTGCTTGGCCTTAGAAACCCTCATGATCTTGAGAAAATCACACCCTCTCAGTCCCCAAAAACTCATGACAGGATTGCTGTAGGATTGCCATAAGTCCGAAATGACTTCAGGGTACATAACCCCAGCAGATACATGTCAATATGGACAAGCTGGACTCAGGTGTCAGGTGAGTTGATTCCATATCAGATGGATTAAATCCTTGGTTTAGTGCTTTAGGGTGACAGTCTGAATTAGAAGCTTACTTTTGACCTGGAGCTGTCCCATCTCATGGGTCCAAATCCCGCTTCCTTATGCATGCTAGCACATATTTCTAATCTGTGTTGAACACTGAAGACAGCCAGAGACATTGATCAATGCCCATGTTATGTCTGAAGCCCATGTTTCACAAATGGAAAGCCAAATACTGACAGAAGAAGGCCAGTTTCACACAGCTCCATTTTGTATTGGGTGTGTCCGGACTCTGTAAATGATCACGGCTGTCGCTGGACACAACAGAAGAGATGTCATGACAATGATGGTGGCCAGGATGATCAGAACAATAACCCATACATCCAAAATGTGCTTCGGAAGAGGAAGTTGTGTGGGTACAATGGCATCCATCATTTTTATTCCTCCTCTTCTATCTGAAAGAGGAAAAAGGAGGAAAGTTTGAATTTAACAGGGTCATGAGGAAACGCAATCCCAATTACAATGGTCAAAAACCCCTTTCCCTTTTCCCACCACAGAAACAGGATAACTTCAAGCTCATTTCAAGCCACATAGAACATTTTATCCCGATTGTAATTTAAGTCCAAATTCCAAGGATTAGGTAGGCAATGCAATCCTAGATGGGATTGCTGTAAAGCAAGTTCCATGTACTCGTGACTAGAATTGACATCTGAATAATCACAGCATACCATTTTTGTATGACTTAAGTAGGACAGATCACTTCTGTGAACAACATTTACCACACAAAAATTGATGTCATTAATTGCAAGTGTGGCTTGCTGCAATGTCTAGTATGTTGAATAAACATGCAGAAAACTCAGGTTCTAATACCTATATGAACTGATGGCTTTGGTCCTCAGATAACCAACACAGTGGACTATTTGTCCAAAATGTATAACACAATGTTATTTTTTTCACTCATGTTCAGGCAGGTTTTAGTTTCCAGTCTGTTTGGCTTCTGTACATATGAAAATGGATACCATCTTCTCCATCACTTCAAGCTGCAAAGCCTCTTGGCCTAGCTTTGGGCAAAGGTATGCATAATGCATGTTCTTCACTCAAGACCACTGTGCTTTCACAGAAAAGCACAGAAATGTCTCCTCTGCAAAGGTAACAATCTGTTGTGTAAGACTAAAGTCCTACAATACAATCAACATTTAGAAGTGTGCATGAAAGGATCGATGCTGGTAGGAAGGAAGTTCTTAGCAACAGACACAGACTCCCAGTACAATATCTTAAGCTGCATAGATGCAAAACTCTGTATTTTGTTTTTAAAAAACTTGGAAGAGAGGGAAACTTTAGCAGGAACGGCACGTACTCTGATAAAATGATGTAAATGCTGAGTGCTCATTTGCACTTACTGCATGTGGTTATTACTGCAATTACACAATTGTTGTACAGTCTGATTAGGAAAAATACACTCTTGCACTTCAATTGCATAGTAACATACTGATTTAGCAGATGAGAGGAAATATCTAGAGCCAATGTTTTAATACATAAGGGTGCGACATGCCCTTTAGTTTTAATGTCCTGACTGTTCCCGCATATCATCATAGGCTGTAAAATAAAACAGGTATTATAATGATGATTACTTAATAATACAATGAATTTATTTTTAATGCTGTGCAACAATGTTTTTATTTCTCGTCTTCTTAAAAATGCTGCAATTTGTTATATTTGGGTTTTTATTTTTTTATTATTTGCCTTTTTATTGTTTTGTAAACCAAACCAGAAGCACTGAAGACATATGTCCTATACAGTCTGTATTCTGGATCCATCAATTCATCCATTTTAGAGAAAAAAATCCCTTTCCTACCCCCAAAATTCCAAAAAGTAATGCTTGATTTGGCTATGTTATATAAGGGATGCCATTTGACTATATGGCTTCATATGATAGAACTTGAGCATCCACAGATTTTTAGGTATCCATTGGGTCCTGGAACCAAACCCCAGGAGATACCAAGCATCCACTGCAAATTAAATGTATCTTCTTACATGAGCCTGTGCAAGCTCTTAAGATTCTCAGCTGTGGGTGACTTCTCCCTATGCCGGTGTATCTGATGGGAACATGTGAGATAGCTTTGACTTCTCCCAGCCTTTGGAACTCCCTCCTACTAGACACTACAACATCTCACTTCTTCCTATACATCTTTGACAAATGAAAACTGTTCTATTCTGACATGCTTTTAAGAATTGACCTTAAGAGCTTTTAACAATGTGTTGTTTGTCTTCTGCTAGCCGTAACTTGGCTACCCCACCTGTCTTTCTCTCAACAGCTGTTTACAATGACAGGATACACTTTATTGTGTTATTGCATTTATTACAAACAGACTGAATGGACTTTGGTAAGAAGCCACGTCCAATGGTTTGCTTCCCACAGGCAATGGGACATCTGTTTTTTTCATCTAGCAGGTATATTTCAAGGGACCACAGAATTGTCAGAATTTCAAATCATATGCCCTTCTCTTTTGTATATTTTAACTACAGTACTCATTGACGCAAACGTCATGTTGTGGCATCTTCCACCTAGATTCAGAAGCCTAGAGGCAATTTGCCTATACTTAATCATGACTACCTGAGTCATGAAATTAATACCTTGTAAAGTAATGACGCATCAGATGACACTAGCAGTACGCCAGCCCTTGCCAGGTAAATGCACTTGACATACGCTGCTCTGTCACCTTTTCCCATCCCACCCTAATAACAATGAGCTGTTTTCTTTAATCCCTTTCCAGCTGGTATGCTATCATCAACAACCGATCCATTCATTTTTTTTCCATGAGAGCCGGAACCAACCATCCTGATATTTTCAGTTTCATGATCTGATATGCCAGCAGGATATCAAAATAAGGCCACCCTTTTGTTGATAGACAGCATTAAATTATGCCAAAAGATTATCCCTTGGCTCATCCTTTAAATCAACTATTTGTCAGAAGGGGGGGATGGATAAATTTACATACATGATTTTGTTATCCAGTTGTTCATCTGGAAATATGAGTTGATGAAAAGGATAAGAAAGAAATACAGACAGTCCCTGAATTACAAACATCCTATTTACAAACAACTCATAGTTAAGAATGGGGGTAACTTAGACAACAGGAAGTGAGAGAAATCTTCCTCTAGGAAGGAGAATCCACTTCTGAAAGAGTTATTATCATGAGGAAAAGGAGTCTCCACTGAAGCTTTAGCACCAAACTTTGTTTCCACAAGCCAAATTTTTCAAAATCCAATTATCACAAGGACTGAAAGTGAGGTGAAATCTTCTGAAGAGGGGCATAGACAGCAAAGCAAACACCACAGAGGTGTTCATCCTTCATCTATCTATCTATCTATCTATCTATCTTTCTTTCTTTCTTTCTTTCTATCTATCTTTGGAGTTACAGTTAAAAAGGTACATGCTTCAACTTACATACAAATTCAACTTAACAACAAAGTTACAAAACCTATCTTGTTTATAACTTGGTTACTGCCTGTAGTTCAGGGGGAAAAGAAAAGCAATGTAATTATTTATCTGTTTGCTGTTGTCATCTGTAGCATGCATCATAAACCACTGAATACAGCTGTGGCTTGTTATTGATGGTGAAGACACACTTTTTCCGTTTGCTTTCTCATTTTCCCTCCTGCATATCCCACCCACATGCTCCTTCAGCACTTCCTTTGATGAGTTAATTAAATATGTAAATCTCCTACGTTCTATTCATGCATTCAAATCCAATTTTAAAACACACATACAGAGGGAGGACAGGGTTTAGAAACATTTCTCCTGGGACTACAACTCCTAGAATCCTCCATAGCCATCAGCATCACCAATTAGATAATTCTAGGAATTGAAGTCTATAACAAGTAACTTATCCAAGTTTTGATCTGAATATTTAAATACTGTAAAATCATTTTAAGGGCCACATCTCAAGCAGTGAAACAGTAACATTTCAATAAGAACGTATGATCAGGGGTGGAGTGGGATGTGGAAATAAATTCACAATGCAACTGCTATGGACATAATTGATTAAATACTTCATCACACTAGATAATGAATCCACTCAATGCATAGTATCCTGGGATTTTTAATTTGATGATGCACCTGTGACAAGGGCAAAGACCTTGTAAAATTCAAATTCCCATAGTACTAAGCAACGACAGTTAACGTGTTGTCAAAGTGCATTAATTTTACAGTGTAAAGGCATGCCCACTTCATCACACTAGAGAATGAATCCACTTTAAATCCAGTTTCTGCCTCTTGCAGGATTCTGGGGTTTGTAGTTTAATGAGGCTGGCTCCTCCCTAAGCGACAAACCCCAGAATTCTGCAGGAGGCAGAAACCGGATTTAAAGTGGATTCATTATCTAGTGTGATGATGTCACACGACTCCTGGAAGATTTCTGGGAGTGCAGGAAAACCTGTTTAATTTGGGATTCAAATTTCTCAGCAGATGCCATTTTGCAGCTTTCCACGTCAGTGTATTACGTGGAATAAGCTCTTCCTATGCCACAGACAGGCTAAGGCACGTTTTAGTAGAAGTACCCCCTGGCAAAACTTCCTGCTGAAGTTAAACATTATGCATCCAGTGTCACAGAGATTCAACAAATAGGACAGGAAATGTCTTCTGGGTTCAGCTGCAGAAAAATGCATTAGTCTTGCCATTATTTGGATAGAACTTCCTGCCAAGCAGTAATCTACAATCTTATTTTCTCTAAATGAAATGTGGTTATTCCTTACAATGACAAGTGTTTCATGAGTGAACTCACTGACTCACAAGGTATTCTCTCATTGTATGAGCAATTTCAGGAAACAAACTTGTTTTACTCACAGTGCAGCCCCAAATATGAATCAGCAATTCTTTTTTGCTCACACTAAAATAAGTATATATAGGATTTCAGCCTAAAATGCCTTAATCTCAATTCATCACACACATAAATCAACAGAATCCACTTAACATCGCTCTGAGTCCCCTTCGGGGTTGAGAAGGGCGGCATATAAATATCGTGAAGAATAAATTTTTATTCTTATGTGTGCATGTGTATTCAGGAGGGAAGTGAGTAGGGATTTTTGTGGATTACATCTCCCACTGCGGTGTATCTCCTCTTGACCACACAAACGTACAACAGAGTAAGTTAGGTATACCACAGTTAATAAAGTCAATGACTTTCTGTGCACTCATTCTGTAAGAGAAAAGTCAGTACTAGTGGCAGAAATAACATGGGAATAAGCAGGCTTGGTTCCTTCACAACAACAAAAGAGCAGTTGAACATGGTCCAGCATATTCAGGGTGGATCAGTGAATCATGTGGCTTTCCAGAAGGATATTGGATTATAGCTCCCACTGTCTCTTAGGAGCAACCACTACAATTTAACACAAAGGACAGGTGTATCTTCCAAACTGCAAAATACAGAGGGGAGATTCAATAGGAATTGGAGTCTTCCTCTGGGATATGCCTTAGTATAATTCATTACTCTCAGCAAAGCCTCCCACAGGATGGTAAAACATCAAATATCCAGGCGTTCCTAGGCAACGTCCTTGCAGACAGCCAATTCTCTCACATCAGAAGTGACTTGCAGTTTCTCAAGTCACTCCTGACACGGGAAAAAAACCATTCTCAGTGCTCTACCACACGAAGCAGTTATCACATCAGGGCTAATGTATTGGTAGATGTAATGCTGTACAACCTTTCAGATGCTGAGCTGTAAAACCAAACTTGCTTCATCACTGGCTATGTTGACCAAGGCTCAACATCTGTTGGGATGCACTCCAGTCCTACTAGGTAGATCAACTCTATCCTTCCCCATTGGCTGTGTTGACTCAAGACGATGGAACAGACTGCCTTGGCAGGTGTAGGCCTTGCCTGCTTTGGAGGTCTTTCAGCAGAGGTTGGATAGTCAAAACTCAAGATAGTGATAGTTGTGTGTTTCTACATAGCAGAGGGGTTGAATCAAATGCCAGTTGTAGTCCTGTCCAACTCTCCGATTCTATGATGGAGATGTAGCTCACGAAGATTCAGAGGGCTACATATACATGATCCTTGGGTTGTAGTATCACTTCAACCAAAGGTGGAAATTGTCAAAATCTAAACATTTTCTTAGTTATAAATAAAGCTCGCTGGATAGCTTTGCGCAAATTCCCACTCTTTGATCTTTTATGTATCCATAAGGGTTCTGGAGGCAGAAGGGTGCTCTGAACTCACAGGAACTACGTGTTAGAAATGAAGTAAACAATACAGAGACACAGCTTGTACTAATTTGCCCTCTGCACCTCCTATCACAAGATAACCTTGTGATGGCATGAATGGCTATTGCAGAAGAGATCTGATTTCTGCTTAACTCTGAACAGCCTGATGCTGTCTTGGCTCTACCATTTTGCAACGGCATCCCCCACAAAGTTTGCCCACGGTCACTTTGACGTCAGCACAGAACAGGTTAAGCTGGAGTCAATTCTCTTGAACGCCCCAGAGATGGGAGATAGCATTACCTCAAAGAGCCTGTGTGCAGAGTGAAGGCGAGGCTACGCCTATCTTAGTGCCTTCAAGGGCTCACTTGTTAAAACACAAGCTGCTTGCCAGTGGTGTGCAAATCCATTCACGACTGACCGTCTTGGAGCAGAGGGGCCTCTGCATTTAAATCATCTTGCCTGCAGACAGCAAAGCAAAACAATAATATCCTACAGGCCTCCACACTTTCAATCATCACTATTTAATGAAATGAAAAGGTTAGGAGGCACTTACTTTGGAGAGAATTTAGGAGCAGTGATTTCAGTCTTTAAATCAAACTGCATAGCTGCAGCCAGGCATGTAGCCGGGGGGGGGGGCTTCAGAATTCAGGGTGGGAGCCACTGGTACATTATTTACACTCTTCTGTTTTTATTTTCATGATCTGATCACCATGCTCCTTATATCCCACATTAATGGGGTTATTGGGATAACAATACAAAAAATACTTCCACCCAGTCTCATTGCAAACTCAGCCCCCTCCGAAACAAAATCCTGGCTACGGCCCTGGCTGCAGCGATTGGGAAAAAATACTTTATTGCACTATAATTATCTGTGGCCAGTTGGTTAGTGGGATTCTGGGAGTTTCAGCTCAGAAAATTACTTTGACGGCCATGTTAATCCACAGCAGCAGCAACAACTGAATACAGGAGTCCCGTACCACTTTAGACACTTACAAAAAATGTTGCAGTGTGAGCTTTTGTGAACTATAGCCCATTTCTTCATTTAAAAGGTATGAAGTGTTTTCAGAGCCTTAGGTTTGTTGCCCCCCACTGTACGTTTTTAAAAGGTTCTTTCTTGACAACAGTATGAGCTAAACTTGCAAGGTTGTGATTTCCCCCAGATCTGGAAATACTTTAGTTGGTATGTACACACCAACTAAAGTATCCAATTTCCCCAGATCTGGAAATACTTTAATTGATGTGTTACACACCAACTAAAGTATCCAATTTGTGGATACAGCCAGTATCTACAATGTTTGTATCCTCTGATTTCATAGCTTGAAAATCATTTTAAAACATCCAAAAAGCAAATCTTGATTTTGCCATTTTATATAAGGGACAATATTTTATTACATTATGTGTAGTGGGACTTGAGCATTCACAGATTTTGGTATCCATGGGAGTGCATGGGATACCAAGGACCCCGCTGTACAATTAAACTCGGTCTCTTGCTTATAGTAATACTTTCAGCAGTCAGGAAGAAAGAGAGGAAGTTAGAGTACATGTGATTTTTCTATGCATCTTTTACAAGGTCTTTAGCTTTCTCTGCCAAAGCGTACTGGTGCTTCACTAAACTACAACTTCCAGGACTCCATAGCATTGAACCATGGTAGTTAAAGTTGTGTCAAACTGCATTAACTCTTTGATGTAAATGCACCCCTGTTATATGTGTGAACACTAGGTACCAGAAGCAATATGGGTCCATATTAATTGCCATCAAATCCTAGAGTTTGCAGTCCAGCTGAGAATTCTTAGGACCTTGCTATACTGTAATATAAAATCCACATTATCTGCTTTGAACTGGATTATATGGTAGACTCAAATAACCCAGTTTAAAACAGATAATGTGGATTATCTGATTTGATAATCTGGATCATATGGCAGTGCACAAGGGGTCTCAATCTCTCTTCCTAATGCTAATGCCATGATTCCATAGGATGGAACCATGGCAGTTAAAGTGGAATCATATTGCTATTATTCTGTAGTGGGAAACGATTCTTGGACAGAGCTGGCTATTATACTTAAGATAAAGAAGCAGATAAAGAAACAGAAGGGAGAGAAAAACTATTCTTCTCCTAACTGAATGTTCTCTTGTGTGTGTGTTTTTAACACATGAGAAAACAAACACACTCCTTGCCTCCTGAGATGCATTTCTACATTACGAAATACCTTCACCTTTGGCCTGAAAGTGGCAGCACATGTAACTCATATCTTAGTTCCATGTTCACTTAAAGATAATTTTCTGCAAACCCTTGAGTTACATAGGAACAGAAAGGGTAAGCAAACAATAAAAGAGTACATAATAATACAACAGAGCAATGCAACATCATTGATCTCAAACAACACTGCACCGGCCCCACCTCAGGGCACAGAGCAAAGAAGGGTGGGGAACTATAAAGCCACGAAGCAAAGTTCAAATCACTGCTCTTTTGTGTGTGTATGTGTGTGTGTATGTATGGGGAGGGGTTAATAGGGGTAAACAATGGTTAATCGTAGCAAAACATATAGCAATGTTATCTACATAGAAGGTAGCACCTTTAAGAATAACCAATGCATTTCAGCATGAGCATATGTAAAATGCAACCCACTTCTCCTGATTTAAATTTAGAAAACTGATGCTAAAATAAATTGGTTTGCCTTAAAGATGCCAGAAGTCTCCTTTCTTCTTCACAGTCTGGAACATACTAACTTACCTATCTTCAGCTCCAGTAGCTAGGAACCAAAATATTTGCAAGTTACCAAGATGAGGTAGGCTAGCTTAAATATGCATTTCATCGCATAATAGTCGCCACCACACTACAGATGCCCACACACACACAAACACACACACAAATATAATATTGCAACAGTGAAATACTATAATACTGCAACATATGCTTAGTCCCATCCCATTTTTGGGGAAGGCAAAATGGGACTTTTGCCTTTCCCTGCAAAATAGTAACCCCTTTAGTTCATTCACCTGGGAAAGTGAACTAAGAGTGTGACTGCCCTTTTGCACTCCCACCTGAGTCAAGACACACAGTACTTGGGAAAGAGGGCAGGCTGGATTTGGGGGGGGGGGGGAATGGCGTGGTTAGGAAAACCATCACCTCCCCATGTGGCTGTCCTCTTTGAAGTCATGCCCTTTAAAGGGGCAGCGAATGAAGCATCATTTTCACACTTGGCTGTGCCCTCATACTGATTATTATGAGGTGAAAGAATAATATTCGCCATTGCTTAATAGTCGCACCTACCCTCCCCCCCAAAAATGGGGGGGTGTGAAATATAGGTTATTCTGAATGCCCAGGAACCCCCCCCCCCTCCAAAATAAAGTATGTATAAATTATCTATAAATATCAAAAATCGTTCCTTCATTTTAAGGGAGCATTGCATGCACACATACACACACAAAGATAATATTGAAACAGTAAAAGATAAATATGCTTATTCACCAAATAAACTTAGAAGCCCATTAAAAGTGATGTGGCTCCTGTTCCTGAGCAAATAAAGATGTTTTGACTTGATACTAAAAACAATGCAGAATTTGATTGCATCTACGTTGGGAGAATTAATGTAGTTTGGCATCACTTTAGTTACCAGGACTCAATGCGATGGAATCTGGGAGCTGCAGCTTTACAAGGTCTTTAACCTTCTCTGCCAATGATTGCTGCTGCTTCGCCAAACTACAAACTTTGGGATTCCATAGCATTAAAGGGATGTTAAATTGCATTAAGTCTACAGTGTAGATGCACCCCCAGTGATGGATGTTGGGGAAGGTTAGACAAAAGGTAATCCCCACCCCTCACTAAAGTTGTCTTCCTGGCAGGTATCAAAATCCTTTTAGAAAAAAAGACTGACCTTTAATAGAAGGAAGCTGTTCTTTCTATTGATCTTTTAAGGGTGTTTCAGCCAACTGGTTTGTTTAATTAAATGGCATTTTCTTATTATCTAGATTTATTAGTCTGCTTGAGTCAGATTCGCAGAAATATATACAGAAGGGAGGAAGGAAGGAAGGAAGGAAGGAAGGAAGGAAGGAAGGAAGGAAGGAAGGAAGGAAGGAAGGAGATAAATCAACTGGAGTGTTCCTCAATATACTATAGCTTGAGAATCCCATTTCCGAATTGCTTGGAACCAGAGAATTATGGAATTTGGTTGTTTTTAAAATCCCTTTTGAAATGTTTACATATATATAGTACTGTAGTGAGATATCTTGAATATGAGACCCTAGTCTAAACATTAAATTAATTTATGTTTCATATATACATTATACACAAAGCCTGGATGTTATTTTATAAATAATATTTGTAATGGGTTGTTGTGAGTTTTCCAGGTTGTACGTATGGCCATGTTCCAGAAGCATTCTCTACTGACGTTTCACCTGCATCTACGGCAGGCATCCTCAGAGGTTGTGAGGTCAGACCTCACAGCCTCCGAGGATGCCTGCCATAGATGCAGGCGAAACGTCAGGAGAAAATGCTTCTGGAACATGGCCATACAGCCCAGAAAACTCACAACAACCCAGTGATTCCGGCCATGAAAACCTTCAACAATACAATACAGTGTTCCCTCGCTACTTCGCAGTTCACTTATTGTGGACTCGCTGTTTCACAGATTTCAAAAAATATTAATTTAAAATATATATAATGGTATTTGCGCTGTTTTGTGGGGGTTTTCCGCCGCCGCTCTCCAAGGCAATTTCCCTCCTCAGGCCTCCCTCCAGCCTTGAAGGGCCTTTCCTTCACTTTATTTTAAGTTTATAAAGACTTAAAACAGTATATAACTACTAAAATAATGTATAAATATTAAAATAAGTAGAGTATCCCTACATTGCGGTTTTTCACTTATTGCGCCGGGGGGGGCTAACTCCAGCAATAAATGAGGGAACACTGTATTTGTAATATTCTGTTTGCATGAAACCTACATCGAAACATCACAAAGCAAAGGTGTGACTATCCCAACCACCCTTCTAAAAGTTTTTGCAGCATTGAGATTTCCAGATGAAGGATACTCAACCTGTAGCATAGTTTTGATCAACTGAATGAAGTATAATTTGGCAAACATGAATAGCTCTCCAAACCTCCTTCCTGAAGCAACCACTTTGCAACCACTCATAATGAAGCACTGAGCACAGGTAAATCCAGTAGAGACCCTCCTATTCCTGCCTTTACATAGGATAACAGTCCTGCTCCACTATAAATGGAACGGATGCATCTCTGATGCTTCTCTCAAGGACCTCGTCTCCTCTTCACCAATGGAAACCTTAGAAATTTGTGGGAACGATGACATAGCAGTTTTTCTTTTGAAATGATTGGAATGCTTTTAAAGCCACACTTTTACTCACTCAGAACGCGTAGGAGGAAGATGTTCTTACAGGATAAAAGAACACTTTCCCACTTTCACTTAGGAGCTTTGACCTCGTGATAGAGCCTGGTTCTGCCAAGGATTTTAGAGCAGAGGGGCCACATGGAAACACAAAGAAGTGCTCCTGCATTTCTCATAATATTTGACAGAAGAGGCGATTTCATCTTCTGTGCAGCTAATAAAAGTGTGGAAACTTTGCCCTCTTTTTCTGGGTGGTCACCTTACTTAAATAACACTGGGGATTGTTGTGTACTCAACTACACACTAACTGGGCATAAGAATATCACATTATTACAACACAATGATGCAATGTATCAAAAATATATATTATTTAATCATTGGTCAGGCATCAGTCATCAATACATATGCCAAGCCGAACTGATTTCATTGAGCTGAACTGATTTTGCATGGATCTTTTGGAGTCCTTTGGGAATAATCCGATTGTGATAAGACTGTTTTTGGTCACAAATACGAAACAAGTGACCACATGGACTTCCACTTGACGGATTCATGATCAAAAAAGCCTATATACTTGATGTGTGTTTATTGATGTATTGATAATGTTATGTATTGATGACTGATGACTGACCAATGATTGAATAATATATATTTTGATACATTGCATCATTGTGTTGTGTAATAATATGACACTCTTATGCCCAGTTAGTGTGTACCATGTTCCTTCACCGAAAGTAAGACAGCGTCTACTTAGTACGTCTTATATAACCCAAGACGTGCCCGTCGCCCTCGCCACGCCGCCGCCGTTACGCCGCCGCAACGGAGGTGTGCGCGGTGTGTGCGGCACACCTCCCGCGGCACACCTCTTCGCCAGGGCTCCAGGCAGGGAGGGTTTCAGGCCAGGGAGGGCGGCGACGCGTCACTGACGCGCTGCGATCCCTCACCACGCCCCTGGCTCCTTCCCCCCTCCCTGGAGGAAAGAAGGGAGGGAAAGGAGCCAGGGCGTGGTGAGGACGCAGCGTCACAGTGACGCGCCGCCGCTCTCTCCGCCCCTGGCTCTCTTCCCCCACCCTTGGAAGGGAGGAGGAAGAGAGCCAGGGCGTGGTGAGGATCGCAGCGTCACAGTGACGCGTCATCGCTTCTCCCGCCCCTGGCTCTCTTCCTCCTCCCTTCCAGGGTGGGGAAGAGAGCCAGAGAGCTGGACGAAGCGGCGACGTCACTGTGACCCTGGTGTTGGTCACCTTACTCGTGAGACCTGCGAATGCTGGATTGTAATTGGTGTGTGTGTGTGCGCGCGCGCAGAATAGGAGCACCTTATTGGCCGTTTTAAGCAGTAGGGACAATGTGGTATAGTGCTTTGAGTGTTGGGACTCAAACTCCAGAAGACCATGGAAACTCAGTGAAGGCCCTTCCACTCAGCCCTATATCCCAGAATATCAAGACAGAAAATTACACATTATCTGTTTGTACTGGAATATATGGCAGTGTGGATTTAGTTAACACAGTTCAAAGCAGATATTGTGGGATTATCTGTCTTGATATTCTAGGTTATATGGCTGTGTGGAAGGGCCTTCACTGAGTTTTCTTGGACTAGACACTGTTTTTCTCAAAAGAAGGCAATGACAACACCCCGACCCCTTATTCTGCCAAGCAAACCCCACAATGGCTTCACTTTAGCATCACATGTCAGAAATGACTTGAAAATACACAACAATAATACTATGCACATAACATGGTTTTTGTTCCTGGGCTATACATGTCATTTCCTAATTGGTTCTATCATAAAAACATGGAAAAAGGTGTATTAAACTTCAAAAAACTTTGTTTTTGCGGGACATCCTTCAGCACGTTTTGCTATAGTTTTTCAACTATTGTCTCATTGAGTCTCAACTAAATCAACAAAGTTTGTGGCAGCTACAAAAATGAAGTTTCTGGAGCATAACAACTACTTTCAAAGTAAGTACCACACAATTAAACAGGAATAGCATTTTCAAATCAGGAACAGAAAACAATTCAAATTTTGTTAAACAATGTAATTTGGTACACTGGGCTGAGGTTTGATCCAGAACCTTTCCTTCCATGGATACCAAAACCCATGGATGCTAAAGCCCTGTTATATATAATGACATAGTACAATGGTGTCCCTTATATAAAATGGAAAAATCAAGGTTTGCTTTGGGGGGTGGGGGAGGTTAGGTTAAAACACTATCTAAGGGTCCTTCCACACAGCCATACAACCCAGAATAATGAGGAAGATAATCAACAATACCTGATTTGAACTAGATCTGAGTCCACACAGCCATATAATAAAGTTCAATGTGGATTTTATACAGCTGTGTGGAAGGGGCCTTAGTCATGGATGGTCTGTAGATACAGAATCAATGGATCAAAGTAACGTACCTAGGTACAAATCCTAAGAATCAACTAGGGAGCTAATGTGATACATCCCATGGAGATCTGCTCATGAGAAAATTGGTCACATTACCTTGTAAATTGAAAGAGAGATTAAATATTTCAGCATAGCCAGCATGGAGTTGTAGTTTGCGTGCTGGACTAGGAGACCAAGGTTTCAATCCTGCTCAACCATTGGAAACAGACTGAGTGATGATCAATGTATTGTTGAAGGCTTTCATGGCTGGAATCACAGGGTTGTTGTGGGTTTTCTGAGCTGTATGGCCATTTTCCAGAAGCATTCTCTCCTGACGTTAAAGTGAAGTCAAACTGCATTCATTCTGCAGTGTAGATCAGGCATTGACAAACTTGGGCCCTCCAGGTGTTTCAGACTTCAACTCCCACAATTCCTAACAGCCTACCAGTGTTGATCCATCTCAGGTCAAATCCAATGGAGGTTGCAATTTCCTCTGTGACATGGGCGCTGATCTCCAAAACAATAACAACCACCACCACTAGTCTACCCTAAATAGGATCAACGTGAAGGGGAAGAGAAGTGAAACCACGACAGCCCCACTGCTGAGTAGCAAGTGACACAAGCCCATGGCCAAAAGCAGGCAGCTAAAGAGAGAGCAAGGAAGGGAAGCCAAGAGATGAGGAAGTCAGTGTACTACAACTACTGGGAAGGAGACTACCTTCTTCCTACAAGGAGGGGCCGGTTTGCAGAAACTAACAAAATGAAGTTCAACAGGGACAAATGCAAGATACATCACTTAGGCTGAAAAAATGAAATGCAAAGATACAGAATAGGGGATACCTGGCTCAATAGCAGTGCGTGTGAAAAAGATCTTGGAGTCCTCGTGGACAACAAGCTAAACATGAGCCAACAATGTAATGTGGCGGCATAAAAAGCCAATGGGATTTTGGCCTGCATCAATAGGAGTCTAGTGTCTAGATCCAGGGAAGTCATGCTAATCCTCTATTTTGCCTTAGTCAGACCATACCTGCCTGGAATGTGGTCTGACCAAGGATACTGTGTCCAATTCTAGGCACCACAATTGAAGGGAGATGTTGACAAGCTGGAATGTGTCCAGCGGAGGGCGACTAAAATGATTAAGGGTCTGGAGAACAAGCCCTATGAGGAGCGGCTTAAAGAGCTGGGCATGTTTAGCCTGCAGAAGCGAAGGGTGAGAGAAGACATGTTTAAATATGTGAGGGGAGGTCATAGGGAGAAGGAAGCAAGCTTATTTTCTGCTGCCCTGGAGACTAGGATGTGGAACAATGGCTTCAAACTACAGGAAAGGAACTTCCACTTGAACATTAGGAAGAAATTCCTGACTGTGAGAGCTGTTCAGCAGTGGAACTCTCTGCCCCAGAGTGTGGTGGAGGCTCCTTCTTTGGAGGCTTTTAAGCAGAGGCTGGATGGCCATCTGCTGGGGGTGCTTTGAACGCGGTTTTCCTGCTTCTTGGCAGGGGGGTTGGACTGGATGGCCCACGAGGTCTCTTCCAACTCTAGGGTCCTATGATTCCAAGATCCTCTTCTTCCAAGCAGAAGCTAGATCCCTGCTTGCTGGGGAGTAGCCCCAACTGAACTACATTTGCAGAGGACAACTGCAAGGCAAGGCTACAACACAGGATTATAAACTAAAGAATGCCATTGTCTGAAATGAGAAAGTGCCTCCTGGGAAGTGAGTTACCTGCCTGAGCTGGGCTGGATGATCAAAGGCGAAGGCAGTCCATGGGTCGCCCGGATAGGAAGGAGGGGCGTGCAGCGGGAGTTCTTCTCCGTGCCGTGGAAGTGAAACTTTTCCGTAGCGCTGTCCAGGGGCTTGGAAGGCGGCGGCTGAGCTCCTGCCTGGCTGCGAGTCCTGCCGCCTCCTCCTCCTCCGGCATCCAAAGCTTTTGAGAAAGGGCAATTCGGGAGTCGCGTCGCCCTCTGCCCCGCAAGCCTTGGTGTGCCTCTTTGCAGAGCGCGCCACCTAGTGGCCAAGCGCAGAAGAGAAGGAGTCCAAGATAAAATAATGCCTTCAGTAACCGGTAAGGCCAGGGAGCAAATGAAATCCCTTGCCATTCATTCCCTGGTACTGCCTTGTAATAGAATTTTTCATCTACCTTGGTCTTCTTTAGTTGTTTTCAATTCATTTGAGCCTCCTTGTGGAGAGAAAAAACGGGGAATAATAATAATAATAATAATAATAATAACAACTAGCTGTACCCGGCACGCGTTGCTGTGCCCAATTTAGGAGATGCGAGAAAGTCTGAGTATGTAAGGGTTGGAATTGTTGTTAGTGAATTGGGTGTTTTATGTTTGTGACTCAGCTCTTTGCCTGCAGTCCTTCGGGTTTGACTTGTACCATGGCCAGGACGGATCAGCTTGGGGAGGGCTTGTCCTGTCAGGGGATCTCTATCCTCACAGCTGCGTCCAGTGTCTGCTGGGGGACTGTGTAAAATCCTTCCCGTATCCTTTTGAGCCACCTTTCTCAAGATCTTCATGTCTAGCTTACTTTCTGCTCCTCTCTTTTTCAAGATGTCCTGCTCTGTGTCTTTTGCACCCATTGGTCGATGTCCGATGAGGCTTTCCTCATGGACAGGCCACCTGAGGGAGCTCTTCCAGCGCTGGGCATCAGAAGGTACTTGGTGATGACCTCCATCCCTTGGAGCCAGCATATAGGGGCTGGAGCACCCTCCTTGGCAAACCCCATTGTTGCTGGATGGTCCTCTTATTAATGTGGAATTCCAAGCCACTGGAGATCTTTTGGGAAAGGAAGAAGAGCTCCCCTTGAATGGTGTTGATCTCCATCATGGTCTTCTGATTTGAATGTGTTGGAGGAGGCTCTGGCAGTTTGTTATGGATCGGAATGTTCATGTTGGCTGGCCAGTACAGCAGTTATGCAAATCTGCCCTTATTGGCAGCCAATCATGTTGTCAGAATGTAGAGGCTGGGGGAGTCTTTGGCAGCCCGGAGGATGCTGGGAAATGTAGTTTTTACTCGTTGTTTTGGGGGCCTTTTAGGTTTTGGTGGGGAAAGTTTCTTTGCTGCAAACGTACCTTGCTTGAGGCCTATTTCTGTTGGCAAGTTTTGTGTTTCTGCATTGTAAGGTTTCTCTGTTTGAGGTAGTCTTCACATGACGACTGTTCCTTTATATATATAGATAATAATACTTTATTTATACCCCACCACCCTCTCCCCAAGGAGACTCAGGGCAGCTTACATGAGGCCAAGCCAAATAACACATCAGTAAAACAACAGCAAACAATAAAACAGTACAATCAATATAACGCACATATAAGCAATAACAACAAATTAAAACCTTATAAATAAACATAATAACAACAATAATAATACGATATCCTGCGTCATACTGTGTTTTTGTGTCAGTAAAATAATGATAAATTAAAAATATAACTTAAATCCAACAAATTGAAAATAATAAAAAAGCACAGATAGTAACATAGAAAACAAAACAATAAAATATTATACACACACACACACACACAGTACTTGTAGTATTCCCTTTCCATAACTTCTTCCCCGCCCCCTCCAACTAAAACTAACAAATAGTAATAATTGCCGTACCAAAAGATCTCAGTCGGCATTTTAAAACAGTAAACATTGACAAAATCACAATCTGTCAACTGCAAAAGGCCACATTACTTGGATATGCGCGCATCTTTCGAAAATACATCACACAGTCCCAAACACTGTGACTTTGTGATACGAAATTCAGCATATATATCACGTTTGCTGTGACATACTGTGTTTTGTGTCAGTAAAATAATAATAGTATTAGGGTTGCTACGAGTTTCCCATGCTGTATGGCCATGCTCCAGAAGAAGCATTTTCTCCTGACATTTCACCTATATCTATGGCAGGCATCCTCAGAGGTTGTGAAGTCTGTTGGAAACTAGGCAAGCTTTCAACAACACAATAATAGTAATTATTTATTTGTAAGCCATCCTTCCTCATAAGGTAGCGTAAAACACAGATAAAACACAATGCCATAAAATATATTAAAATAAATAGGACAAAGATTAAACTCTATTCCCCATTAAAAAAAAGAGCAAATCATAAACATTGAAACTACAACTGACTTCCCTCTTCAAGTTAAGTGAACTATTGTAGCATTGCTGTGAGTTTTCTGGGCTGTATGGCCATGTTCCAGAAACATTCTCTCCTGACGTTTTGCCCACATATTAATTAAACTTCAGAAGAGAATGCTTCTGGAGAATGGCAATACAGCCAAGAAAATTCACACCAACCCAGTGATTCTGGCCATGGAAGCCTTCGACAACACATTGAACTATTATACTTTTGTTGTTTTCATTTCAGTTTCTGTTAAATAGAGACAGATTTAAAACTAATACATAACCACGGTGCTTGGCTGCTGTGTTGGACTGGATGAGGGCTAGCAAATTGAAACTGAATCCAGACAAGACAGAGGTCCTCCTGGTCAGTCGAAAGGCCGAACAGGGCATAGGGTTACAGCCTGTGTTGGATGGGGTCACCCTCCCCCTGAAGACGCAGGTTCGCAGCCTGGGAGTGATCCTGAACTCATCGCTGAGCCTGGAACCCCAGGTCTTGGTGGTGGCCAGGGGAGCTTTTGCACAGTTAAGACTCGTGCGCCATCTGCACCCATACTTTGGGAAGTCTGACCTGGCTACGGCGGTCCACGCTCTGGTCACATCCCAAATAGATTACTACAATGCACTCTACGTGGGGCTGCCTTTGAAGACAGTTCGGAAACTGCAATTAGTCCAACGGGCGGCAGCCAGACTACTAATGGGAGCTACATACAGGGAGCATACCACCCCCCTGTTGTGTCAGCGCCACTGGCTGCCTGTCCAATTCCGAGCTCAATTCAAAGTGCTGGTTTTGACCTTTAAAGTTATATACGGTTCTGGCCCAGCTTACTTGGCCGAACGCATCAACCGCTACGTCCCATCTTGTACCTTAAGAACATCCGGGGAGGCCCTGCTCTCGCCTACATCTCAAATGCGGTTGGTGGGGACAAGGGATAGGGCCTTCTCGGTGGTGGCTCCCCGTCTGTGGAACGCACTCCCTCTTGATATTCGATCAGATTCATCCCTCCTGGCATTCAGAAAAAAAGTGAAATCCTGGTTATGGGACCAAGTGTTTGCAGTTTAGCATGATACAGCACTTTGATTGGATTGAGATGGCAATCTGGTGGACAAGACCTAATGCTTATGGATGGAATACTGTTTTAACGGTTGTGAATGTACACGAAGCATTCTAATGTTAATTGTATTTTTAATGTATTTTAATTCTAGCTGTATTTTAATGTATTTTATTCTTAACTGTTTGCTTTTATTATATGTATACTATGTGGCATCGAATAGTTGCCGTTGTTAGGCCGCTCTGAGTCCCCCCTCAGGGGTTGAGAAGAAGCGGGGTAGAAATGATGGAAATAATAAATAAATAAATAATAATATAAACAGTGTAATTATTTTGACTAAAATTCAGCACTTGTAATTTCATCTTTTATTCCTCCCACATTTTTCTCTTTTTAATTTTAAATTGATCTTACTGTATTTCAACAATTTTTTTCTATGGCTTAGCAGTCCTTTTTAGAATGATCACATCACTGTAAGCAGTCCCTCAGACTGTCTGGGGACTGGACTAGAGCTTGAAAACGAATGAACAAATCCCTTCGCACACTGCACATATCTTATTTGTAGTGCAAAAAAGAAGTGAAAGAACAATTCAATATTTAAAATGAAGAACAATTTAATCCACATAAACTTACCAGTATTTCAATGGGGAGCGTGGATTTGCTTTTGGCTGATGAGATGGTCAAGTTAATTGATGTTGTTGTTGTTGATGGCCTTCAAGTCATTTCAGACTTAGGCAGACCCTAAGTCTAAAGTTTAGGGTGGGGGTAGGTAAATGATTGTGCATCGGTCTGTGGGCCTGTTGCACCCCAGACACGAATTGCCCCTCTGGAACCACTCACACAACACCAGCAACTTGGCATATAGTTCTTTATTGAAGTAAACAAAGTTCAATTTAATGCAATAAAATAAAAAGGTAAAAAGGAAGTAAAATCAATCAATAATATTCCAGTCAATTAAGTAAATCAGTCCAAAAGCAAAATCTTAAAACTGCAAGATATTCAAGGCAATAAAAAAAATCCAAGAATTTGAAGCAAAAGTTACCCAAGGCAATCCAATGATTCACAAGGCCAAGAAGCAGGACCCAAAAACAGGAACCAAGAAACGGGATTTCTAAAACATGATGTCCATACTAAAAGTTGCCTGGAACTGAGAATTCAGCCTGAGTTTTCCCAGCCATAGACTGCATTTGTTTGATGTGTTCGTGCCTATGCCAGCCTGGAGCCAGCTGCCTTCTCTGCCTCCCTGACTCCCCTTTACAGTTCTCAAGCTTGTTAAAATTCCCACCTGGTATCTTATCAGGGAGTGTTCCTTCTCTGACCAAAGGATTCTTATGAGAAAGTGATACATCTACAGGTTCACTGGGAAACACATTGACCGAACGGCCTTCATTTTGCACATCACTGGAACTGACATCAATGTCCCCATTTTGCACATCACTTGAACTGACATCAATGTCCCCATCAAAACCAGTATAATGATCATCATGACCCTGTAAACCAGGCTGAAGCACCACAGGGCCTTAGTTTGGTGACCCTTACCTCATAGTACATCTTTGTTGTACTATGAACTTCCTAAGGGGATTCCCTCTTCAAAGCTCTGTGGTGTCATTTCTGAGTGTCACATACCTATGCAAAGAGACTGATTTAATTTTTTGGTGGGAGAAATGGGAAACAGGGACGGGAGGGAGACACTGCCATCCTAGTGAGGGATTGCTGTTTGGATGCCTCCTGGGATCGTGGATTGTAGCCCCCTCGGTACCTGTAAAGATCTGGATCTATTTTTTAACCCTGAGTAAACCTGGATTAACATGGGTAAATCACATTAGCCTGGGGCGTCATTTCAACGCTCCAGGCGAATACACCTTCTATACTGCATTATCTGGCAGTGTAGATGAATCCATCAAATCGATTCTATAGCTCTGCTTTAGTCAGGACTAACAACAGGATTTAGGCCATTGTATTCCTTGTCATTTCTGAGAATCAGTGGTTCAGTTAGGCTCTGGGTCTAGTGCCTAAAGTCTGGGGAAATCTTAATCGTACACAAATCAACCCAGGGGCTCTCAATGCTGAAATTGTTAGTAGGACTTCATAATTTCTCATATCAAATCAAATACAATGTTAAAACTCTCCGAAGTTGCATATTGTAAAACCTTCTGCTCAACCTATTCATTGCCAGACCAATGTACCAAGTGCAAAGCTAAGTGCAAACTAATTTCAGCAACTGAAAGCCTCTTCCTTAATATCAATCAAACAACTGTTACAAGATACTGTAACAATTACAAATATGTACAGAAAAAAGAAAAGAAAGAGAAAATTATAATAAAAAGAACAAGCACAGTATTAAAAGAGATTACTTTCAATCTTCTCTGTTATTATAGATAACGAAAACTTTGCAAAAAGATCTGCTGCAGAGCGTAGGCTTGCCAACAATAGTCATACAATAGGGTTTTTTTGTGCCTACAGATATCCAAAGGCTTCCAAGCAGCCTATAAGACCTAGCAAAATGAACAAATCTGGTAATGAGAGCGAGAACAGTGAAAGCGAATATCTTCCTTCAAATCTAAGTTATATCTTTTATACTACATGAGCTGCTTTGGATACTTTCTAGTTTCTTTTCCAGCTTCAACTGACAGTACTAATGATCCAGTGAAACTTGAATTCAAAAACATTTGACAATTATAGCAGTATGATTCCACTTTAACTGCCATGGTTGCTTCCTATGAAATTGTAAATATTTTACCAAATTGCCAATTCTAAAACTTAACCCAATTGGCAATTTGATAAGGAATTTAGAATTAAATTGGAAATGACTTGAAGGCACAAAAGCATCACCACAACGACCAAGAGACCTTTAGTTTATTGCCCTGGATAACTTCTCTGGAGCAATCAATCACAGAATCCTAAGTATTTCACCAAATCCTGGGATTTTAAAGAATCAAACCATGGCAGTTAAAGTCCTATCAATTGTCTGGTTTTAAGGGCTTTAAGGCATGAAGCACGCAAGAAGATTTATACTTATATTGTGATTTCTCTATATTGTGAGGGCTTGAGATGAATTTAGACAGTGGATCAGGCAAAGCAAGGACCTTATCCCATGCCCCCTCTTCTTAGGTTTTAAAGCAGTTCTAAGCCATTGAGGCAATAAAAAATGAAGCCCATCCCACGACATAGTTGGACTTCCTGTCTGCGCCTGTCACAATTGGATACTTAAATATTATAAACAATCCCCCCCCCCGAAAAGGGGGGGGGGAGAAAGATAGATAATATGGCCTAATACTGTCTTCTGGACTCAGGAACCAGGATTTTCCAATTCAAAAGTACAAAAACATGTGGGATAAGAGCTGCCAGAATTGCCCACATTGTATTGAATCTATGACGTGGGCAACTGGGCTGTCCTGTGGGTGGTCTACTAACCAGCAGTGAGTCCCTGGTACTCTGCCCTAATACAGTTGCCTGATTCTTTCCAGGTCTTTTTTTTTAAAATGCAAACTAAAAAATATTGCGCCTTTAGTAGATTGCTATTTTTTCTTTGCCTTCAATAGCGAGGTTTTCTGCTTTTTCTATCATTTTTAATGCAAATCTCGATACCGTGAGACAGGGCCGTAGCCAGGATTTTGATTCGGGGCTGAGACTGGGTGGAAGAGGGTCTACCCTAGCAAACCTTTTGTATTGTTATCCCAATAACCCCATTAATGTGGGATATAATGAGCATGGTGATCAGATCATGATATAAGTGCACATAACAGTTTAAATAATGTTCCAGTAAGGCCTTCTCGCGGATCGCCCTGAGAATTTCGGGGGGCTGAAGCCCCTTAGCCCCCTGGCTACATGCCTGCTGTGAGAGTTCAAAACCCTCGTGATATTGAAGTAGGACCCATTTCTTTTGTTAATCTACTCATTTGTGGGATAAGGATGAAAACGGTTATTAATGGAAAAACCAGCAAATTCAGATGGCGTGATAAGTAATGAATAATGGGATATAGTAATTTGCAACACTACAGGACTAAACACCACAATTGCTACCCCACCCCCCTTCCCACATGGGATAAGGTCCCAAGTCAACAGAACCAAAAGGCATAGCCTCATCTTTTTGTTAGAGGGGAGATTTACTCAGAAAACAAAGTCTTGTCTAAAATTGTTTAACTTTCTGTTCCATAGGACCTCACTGCTAAGTAGCCAAGTAAGTATACATCATGTTATAAAACATCAGGAATGTGAACCAAAAATATTAGCTATTGGAATTTTTTTTACTCTTTTTTATTTTGTGCCTGGAAGGCCCAGACCGTTGGGGATATATATTAATAGCTTGCATCCTCCTCTGCATATGTCTAAAGATAACACAGTAACCACAGTAATGCGATCCATCATTCCCCCCTAGATATTTTTAAAAGCATTTTGTCTGGTGACAAAAACAGTTTCAAAAGCGAATCCCTCCACATTAGCTGGGGTTAGGGCCACAGGATCCCTGTGAAAGTGAAAAATTGTGAATTAAAGATGCTATGGTTAATTTCATTTCTTGTCTTGGAATGCTATAAATCTCAAAAAAATTTTTTTTTACCAAAGAGATCATCTCTCTAGGAATATCTGTGTCCTCCAGAATGACTGTATGGTCAACTTCTGCACAAAGTTCAGCACTTAATCACACTGGAGATTCCTAGAGAACACCTTGATCAAATCCATGAATAATCAAATTTGCAGAAATCAAAAGCAAAAACCTGGTGGGCCTACTGCCCCTTTTAATTCAAATCCATTTTTTGTAGTAATATCACCCAATATATAATATAAACCAATATTAAATTGGTTAGTAGAAAGGCCTTACACGGTCTGGGGCCGATGTATCTGAGGGACCATCTCACCCCCTACCAACCCCAGAGATCACTCCGCTCTGAAGATCTGAATCTTCTCGAGGTGCCCAGCTTCAAAACCTTCCGTCTGGCATCGACACGACGTAGGGCCTTTTCTGTGGTGGGTCCAATTAGTTGGAACTCCTTGCCAGTGGAAGTCCGTGCCCTGTAGGATTTGCCTTCCTTTTGCAGGGCTTGTAAGACCCATCTCTTCAAGTTGGCCTTTGACTGTTGAACTTTTTAAATTTACTTAGTTTAATGAATTGTTAATTTTACTATTGATGTTTACTTGTTCTGCTTTTATGTGATTGTGAGCCGCTCCAAGCCCTTGGGGAGTGGCGGCATACAAGAACGAATAATAAATAAATAAATCTACGGTAGAAGCCATTTCTCTGTTCACATTGAATGGGCTTGGTCCCTTTCAGAAATGGCAGGGCTCCTGTATAATTCAGTGACTTGGAGACATGTTAATAAAATCTGCTGAAGAGTTGATAAAACCAAGAGTGGATACACCGCTCTATGTGGTAGAAGATCTGTTGCCCCTTCTTTACTTGGGCACAAGGGGATATTTTAAAAACCTGCTTCCTGTGCCAAAATAATCTGGTATTGAGCAGTGTTGCACTTTGACTTGGTGAAAGAGGTAATATTTGCTGTTCCACCACAGATAGCAAAATCTTTTGGGCAGGGCCCATGACATTTACATCAAAAGCAGGGGCGGCCCGACCTAATTTGGGGGGGGTACGCGAAGAAAATTTTGTCGCCCCCCCTGCCGCCGCGTCACTCACCGCCGCCGCCACGCCCACGCCATGCCCACACCGCTGCCGCCACACCCACACCGCCACCGCCACGCCGCCGCCACGCCACCGCCGCCACAACCAGCCCCATCGGCCGCGGCACACCTCCGCGGCGCACCATTCTGCCGGCCGCGCACGTGCAGAAGCAACTACAGGCGCTATAGCGCCTGTAGATGTTTCTGCGCATCGCGAACATTCGAGCACGCGCACTTTCGCTCCCATGCGCCCTGGCTCCAAAGTGGCAGGCGCACTTGGGAGGCTTGGCGTGCACGATTCGCTCAGCGCGTGCGCAGAAACGTCTACAGGCGCTATAGCGCCTGTAGGTACTTGCGCGGCGTCTTGACGGCGGCGCAGGGCAGTGCGGCGGCGGCGGTGGCTGAGTCGGTGCGATGGCGCCCCTCCCAGCCGGTGGTGCCCCTCCCAGCTGATGAGGCTCTACGCGACCGCGTAGGTGGCGGAATCGCTGGGGCCGCCCCTGATCAAAAGGTACTGATGAAATTTGCTGAAACCACTCCTTGGAGTCTCCGAAGAAATAATTTATGGCCGTGAGGTGAGGGAATTCAGCATCTGAATGGCCCAACTGTGGGGAACCGAATTTCTTCTTCATGGAATATTCTACTATGAACAGTCAGCTCCTCTTGGAATATTCCACGGATGTATGAAGTTAAAAGGTCAAGGGAAGCAGTCTATTCTTGGTTGCTTTTTTCAAAAAAGCAAAAAAAACAACAACAGGGAGGCAATGAGAGCAGCTTCAGCTTTTAGTGGCCCCTTTCTACAGATAAATTAATCTACAAGTTCAAGAGCATGAGAGCAATTTGCAAGTGTATTTAAAAAAATAAACACTACAGAAGGAGACATAGCGCAGAGCCAAACTAGAATAGATTTATTTAATGAATAAATTAAATATACATACAAATATACTTAATGCTTTTCATGCATGACTATTCTTCTGATCAACATTATAGGCAGCAATTTCTTTCCCACTTGCAAAGGGGAAAAAGTCTTTATTGGGAGGAGAGGGGCAGCAGCAAACACATATAATGATACTTTATTTATAGACTGCCCTCTCTCCCCAAAGGGACTCAGGGGCCAATACCTTTTCCCCTGCAAGGAGGAAACAGCAGAATGGGCAGGGCAATTTTAATCAAGGAAATTAACACAAACAAGCATTATTCAAATTCATCACTGCATTAGTTGTAGATCCTTAGTGGAAAGGTTAAGACCCCATTCTTTACAACATGAAGGTACTTTCATTTCCTCTAAATTCCTCTTTCTATTTCCCCAGCTACTGAGAGAGGATTCAGACTTTTATGCTGATTAGAAGTTATTTATACTGTATACATTCTAAGAAGAATTGTCACTCATAATTCTGAGTAAGAGGTAAAAATAAGGGAATTCCATGTAGACTTTGAACTTTAAAATTTAAGAAATATTTATTAGATTCTATAACAGTTATCTTTTGGTTTCCTATGGGTTACAAAATCACTAAGTTTGAGGTTTCATTAGTTAGCAGAAAGTTGCCATATTTACCAGCTGGAAGTAGCAATTGTTAAACTCAGATTACTCCTAAGGCAAGAAAAAAGTATCATGAGATTATGCAATGTTTATTTCTTTATTACCAAATTATAATATAATTTGACTAGCCCACAATGCTTTTTTTTGCAACTTCAGTTCATAAAACATAGAATGTTGCTGTAAGTCCCAACAGTCTCAGTGCTGATGGCAAATAGACAGGGTTTTTGAGCTGCTGTTGGAACCTTAACCCTCTGGGAGACTTTGCAATGCTCCTGAAAAAGAAAGAAAGAGCCCACCAACACCCTCTACAAGAGATAGGGAAATATCTTTGGGTCTTTTTTTTTGGCCCCTAGAGATTATTTTGGAACATTTGGATGCAAAACATTTTTTAAAAAACACAACCCAAATCTATTTAGATTCTGGAGGGCCCAAGGATGTTCCTGGCACACGGGGTGGAGTGAGACAAATGCTCCCTGCACCCCTTAGAGATCATTTGGGGGCATTCTGGAGCAAAACCTTGACTTCTGCGGAATTCTGAGTGGCTACAAAAATGGTTGTGAAGGTCACAAATATGCCCCTGAAGGGGCACTGACATCCTGTGAACCACACTTTGCTCACCTTTGATATAAAGGGCCACAGGGCCCTCACTCATGCTCTTTATCTCAGTATGAATTGCTATTGTAATTGTATTTATTTATATACTTTTTTTTAAAAAAAAGAGAGACTCAGTGTGGTGAATTGTTATTTATTTATTTATTTCTCGGACTTCTAGGCCGCCACTCCCGGTAGGCTCTGGGCAGCTCACAGTAAAACGAGATACAATAAAAACACAATTAAAAAACAATACAACTATAAAATCTCAGAGTTAAGATTAAACCCACTCAGTGTCATTTCAGTACAGCTTGACACCACCTCAATTGCCATGACTCAATGCATAGTATCCTGGGATTTGCAATTTGATGATATACCTGTGACAAGGGTAAACACCTTGAAAAATTCAAATTTCCGTGGTTCCATAGCACTAAGCTATTGCAGTTAAAGTGCTGTCAAAGTGCATTAATTCTACAGCATAGAGGCATCCTTAGCTCCTGGGGAACAGCAAGGTTTGCCAAAACTCAAAAGCACAAGGACTGGGGTATCACTGGGAAGGTTATACCTGAAAGAAAAGCCGTTATGGAGTGGACGTGTTCATTCAGAACTTTGTATATGAACATTTGAACTATTCCTGGACTACCAGTGTGTGCATGCTTATGGACTCACGGAAGGACTTCATATGTTGAACAATTGTTATTTGTATTGTGGTTTCTTCCACTTGTCGGCAGTAACTCCCTAGCTACGGTGATCCAGGCGATGGTCATCTCGAGGCTAGACTACTGTAACGCCCTCTACATTGGCCTTCCCTTGTCGACAACCCAGAAACTCAAGCTGGTGCAAAATGCTGCTGCTCGATTGCTGGTGGGAGCACCTGCGAGAGAGCACATCACACCAATCCTACAGCAATTGCACTAGCTGTCAATAGAGTGCTGGATTGTCTTCAAGGTGCTGGTTTTGACCTTTAAGGCAGTGTTTCCCAACCTTTTTTGAGCCGCGGCACACTTTTAACATTTGAAAAAATCCGGGGGCACACCACCAACCAAAATGACACAAAATGACACTCTAACACAGTAAAGAACGGTTGGGGTTGGTGGCCTGCTGGGAGCAGCTGCTGGGAGTGCGAAGCCAGGGAGGGGCGGAGCCAGGCTGTGCCATGCCCCGCCCCTACCCCGGCTTCACCTCTCCCAGCAGCTGCTCCAGCCTTGAGGGGCAGTGCCAAGCCAGCCATGCCAGAGCCAGCACAATGCTGGCTTGGCACTGTCCCTCAAGCCTGGAGCAGCTGCTGGGAGTGTGAAGTCGGGAGGGGGCAGAGCCAGGCCGCGCCATGCCCCGCCCCCTCCCCCAGCTTCAGCTCTCGTACAGGCCGCGCCATGCCCCGCCCCTCCCCCAGCTTCAGCTCTCGTACAGGCCGCGCCATGCCCCGCCCCCTCCCCCAGCTTCAGCTCTCGTACAGGCGTGCCATGCCCCGCCCCTCCCCAGCTTCAGCTTTCCTACAGGCTGTGCCATGCCCCGCCCCTCCCCAGCTTCAGCTCTCGTACAGGCCGTGCCATGCCCCGCCCCTCCCCCAGCTTCAGCTCTCCTACAGGCTGTGCCATGCCCTGCCCCTCCCCCAGGTTCTGCTCTCGTTCAGGCCGTGTCATGCCCCGCCCCCTCCCCCAGCTTCAGCTCTTGTACAGGCCGCACCATGCCCCACCCCCTCCCCCCAGCTTCAGCTCTTGTACAGGCTGTGCCATGCCCCCCCCTCCCCAGCTTCAGCTCTCCTACAGGCTGTGCCATGCCCCGCCCCTCCCCCCCGCTTCAGCTCTCGTACAGGCCGCGCCATGCCCCGCCCCTCCCCAGCTTCAGCTCTCGTACAGGCCGTGCCATGCCCCGCCCCCTCCCCCAGCTTCAGCTCTCGTACAGGCCGTGCCATGCCCCGCCCCCTCCCCCAGCTTCAGCTCTCGTACAGGCCGTGCCATGCCCCGCCCCCTCCCCCAGCTTCAGCTCTCGTACAGGCCGTGCCATGCCCCGCCCCTCCCCCCCGCGTCAGCTCTCCTACAGGCTGTGCCATGCCCCTCCCTCCCCAGCTTCAGCTCTCGTACAGGCCGTGCCATGCCCCCCCCCCTCCCCAGCTTCAGCTCTTGTACAGGCCGTGCCATGCCCCGCCCCTCCCCAGCTTCAGCTCTCCTACAGGCCGTGCCATGCCCCGCCCCTCCCCAGCTTCAGCTCTCGTACAGGCCGTGCCATGCCCGCCCCTCCCCCAGCTTCAGCTCTCGTACAGGCCGCGCCATGCCCCGCCCCCTTCCCCAGCTTCAGCTCTCGTACAGAGGAGGAGGATGAGCGGTGGACGGGCTTCAGTGGGCGGGGCTCCTCCTCCACGCGGCTTCAGCGAGCGAGGGGTGGGAGTCATGGCGGATTGGAGGCTGGCTGGGGAAACGGCCGAAGGTGGCGCCCCGGTCCCTTCTTCTTTTTTCTTCGCCACTGCCCGGCCCTTCCTCCTCCCCCAAGCAGCAGGAGTTCGGCAGGGGGGGGGGAGGAAGGGGGGCAGAGAGCTTTTCTCTCTTTTCACAGCAGGAGGTCCGTCACGGCACACTAGTGTGCCACGGCACACTGGTTGAGAAAGACTGCTTTAAGGCCTTGTATTAAAGGCCTTAAAGGCTGGTTTTGACCTTTAAGGCCAGTGTACCTGGGGGACCGCCTCACCCCATACGTTCCCCCGAGATCTCTGCGTTCAGAAGAACAAAACCTTCTGATGATTCCATCAGTTTGTTCCTGTCGCCTCAGTCACAAGGCAACGAGCCTTCTCCGTGGTGGCACCGACGCTGTGGAACGTGTTACCAGACGACCTTCGGGCTATCACGGAGTTAGCCCCCTTCCGGAGGGCCTACAAGACGACCCTTTTCAAGCAGGCTTTTAATCTAAGCTCCCCCAGATGATGGCTGTGAGGAATGGTGGGGGTTGAAGTCCAAAACACCTGGAGGGCCGAGGTTTGCCCAGGCCTGCTTTAGGGTATTTAAACCCCTAATAGCCGCACATATTCCTATAAATACCACATGATATTCAAAGCCAAAACTAAAACCGACCACACTAGAGAATGAATCCGCGTCAAATCCGGTTTCTGCCTCTTGCAGAATTCTGGGGTTTGCAGTCGAGAGAGGCTGTTAAAGGCTCCTCCCTAAACTACACACCCCAGAACTCTGCAGGAGGCTGAACCCGGGTTTAACGCGGATTATTTCCTCTCTGGTGTGAGGAAGTAGCAGAAGAGACGTGGGAGAGAGATGCTTTGTGCGAGTTCCTTGTGACTCGATGGTCATAGAGTAGCAACCGGAAGTGACTAGAAAGGCCTCACGTCTCTGGGTGAGGGATCGTGGCTTCCGGGTGCGCTGCCGGAAGTCACGTGGGCTGAGGCGGCGAGCGAGCGAGCGGCGAAGGCTGGTTCCGTCTTCCCGAGATGGCGTCGCTGCTTCAGTCCGAGCGGGTCTTGTACCTCGTCCGCGGCGAGAAGGAGATCCGCATGCCGCTCTCGCAGCTCTATTTCTGCCGCTACTGCAGCGAGCTCCGCTCCCTCGAGTGCGTCTCTCATGAGGTAAAAAGCGGCAGAGGCGACGGGGAAGGGGGAGAGGCGGGACTAGGAGTGCCGCCTATTGGGCGCCGTGGCTGCCACTCGCTGTATCCTGCCGTCCCATTGGCTAGCAGGCATTGGCTTCCCGATTGGCCCCTCTATGGGTGGCCCTCCCCGATTGGCTCGCTTGTCCTTCTGTCAGTGTGCTTTCTCCCTCCATTGGCTGTCATTGTGGGGAAGGAAGCCAGGCCTACCAGGGAGGGATGGGCACTGTCATCCTCACCTATTGAGAATAGAATGCCATCAGGGCACATAGAGCGCCAGTCTGGCCTAGCCTGTCCCCCAGCCTCTATTGCTGGGGAAGCCACTAGATACCTCACTGCCCCCTTGGCATACCTAACAGACGTGGGGATGATGCTGACGTGGGGATGATGGTGTTCTTCCTGTGGTGCGGACTGGTAGAGGACTTCCCTTTTCTTCAGGCTGACTTCCAGCCCAAACAGCTCTGCGGCTGTTGCAAAGCAGGACGTGAGGCGCTGCAGGGCTGCATCTGAGTGGGCGACAAGGGCAGCATCGTCAGCAAAAAGCAGCTCACGGACTAGACAGTTTAGAGTCTTAGTGCGAGCCCTCAGGCGACTTAAGTTGAACAAGCGGCCATCAGTACGATAGCGTATATATAGGCTGTCTTCTCCTTCGAGGTCTGCCGTAGCCCTTTGGAGCATCATGCTGAAGGAGATTGTAAATAGGGTTGGTGCAAGAACACAACCTTGCTTCCCTCCATTAGTTATGAGAAAGGGCTCCGAGATAATAATAATAATAATGTAATAAATTAATAAATGATATACCAAATAAATACATTTAAATAATGTATTGCATAAATGTAACATTAAATAAATTTAATGCACGAAGGGCTTTTACCCCGGCAAAATGCCATGCCCTATAAGCTACACTCAGGCTATAAAACACACAAAGCAACTAAGCAGGTGAACCAATCTCTCTACCACAGGAAGTCAGCAATAGACAATTTGTGTAGAAAATCTATATTCATCTATTATATAAATGGGTTCACGTCATGTGATGTATACCTCAAACAGAGAAACCACACAACGCAGAAACACAATACTTGCCAACAGAAATAGGCCTCAAGCAAGGTACGTTTATAGCAAAGAAACTTTCCCCCCCAAAACATAAAAGGCCCCCAAAACAATGAGTAAAAATAAAACTACATTTACCAGCATCCTCCGGGGCAGCCAAAGACTCACCCAGCCTCTACATTCTGAACAACATGATTGGCTGCCAATAAGGGCGGATTTGCATAACTGCTGCACTGGCCAGCCAACATGAAAATTCCGATCCATACTAAACTGCCAAAACAGAATAAGGAAAAGGCCTGAGCCAATCCCCAACACAAACACCCAAATCACTTCCAACCTAAAATTTACACCCCAAAAAATCACAGACCACGCCCAAAATTGACAGTAAGGCTTCATTAACTAGATTTCCCTAACTAGCCCTCACTTACTGGGAAGCTGTTTACGCTCTGAATTGACAGTAAGGCTTCATTAACTTGATTCTCCCGACTAGGCCTCAGCTCATTGGACATTGTGTATAACCTGAATTGACAGTAAGGCTTCATTAACTTGCTGTTCCTAACTAGGCCTCAGCTCATGGGACATTGTGTATGGCCTGAATTTACAGTAACCTACCTTGGCACACAGAGCCCTGACCATGCATGATGGGACTTGAGGTACCACCATGGAAAATGGGATTTGTAGTACTTCAAAACCCATCATTCCCCACTGACCACTGTGGCCCAGAACCAAAACCAATAAAGACCCAACTTGGCACACCATGCCCCCCATGACCCACACTCCATCCAACTGCAGTTTAGAGGAGGGCACACCGTGAATGATTGAACTTTCTTGCATCTCCTAAAAAGGGCACAGCAACGCGTGCCGGGTACAGCTAGTATATTATATATCTCTCGGCATTACTTCACGAACGAAGATTCTTAGGAAGGACTCATCCCACGCTTTTTACAAGCGTGTTGATGACTAAAAAAGGCCAATCTGAGATAGGCAAGTTTGGTTGCAGAAAGCACAGCAGAAAGTCTCCTTTGGTGATATTGTTTCCAAGTTGTGGTTCTTTCTGCGTTGTCGTTTCTCTTCGAGACCCATTCGGCGTGTCTTCTCGAAAGAGAACATAAGAACATAAGAACATAAGAAGAGCCATGCTGAATCGGACCTCAGCCCATCTAGTCCAGCATTCTGTGTCACACAGTGGCCCACTAGTTGTACACGGGGATCTCTAGCAGAAAGGATGGCAAAACCCTGACCTGCTCCCGACCCCCCACAACCAGTACCCAGGGAAATCCTGCCTGCCTCAACCAGGTGGCACTTGAATGTCCTTTTCAGTAACTACCGATACACTTGGTATCCATGAATCTGTCTAATCCTGCCTTGAAGTTGTTCAGGCTGACAGCTGTCACAACCTCTTCTGGAAGTAAATTCCATAACCCAATGACCCTCTGGGTGAAGAAATATTTCCCTTTATTAGTCCTAATTTTCCTACCTTGGGGCTTCAGGGAGTGCCCTCTAGTCCTAGTGTTTTGTGACAAAGAAAATAATTTTTCTTTATTCACCTTTTCTATCCCATGCATGATTTTATACACTTCGATCAAGTCACCTCTTAGACGCCGTCTTTCAAGGCTGAAAAGACCAAGGCGTTGCAACCTGATTTCATAAGGGAGCCGCTCCATCCCTTGGATCATTCTTGTTGCCCTTTTCTGTACCTTTTCCAGTTCCGTTATATCCTTCTTAAGGTGCGGAGACCAGAATTGTACACAGTACTCCAAATGTGGCCTTACCATAGATTTGTAGAGAGGTAATACAACATTTGCTGACCTATTTTCGATTCCCTTTCTGATCATGCCTAGCATAGAATTTGCTTTTTTCACTGCTGCTGCGCACTGGGTTGACATCTTCATTGAGCTGTCCACCAAAACCCCAAGATCCCTTTCCTGGTTTGTCTCGGAAAGCTTTGACCCCATCAATTTGTAGGTGTAGTTGGGGTTCTACACCTACCAATTGATGGGGTCAAAGCTTTCCGAGACAAACCAGGAAAGGGATCTTGGGGTTTTGGTGGACAGCTCAATGAAGATGTCAACCCAGCGCGCAGCAGCAGTGAAAAAAGCAAATTCTATGCTAGGCATGATCAGAAAGGGAATCGAAAATAGGTCAGCAAATGTTGTATTACCTCTCTACAAATCCATGGTAAGGCCACATTGGGAGTACTGTGTACAATTCTGGCCGCAGCATTGTGGATAGTGCGTCTCCATGCCTCCCGATGTGAGGCCAGGGTGGACCATTGTTGGTGATCAATCGGGCCCAGCCTGAGATGTTGTTTCAGGGAGTCCTTATATCTCCTTTTAAAAAAATCTTTATTAAAGAATATTTATTCCAAATATACATAAAAAAGAAATGCATAGTCCTTATATCTCTTTTTGGGGGCGCCTCTCTTGCGCTGACACGTGGCGAGTTCACCATAGAGTAGTATCTTTGGGAGGCGGTGGTCCTCCATCCTAGAGATGTGCCCTGCCCAGCGCAGCTGTGTTCTCAATAGCATGGCCACAATGTTGGTGATCCCTGCTTGCTCAAGGACAGCAACATTAGTCACATAGTGTATATTTAGGATTGTGCAAAGACAGCGCTGATGAAAGCGTTCGAAGAGTCGTAGGTGCTGGTGATAGGTGACCCATGTTTCAGACCCATATAGGAGAATAGACAGTAATATAGCACTGTAAACACTGATTTTGGTGCTTTGCCTCAGGTGCAGATATATATATATCTCCAAAATATATCCATGTGCAAACTGCAAAAATTACCAGACCGCTGTGGCTCTCGGTTTCAGTTCCCGAAGTTCAAATAAGGTTCTGTAAATATTCTAGTTCTAGTGTCTTAATGTCCCAAGGTTGTAGTCCCAATTAAGAATCCAAAAACAAATTTCTCTGATGAACCAGAACTTGGGTTGATCGACCGAGTGTATATATTTATTTTGTTAAAGGCGGTCAAAGTGGTGGAGTCTTCATGCGTAAGATTCGCGATGACAAGGCTGCCAGGTAAATACGGGATACAAACAACTGTAAACAGCAAATGCTTAGGATGCGGAGATCATATGTAGACGTCTCTAAATCCATGTACATACAAAAAAGTCGATGGCATGCTCATGCTTAATCCACGGCCAAAAAACTATTTCACTCCTTGGCTTTTTCAAAGCTCTATATCAGTGGTTCCCAAACTTTTTTGGCCTATCACCCCCTTTCCAGAAAAAAAATTACTCAGCGCCCCCCTAGAAATTATTTTTAAAAATTTTAATAGCAAATATATATATATATTTCTACCTTTTTCGTAAAATATAGTAAATAAATGTGAAAATTACAAACATTGAATTCCAGAAATAATCACAAAAACAATACGTTTGGGGGAGTATGAGCAAAAGATGATGGGATTTGCAGTACCTTCAGCCAATTCAGCTCTGACTTCCACAGACCACTAAGATCCCCATGAATGACAGATCTGGATCAAACGGCAACACCTGCCCGGGGATCGCGCGCTTGTGACTGTGTCCCTGCGAGTTGGAATCCCCAGGCAGGCGTTGCCGTGAAAACCGCAGCGCGTGCCTCCTTCCTCTCATCAAACCTGCCCGTGGCACAGTCCTGAGTATTGGCCTCTTTCTTCCAACGGGGACGTCCTCGCAAGCGCGCAAGCCTGCAAGTGGCAAGCCTGGCTCACGCCACCGCCCCCTTACAGGAGTTCAGCGCCACCCAAATTCTCCTGAGCCTCCCAACGCCTCCTTGGATCGCCCCACCGCCCATCAGGGGGTGGTACCGCCCACTTTGGGAACCACTGCTCTATATCATTAATTAAAGCATCCATCGTATCTATGAAATAATACACACATTATACAAGCAGCTATAGATATTCACAACACCCAAATAGCCCAGAAATAATTAAAGATATATGATACATACCAATCAATTCATTATCAACAGCATAACCATGCCATGCCCTCCCATCAGTTGTATTGGAGGGGAGGTATCAGAAGACCCCCTTCAAGCAGAGACTATGCCCCTGTGAGTGGTCATGTACAAACAACTGAGCACATGCTTCTTCAATGCATGATCTACAGAGATCTTAGATCTAATCTCATTAGACCATGGCTTTTAAAATGCCCGGGGCGCAGTGAAAAATATTATTTCACCCTGCTGCTTTCGGACTCTTAACACTACAATAACTTACAGCGTTGCTAAGTTCTGTGCTGCTGCACTTACAATTAGACGGATGATGATTGACCCCACAAGGCAACACCCTGTTGGGAATGCAGTTAGAGCCAAACACTAACAAACTGTCTACTCAAGCTACAAACACAACGATGGGGGTAAGAATAATTCAAATCAATGTAGGCATGTGGATGATGTCCACTGATGAATTTTTCATTCATATTCAGACTCCCAAGGCTGTTTTATTATTCAATAGGCTTTGAGATAATAGCTTTACATGGGTAACTTTGGATTAGTAGTTCTGCAAGTAGGAGGACACTGCTTTGGTTGGACCTGTTAATACCTTTTTAATACTTTTTTTTGACTGCACCCCAAAGTTAACGTTTCATCTTTTTTCACATTGGGATCTTGTTCTACATATTTTGTGTCATGTGCAGCTGTTTACTAAGCAATTACAGTCTAATCCAGGCATTCTGGGAATACTGTATCCAGTGTTTGAAAACACAGCAAATTACTTGCTTAGGCATTTTCATCAGTATACAGACTTCATGCATCTTGCTGACCTAATGGAATCACTAATAACCAAACCACCAAAAACACCCTGTCAGCTATTTTTTCTGTCACTGACAGTTTCCAACTGAGAAGTCTCTCTCCCCCTGCCTTTTTGCCCCATGTCAAACCCTTCTAATTGAATTTAAAGCATTAGTTCTGGAAGAATGCTTTAAAATCTATTCTCAGAGAGGCTGTCTTTTGAGCTCTGAAAGTCAGCATGTCCCTGAAGGGATGTTCTGATAGCCACAAAGAGAGGACTCTATAATTCTTTGAATATGTCAGTTGCTGCTGCTGCTGATTGAGGAGAGAAACAGGAGCACAGTTAAACTGAATGGAAAGCAAATGTGATGGATTGGGCTGGGGTGTTAGATTTTTGTAAATTGAATAATATAAGTGTTACCATAGGATAGATGAAGTCAGAAATAGGTTGAGAAGGAGTGGTTTGCCTAGGGCTGCATAATAACAGACATGGGAATTGAGCTGCAGATTTGCTGATTCACAAGCAGTCCCATAGTTGTTATGGCCAGAACTCGATAAGGAAATCTTGTAATGATTTGTTTTTGCATGATCCAAATAAAGAAGTCAATCTCCCTGCTGTAAACACCTGGGCACCCCAAAAATCTGCATCAGAAGACTTAGAAGTCTTCCGTAGCCCTATTCCAAATCATTTGGGGGGCTTGGGAAGAGGCGGCACCACAATACCATTGGCCTGTGTAGAACTATCTCAGATATACAATTTAATTTTGTTAAATATGTCATTGAAGAAACAGAATAATTTTATGCTGATGGCAAAGAATGAACAAGTCTTTTTAAATTCTTTAGGTGGATTCTCACTATTGTCCTAGTTGCCTGGAAAACATGCCCTCAGCTGAAGCCAAGCTGAAGAAGAATAGGTGAATATACATGCTACTCTTGCAAATGTTTCCCCTCTTTTTGATTTTGGACAAAGGGCTTCTAGAATTGTTTCATGTTCTTACTAAAGTATTATGAGCCAAATAGATATGTGGATAAGTGTGAACAAACATTATTTGTTTGGCACATCCAGAAGGCATCCATAGAAACTTCTGAGAGTTGTTGGGATATTCCAACAAATGATGTCTCAACATCAAAATTAGTTGGCTATCTTCCTGCTGATTCCACTTTTCTCTGAAAACATGGAAATGGTCATATGGGAGAGGCTGTGCAGCTTTTATCTTGGGCTGAGATTGTATGGATTTTGTCCTTTCTGTGGTCAGAATAGAATCCCAATATACACAACAATAAAAAATATTGCGATGGTTTACGCCATTGTGATTCACGAAAAGGATGCCAGTGAATATGTATAAAGTATTCCAAAATCCTTTCTTTATCCCTGTATTCTAAGTTTACTCTGACCAGATTTGAAAATTCATTTGCAAAAGGGGTTTTGCCTTTTCAAGAAGAAAACAATCACCAATCCTCTTATTGACTGTTTCTGTAAAGTATTTTCTTTCCTCTTGAATCCTTTGGATGGAATTGTTTAATAAAAGTGTTAATGTCAATTTCTGATTTGTGAAATATAATATCAAGACAGTGGAGTTCCGGTTAAAGCCATTCATCATTTTATTATCTCTTCCTATTCAGGTGTGCTAACTGTTTTGACTGCCCTTGCTGCATGCACACACTTTCAACCCGAGCAACAAGCATCCCTGCTCCACTCCCTGATGATCCAGCCAAGACTACAATGAAGAAAGCTTACTATCTGGCCTGTGGATTTTGCCGCTGGACTTCCAGAGATGTTGGTATGGCAGACAAATCAGTTGGTGAGCATTTCCATTTGTAAGGCAGTTGTCTGAAACTCCTTCCCTAGCATGCTATCTTGAAGCCTTCTTTCAAAACTGGAATGTCATGTCTATTAAATGCTTTAAAAAAACCAGACAAGAAAGAAGGCTTGTGAGAATGTAATGAAGTTACACTTGTGGTTGTGGTTGTTGTTTATCACTGAAAGAATTGAGAATGTGTGCCAAAGGGCCTATCTCAGACATGGGACAAACTTTTTTGCCTTGGGGCTGCATTGCGGGCCCAGCTGGGAGGGTTGGGCCAGGAGGGAGGGGGACCAGGCACACGCTGGGTGGGCGGGCCTGAGTGGGGGAGGGTCCAGGAGAGGGCGGGACCAGGAGGGGGCAAGACAAGGCCTGGGTCATCCTCAGGTTGTCCTCCCAGCATAAGGACGGGGCTGCTCACTCTATCCTTATGCCATATATCGATTCTCGGACTGCTCTTGGCATTATGCCAGGAGGAGGGTGAGACAGGCGGCAGTTGAAAGTGCTTTGGGGGGCTTTGAACCACTGTGTGGCTTCTTTGAGCTATCCTGGCATAAAGATGGTGCCACTTGCACTATCCTTACGCTGGGAGGAGGTCGAAAAACACGGTGGCTGAGAGTGCTCCAGAGGGCATTCAGCTACTATGTGCCTTCCTCCCCCATCTTTTTGGCATAAGGATGCAGTGGGCTGCCATGTCCTTCTGCCAAGAGGACAGGAAAAACGAGGAGGGTCTGCGGTAAGCACCCACGGGGTCACATTTGGCCCCTGGGCCTTAGTTTGCCCATGCCTGATCCATCTCATTTGCAGTCCTATTTCATCTCCACAAGATCTAGGACTAGCCCACAGACCTAGCTGTTTATTTACAATGCAAGAAAAGTTCTGCTATGTGAGACCAAGGCTGAAGTAGTCCAGCAATTTGTAGTGTCTTCAAAGTTGTATTTCATAGC
Source organism: Anolis apletophallus (assembly GCA_030556195.1). Classification (NCBI taxonomy): domain Eukaryota; kingdom Metazoa; phylum Chordata; class Lepidosauria; order Squamata; family Anolidae; genus Anolis; species Anolis apletophallus. The sequence continues at coordinate 71,855,564 of JARBWK010000001.1, forward strand.
AACTGTTATACACCGACTTATTCCTTCTGGTGGGCATTTTGTGGTAGGGAATTGCAGTTCTCCTATACCCAGTATGAAGAAATGTTTCATTGTATCTGCTATGGATTTCTCACAATTCGGCTTTGATATATGGCCCAGGTTCTAATATTATGAGGAGGGAGAAAACCTCACTGTCTCTACCCTGACTCAAACTGTCAGACTGGTTGTAACGTTTCTTTGTAGGGGAATTGTGCTAGTCCCCTCATTATTTTTCTGTATCTTTTCTGGCTCTTCCATAGCCTTTAAAAATAATCAGTGGTCAGATTGTGTATGGTATTCTTAATGCCAAAATGTTCTGGATTTCTCCAAGAGCATTAGGATATTGATAGCTTTCTCTTTGTTGCTTAAAATAGAAATTAAATTTTCATAACTGGGTATTCATCAAACCCTTCATCCAGAATCCCACTCCTTGTCAGGCACCTCCAATTCATATTCCATCAGAAAGGAAGGCAGTAGCTTCTTTTCTCAGAAGTTCTGGAACTGCATTGAGTGGAGGGAGGCTCATTAGAGCTTTTCTTCTAACAGCTCCTTGCTAAAGACTTCCTAGGGATTGTACTGTCTTCTGTTGTTGGGAGAGAGCTGTCCCTCTTATTTTTCCCCTCAGTAATGGATGGGTTTTTACACCTTCCAAATCAGCAGAAGCCATGAGTAACCACTGAACTGGTATCCCTAGCGTCATTTATCCATGTCTGCCAAATTACTTGCTCTCTATTATTATCTAGGTCCTACAGGCAATTTGGTGTTGTGCTTCCACTTGTAGTTGACCATAGAATTGTGCGGGAGGATCTAATACTCTAGACATTTCCTAGGTTTTCCAGCACAATTCTATGGTATGCTTCTACTGAAGTAATTTCTTAAGTAGATGTCACTATTAACCATGGTTGCATGTATCCACGTGAAATCCTGGAACATATCCTCTGCAGATTTGAGGCCCATACTGTACAGATGTGACGGACATGTGTATTATTTTTCTCTGAAAAATACATGCTTTCGAGACATGTGTGAGAAACAATTGTAATGTTTTCCATCCTGTAGTAATTTCCTCTTGTATTGGGGGTGTATGATCCTGCCTACTGATTCCTGCTGATACCTTCTTCAACCCAACTGAATTGGATTTTTTCCCTAGCTTAGCTCCAAAACTCAAATATGGCTGACAATAAGTGCAAATATCAGGGAGCATGAGCATTTGTAGAGGAGAATCAGAATTGAGTCCTTTTTTCTTGTTTGCCAGTCCTTTCCTAAAATACTTCTTTTTGCCCCTACATTCATAATAATCTAGAGATATAGCTTTAGCAAACATGTTTACTGTTTCATTGTGCCATTATGTGAAAAAAGGTGAAACACTCTGAATATATTTTATTATGTTTGACCAGCACATAATGTGACTAGTTCCCTTTAAATTGTTCTTGTTATTTGTATTACAGCCAGTGGAGGCTGGCAGGAGCCAGAGAATCCTCACACTCAAAAGGTAACCATAGAATATGTTTGTCTTTAGTAGAAAATCTATGAGGAGATTTTATCATGGAAACTTGGTTTTTTTTCATTGTTCTGCTTGGTAGCAGCTATATTGAAATGTGAGTTCAAAAGACCATGGTTTTAATAGACTAATTCTGATTAGTTTTCAGAAATTAACATAAAGACATATAAATAAATCTTGTAGAACATTTGAGACTGAGAAGAATAATTTATTTTTCTCAAACGGTTTCAAAGACATTACTTCATTCCTTTATTATAATGATTTGTTCATAAGTGTTTCTGTGTATCATATACAGTTGGCCCTCTGTATTCATGGACTCAACCATCAATGGCTTGAAAATATATATATTTTAATCCAAAAAATCAACCTTGATTTTGTCATTTTATATAAAGGGCACCATTTTTCTACACCACTGCATAACATGAGGCTTGAACATCAAAGGATTTCAGTGTCTATGTGGAGTCCTGAAGCCAAGCCCTAGTGGATACTTAGGGCTTGCTGTATATAAATAAATTCCCTCTAACAGATATCCAAGATTGTTGTTTTCTTTGCTATATAGACGTCACTTGGTAGACTTCTATCATCAGTGTCTTCAGCTCTGCTAATGTCCACCATTGCTGTCATGGACTTAACAGTAATTATGGAAGTGACAAAAACTGGAAACAGATGGATTTGTCCCTCTCTGTGTTGAAAAAACAGAGATGATAAATACTGTGAAGTCCTCAGCTTGGGTCTTTAAAATAGAAATTTATTGATCAATTGATGTACTTATAATGTCATGCAAAATAAATATTAAATGTTATTTCTAGAAAGAAAACTAATAAATAAGAGACTAGGCAAGCATGGAAGAGGACTATAACAATTATTGTTATAAAGGCACTTGCAGGGAGAATTGTATGTCTTAAATGAAGAGTGGGAAAGAAAGATGTTTCTTTTGCCCCATAAAACAAGTGCCTGCTATAAAATAAAAGTCTTGCTTTGTTTTTAAGATGACATTCTCTCATATGCAGATTAACAAACTGGTGGAGTATTATCAGCAGCTGGCTCAGAAAGAGAAGATGGAAAGGGATCGTAAAAAACTGGTTCGACGCCGACCCTACATGCCATTGGCTTTTTCCGTGAGTTGGGGAAATGGTGTATAATTCCAGAGCTCACAGTGAAAACTTGGTTGCTAGATTGTCAATTGCAGAAGCATACTTCTTATTCTAATTGAAACTTCTAGAAAGGAAGATATCAACTTGGAATAAAAGGGAACCATCTCACAGAAAACTTATCAGATCCATGATCTTCCACAAGCACGTTTTGAACGCCTATGTTTAGAAATATTTCAGAATACTTTACAGTTTACAAAGAGATTGTCCACTAGTTAAATATATGCACTTGCATGTCTGAAAGTCTAAATTAATTTGCCATTTGTATGGAGAGAATAGAATTAGTTGAAACATAGGCTCAGAATCTCAGCTAGACAGAAAACAGAATAGGTTGACTGAGGGCGGCTAAGTAATTTCCAACCTAGGACACAATCAGCAAAAATACGACTGACGCATTAGTGTTTTAAAGCATTGGTTCCCTCTTTTAATCCTGTGGCTGCCTCCTGCAGAATGTTAGGGCTTGCAGTTTAGGGAAGCCGAGGACTGCTCTGGCAGATAATTTTAAAGGCCCCTTCCTGAACTACAAGCCCCAGAATTTAGCAAAAGGCAACCACACGATTGAAAGCAGGAGACAGCACTTAAAAATGATAAATGTGATATCATCTTGAGTGTTAAGGTCTCTTTCATTTTAATTTTAAGCGATGCAGCATGTCCGTGTCAAACAAAAGGCTGGATTTGGCTTAGCTTAACATTTTTGCATACGCTTGCTGCCTATGAGAAAACTGTATAACCTGCTTGCTCTGTGCATTTGCTTATGTCTTTATTGCTGCATTTTTCTTGTCTCCGTTGCTACCTGCTGCTAATTTGGGCACTCTCCACAGCAACACACTATACATGTAGTGGTAAGTTCCTTCAATTTCTGCTAGTGATAAATTATTTGAACCTACATGCATTCCACAGGTATATTGATCTCTATAGCTAATTGCTGTTCAAGTAGCAAGCCCTACAAGATGATAATGGCTATCTCAAACCATTTCAGATGGGCCTTTGGCCTGGTTTCAAATTGGAGACTGCCTTAGTCACTTTGTGGGAAAAGGACCTCATGGAATATGTTCATCTATTTTCTGTGTCTACAACTCAGCCTCTCTTTCAAATATTTATTTCTCTGTTGAAAAATACACAGTAGTATTTATTGCATTTGTCTTTGAAATAATATATCATTCAAATATAATGTCCCATGCCATCGAGACAAACTTTGCGTCTTTTTCTTCAGACCATATATACTCTATTCGTTTTTGCTAAAAAGAGAAGCCATAAAAACATTCTTTCCCAGCATGTTAATTGCTATGTTCAAAACTAACTATACTGGCTATAACATGCATCATTCCTTTTCTGCATTTTCAGAATATTTGTTTCACTTGATTGACCCAATTCCCAAATTTATTTTGAGTAGAAAGAAACTTTCTCATTTTGCTTTTTCTTGCTTGCCCCTTACCACCTTTCAAAATGTAAGGAGATGTGCAAGTTTATTTTCAATTAATATTCTTTTTGATTGTATGCTCTTTCTCCCATAGGATAAGTACGGTCTTGGAACCAGATTGCAGCGCCAGAGACCTGGGGCTCCTATCACTGCCCTTACTGGACTTTCGTAAGTAATACATTCTTCTTATGTGCATAATTGGGTTTACAATAATTGTGTCACTTAGGACAAGCTTTCAGATGACCATTCATATTCAGAAAAACGCCCTTCAAAAGGAAAATCTGTCTTCTGAGTAGGCATTCAGTACCAGTGTGTGCTACTGGTATCTTTGCACTGTTTGAACCTTTCAACTTGTTTTGCAAACAGTAAAGCTGTACAAGTTGTCTTGCCTTGGGCTTTACGCCTGAGGTGTTTTCATTATCTTGGCCAAGGAGTAAGTAATCATTTTGTGGGGTTTCCCCTTTTCCTGCATGAGGCCTTTGGTATCTGAACCTGTTTTGCTCATCCTTCATACTGCATTTGGTGGCAATTTCTTAGGAAGGAAGAAACTGAAAAATGCTTTCTAAACATAGTTTATTCTCAGGTTCCTTGAGTGCATAAAGTTCCAGTAGATAGATATTTATTTACGGTCAAGGACCAACGTCACATTGTACAGAAAATAAAACAATATAAATGTTAAAACTCCGTTCAACTCTACAGTTTAACACCAACAGTATCTAGCCTATTGTGTTTCCGCGTTCAATTTAATATGCTGGTTCCTCGTAGCTAGAACGGCCATGAGATATTTGGCCACCAGGTTGGTTGTCTCCTTGTGTTTGTCGTCAAGCAGCCAGTATAGGTAGAATTCCTCAGATCTGCCAGGTAAGCGGGACAGTATTGGCGAGATTAGGGAGAGGCGGGCATCCACATACAGAGGGCAGTAAAAGAACACATGCTCTATAGATTCAACCACCCCTGCGTCGCAGGGGCATATACGTTCATGATAGGGTGTTTTTGTGTACCTGCCCAGTAGCACAGCTGTTGGCAGAGCATTAACTCGGGCCAGAGTGAACACTTTCCTGTGTTTCAGGTTTGTTAGACTTGTTAAATAATTTTGTGTAGCAAAGGGTACGTTAGTACTGCATTTAAATAGTGGCTGGTATCTGGCACAGGCTAGGTGTTTTTGGTAATCTATATCCATTGTTCTGCGCCTTACTGCTACTCTAGCATTCGTATATCCCAGGAGGTCTAGTTCTTCTTCCTGTAACCCTGATAGTTTGAGGTTTCTGAGAATCGTGTTTTCCATGTGGACCTAAAAGAGTCTGTCAGGGTTAATGGGGCCAGTCCTTTGGGTAAGTGTTTTAACTTTAGCCAGAAGTTTAGTGTAAGAGTCTGGACTCGTGCCTCCATGGAAGGTAAGCCTGCTTCTAGGCATAGGGTGTTATTCGGGACGCAGCATGGAGTTGCTAGGATACTTCTCAGGAATTTGGTTTGGACTTTTTCGAAAGTGTCCAATTTTTTGAAGGCACATACCTGTGCGCCGTACAGAAGTTGGGCAATTATTTTCGCTGCAAACACTTTTGTGACAGCTGGGATATATTGGCCTCCCTTGGTGAAATAAAAATTCTTAATGGCTCTGCAAGCTCTTTGCACGTTGTCTGTTGCAGATTTTATCTGTTCGTTCCACCGACCCGAGGAATGGAATGTGATCCCCAAGTATTTGTATTTGTCTACTTGTTCGATGGGTAATCCATTGATAGTCCATTTTGGTCTGATTTTTCGTCTGGTAAAAATCATTATTTTGGTTTTACTGTAGTTTATAGTTAGGGAGTCTTTATCACAGTATCTTTGGAGTTCTAGTAATAGCCTTTTTAGACCAATTTGTGAGTACGATACTATAGCCGCGTCATCTGCGTATAGCAGCATGGAGATTGGTCTGTAGGCTAGACGCGGGGGGTGGAAATGATCCCCCTTCAGGGCTTTTACCATAGAATTTATATATAGATTAAATAAGGTGGGGGCCAGAATACATCCCTGCCTAAATAAAGTTCCAGTATATTCAGTAGGGCTTATTTTTTAAAGAACATATGGGTTTGATCCATATAGTTCTATCTACTTTTAAGACTTTCTTTTGTTTGTTTGAAAAACCATTTGTTTGAAAGCAGAATAGAAAATAAGGTTGAATGAGGAATAAAATGTGTATATGCTACAGACCCAACTTTTAAAAACCTTGAGTAATATAAAGGTAGAAAGTTCTGTTTTAATTCCTGACTGTGATAATTTTAAATTGTCTTGTTCTTTTAAAAATTTTATTGTTGGATTTTTATTTTATTAATTTTTTTGTGAGCTTTGGGTCCCACTCTTGAGAGAGGCAGCATAGAAATGAAATGAATAAATATAATGGTTATTCTAGTCAAAAAAAGCTAGGGATTATTTGAGCAGTTACATGTACATCTGATTTAACAATATTTCCCCAAACAAAGCAAGACTTTCCGAGACAAACCAGGAAAGGGATCTTGGGGTCTTGGTGGACAGCTCAATGAAGATGTCAACCCAGTGCGCTGCAGCAGTGAAAAAAGCAAATTCTATGCTAGGCATGATCAGAAAGGGAATCGAAAATAGGTCAGCAAATGTTGTATTACCTCTCTACAAATCTATGGTAAGGCCACATTTGGAGTACTGTGTACAATTCTGGTCTCCGCACCTCAAGAAGGATATAACGGAACTGGAAAAGGTACAGAAAAGGGCAACAAGAATGATCCAAGGGATGGAGCAGCTCCCTTATGAAATCAGGTTGCAACGCCTTGGTCTTTTCAGCCTTGAAAGACGGCGTTTAAGAGGTGACTTGATCGAAGTGTATAAAATCATGCATGGGATAGAAAGGTGAATAAAGAAAAATTATTTTCTTTGTCACAAAACACTAGGACTAGAGGGCACTCCCTGAAGCTCCAAGGTAGGAAAATTAGGACTAATAAAGGGAAATATTTCTTCACCCAGAGGGTCATTGGGTTATGGAACTCACTTCCAGAAGAGGTTGTGACAGCTGTCAGCCTGAACAACTTCAAGGCAGGATTAGACAGATTCATGGATACCAAGTGTATCGGTAGTTACTGAAAAGGACATTCAAGTGCCACCTCGGAGTTGGTTGAGGTAGGCAGGATTTCTTCGGGTACTGGTTGTGGGGGGTCGGGAGCAGGTCAGGGTTTTGCCCTCCCTTCTGCTCGAGATCCCCGTGTACAACTGGTGGGCCACTGTGTGATACAGAATGCTGGACTAGATGGGCTGAGGTCCGATTCAGCATGGCTCTTCTTATGTTCTTATGGAAATGCTTTGCAATGTATGTATAAAGCCTGTCTTACCTAAACATTGTGCTGCATCCTGCTAATTGTTGTGCTTGGCTGTATCTGTGTATTCAGTGATGTATGTTTTAATCTGATTTTAATTTTTTATATTAGTAGTGTTTTTACTTTTGTTTCTTGTGAATTTTAATGATGTGTTTTTAACTTGTAAGCTGGTTTGAGTCTCAAACTGGGGAAAAAGTTGGGATAGAAATACAGTACATGTTATGATAAGAATAAGGATAATGATGATACTTTAAGCAGAATATTGCTTCTGTTTCATAAGAAGATCTGAATATAAATAGATTGGTTTCCAGATCTTCCACAAAGGCTTGCTTCAGTTAATGTTGTTATAGCTGTATCATTCCAAGTCCTTCCAGAAAATTTGCTGCCTACATTGTGCCCTCATTTCCACTTCTGTTTCAGGCTGAAAGAAGGAGATGACCAGAAGGAGATAAAAATTGAACCTGCCCAAGCTGTGGAGGAAGTGGAACCTCTGCCTGAGGATTATTACACGAGACCAATTAATCTAACAGAAGGTAATTGCACCGCTCTGCACTGGTGTTTTTCTCCCTCAGTGGATGAATTCCAGTAGTACTTACTGTGTCTTGTTGTTCAAAGCTGTTCAACAAGAGCTTTTTCCTCTCCATTTTTCTACTGTGGACAGTGACAACCCTGCAGCAGCGTCTCTTACAGCCAGACTTTCAGCCCATCTGTGCTTCTCAGCTTTACCCTCGTCATAAACATCTGCTGATCAAACGCTCACTGCGGTGCCGGGTATGTAGGCTGTGTGGAATATTGTGTTGTTGGCTTAGAAATAGCTGAAAGGTTTACTGCATTGTAAAACTTGGCATGATCCAGTGAAGTTGATTGGCAGGTGATTTGGGACAGACAAATGGAATTGATACTGAGAGATCACGATATTTCAGTATCTTCGTTTATTAATTTATTTCGGAGTATTTATACCCTACTCTTCAGTCAGAACATCTTGAGTGACATGCAACTCATTGATTTGACAGTTGTCTGCCCTCAGGCTTACAGTCTCAATAAGACAGAAAAATTGCAGGTTTAGTTCAGCATATGTTGGCTGCCCTTCTTTCTCCCAAAGGCCAGTGAAGTGGCATTTGGGAAAGTGCCTCCCACAAGCTATGTCTGTTTTCTGAGAGTCGAGAACTATGGCAGTTCGAATACAGAGTAAAGGAGCATCCAGAGGAAAAACTGTTATCTTCATGCCTTCTTGGCAGAAGCATCTGAAGTACCACTGGGGAACAGGAGTTGGACTAAACCACGTCTGCTTAAACTGTGGCTCCTGACCCCAGATGGTGTCCCCTTGGCTCAATGTTGGGATCCCAAAGTTTTTCTGAATGTCACCTAGTGCAGTTTTCAACATTTACATTAATCTGTTGTACAGTGTTTACAGTGGACTCTACAGAAGATGCTCTTCAGCTGTACTTCATGAAAAGGAAGATCAGCCCGTTTTGCATGCCTTGCAAATGCTGATTTCTTATCAGTAAATGTTTCATTTTATACCTGTTTTACATACCTATATACCTAGGGTCACATAAAAATTTCTCAGGCCAAAAGGAGTCCCAAGAGGAAAAGTTTAAGAAGCTCTGGACTTTGGCCTCACATGACATGGCTCTTTTTAGGTAACATGAAGGCAGCCTTGCTGTAGTTCAGTGGTTCCCAAACCTTTTTGGCTTACCACCCCCTTTCCAGAATTTTTTTTACTCCACGCCCCCTAGAAATTAATTAATTATAATAATAGTAATAGTGTTAGAAGGGACCTCTAAAGACCCTCTAGTCCAGTGATTTCCAAACTTTTTTGGCCTACTGCCCCCTTTCCAGAAAAAAAATTGACTCACTGCCCCCCTAGAAATATTTTTTTAATTTAATAGCAATTAAACAGAAATATATATGTATTAATGCAGTGGTTCTCAAACTTTCTAATGCCGTGACCCCATGTTGTGGTGACCCCCAACCATATTTTAGTTGCTACTTCATAAATAATTTTGCTACTCCTACGAATTCTAATGCAAATATCTAATATGCAGGACGTATTTTCATTGTTACAAATTGAACATAATTAAAGCATAGTGATTAATCACAAAAACAATATGTTTGGGGGAGTATGGACAACGGATGATGGGCTCCGCCAGAGGACACAGAGGCCTTTGCACTGCAGCCTTCACACTGCACTGCGTGTGGGGGTCAAAGCGAAGGGGGTGGGGCCCCTCCTAAATGGCCAATTGTTCACTGCCCCCTTAAAGGGGTTGACCACTCCCCAAATTCCCCTGAGCCTCCCACCACCACCTTGGATCGCCTCACCGCCCCCCAGGGGGTCGTACCGCCCACTTTGAGAACCAGTGCTGTAGTTGATAACTGATAATTAAGAGTCACTCATTGATAGCATTTGTAGCTTTTACAGCATGCAATTGTTTCTTTGTTTTTTGGCTGCACTAATAATTTTGTTTTGATAAATGTATTTCTTCCTTAGAAATGCGAACACAATTTGAGTAAGCCAGAGTTCAATCCTACATCCATCAAATTCAAAATCCAGCTGGTGGCTGTGTAAGTACTCTGAAAATGGATGAAAGCAAGAATACTATATTATATGTCAGAAAGGTTTTCATTTGCATGTTTCCCAGCATGATGATATAACAGGCTTATAAAAATTTGGTTTGAATGCCTGCTTCATTTTAAAATGTTGTCCAGCAATCCAATGGAAATATTGAACTAAGGGTAGCATAACAGAAGATGTCCAGTGTTTGTTTGGGAAACAGCTGGATTCTTTTCTTGATTGTTTATTCGACTTCTCAAAAAGGACATGCACCTGGTTTTCTCTTTTTAGCAAAGCCTTAGAGCTTCCATGGCCTAATCTTTATGGTATGAAGATGTGATCACATTGAAACCTCAGATGATTTTAGTTGTGGCCTATTTACTTGTCACATTCTGTGCTTTTATATCGTCTAAGTGAAAATCGGACATTTTTAGTACATTCTGCAGCAGCATAGGCAATGTAGTGACCTCCATATATTTTGAACAACAGCTCTTACATTTTTTTTTTATCTCTGGTGTTTGTGGCTGATAGAGGTTACAGTCTAAAAGATGAAAGAGATTAAGTTACCAGCCCCATTCTGCAGTATAATTTACTTTTTTATAACATAAAATGTACTAAATCATTTAGTCTTGTCACTTTTTGAAACATCTGCAGCTTCAGAAACCCAGTTTGTGTTGAAAGATCACCCAGATGTTTATCCCTTTGCCAATCAATAAAAATGATGTGAAAGTCAGAACTAGAGAGGAACGAGTCTTATGTGCTATTTACCCTTTTCAATTGTATTTGTAGCAATTACATCCCAGAAGTGAGAATCCTGTCCATTCCCAATCTGCGCTACATGAAGGTTAGTTCCTGTCAACTTTGGTTAGGCCTCTTTTGAGGTGGAAATTAAAAGCTTTAAAGGCTGTGCTAGAGTGGCTTTTAAATGTTTATTTTTAAAAAATGAACCAGCCCTTTCAGATCTAACATTTAGTTTTGTTTAAATGTTTCAGTTGAGTCATTGCATCAAATTTGAAACAAGGTTGCAGATGTAAATGACTGAATTGACTAAAGGTTATCACTGAACAGTCTACAACCAGGGCCAAACGTGTTTAAGCATAACTTTGTGTCCTGTGTACCTGTCTCTTCCACAGGAAAGTCAAGTCCTTCTTACCCTCACCAATCCAGTGGAAAATCTTACCCATGTGACATTGAAAGAATGTGAGGAAGGTGATTCAGATGACATTAATAGTACTGCAAAGGTATCAAACCTTTTTACTAGTAGAGATTCTTGTGTGAAATTAGATACTGTGTTTGAATTTACACAGACCCTATACAACTGAAGAATACTTTCTTGAAGACCTGGGATTTTATATTGTTGTTGCTACAAAAGCATAAGCTCCCATGTGGCATGGGTATCACAGACCTGTCATAACATACCAGGGGTTTACTGTGTGTAGTAAGTTAGGCTTCTGCCACTAGACAGATAGGTTTAATTTGCCTAGTAGAAAAAACATAATTTACTACACACAATAAACCCTTGCCATGTTCTTGTTGGTATTGTTGCCAATATTAACATCTGTCCAGGGTTATTCAAAGGATTATGAAGATAGAAAAAGATAAGATGGAAAAGAATAGATTGGGGAAGTTAATTTCCCTCTGTTATTAGTCTGCTTGCACAATTCCAATAGTTGTGGTGCAGGGAGTTGCATCATTATTTGATTTCCTTTGCTATATAACTCTTACATGTTAGTTTTGAATATGCTTAGTAAGTGTTTCTGGAGGCATCTGTTTATCTTGCCTGTCATAAGAGTTTCATTTTGCATATGTTTTGAATAAAAGGTTTGCCAAAACATGTTCAACTGTTCTTTTTGTGGTTTAGGAACCTATACCTGTTCTTTTCATGTTATTTCTAACTTTGATATCAAAATTTCTGTTAAAAGAAGTAACACTCAGAAACATATCTACTTCATTAATTGAAGTATATTTATAAAACTTATTTGTAGCAATAACATGTCAGTGTGTAGCATCAAACAGTTTTGGGGAGAGCTTCAGCTCAAGAACAGAAATCCATAATAAAAATAATAATAAATGATGATGATGATGATGTGCCTTGGAGTGATAACATCACAAGGTTCCCTGCCACAGCTGCATTTTCTGGTGGTTGCTGCTAATCTTTTTCTCTCTCATATGGCCTGTATATTCACAGAACTGATTGGGAATAGGAAGTTATATTATAGTGATGCATTGAATCTGCATGCATTTTTTAGGTGGTGGTTCCTTCCAAGGAGTTGATTTTGGCTGGTAAAGATGCAGCAGCAGAATATGATGAGCTGGCTGAACCTCAAGATTTTCAGGATGACCCTGAGTAAGTGTGGTCTTCTCTGTTTTCATATCTGTTTTCAAGTTGGTATTTCAGTTAATACTGCCATTAATTAGTAGAAATTGGTTTGAGGAAGACAAATTTACTGATAGGTTAAGGCCAGAATAAAATAACTTTACACAACACTTAGTTTATTTTGACACCCATGCCCTCGTGTGCCTCCTGGAAGCAGCAGTCTGAAGTCATTGTTTCAGCTGTAATGAACATTATGAAGAGCAACATGGATGTGGTATACAAGGACATGCTCACAAAAATACAACAGGAAATTGCTCTTCAACAGATAATGTCTCGTATTGGTGTTGTGAAAAAAGATATGATTATTTTAGAGAAAAGATAATTTTCAGCACTCCGAGCAGAAAATGAGAAAATAAAACTTGAACTTCAGCAGCTGAAAAAGCAAGTACGGTAATTGATGAAACTTCCAAAGTTCGCACTGACAGAAAGTTAGATTTCAATCTAGAAAAAAGCGGATTGAAAGAATTGTTTTCACTTAATGAGAGAAAAAATTTGAAATAGTGGAACTGGATGCACAGCAAGATTGGGCTTTAACGCAGCCAGGGAGGAAAATAGACACCGAAGTTGCAGATCTGAAAACAGTGCTTGAATCACACAAACTTGACAACATTAAATATTTAGCAGATTCAGTATTTACATGTACTGGGATTTTACCGTTTATGGGTATAACAGAGGGTCTCTTTTGAAACAACTTGTACCATCTTGCCTTAGGAAAAAGACACATTATCGCCTAGCTGAAATAATGTAGGCCTTTAATGCAAACAATTGCTGCTATTGTATTTATTTCTTAAACTACAGAATGTAACCAAAGAATGTGTCTGAAAAGAAATGCACGAATCAGTATGTTTATTTATACCCCACTTCATCTCTCCTGAAAGAGACTCAAACCAATTTACAATTAAAAGTATGGCCACATATTTTAAAATATACAAATACACAATTTTTTAAACAGAATGAAACATAACAGTATTAAAATTCAGTTAAAATCAATTAAAATATATTCAAACTAAAAGTCATAGAACCCCCTAACTTGCTCTTAAAAACCTTCTTTAAAAGCCTGTCTGAATAAGATGATTTTAGCCTGCTGCCGGAAAGACAACAGGGAAGGGGCCATTCTGGCTTCCCTGGGAAGAAGGGAGTTCCAGAGTCAGGAGAAAATGCTGCTAGACTACGGCTGTACAGCTCGGAAACCACATAACCCATATCTATTATTAGATCTAAATTTATTTGCTTTGGAAGGAGGTATAGTCTCATAATCTTAGCTTTGGCTAAAATGAGAGCCTTTTCTTTACAGAGAATTAGACTGGAGCATGTCTTTTTGATTTGCCTTTAGTGGAATTTAGTCTGGCAAGGGTATAACAAAGTTTTCCATTATCTTTTTTCTGACTTTGCAGTGTCATAGCCTTCCGGAAGGCTAACAAAGTTGGCATATTCATCAAAGTCATTCCTCAGAAAGAGGAGGGGGAAGTCACTGTGAGTTTTAAGGTGAAACACGAATTCAAGAACCTTGCTGCCCCCATCCGTCCCATGGAGGAGAGTGATCAGAGTTGTGAAGTCATCTGGCTCACTCATCACGTGGAGCTCAGCCTGGGCCCTTTGCTTCCATAAGTTTTATTTGTAACTGGATCCTAAGTGATGGCCACACATGATACCACAACACTATTGTAAAAGAACACAATGTGATGCGATGCGATGCTGAAGGCACTGTTTCATAGAGGTTCCTTGGATGTGTGCTGGATGCACTCCCAACTTCCAGGCAAAAGATTCAGAGGTAGATTTAAAAGGAAAAAGCCACACTGTTGGGTGATTGGTTTCTTCACTCTCCTCTATGTTACATCTGCTTCGTAAAATGGTGATTTTATCACTATGCCACATGTGTGGTCGATGTTACTGCACAATATTCACTGTGCACAAGTGTGGTCATTTTGTCTTACTCTTGCAACTGTACAAGGTTCCCTCTCTGGCTTTTTTTGTATCAGTTTAGCAAAGCTGGTATCAAATAATGCCAAAATACCCTTGTTTGTGGAAGGTTTTATTCACAATGATTCCAAGACTGAATGATATTCTAAACCTGAGTGATATCAGCATCAGTAGCATGATACACTCTTGCTTCCACCTTCTATTGAACATATCACCTGTTCAAAATAGCACTCATAGCCTTTTATATGTATAACAAACAATATTTCATGGGATATTTTCTTTTCCTGTAAAATTTACTAAGGAAAGGTGGATATGTAAAAGGCATTTGATTGTATTTAAGGATTCTTTATATTGGAAAATGCAAGGTTTAAAATGAAAGAGGATATGTAGTAATACATGTATGAAAGTGCTGCTGGAGTGGACACACTGAAGCAGGGGTGCCACTGAAGCTTTGGGATAGGAATTACTCATTTGTGTTACTTCTTTAGGAATAGGATCGACCAAAGATATTGGATTATTTTGATGAATGAGATCCCCTTTCTTGTGTCTAACTTTGAAACTTAAAACCTCTTAAAGAGAATAGTTTCCAGAGCCCACTGCATTTTTGCACTCAGTACTTAACACCCAATTTCCATTTGATGATAAGTGAATGGCTGTCCTAAGGCTTTCCTAGCAGTAGCAGCCTTTGTAGAAATACATAGTTTTATATTTGTTAATTCCCAGACTTCAGCTCTAAACATCCACCATTATCTTAAATTCGGTATTACTCCAAATTACTGATACAAACATATGTATAAATGTTCCACCTCAAGCTTCTCAGCTGTTTTACTATGTTACTTTGAAGAAATGCAGTGAAACTCAGTTTTTTCTTCCTGTATTTCTTGGCCTAAATAACAGGTGAATATATGCTTTGATGTAGCCTGGGAGTAATATTAGGAGGCACACATTGCAATAGGACTACTTATTCTCTAAAGACAGAAGGAGGAAGAGAAATTAATGTTTTCAGATTGGATCAAAGTACCTAATATCCAGTCAGATAAATTGTCCCTATAGAGCGCAAGTTGTTCAGAGGTCTGTTAGTCTTCGTTTGTATCATAGTGCTTGAATGAGGGTTGGATGAAGGTTGCACTTTTTCCAGTTTGTGCAGTTTGTGTGAAAAAGAAAAAAGCTTGACATTCACAGGCTTGCATAGATAATACACAGCATAAAGCATGAGTTTAAAAAGTCTAGCCAGTGTTTATTAAATGTGTAGTGTTCAGTGTCTGCTGCCTTTAATTTATAAAATAACCACAACTAACCCCTGGTTTAACTTCTTCTAAGCTATTTCTTGGCTGAAATGCTTTGGAAGTTCTTTGGATAAGAGTTCAGGTGTTGCACTGAAGTAATGTACAATAAAGCTTCTTAAAACTAAAGGAATGTTGGACATACTTCAGAATCTTTTCTCCTTTTAATGAAATAACTGTTAAGATGTATTCTATATACTTCTGCAGAAACATCTCTGGTTCCTCAGAAGAGGGCACTGGAAGCACTCTGCCTTTATGATATTAAAAGAATGACTTGTGTTGCCTTATTATTTAACTTAATGTAGTGGACTTGAAATAAAGAAGCAAACAATGCTGTTTTCTTCTGTGTGCACTTTTTTTCTTTATTGTTTTTAACTTAATTGAATGTTGATTAGTTGTCTGTTTTCCTTGATTTAAGTATACTGGGAGGAAGCTGATAGTCATGCAGAGGATGGCTTTCACAATGTTTGACCTTATTTCTTTGAGCAGCAACTGCGGGGTGGGGGGCAATGCCACTGCGAGAAAGTTGGATACAGCTTCTTCAGCATTAGCACCAGCCTGTTGTTACTGTATTAAGATATCTTCAAGTTGACTTTGAATATGGTAATCCCATGAACGAGACTACTAACGCAAGTTGGTGTCTTAGTATGATCACACAATATATATAACACAAACAGAGAGTCACAATTATCAAAATACAAGTTATTATTGAAATCCCATGTAGTGGGTAATGGGATGCTAAATGCTCCTATTGAAAATACAGTGCAAGTGGAGTCAGTTAGTGCAATCAATCATGAAAAAATCTTGGTTAACAGTCTCCTTAATGCAGTAAATGAATTACAAATTATACAGTTTGTAAATAGAGCATAGGCAATCCCAACATCTTAAAGAACAGTCAAAAGTAACATCTATACATATCAAAGACGCCTTGTACACACAAAATACATTCCAATAATAGAGGGTGCAAGGCTAATAAGTTCATTAAAGTATGGAAAAGCACTCACGAGAACACAATCTAGAATCGTGATGGGAATTCCCATATACACCGTCCTGGTACAAATATAAACCCTCAGAGCTTGCAATGTAGAAAGCCCCAAGAGAGCTGCAGAAGGATATAATGTTCCACGTTCGAAGTCAAGTAATGACATTCAACTGAATGCTATGGCGTCTCCACCTTCCACTTTGGATTGAATGAACTACTGACTCTGATGTTTGGATGCCTCTCAGCACTCCTGGAAGTTACCCTGATGAAGCCCTAGGGGGCGAAACGGTGACGAAGCCGGCCTTGCATTGGTAGCGCCGTTGGGCTGCTTGACACTCTTGGACTCCTTGGCACGGACCGAGGAGACCCCACGCAGCTCTTACTCTCCAGCCTCGAGCACCCGGGACACCTATTTCCCCCGCGATCCCCATTCGTGCTGCAGTATTCAAACAGCACTGCATTCCGCGGGTTTTTTTTGCTTCCGCGTTCGCCAGCCGCATTGAGCTTTACTTTGCGACCTTTACGACCCATCCTCACTACAGGAGATCCCGATATATCGCAGAATCGCTGTTGGGACATCTAGTTAATACATTTCTCTCCTGTAAGTGATTTAATTGACTCATTTGTCATTACTTGATTTCGAATGTGGAACATTATATCCTTCTGCAGCTCTCTTGGGGCTCCAAGGAATGGGGTGAGCTCCCACTGTTAGGCCCAGCTTCTGCCAACCTAGCAGTTTGAAAACATGCTAATGTAAGTCGGTCCATAGGTACCACTTTGGCTGGAAGGTAACAGCACTCCATGCAGTCATGCTGGCCACATGGTCTTGGAGGTGTCTATGGACAACGCCGGGTCTTTTGCTTAGAAATGGAGATGAGCACCAACCCCCAGTCGGACATGACTGAACTTAACATCAGGGAGCAAACAGTACCTTTACCTTAGGGACGCTCTATTTATTTTAATATTTCTACATTATTTTAGTAGTTATACACTATTTTAAGTCTTTATAAACTTAAAATAAAGGAAAGGAAGGAAAGGGTCTTCAAGGCTGGAGGGAGGATTGAGGACTGAGGAGGGAAAGCGCCTTGGAGAGTGGCGGCGGCAAAACCCCACAAAATAACGAAAATACCATGATATATATTTGAAATTAATATTTTTGTGAAATCCGCGAAACAGCGAGTCCGCAATGAGCGAACCGCGAAGTAGCGAGGGACACACTGTTGAGCCTAACCCAAGCCCGCCTCTCTCTCTCCCTCGCGCCCAGCGATATGCTCTATGGCAGTGTTTCTCAACCTGAGGGTCGGGATCCCCCAGGGGGGTCGCGAGAGGGTTTCAGGGGTCGCCAAAGACGATCAGAAAACATTTGGCAGAGAAGGTTGAAGATCTCTCCGCTTTTCCTTCTCTTTCTTTTTGGAAACAGACTGTGAATTCTCCCACCTAAAGCTCTCCTGTGCTGTGATTGGCAGGCCTCCCAGCCAAGGGGAGGGCTGATTCTGAGACTCCAAGCGGGGAGGGGAGAGCAGGCGTGCTTGGCGCATGGCAGCATGATGCGCATGTGTGGTTGAGGGAGAGTGTGCGAGGTGGGATGGAGGCTCACGCCAGCTAGTTCCTTCAAGGCATGAGGGTTCTGTGTAGGAAGTTTGACCCAATTCTATCGTTGGTAGGGTGCAGGGGGCTCTTTCATTGTAGATGAACTATAAATCCCAGCAACTACAACTCCCAAATGTCAAAATCTATTTTCCCCAAACTCCACCAGTGTTCACATTTGGGCATATTGAGGATTCATGTGAAGTGTGGTCCAGATCCATCATGGTTGAGTCTATAGTGTTCTCTGCATGTAGGTGAACTACAACTCCCAAACTCAAGGTCAATGCCCACCAAACCCTTCCAGTATTTGCTGTTGGCCATGGGAGTTTTGTGTTCCAAGTTTGGTTCAATTCCATTGTTAGTGAGTTCAGAATGCTCTTTGATTTGTAGGTGAACTATAAATCCCAGCAACTACAACTTCCAAATGACAAAATCACACCCCCCCCCAATACAGTTATGAAGTAGCAATGAAAATAATGTTATGGTTAGGGGTCACCACAACATGAGGAACTGTATTGAAGGGGTCACAGCAGGGGTGCTCAGAATGGTGATCTCGATCACCAGGGTGATATTCGGGCCTCATCCTGGTGATCTTCAGACCCCTGACCAGGTTTTTTTGCTGTTGGTCCTCTTCACGCGCCCCTGCACGCTGCAAAGAAGTCCTCCGTCGTTGCTCCAGAGTCCAAGAGGCAGAATGGGCCCCCTCTTTTGGATTCCTCCTCCTCCCTCCGTCCTTCTCCAGCCACTCAAGAGTCGTAGGAGACCAAAGGGGGCGGGCCTGGATGACGCGATGCATGGCTGGCCCCATGCGCATGCGCAGAAGCGCCCATTCTGCCCCCTCGGACTTCCCGTGAGCTCTTGGAGGCGGCACGCATGCTGGCGGCGTGGAAATAGGAGCAACGATGGAGGAGAAGTAGGACGCTTTGGGGTCATTTCCTTACCGCATCTCAAAGGTCGGTCTTTTTACTTTGGGGTGGGTACTTGATTGTTCTGTGGCATGTCTCTTTGTTTATTTTTAATGTTTAAATGGCCTTTTAGCTCCAAAGCCTCTCTGCTTGCTTTGTTCCTTGAGAAATATATGTTGGGGAATATGGAAATCTGGGAGAAATGGGGTGGTTGGAGGTATTTTTGCATGCCCCTTTGTTTACCTTGCTGAGTATTAAATGGCCTTGCAGTTCAAAAGCCTCTCTTCTTACTTTCTGGCTTTCTGTGGTAATATGGCAGTGTGGGAGAAATGGGGTGGTTGGGTGTATTTTTATGCTCTGTTTTATATTGTTGTTATTAAATTGAAATGTTGATGTTTTATAACTTCATTTTATGTAAACTGCCCCGAGCCTGCTGGAAGGAGCGGTACATAAAAATGAATAATAAATATAAATAAATAAATAAATAAGAAAATAGTTATACGTTTTACATTTCTGGGCAGGTGATCTTTGGGACTTGGTTTTTTAATCAGTAGCTCCCATGCTGAAAAAGTGTGAGCACCCCTGGGTCACAGCATGAGGAAGGTTGAGAAGCACTGCTCTATGGCCACAGCGTAGCTGCTTCCGCGCGCCCACTTCCGCCGACGTGATTCCGACTCCGCTTCCGGCCCCCCGCTTGTGAGAGTCCCAAGATGGCGACGTCTCTAGGCTCCAACACGTACAACCGGCAGAACTGGGAGGATGCGGTGAGGCTCCGGGAGGGAAGGGAGGGAGGCGGCGGGCGGGAGAAGGGGTTCGTTCGCTCCCTCTTCTTCGGCTCCCCTCGGCGGCCTCTGTGCTCTGGGTCTTCTTCCCTGCTCGGCTGAGGGAAGGAGCCCCGGGACAGGCCTTCCAAACGGCCCTCTTCCCTTGGACATGTGTGGGAGAGAGACAGCTCGGCTTGTGCCGGCCCAGGGAAAGCAGAGGAGTCCCTGGAAAGCAGAGGGCGCATCTACACTAGCCATGGGCAAACTTGAGCCCTCCCTCCAGGGGTTTGGGACTTCAACTCCCACAATCCCTAACAGTCTCAGGCCCCTTCCTTTCCCCCTCAGCCGCTAAAGCCCTCCCTCCAGGGGTTTGGGACTTCAACTCCCACCAACCCTAACAGTCTCAGACTTCAACTCCCACCATCCCTAACAGCCCCTTCCTTTCCCCCTCAGCCGCTTAAGCCCTCCCTCCAGGGTTTGGGACTTCAACTCCCACCATCCCCTAACAGTCTCAGGCCCCTTCCTTTCCCCCCTCAGCCGCTTAAGCCCTCCCTCCAGGGGTTTGGGACTTCAACTCCCACCATCCCTAACAGTCTCAGGCCCCTTCCTTTCCCCCCTCAGCCGCTTAAGCCCTCCCTCCAGGGGTTTGGGACTTCAACTCCCACCATCCCTAACAGTCTCAGGCCCCTTCCTTTCCCCCCTCAGCCGCTTAAGCCCTCCCTCCAGGGGTTTGGGACTTCAACTCCCACCATCCCTAACAGTCTCAGGCCCCTTCCTTTCCCTCAGCCCCTTCCTTTCCCCCCGCGCTTAAGCCCTCCTCCAGGGGTTTGGGACTTCAACTCCCACCATCCCTAACAGTCTCAGGCCCCTTCCCTTCCCCCCTCAGCCGCTTAAGCCCTCCCTCCAGGGGTTTGGGACTTCAACTCCCACCATCCCTAACAGTCTCAGGCCCCTTCCTTTCCCCCCTCAGCCGCTTAAGCCCTCCCTCCAGGGGTTTGGGACTTCAACTCCCACCATCCCTACCTAACAGTCTCAGGCCCCTTCCTTTCCCCCCTCAGCCGCTTAAGCCCTCCCTCCAGGGGTTTGGGACTTCAACTCCCACCATCCCTAACAGTCTCAGGCCCCTTCCTTTCCCCTCAGCCGCTTAAGCCCTCCCTCCAGGGGTTTGGGACTTCAACTCCCACCATCCCTAACAGTCTCAGGCCCCTTCCAGCCGCTTAAGCCCCCCTCAGGGGTTTGGGACTTCAACTCCCACCATCCCTACCAGTCTCCCTTTCCCCCCTCAGCCGCTTAAGCCCTCCCTCCAGGGGTTTGGGACTTCAACTCCCACCATCCCTAACAGTCTCAGGCCCCTTCCTTTCCCCCTCAGCCGCTTAAGCCCTCCCTCCAGGGGTTTGGGACTTCAACTCCCACCATCCCCCCTAACAGTCTCAGGCCCCTTCCTTTCCCCCAGTCTCAGGCCCTTCCTCAGCCGCTTAAGCCCTCCCTCCAGGGGTTTGGGACTTCAACCCCCACAATCCCTAACAGTCTCAGGCCCCTTCCCTTTCCCCCTCAGCCGCTTAAGCCCTCCCTCCAGGGGTTTGGGACTTCAACTCCCACAATCCCTAACAGTCTCAGGCCCCTTCCTTTCCCCCCTCAGTCTCGGGCCCCTTCCTTTCCCCCTAAGCCCTTAAGCCCCTCCAGGGGTTTGGGACTTCAACCCCCACCATCCCTAACAGTCTCAGGCCCCTTCCTTTCCCCCCTCAGCCGCTTAAGCCCTCCCTCCAGGGGTTTGGGACTTCAACTCCCACCATCCCTAACAGTCTCAGGCCCCTTCCTTTCCCCCCTCAGCCGCTTAAGCCCTCCCACCAGGGGTTTGGGACTCCCACCATCCCTAACTCCCACCATCCCCTAACAGTCTCAGGGGTTTGGGGCCCAGTTCCTTTCCCCCCTCAGCCGCTTAAGCCCTCCCTCCAGGGGTTTGGGACTTCAACTCCCACCATCCCTAACAGTCTCGGGCCCCTCCAGGGGTTTTCAACTCCCACCATCCCCTCAGCCAGGCCCCTTAAGCCCGCTTAAGCCCTCCCTCCAGGGGTTTGGGACTTCAACTCCCACCATCCCTAACAGTCTCAGGCCCCTTCCTTTCCCCCTCAGCCGTCCCTCCAGGGGTTTGGGACTTCAACTCCCACCATCCCTAACAGTCTCAGGCCCCTTCCTTTCCCCCCTCAGCCGCTTAAGCCCTCCCTCCAGGGGTTTGGGACTTCAACTCCCACCATCCCTAACAGTCTCAGGCCTTCCTTTCCCCCCTCAGCCGCTTAAGCCCTCCCTCCAGGGGTTTGGGACTTCAACTCCCACCATCCCTAACAGTCTCAGGCCCCTTCCTTCAACCCCCTCAGCCGCTTAAGCCCTCCCCTCCAGGGTTTGGGACTTCAACTTCCACCATCCCCTAACAGTCTCAGGCCCCTTCCTTTTCCCCCTCAGCCGCTTAAGCCCTCCCTCCAGGGGTTTGGGACTTCAACTCCCACAATCCCTAACAGTCTCAGGCCCCTTCCCCAGGGGTTTTTCCCCTCAGTCTCAGGCCCCTTCCTTTCCCCCCCTCAGCCCTCCCTCCAGGGGTTTGGGACTTCAACTCCCACAATCCCTAACAGTCTCAGGCCCCTTCCCTTTCCCCCTCAGCCGCTTAAGCCCTCCCTCCAGGGGTTTGGGACTTCAACTCCCACAATCCCTAACAGTCTCAGGCCCCTTCCTTTCCCCCCTCAGCCGCTTAAGCCCTCCCTCCAGGGGTTTGGGACTTCAACTCCCACCATCCCTAACAGTCTCAGGCCCCTTCCTTTCCCCCCCTCAGCCGCTTAAGCCCTCCCTCCAGGGGTTTGGGACTTCAACTCCCACCACCCCTAACCGTCTCTGGCCCCTTCCTTTCCCCCCCTCAGCCGCTTAAGCCCTCCCTCCAGGGGTTTGGGACTTCAACTCCCACAATCCCTAACAGTCTCAGGGCCCCCTCCCTCCAGGGGTTTTTCCCCAGTCTCAGGCCCCTTCCTTTCCCCCTCGCTTAAGCCCTCCCTCCAGGGGTTTGGGACTTCAACTCCCACAATCCCTAACAGTCTCAGGCCCCTTCCTTTTCCCCCCTCAGCCGCTTAAGCCCTTTTCCCCCCTCCAGGGTTTGGGACTTCAACTCCCACAATCCCTAACAGTCTCAGGCCCCTTCCTTTCCCCCCTCAGCCGCTTAAGCCCTCCCTCCAGGGGTTTGGGACTTCAACTCCCACAATCCCTAACAGTCTCAGGCCCCTTCCTTTTCCCCTCAGCCGCTTAAGCCCTCCCTCCAGGGGTTTGGGACTTCAACTCCCACAATCCCTAACAGTCTCAGGCCCCTTCCTTTCCCCCTCAGCCGCTTAAGCCCTCCCTCCAGGGGTTTGGGACTTCAACTCCCACAATCCCCAACAGTCTCAGGCCCTTCCTTTCCCCCTCAGCCGCTTAAGCCCTCCCTCCAGGGGTTTGGGACTTCAACTCCCACAATCCCTAACAGTCTCAGGCCCCTTCCTTTCCCCCCTCAGCCGCTTAAGCCCTCCCTCCAGGGGTTTGGGACTTCAACTCCCACAATCCCTAACAGTCTCAGGCCCCTTCCTTTCCCCCTCAGCCCTTAAGCCCTCCCTCCAGGGGTTTGGGACTTTCCCACAATCCCCACAGTCTCAGGCCCCCCTTCCTTTCCCCCCCATCAGTCTCAGGCCCTTAACAGTCTCAGGCCCTTCCTTTTCCCCCCCTCAGCGGCTGAGGGGAAAAGGACGGGGCCTCAGACTGCTCCAAGCGGCTGAGGGGGAAAAGGACGGGGCCTGAGACTGTTAGGGATTGTGGGAGTTGAAGTCCCAAACCCCTGGAGGGGACGGCCCAAGTTTGCCCACTGCTGATCTACACTGTGGGATTACTTTTGCCTTAATTCGATAGTGCAGACGCACCCACAATTTGAGTATCCCCTTATCCAAAACACTTGGGACCTGAACTGTTTTGAAATTTGGATCGATGTCCTTGCTCTATTTATACGGTTCTGGCCCAGCTTACTTGTCCAAACGCATCAGCCGCTACGTCCCACCTTGTAATCTAAGATCATCCGGGGAGGCCCTGCTCTCGCTCCCGCCTACTTCTGGTGGGGACGAGGGAGAGGGCCTTCTCGGTGGTGGCTCCCCGCCTGTGGAATGCGCTCCCTATCGATGTACGATCCACCTCATCCCTCCTGGCCTTCAGGAAAAAAGTAAACTCCTGGCTGTGGGACCAGGCATTCGTACACCAGCACAAGGCAGCATTTTAGATTGGTTTTTAATGAAAGTGGGTGATTATGGCCAATGTTTTTATGGACTGAACATTGTTTTAATCTGGAATGAATGCGTATGATGCTAATGTAATTGTATTTTAATGTATTTTAATTGTTGAAGGGTTCTGGGGTTTTATATTGTTACTGGGTGGGCATCGAATTGTGCCTTACTGTAAGCCGCTCTGAGTCCCCCCTCGGGGGTTGAGAAGAGCAGGGTAAAATCCTGAAATAAATAAATACATACATACAATCAATCCCTTGAGCACTCTAACTAGAGGCCAGTTTGTTACCAACAGTGCTGTGGAATTCAAAGAGGCAGAAATAATTCCAGTATTCATTAATGTTTATTCATCAAAGTAAAATGGAATACCATTGATGTATACATCAGAGTGTTAATACAAAGATACTTAACTGAATAAACCATTTCATGACATGGCACTGAATGAATGTATGGCAGTAGTTAAATGGACAAAACAGTGTCTTGATTCCATCTGTTCTGCCAGCAGGAGCAGCCTGAGAGGTGTTCTACCCAGAAATATTTATTTATTTATTTACGTCGCTTATATTCCACCCTGCTCACCCCGCAGGGGACTCAGGGCGGATCACAATGCACATATACAGGCAAACATTCAATGCCATTGACATACAACATATATAGACAGACATAGATGCAATTTAATATTCCAGAAATCAGTTAAATTTAGCCTCCCCACAAAGTGGTACCTAAATTTCCTACTTGACAGATGCAACTGTGTTTCGGGTTGCAAAGGTCGACAACAAGCTACACAAATTGGTCGAGAGCTCACCCCGACCCGGGCAGGCCTCAAATTCTTGACCTTCTAGTCAGTATAGATCTTATGCAGCTGACACCCAGCCAGCTGCGCCACATTCCCGGTGCTTATACCCATAAGCAGAAGGAGGGGAGATTTTGTGTAATCCTCTCTTACTGTAACCCCCTGGCGTCATCCACCCCACTGTTTTTGGAGCATCTCTAGAATTTTCCAGGACAGAAAAGAACGGACAAAGACTGTTTCCCTCTCCCTTCAGCAACTGTCAGAAGCATCCTGCGGGCAGAATGAGCCCTTCTGCCTATGGGAAGCTTATGCTGGATCCAACTCATAGCTTCTTAATGAGAAACTTTCAAAAACAAAAATATTTTACAACACAAGTCAAATACCAAATGTCAAAGTACAAACCTGAAAACGGCAACTTAAATATCAACGTATATACATATGTAGTTACAATAACTATGTATTATATACATATGTAGAAACGTGACAAGAGGAAGGCATATCGAGCCAACTCTTGCGCGGACAGCCTTCCATCAGGAAACTGATGTCCTCACAGTGGAAGAACGTGCAGGCCAAGAATAGGACTCCACAGTCACCCACGGACCAACCACCAAGACCTTACACTTGGGAGGCCATCCTACTCGGAAACGAGTGATCACTGATTATGATGATGATACACATAATGGTGGGAATGAGTGACCAAACGCCTGGTCCCAGAGTCCAGCCTTCTTCTGTCTGTTGGGAGTGTGTTCCATAGGCGGGGAGCCATCACTGAGAAGGCCCTGTCCCTCGTCCAGGCGTATTTCAGCTATTGGCAGGAGCAAGAGCAGGGCCTCCTCAGATCTTAAATTTCGAGGTGGGACGTAGGGGTGGATGCATTCGGACGAGTAAGCTGGGCCAGAACCGTTTAGAGCTTTTGGAGCATTTCAGAATTTTGGATGAGAGATGTTCTTCCTATATATGTTTTCATGTCAAGGTATATTTTAGGAAAGCGTGGCTTAATGAAGTTGGACATTTGGCAGATAACATTGCATGTGGCAGTTGAAGTATGATACAACTGTTTGCAAACACTTTCTGTAATAGTATGGGTTAATTATCTGTTATCTGTAATGATTGGGGACAGGAGTGATTTGCATTTTGGAATACCTATATTTGCATAAACATACATAATGCAGTATCTTGGAAATGAGACCCAAGGCTAAAAAGAACATTAATTTATGTTTCGTTTAAACCTGAATTTAATTTCATTAAAAATTTGTAATGTTTTAAATAAAAAGTGTGTCTGCATTGAATCATTGGAAAAGAAAGGTGTCACTCACTCAGTCAACCATGTGGACCATTTAGAATTTTTTTAGGATTTAGAATTTTAGAATTTCAGATAAAGGATGCCCAGGTTATATTTGAGAGGTTGGCATAAGTTTTAATGTTACCTTTATCTTTGAATGCATTTCTCCTCCTTGGGCTCTTAACCACCAGGGTATTTTGGGGGGGGGGGGGGAGTGAACCCACATTTTTTATAGTTTCCTTATTGTAACAGGAATTCCTTTCTTATTTCTGTTCCTATAACACTTAATTTCCCCAAGGAGCTCTCAGTAACTGAAAGCTTCCCACTCTTGATATGAAATAAGTTTCTTGATTAAAGGAACATCGAATTACTCTGCACATATTTTGACATTTTTCTTTGTCAAGTTCATGTTTCTTTCATCATTGTGGTGTCATTCTTTTTATTATTGTTGTTGTCATTTGTGAATTGCATTTCCATTGGACAGGAACACAAAATAATTTGTGTAATTAAGAATGAGTGCGTGTAACATCTCATTTTGCACTATAAAGGTCATTAAGGATTTAATGAAATGTGGCATTATTTCAGATATGACATCCATTTATTTTCCTTTATGTAGGACTTTCCTATTTTGTGCCAGACGTGTCTTGGAGAAAATCCCTATATTCGAATGGTATGTTTTCTGGTGATTTGGTACTAGAACAAGCATAACAGAATAACGATAAGAAAAAGTACTGGCTGACTTCCAGACTTTTTCTGAGTCCTACTTTGCTGCTGTAAAATACATCTTTCATATAAAGGAATGTGGTTTGTATGTGTCATTTCAGTAACAAGTATTGTATGTTGAACATTCTCTCCTCAAAAACTGTTCTACAAACTTAAGAGTGCTTGATTTGAAAAAAATCCTGTTGAAATCACTAAAAATGTCCATGTACTGTAAGGATAGTGCTGTGCCTCACTAGTGTTCTCATGCTTTCATTTAAAAATAACCTTTTGTGAATTTGAATTTTTGCACACGCTCTGGTGTAGAGCTCCATGTACTTTCTTTGGTGAATGGAGTTTGTCTGAATGTTAATGAAGGCAAAAAAGTTACATCTGCCATCAAAGTTTATCCCTCCCCCACACAAACTGCCAATACATCAGGTCCATGGAAAGGACTTGAGCTCAAAGGAACAGACTGTGACCTTTTAAAACATAATGTGAGTTTTTGATCTTACATATTTTTCTTTAGTGCAAATAAGAGGTACATGTAAATTGGTTTTGTCCCTTATGGCAGTCTGAACATATGGAAGTCGCATGGAGGTAGATTTTGGAAGTTAGAATAATAGAATCCTAGAGTTGTAAGAGACCTAAGAGCCCTCCAGTCCAACCCCATTTATTGATTTATTTACAGTATTTATATTCCACCCTTCTCACCCTGCAGGGGACTCAGGGCAGATTACAATGCACATATAGATGGCAAGCATTCAATGCCATTTAGACATACAACATGTATAGACAGACAGAGGCAATTTAACATTCCAGCTTTTCTGGCTTCATGAGGGTATGCTTGGTTCCGGCCACAAGGGAAGCTGCCAGTTCACCACTTGTGACACCCGGTCCTTTGATGGAGTACTTCCTCATTTTTCTGCACACTGCTGGAATTTTTTTAATGGCATCATAAATTAGTTAAATTAGCCTCCTCGCTGCATAGGTCAACAGCACGCTAGACTATTAATGATCAGGAGCTTACTCTGACCCGGTCTGGCTTTGAACTCATGACCTCTCGGTCAGTAGCGAATTAATGCAGCTGGCTACTAACTAGCTGCGCCATTGTACTGTGCAGGAATACACAATCAAAGCACCCTGGCAGATGGCCATCCAGCCTCTGCATAAAAACCTCCTGAGAAGGGGACTCCACCATGCTCCAAGGCATCATATTCCTCTGCTGAACAGCTCTTACTGTCAGGAACTTCTTCCAAGTGCTTTGATAGAATCTTTTTTCCTTCAATTAGTGAAGGAATATACATTTTAAAAGGCATATGGTTTTGTTGGTTATCCTTTGTAACACACATTTTTCTTTGTTCCAGACCAAAGAGAAATATGGAAAGGAATGCAAGGTATGTTTGTCATTTCAAAGAAATAACTTTAAGGAAGCATAATTCTAAAAGCTGTAAGTAATAACATCTAAAATAAAATAAAAAGAACATGGCTCCTTTGAATTAAATATCAGCATTAAGGGTAACTGTTTAATCCTGCCCATATTATTCCATTCACTTATTCACTGCAAAATGTACATAATACTGGTAAATCAAAAAAGGGGGAAAATATCTTGAACAGTATAAACAAGAGTGCATTAAGTTCAGTTTGGAAGTATTTTTCTTGTATTTTATTTTTTTAGTTTTAATGATGCAGTGAATTACTTGGAAGTGGCTTTTACTCATCTCCCCAGTGCAATAATTGTAAAAGAATGTACATATTACCGTTCCAAGTGTGTCACTTGCAACCAGCTTCTCAGAATGTTGTTTTTCATTCTGAATTAATGTAGTGATGTTAATTGAAAGCAAGGATTTATTGTGTGTGTGTGTGTGTACTTCATGCTTTGTAGTTGTGCTTTAATTAGGTTGATACATATTAATGGCATCTTTGTCTCAGATCTGTGCCAGGCCATTCACAGTGTTTCGTTGGTGCCCTGGTGTGCGAATGCGCTTTAAGAAGACAGAAGTGTGTCAAACTTGCAGCAAGTTGAAGAATGTTTGTCAGACCTGCCTCCTTGACCTGGAATATGGTATGTAATTGTAATTCTGTTAGAAACTAGAAGTTTAAAATTAGCACATGGTTACCCAGCAACTATATGAAGAGAATGTACTCTTTCTATATATGGGTTATTTCTACTGCAGATATGGGTTTGTGTAAGTGCTGGGAGGGAAGAAATTACTGCATGCACCACTCAGGGTGATATTACTCTGATTGCATGGATCTGTTCCTTTGAGGAAACTGAGTTGGATGTTCCATTTCCCAGACAGGTTGTAATTGCTGTCACTGCTTAATAATGACAATGTCACACAAGGTATACTGTAAGTTTGCTGCTCTATTGCTGGATGAGTTGTGGTCTATAATCTTGGCCCATGCCTTATGTTCTGGCTGGCTTTCAAACAGCTGCATGGAATGTACTTTGAACACAGGGGTTTTTCTTCTTCTGAAGCTGTACTTCATGAAGTGGGAGAAGATGTTGTCAGCAGGAGAAAGCTGCATATACGCATAGCACTCATGACATCCTGATATTTGTATTCCTTTTAAGAACATAAGAACATAAGAAGAGCCATGCTGAATCGGGCCTCAGCCCATCTAGTCCAGCATTCTGTGTCACACAGTGGCCCACTAGTTGTACACAGGGATCTCTAGCAGAAAGGAGGGCAAAACCTTCACCTGCTCCCGACCCCCCACAACCAGTACCCGGGGAAATCCTGCCTGCCTCCATCAACACAGAGGTGGCACTTGGATGTCCATTTCAGTAGCTACTGATTCCCTTGGTATCCATGAATCTGTCTAATCCTGCCTTGAAGCTGTCCAGGCTGACCGCTGTCACAACCTCCTCAGGAAGTGAGTTCCATAACCCAATGACCCTCTGGGTGAAGAAATATTTCCCTTTATTAGTCCTAACTTTCCTACCTTGGAGCTTTAGGGAGTGCCCCCTAGTCCTAGTGTTGTGTGACAGAGAAAATATTTTTCTCTATTCACCTTTTTCTATCCCATGCATGATTTTATACACTTCGATCAAGTCACCTCTTAAACGCCGTCTTTCAAGGCTGAAAAGACCAAGGCGTTGCAACCTGATTTCGTAAGGGAGCTGCTCCTTTTCTCTTTCAATTACTATTTGTTGTTGTTACTTGCTATCAGGATCTTATGAATGTATGACTTTAGTAAGTTATCCATATCTGTCAAGTCTTCCAAACTCAGGATAATGATTTGTTTGAATCATTCCACCCATTATGTGTTCTTCTTCTTTTCTACCACCTTCCATTTTGCTGAGCATTTCTAAAGTAGTAAAGGAAGTCGAATGGTTTTAAGGTGGTTTCATGTGTGGGTAAAGAGTAGTTGGTGGTGGGGATTACATGAATGTCCAAGTTAGTTCTGTTTCCATAGTTTGCCTAAAGTCACCTTCATACAATACCATACTGATATAGCAAAATCCTTGATAGTGGATGTTACAGTGTGCCTTCCATCATTAATAATAATAATTTCATTTATACCTCACCATCATCTCTCATAGGGACTCAGGGCAGCTTACAAAATAGCACCCAATAGTGCCATACAACACGTAAAATGCAGTACAGTAACACATAAAATCAATAACACATTTACATAAACCAGACATATAAATTTAACAAAAGCAACCTCTATTAAATAGAATCAGTAAAATGTGGCCATAGCCATTGATTAAAAGATCCATTAATAGATTTAGCATCCCAGCTGTATACCCATCAGAATGGAGCTATAAATTTCTAAAGTAATTGGTAATCAGTTTGGCTACTATATTAAATGTTATTAAAGGCCTGCTGAAAAAAACGTTTTTATCTCATTCTGAAAGTGCTGTAGTGTGACAGTCTGCCTAAGTTCCCTGAGGAGGGCATTCCAGAGCTGGGGAGCCACCACCGAGAAGGCCCTCTCCCTCATCCCATCAACCACACTTGAGACAGAGGTGGGACAGGGAGGAGGGCCTCCCCGGCAGATTTTAAAGCCCACACTTTGTAATGGTACGTAAGTCATCATTAACAAGTTGGTGGTAAATAATAATAATTTTATTTGTATCCCACCCCATCTCCCTGAGGGGACTCTGAGCAGCTCACAACAATATACAATATAATTATACAAATCATCTCGACAACAACACACATAAATAGATCCAATTTAAATTAAATCAACAGTGCCCAAACTGGTTCATAGGGGAGATGTAGTTGCATAAATAGGCTGGACCCAAACCATGTAGTGTTTTATAGGTAATAACCTGCACCTTGAATTGGGCCCAGAAACACATAGACAGCCAATGAAGATGTTTTAATAGCGGGGTGGTATGTGGCCTATCATTTGCTCCAGTCAATAGCTTGGCAGCTGATCTTTGTACTAATTGTATTACTGCAATGCACCACGTAGAGTGCATTGCAGTAATTCATCCGAGATGTAACTAGGGCATGGACCACCTTTGGCATGGACATGGACTGGCCTTTGAGGTATGGGTGCAGTTGGTGTACAAGCTTTAATTGTGTGAAGACCCTCCTGGCCAAAGCACCATTAACCTAAGCTTCCAAGGTCAGTTCTGAGCCCAGGAAGACCCCCAAACTGCAGACCTGTGTCCCCAGGGGGAGTGTTACCCTGTCGAGCACAAGTAGCCATCTTATACCCTGATCAGCCTTGTTATTGACCAGGAGGACCACTGTCTTGTCTGGATCAAGCTTCAGTTTGTTAGCCTTCATCCAACCCACCACAGCTGCCAGGCACTGGTCCAGGATCCAGGCACTTTCCTTGGCTTTAGGTGAAAATGAGTAATAGAGTTGTGTGTCATCTGCATACAGATGGCACTGAACTCCAAAACTCTGGATGACCTCACCCAGTGGTTTCATTGCAGAACTCCACAGGCCAATGGCTAGGGGTCTGAATGGTTATTCCCCAGTACCACCATCTGGGACCAATGCTCCAGGTTTGAGTGGAGCCACTGTGAAACAGTGCCCACAAGTCACATCCTGGAGAGACGGCCCAGAAGGATACCATGGTTGGTGGTATCGAAAGCCACTGAGAGATCCAAAAGAATTAACAGGGATACACTCTCCCATCTAGTTTTCTGTGGAGGTAATCCACCAAGGTGACCAAAACTGTCTCCGTCCCGTGACCAGTCCTAAACCCAGATTGTGATGAGTCAGGATAATCCGTTTCATCCAAGAATCCCTGGAGTTGAGTAGCGGCACTTGCTCTAGAACCTTTCCCAAGAAGGGGAGATTGGAAATGAGCTGATAGGTGAATGAAATAATAACTGAATAATACATATTTGTAATGTTGCACCCATTCCCATTATGCCATTGCCATATTTTGTTCAACAGCACCTATTATAACTAACCCAATGGGAATTATAGCCCAGATTTTCTGAAAAGCACTGTTAACCTGGCAAATTTCCGGGGATGGATTTTACATATAATTTTGTAATTTTTGTATTCAGAACCAAGAAAAATGAAGTTTATACAGTTGATAAATTGGGCTCAATAGTTTTCTGTTTCTTTGCACAAATATGGTTAGCCATATTTATGCTAATAGTGGTTTAATTATTTTGTCTTCATATTAATTTACATTTATATTAATTTAATTTACTGTTTTCGTTTTTTCCATTAAACATCAGGTTTACCTATTCAGGTTCGAGATGCTGGACTCTCACTTAAAGATGATATGCCCAAATCAGATGTTAATAAAGAGTATTACACCCAGAATATGGAAAGAGAGGTAAATATGTCACTTGTTTAATGTATAGCATTTTATTTATTTATTTATTGAAATATACTTACCACCTATTTAAGCAGGCTTTTGATCAATGTTTGTGACCTTCTCAAGTCTCTTTTAAATTTTCTGCTGTTATAATGTTTTGTTCATCTTATTTTATATGTAAACCACCCCGAGCCTCCGGAAGTGGCTGTCAAAAGTCTAAATAAATAAATAAATAAATAAGTAAATAAAATTTGTACAAGTTTGTTGCATACAGTGCAATATTTTTCAGCTATTCCTGTTCCATAACTATTTCCCAGATGTATAGTATTAACTAGATAATTTAGATAGGAGTCTTCTGCTTAGTCTTATGCTTGTCCTTTTCTCTGCTTTGCCAGATCATGAATTCTGATGGCACCCGACCTGTTGGTGCCTTGGGAAAAGCAACATCTACTAGTGATATGCTGCTCAAACTGGCTCGGACTACCCCTTACTACAAACGCAACCGCCCACATATTTGCTCATTCTGGGTGAAGGGAGAATGCAAAAGAGGAGAGGAATGTCCCTACAGGTACATCTACATTGAGAAAGTTAATCTGATGACTCTTTTGAAGTATAGTGTCTCAAAGAAATAGGTGGTCTTCACTTATGTGAAAATAATCCACATGCATCAAAGGAGGCATAAAATACCATTGAGGGCATAACAGTATGCCCTCTTTGGGCTATGATTTAGATTTGCGGACTCAGACTTAGTTGTGTTAATATTTTAAGGGCCAATATTTTTAATGTATTTTTATTGCTTTTTAGATGTATTTTTTATTGCTGTTGACCTGTTTATGTTAATTGCTGTGCTCTAACTGTTTCTTTGTCGGCATCTAATGACTGCCAATTTGTAAGGTGTTCCGAGCTTCGGGGGTTGAGAAGCTCGGGATACAAATGGTCTAAATAATAAATAAATAATACTGAGCACACATTTGCCGAATACATAGACTGGGGAGAGCTGGCATGGTAGCACCAGTGGCACATTTTTATTCCAAAAACTTTAAGTTGATGTCCAAGATACAGCTTCATAGTTTGAGATTGTATGATATCCGTGAGAGTCATCATTACTTATTCTCTTTGTTTATAAGATAAGATGTGGTGGTTGGAATACTCATTAACTATGTATATTATAAAATCTTGTGGTTGAACCCTTAGGCATGAAAAACCTACAGATCCAGATGATCCTCTTGCTGATCAGAACATTAAAGACCGTTACTATGGTATTAATGACCCTGTAGCTGACAAGCTTCTCAAACGAGCTTCCACAATGCCACGCCTGGACCCACCTGACGACAAAACCATCACCACATTATATGTCGGCGGCTTAGGTGATACTATCACTGAGACAGATCTTAGGTATGTTTTTACTTCTAGTTCTGCCTCAAAGCCACCTTGGTAGTGTTAGATGTGTTTCAAGCTGCCTTGAGTCCCCTTCAGGGTAGAGAAAGGCGGGATACAAATAGAGTAAATAAATACATATATTTTGATTATATCTTCATTAAAATAACTTTGGAATGCTACCAGGACATATTGTGTAAAGGTCTTCATTTAGGGTTTTTTTCCCCTTAAGATTTGCAAAGGGAAGGCCAATACCATTTAATTAATTGTTTTGTCATGGTCTTCTGCATGTATGGACATAAGAGACACTGTGTCCTTGAGCTGTTTGTGGAGCAGCACATTGGCCTATCCCTTAGCAATAAGTCAGTGTAATCAAGGAGTAACCTTTTCTGCTGCTCTAGAGACAATAGTATGAATTAATAGAGTTAAATTATTTGAAAAGAAATTCTTCCTAAACATTCGAAATAACTTATTCACAGTAAGCCCTCATTTATTGTCTCAGGGGGTGGTGGACACTCCTTTGGAGGTCCTCGGAGGTTGCATGGGCCCATCTCAGGAATGCTTTACTTGTATGTTGCTGCATGGCAGTGTGTTGGACTAGGTGACCCTTGTTCCATCCAACTGTGTAATTATTGAACTCATGAGGTATGTTAGAATATATTTACTATACTCTCGTATGTCAGTCTCATCTTTTTTCTCTTGTATGCCATGCAGTGTATGAAACAGGTGTCACTATATCAGAATATGTTTGCTCCTCAGGAATCATTTCTATCAGTTTGGTGAAATTCGGACGATAACTGTAGTACAGAGGCAGCAATGTGCATTCATCCAGTTTGCCACCCGGCAAGCTGCAGAAGTTGCAGCAGAGAAGTCTTTCAATAAGCTTATTGTCAATGGACGCAGACTGAATGTGAAATGGGGCAGGTGAGTGGTCAGGACAAGAAGTTAAAAAATACATTTTTTCTCCAGAGAATCTCCTTCATTTTCTTTCTCTCTTATCTGAGAGTTCTTGGTAAGGCCCATGTCTTAGACCTGCAAATATACTAAGAGGCTTGTATGTTTATCTATGATCTGGGGGCGGGGGTGGGTGGGAGGAGGAGGAGGAATTGGCTAATATCAGGAGTAAGTGGTCTGGTAGCAAGTGTTTTTAGAAAAATTGGAGGTGCCTTTCCCACAAGACCTTTTTTTTTCAAATTTGAATTTTGTCAACTTTGGACATTTTTAATGTTGAGCTCAAAGTTTTCTTTAATTTACTACGTTACCATAATTCCAGCAATTTGTTTTTGTTTTTCAAAGATCTCAAGCAGCCAGAGGGAAAGAGAAAGAAAGGGAAGGGATCACAGATTCTGGTATTAAATTGGAGCCTGTCCCTGGACTACCTGGAGGTAAGAGCGATGCTGCAATAGGCTTATATTATTTTTTCCTCTACCTTCATTGGTGAAAAAGATGTTTACATTGTTGGTTTTGTGTCCTGCAGCTCTTCCTCCTCCCCCTGTAGCGGAAGAGGAGGCCACTTCGGCAAACTACTTCAATCTACCTCCCAGTGGCCCTCCGGCTGTGGTCAACATTGCCTTGCCGCCCCCACCTGGCATCGCCCCTCCACCACCTCCAGGTAGCTGGGTTTTATCAAAAGAGAGGGGCTTGGGAGAATATCCCAGGAGGAGGAGAATTCTGGGACTGTTCTTAACTGACATGTGTACATTCCAGTTCTGTGTGTGATTATTAGACATTAAGGCTTGCTGAATTCAATGGATTTAATCCCCGAAATGGAAGTAAGAAATCCACCTTCCTCCCTGTATTGTTTGTATAAGTATTTATTATAGCTTTCATTCTGAAATGTGTGCATACTTAAATCATAGATGGGCAACCTGATATTGTTGAGGTCCTCTGTCTTTTGGGGATAGTTTCTTAGGTGCGTGGGGAAACTGCATGCCAGGGGTAAATCAGGCCAAGCCCCATAGGAACTTCTCCATTCTACATTTCCCGCTATTTCTCTAGGCGCCCCTGGTGGCGCAATGGGTTAAACCCTTGTACCAGCAAGACCAAAGACCGACAGATTGGAGGTTCGAATCCGGGGAGAGCGTGGATGAGTTCCCTCGCTCAGTTCCAGCTCTCCATGTGGGGACATGAGAGAAGCCTCCTTGCAGATGGCCAATTCTCTCAAATCAGGAGTGACTTGCAGTTTCTCAAGTCACCCCTGACATGGCAAAAAACAAAACTATTTATCTGTTAGCCATTCTCTTTGTGTCTTTCTCAATTCCTTGTCTCCCTGATCCTATGGTTTGTTTTCACTTACCATTTCTGATAATTTCATAAATCAGACTAGTGTGTGCTTTAAATCAAGGTGAATATTTCCGAAGACCCAATGTTGCCCATACTTTACTTAAAGCAATGCAAAAACATAGTGTATCAAGATGGCAATTGTGCAGCTTTCCAGATGTTGGACTGCAACATCTGTCATCCCGCATCACTTTGCTATGAATATTGAGACTTGCAGTCCAGGCAGTGTCTGGAAAGCTGTAGAGTTCCCATCCCTTGCTCATAATTGTTGCAGTTAAATTATTTTAATTAATTTTTAGTTCATAATATTTTAAGTTAAAGAAAATGAAACTTTGCAAAAGGCTGTATGTCAGGTGTCAACACCATGTTAGTTGTATGTAAAACCTTCTCTCTTTCTTCCTCAGGTTTTGGGCCCCACATGTTCCATGCCATGGGCCCCCCACCTCCTTTCTTGCGAGCTCCGGGTCCCATCCACTATCCTTCTCAAGACCCACAGAGGATGGGGGCCCACGCCGGGAAGCACAACAGCACCTAATGCCACCTGCTCATTTTTACTGTTTTTTTCTCTCTCTTGCCCTTTACATTTTTTAATGGAAACCTTTCTTGGTCATATACCACATTCAGCTGTAATCAGTGGGAAGCCGAATCTTCCTGTGCAACCAGGACAGGCTTAGTCCTACCGTGATGCACAACTAGAAAATCTTATCATTTCTATAACCAAAATACCTACATTCTTCATAAGGAAATGGTGGTCTCTGCTTAGAGAAACAGCAGAGAAGTAACCCAGAAGATTTTTATTGAGAATAGTAAATCCCATCAGTGTAATTAATTTGGGGTACTTTTTCCCCAAAGTACTCTTGGAGGCGGGGGTGCTAACCCAGTTTAGTAATCTCCAGTCAGTGGCACAATAGAAGCTAGCCAGCCATGTTCAGAATGGCTTGGAAGCACCTTCACTGCTAATCTGTTTGAATGTCAAATTATTGTATTGCTGTTGAAAGTAGAGTCAAGTCCCTTATCCCCTTAAGCTGGAGCAGAACGGGCTTGTAGAAGGGATGTACAGATGGTGTGTCATTTTTTGTTAAAGCTTTTTCTCATCATTCATGATATTTTCTGTGATAAATGCTCCCAAAACATTGATGTGACAGCAGCTCTGCAGGCTTGTCCATACTCTGTTTATGGGGTTGGTGACTTTGGAGTTGTGGCTTAATGTGGCCTTGGTGTCCATTTGCTACTAAAAGTAGTCTGATTCATTTCCTGAACTCAACATTTGATTGCCAGTGGCTGTTCTAAATATGTGTTCTCAGTATTTGCCCTGTACCATCTGTTTTCTGCATCAAGTCTATGAGGTGTCCTAGTAAAGAGAATCATATTTTTTACCTATTCTGAAGTCTTACTTAGTCCTTCTTGTCTTTTAAAAAAGAAAATGGTGTACTCGGCCAACGTTTCTTGTTGTTACCTGGACCTGGCTTCCAATGGCACATAACAGAAAAAGAACAGAGCTTGGAAAGGTTTCATTTCGATGACAGCTGCCCAACTCTCAACTGGCTGTGTAGACTAGGGGATTCTAGCAATAGTGTTCCAAAATAACTTTTTGAAGTCCATAAAAAGAACTTGAACGTTTGCATTATTTCCTAAAATGATGGAATGCAGTGGTAAATGATAAACACGTGCATAGATGAGACTTATTAGAAGTAAAGGTAAAAGTTTTCCCTGACATTTTCTAGTCGTGTCTGAGACTGCAGGGTGGTGCTCATCTCCATTTCTAAGCCAAAGAGCCAGCATTGTCAGTAGACACCGCCAAGTTCATGTGGCCAGCATGACTGCATGGAGCGCCATTACCTTCCTGTAGAAGCAGTACCTATTGATCTACTCAGATTTGCATGTTTTCGAACGGCTAAATTGGCAGAAGCTTGGCCTAACACCTGGAGCTCACCCAGCTCCCTGGATTCAAACTGCCAATATTTCGATCAGCAAGTTCAGCAGCTCAGCGGTTTAACCCCGTTGTGCCACAATTTATCAGAAGTACCCAAATCCTTATTAAACAATTGAAAGGCACCCAGAAATTCTTGAAGTGACATCAGAAATAAGCCTTTCTTAAAATGCAGAAGACTGTCCATAAAAGGTTAACTTCTCTGATAGCTGTGACTAAACAAAGACTCAGATCACAACAGTGGAATTTTGCACCTCATTTTAGGCTGCTTTAAGATGGGTTTTATGCCACTTTGTACTATGAAGACCATGTTGGCTCACATTTAAGGCATCTCATACTCTAACTTAGCACAGTATGCTAGAAAGTACATAAAAGAACAAATCAAATAACTAGAAATGGCCCTAAAATATCTAATTCCTGTTTATACTCTGCAAGGAGGGGGTGTAGCTAAGCCTTATGCTGAATCCTGCCATAACTGATTTACACTTCTGCAACAAAAACATCTTAAGGCTACAATACTACTCTGTCATTAGTCTTAGTTAAAAGCTTAGTCAGCAATAAATAGGTTTTCAGTTGAGTCAAGCTGGTTTTACAGAAAAAGTTTAAATTTATACTTCATGTGTACCTTCCTGCATTTTCTTTTGCAAGAAAAAAATATCTTCAACAAATAACCAAGCATGGTGTTTTTTAAAATACAATTCCTTTTATTTCCCCTTTCCCAATTACCGTACAGTTTCATGGATCTGGACGTGAATAGTTGTATACTCATCAGGATTTTGTAACAAATAATAGATTTAAATTCCTACCTATTTAACTGTCCGTTTGTATATGAGGTGGAATGGAAAGTCTATTTGTAAGTGTTTCAAGTAGCTATTAAGTGCCCCTTTGGTAAGAATTGGGTTTCAGATTCCCTTTAAAGAGTTGATACATTGTTAACATTATTTTATAAATATTGTAGCTTCTTAATCATAAAAGATCTAAGCAAAAGGCAGTAGTTTAATAACCACATAAATATCAATAAATTAATAAATTAAATATCCATAAAATTGCACAAACTAATTCTGCTGATCGAGGGGTGAGGGTGGGAGCACAAAATGAATAAATTACAATCAGTTAATGGACATAGATATTTAAGGGAGACTTCCTCTCATTGACAACAAAGTATTGTGGCATCTTAAAGCTGATGCAGCAAAAACAACAGAGCATCTGACACCTTAAAGCTTTAAGGCGTCCATGGCTCTGTTGTTTTGCCACATCAGAATTGATCCTGCAGTTCATTCCATTTCAAGGTCTGGAAGACTGACACTCTGCCTTTGTCATTCTGCTTCATATATTATCTACATATCATAGGACATATTTGGACAATCTGGTCTGCCAAGTGGTCCACTCTTGCCAGTTGTGGGCCTGCAGAGACGTTTACCAGTAATAAGACTCCATTTATTTCACTTTATTTCCAGTTTTTTGAGAAAATGCAGGCTAACCTGCAGTCTTAGAGCTTGGTTCTGTGAACATTATTCCCCCATAAATTCTTGCTGCTCTGCTCATTGATCGTTTTTAAACCTAAAGCTATGATTTTAAGAAAATTCCAGTATTTTTATAATGGCATCCAGTGACATTTCCTGTTACCAAAAGTGAGTGAGAAAATATTTGTGTGTTGCTTTGTGCAAGAGTGATTGGAAATATTAATGATAATTGGCTTGGCCCCTTTGGAACTGTTTTACGAGTTCATTTAGCACCATTGTGATAGGATATTAAAATTCGATATCAAAACATGGGCAGGGATGGTGAAATGGAGCAGGGCAGATATGGGCGGGGACGACGACGACGATGTTTGTTGCCTTGAGGTCAAACTGCCCAAAATACCCCCCATAATGGAACAAAACCAAATCAGAAGCATCTGCAGTTCTCTTGGTCTTTGAATTTTAGGTACTGTTCCATTATCCAGGCGGAAGCCAAAAGAGGGAGCTAGACAGAAAAATAGTCCATGGGGGGGGTTGAAGGAGCAAAACTTTCCCCCTTTTTTCCTGTTATTTCACCCACCCATGTTGCTGTCATGGAAAGGGCTCTTGTTTATGACATGGGAAGGTGGGGGGAGGGAATAACCAGCAAAAATGGGGGGGGGGGAGATGGTTTCCCCCTCCTTTATCCCTTTTGGCTGCTGCCCAATAATGAAACAGTACCAAATCTTGTTTAAAGTTAACCAAAACAGCTTCCCTCCCCATGTCTATTTAAAAAGTGAATTCCTAAAGTCTTTCAGTAGTGACTGTCTTCCCTCCTTTTTTCCAGAAAAAGGACTTGGTATATTGAGAGGGGTCACAGGCCACACAAGTCCACTGTTGGTTTGAGCCCTTGGTGCTAGGCCTCTCCCTCTAAAAACTATCTCTATAGTGTTAACTCATTGGGTTCCATGCCAAGAGAAGGCAGAACTACAAGGCAGGTTTAAAATCTTGAAGAAATATATCCTAAATAATACAATGAGTTTTTCAGTGTACCTTACTTTGATTTATCTCTGAAAATTCTTGGCAAGTATTTGAAACAAACTAGATGTCCAAATGTGGCCTGATATTTCCGTGTCTGTAGAGGAAACAATGGTTCTTTTGAACATGCGCTCACTTCCCTAGACATACTGTTCTTTTCACTTGGCTCAACCTGGCTTGACTATTTGTGGTTTCAGGGCTGGTCTTATTTCACTGTAAGAGCTTTTTAAAATTGCATCCTAGTAGGAAAGGGTGGTATGCTAGGGTGACACATGAGGAACGGTAATAGCTCTAGCAGAGAGTCAGGTGCAGTACACGCAATGGACAAGCAGCAAGGGAAAGCTATGAATCCCACTTGGTATCATGTATGTGGACTATCTGTACTAAAGAGGCTCCTTTCTGGTAGTCACATAGTAAACTGGGAGCATGCATTTTGAAAAGGGAGGCAACAGCATTACGTCAGGTTACAAA
Source organism: Anolis apletophallus (assembly GCA_030556195.1). Taxonomy (NCBI): domain Eukaryota; kingdom Metazoa; phylum Chordata; class Lepidosauria; order Squamata; family Anolidae; genus Anolis; species Anolis apletophallus. The sequence goes on from JARBWK010000001.1 coordinate 71,896,686, forward strand.
TCCTCCGATTCTGGCATAGCCTGTATCCAGCCTCGAGGTGTTCTGTTAAAACTGGGCCTGTTGGAAATGAGCTGCAGGCTGTTCATGGTGTCTGTGGGATCTTCGCCCATCTCAAACCCTGGGAAGACATCATTCAATAATGGCCCACCAAATGGAGTCGGTGTCCTGCAAAAGGGAAGATAGAAGCAAGAGCTTTAATTGGTTTTCAAAGCAGCTGTTGAAGCTTAAGTGGAGACGAAATAGCCTGATCCTTGATCACTTAAGACAATTCAAGACTGCCAATATAATTTCCCATTATGAAAACAAAGATGGTTTCCCACATTGTACTAGTGTTACCAAACAATGTCACACAATTAGATACAGCTCCCTTTGTAACTGTGCATATGCACTTTCAGGTTGCCTGTTGTCTTATGGCGACCCCACAAATTTTCTTAGATAAGGAATACTCAGGGGTAGTTCTATCAATTCCTTCCTCTGAAATACAGCCTACAGTATTCATTGGTAGTCTCCCATCCAAGAACCAACCAATTCTGAATGTACTTCGCATTAGGGTACTGTCTTTGTACCTGCATCTAACCGCATTCATGAATAGCATGTTTTAGTCCCCTGGCCAGCCACTGCCTTCAAGTGCTTTTAGATATGTAGGCTGCCTCACAGATCAGCAGGTTATTTGGAACAAAGGAAATCTATACGTGAATACATTTTAACTTAGAGGTTGGTGGGTTTACATAAAAACAACAATGGGTGACTTCCTGGCCTTGGGGGCCCCTTGGGAGCTGCTCTAACCTGACGCACATGCTAGTACTGCTACTGCTGTACAGTTGCCATCAAACGTTCAACTGTAAACCGTGGGAAGGAGGGGGTGTTAGATCCAATTCTGAAGCACTTCTCAATTTGCTTTCATCTTGGAGGTGTAATTGCTGGTTGAGAGACTTGTGAATGCAATTAAATTACAGAGCCCTGCCAATACTGAAAGAAAGGAGCATTATTCTTCCTCCTGTTGCCAAAAGCATGTCTCCCTCCCAGTCCAAAGCTGCAGCCCACTCTTGCCCTTCCTGGGGTTAGAAGGAGAAATGCAAAAGCCAGGGAAAAATAAGAAAACACCACCCACCCTCTGAATTGTTTTCCATCTTGGAGAAAAATGAAATAAAAGGAATTTATGGAATACTTTCTTTCAGAATGATGAATAAAATCCTTAAGAAAGGGTGTTCATATATTGTTCCAAAGTAATTTTTTTAAGCGATGTAAGAGGAAGATATATATCTAAGTCCTTGTACAGTATCAGATTAAAATTCTTCATTTTCTCAAGTTTTTCATTAACTTTGCTTAATACTATGGAGTGCTGGTGAAAATAAAAGATTTTTTTAAAAATATTGATGATTTTTTCTGTTTTAATTCGCATATCCCACTGCTCCTCAAACTGGTAAAACCAAAATGGGTCCTTATAGTTCAGGTAGTTCATACAGTTCAAGACATTGTATGTCCATTTGTAACAAAAATACAATTAAAGCTACATTTGTTATAGTCTGAAAAAATCTGCTTTTAATATTCCAAGCATGATCATTTTATCTCAAGTCAAGTTATATATAATGAATTTTATGCTATTTATTTATCATGTCAGAAGTGAATTGAGGGTACAGTTATGATGTATAATTACAGTATGTGGAGTGCCACAGGGTACAAACCTGGGCCTAGTACTGTTCAATGTCTTTATTAATGACTTAGATCAATGATTCTCAACCCGTGGATCCCCAGGTGTTTTGGCCTACAACTCCCAGAAATCCCAGCCAGTTTACCAGCTGTTAGGATTTCTGGGAGTTGAAGGCCAAAACATCTGGGGATCCACAGGTTGAGAACCACTGACTTAGATGAAGGTTTAGAGGGTATACTTATCAAGTTTGCAGATATATTTATGTATTTATAGTGTCAGAAGCAAATTGAGGATACAGTTATAATGTATTTAAACACACAGTTAAAAACTTAGTATTATACTAGATATCCTTTGACCAGAAGCTGGCCACTTGGAGTGCCTCTGGTGTTGCTGTAAGAAGGTCCTCCGTTGTGCATGTGGCAGGGCTCAGGCTGCATTGTAGTGAGTGGTCTGTGGTTTGCTGTTCTCCACACTTGCATGTCGTGGACTCCACTTTGTAGCCCCATTTCTGAAGATTGGCTCTGCACCTCGTGGTGCCAGAGTGCCGTCTGTTCAGAGACTTCCAAGTCAGCCAGCCTTCTTTGTGCCCAGGAGGGAGTCTCTCATTTGGTATCCGCCGGATGCTGCTAAAGTAAGAATGACTCTAGGCTTTCTCAGCAAGATTTGTTGAGTTTATCTTTGCTTTTCTCTGAGAATGTGTGACTTGGTGTTTCTATGACTGAATGGGAATTTGTCTTCCAGGATCAATTTAAAGAACCAGTTCAAGAATTGTATTTTTCCCTTCGACGCTTCCTCTTACATTTTGTGTGGATCAAAGACCCTTCCTGGAAGAGAGGGCCAACATTATCTCTTTGAAACTGTTTTTAGAAAAGCATTCAATTATATATTGAAATCAGAGCCTTGAAGGTAGAAGTGTTACTTTAAAAAAGTATCCAAATAAATTATTCTGGTATTCTTTTTATAAAAAACACGAGTAAAACTAAAACACATCTGTTACCCATATTCATTAGCAATAGAATGCCAGCGACCAAAAACCCAGCTTGTAAAATTGAGGTTTTTAAAATGCATTGCCTTTCCAACACTAGAAATAGAAAATCAGTTTTGATAGAATGGGATGGGCAGTGATTTTTGAAATAAAAGAGATTGAATTTCCAGAACAAGAAGTTATTCCAATGTTTGATTGTGCATTTTCTTCTTAGCCCGCTTCTTTCCTCCATGGTCTCCACTGCAGGCTTGGTCCAGGGCATTATAGGGAAATCAAATGACCTGTTGCTGTGCCCACCACTCAATAAATCCGAATGCCAAGTACGAAAGCTGTGTCTCCTTTACCTTGGAATTCTTTTAAACTGGCAAGTCATAACTACTGATGCACTAACATGTTTAAGTGGCAAGCAATTTGGGCTATTGAGTACTAATTTTAAAACTTCAAATAGATCGCATTAGAAGATGAAAGAAACAAGGCAGCTATATCTGTTTGTTATTCATGAATGTGGTTCTGCTACAAGGCCAGAAATAAATTCAAAGTGAAATTTGAGAGCAGCAGAAGTTAAAAGAGTACCAGTAAGTCTCTGGAACAGTTCCCTGATCCAACATGTGTTAAAGGTATTGAGACACATGGGAATGTTCTGTTTCAAATAAAACGCAAACCTTGGGTTTCAGAATAGTGGTGGGAATAACTAAGCAGGCTGTAGCAAGGCATGGCTTTTGCTACAGTGATGTTGAACTTGAGGAAATTGAATGGGCCTTTAGGAATGTACATTCTGGAGAAGATGATCAGAAGTTTAGCAAGTTGCAAATTAGTTATTGATGAAAGTTGACATCAATACAAGTTTGACAGTTCTCACCACTCTTCAAATTTATTTTCAAGATTAAAAATAGACTTTGTATGTATAATTTTGACTTAATACTATCTTACAGCATTGATTTCTCTGAATAATTTTTAGATTTACTGGCAAAATTTATTTATATTCCAGTAATGCAATACTTTACATTTATTTATGGTAGTCAAATTTGTATACCGTTACCATAATAAAGCTAATGGATTAAACTTAGAATCATAGAATCATAGAGTTGGAAGAGACCTCGTAGGCCATCCAGTCCACCCCCCCCCCCCACCAAGAAGCAGGAAAATCGCATTCAAAGCACCCCTGACAGATGGCCATACAGCCTCTGTTTAAAAGCCTCCAAAGAAGGAGACCCCACCACACTACGGGGCAGAGAGTTCCACTGCTGAACAGCTTTCACAGTTCTTTCTAATGTTTAGATGTACAGTAATCTCCTTTCTTGTGGTTTGAAGCCATTGCTCTGCATCCTAGTCTCCAAGGCAGCAGAAAACAAGCTTGCTCCCTGTGGCTTCCTCTCACATATTTATACATGGCCCTCATCATGTCTCTTCTCATTTTAATGAATATGAATGTATTTATTATGTGTTTTATATCATGTTTTGCACTGAATTGTTGCCTGTTTAGAAGCCATTCTGAGTCCCTCCTTGGAGGTCGAGCAGGACAGAGTATAAATGCTTGAAATAGAAAAATATAAATAAATAAATATCTTCTTGTTACCGCCTCCCACACAAACCAACAGTTTATTAGGGTGAAAATAGAAAGGCATTCTAAACCTCTTGCTTACTAAGCCTAGGAACAATTAGTGTAAAAGCAAGTTGTTGTATATGCCTTCGGGTTGTTTGCAATTTATGGCAACCACAAAACAAATCTATCATAGGGTTTTCTTGGCAAGATTTATCCAGAGGGAGTTTGCCTTCCTCTGAGGTTGAGAGAATGCAACTTGCTCAAGCCTCTCAATAGCTTGCCATGGCTGAGTAGAGATTCGAACCCTGATCTCCACAGTCTACCACAGCGTAATCGCCATGTGGTAGTGGTAGCCCCATCACAACCAGTGATTTGGAAAAAGGTTTATTAGGACATAAGAACATAAGAACATAAGAAGAGCCATGCTGAATCGGACCTCAGCCCATCTAGTCCAGCATTCTGTATCACACAGTGGCCCACCAGTTGTACACGGGGATCTCGAGCAGAAGGGAGGGCAAAACCCTGACCTGCTCCCCGACCCCCACAACCAGTACCCAGGGAAATCCTGCCTACCTCAACCAACTCCGAGGTGGCACTTGAATGTCCTTTTCAGTAACTACCGATACACTTGGTATCCATGAATCTGTCTAATCCTGCCTTGAAGTTGTTCAGGCTGACAGCTGTCACAACCTCTTCTGGAAGTGAGTTCCATAACCCAATGACCCTCTGGGTGAAGAAATATTTCCCTTTATTAGTCCTAATTTTCCTACCTTGGAGCTTCAGGGAGTGCCCTCTAGTCCTAGTGTTTTGTGACAAAGAAAATAATTTTTCTTTATTCACCTTTTCTATCCCATGCATGATTTTATACACTTCGATCAAGTCACCTCTTAAACGCCGTCTTTCAAGGCTGAAAAGACCAAGGCGTTGCAACCTGGTTTCATAAGGGAGCCGCTCCATCCCTTGGATCATTCTTGTTGCCCTTTCTGTACCTTTTCCAGTTCCGTTATATCCTTCTTAAGGTGCGGAGACCAGAATTGTACACAGTACTCCAAATGTGGCCTTACCATAGATTTGTAGAGAGGTAATACAACATTTGCTGACCTATTTTCGATTCCCTTTCTGATCATGCCTAGCATAGAATTTGCTTTTTCACTGTTGCAGCGCACTGGGTTGACATCTTCATTGAGCTGTCCACCAAGACCCCAAGATCCCTTTCCTGGTTTGTCTCGAAAGCTTTGACCCCATCAGTTGATAGGTGTATTTGGGGTTCTTTGCCCCGATGTGCATGACTTTACACTTGTTTAGGTTAAAATGCATTTGCCACTTTGTTGCCCATTCACTCAATTTCGAGAGATCTTTCTGAGCTCTTTACAATCATTTTCATTTTTAACTACCCTGAACAATTTAGTGTCATCTGCAAACTTTGCTACCTCAGAATTCACTCCTACATCCAGATCATTAATGAATAAATTAAAAAGTAACGGACCCAAAACTGAACCTTGGGGTACGCCACTTCCCACCTCTTTCCACCCAGAGAAGTGTCCATTTATTACCACCCTTTGTTTCCTACAGTTTAGCCAGGTTCCAATCCAGGACAAGACCTGTCCCCTGATTCCATGGCTGAAGAGCTTATTTAGAGAGCCTTGGTGAGGGACTTTGTCAAAAGCCTTTTGAAAGTCAAGGTAAACAATATCAATTGGGTCCCCTTTATCTATGTGTTTATTTACACCTCAAAGAATTCTAACAAGTTAGTAAGACATGATTTGCCTTTGCAGAAACCATGTTGATTTTCTTTCAGCAATGCCTGTTCTTCTATGTGCCTAGTAATTTTTCTTTAATAATGGTTTCCATCATTTTGCCTGAACTGAGGTTAAACTGACTGGTCTATAATTTCCTGATCACCTCTTGATCCTTTCTTGAAGATCGGTGTTACATTTGCCTCCCTCCAGTCCTCGGGTACAGTGCCTGATCTTAGAGAAAGGTTATATATCTTAGCTAGAAGTTCAGCAATTTCACACTTGAGTTCCTTAAGAACTCTGGGGTGGATGCCGTCTGACCTGGTGATTTGTTGACATTTAGTTTAGTAAGGCATATGAGAACATCCTCCTTGTTTATCTCTATCTGTTTTAATTCTTTTAATTCCCTCCCTGAAAAACTGACTCAGCTGAAGGCATATGTTGTCTGTCCTCCTGTGTGAAAACGGAGGCAAAGAAGTCATTTAGCCGCTCAGCAATCTCTTTGTCTTCACTGATTTTCCCTTTCTGGCCATTGTCGTCGAGTGGCCCAACTGCTTTTCTAGTTGGGTTCCTGCTTCTGATGTACTTAAAGAAGTTTTTGTTGTTTTTTTTAATATTCTTTGCTATGTGTGCCTCAAAATCTCTCTTGGCTTTCCTGACTGTTGCTTTGCATTTAGTTTGCCAGAGCTTGTGTTCCTTTCTGTTCTCCTCGGTAGGAAGAGCCTTCCATTTCTTAAATGAGTTTTTCTTCTTTCCAATCACATCTTTTACTTCGTTTGTAAGCCATACTGGTGTCCTTTTGGACTTTCCATGCCTCTTTCTTTTATTGAATGCATTTTAGTTCGGCCTGTTTTAAGGTATTTTTAAACAGTTTCAAGCATTTTGAGGGATTTGATTTTTTTTTACTGCTCCTTTTAGTTTGTTCTTTACAATTTTTCTCATTTTGGTGAAATTCCCTTTGTGAAAATTTAAGGTCTCTGTGTTAGTTTTACTGACAGTTTGCTATCCAAACTTAAGTTGAAGGTTATTGTGTTGTGGTCACTGGTACCTATGGGCTCAGTTACAAGGACATCTTGAACGAGATCTTGTTCATTAGTTAGCACCAAGTCCAAGATCCCCTTTCCCCTGGTTGGTTCCATGACCATCTGCTCAAGGGAATAATCAGCTAGCATGTCGAGGAACCTTGTCTCTCTTTCATGCGTAGAACAAGAATTTGGCCAATCTATTTGGGGATAGTTGAAGTCCCCCATTATGACTAATGTATTTCTTTTTGAGGCCTGTTTAACTTCATTTTCCAGATAGCAGTCTGCCTCTGGAGTTTGGTTGGGAGGGCGATAGCAGATCCCTAGTGCTAGATTAGTTTTTTGTCCTGGGACTTTTATCCACAATGTTTCTGTAGGTGAGTTTGAAATTTCTTGAAGTTCTAATTCATGAGATTCTAGCTCCTCATTTATGTACAGGGCCACACCGCCACCATTTTTCCCTCTCCTGTCTTTCCTGTACAGTTTATAACCTGGAATCTTTGTGTCCCATTTGTTTTCCTCCGTCCACCAGGTTTCTGTTATGCCAATAATATCAATATTTTTTTCCTTTGCCAAATATTCCAACTCCCGTATTTTTGTTCGAAGGCTTCTAGCGTTTGTGTACAGACATTTATATTTATTTCTCTGGTGCACTTTCAACTTTGGCTGTTTGTGAGAATTTGTAGAAGGCCTACCATGTCCTACCTCTCGACTACTACTATCTATCTTTTCTGTTGACTCAGCCATTTGTGTAAGGATTTTCGCCCTCCATACTTGGCATTTCACCCTCTCGAACCGGAAGCTGCCCAGCTCCTGTCGACTTCCCCTAGGAATCAGTTTAAAAGCTGCTCTGAAATCTTTTTAATATTAGTCGCCAGCAGTCTGGTTCCATTTTCGTTCAAGTGTAACCCGTCCCTTTTGTACAGGTCTGGCTTTCCTGAAAATGTTCCCCAGTTCCTAACAAATCTAAAACCTTCCTCTCGACACCACTCGACACCACTGCCTCATCCACGCATTGAAGCTCCTGAGCTCTGCCTGTCTGGCTGTCCCTGCGCGTGGAACAGGTAGCATTTCCAAGAATGCTACCTTTGAGGTCCTGGACCTTAATCTTCTACCTTCCTGCAGCACTTTTTGCTATAGTTTTTCAATAAATATCTCATGGAGTCTCAACCAATTCAACATAGCTTGCAGAAGCAACAAAAACATTTTTTTGGAGTATAACAACTACTTTCAAAGTTAATACCACACAATTAAACAGGAAATAACATTTTCAAACCAGGAACAGATTTTTTTCAAATGTTGTTACATACTGTAATGAAAGAAAAACCTAAAAGACATTGGTAAGGATCCTGTTAGTGACGTGCATAGGCATCAATCTAATGTATACCTGTGTAAGTCATAAGCTGAGATCCAGCATTGTTATAGTTATGTCTGACAATGTTTCCCCACAAAATTCTACTATTTCAGCCTGACGGCTCCCTAGCCGAAAGATATCTGAAGCTCTGCAGATTGGGGAACTGGGAAATGACACATGCAGCACTCTTTCAAGTGCGGGGTACATCGGGAACAATAACATAGAGAAACCCCTCAGATTTCTGTTGTAGTTGTTTCATCTCAATGAACAACTAGAAAGCACTGGAGCACCTTGATCTGAAGTACCTTGGAAAAACTTCTGTTGGGACACCACTGTTAAACTGCAGCTCCCATTGGCACTAGCCAGCATAGCCTTTGGTAGTGAATACTGGGAGCAGCCATTATACATCTGGAGGGCTGCACTATCCCCACACCTGGTTGCAGTCATGTAGCTGTAAACAACAGAGCATGACTCCCCAATTTCTGTCTATCCGAATGTTGTTAATAAATCCTCACTCTGCACATAAGAGTGTCTTTGAGCCTGGGTTGGGAAATCCAGCTAACGCCATTGGCATTTTAAAAAGCATTTCCAGTGGTCAGGTTCCTAAAGACGGGTTCGTCACCTGGTGCAATGGCATTGGGATTCAGGGCCTTGCTCATCCTCAAGACTTTGCTTGTCTTCTGTGGAACCTTTGGTGGTGCCCCTTTGCCAGAAACTGCAGCTTGGAGGCCATCTGGGTCATTCTCCTTCCCCTCTGCATTGTGGTTGATCTATGAGAAAAGGTTTAAAAAACCCAATAAATATTTACTATCACCACTAACCTTCTCTAGTGTCTTGTGGGAGAATTAGAGAATTAGATCTCTGCTTTAATATGGACTTTTGTATGCTTTAAACTGCAATCTTTTTAATGCTCTATATAACATGCCTTGTATTAAAGTCTTGGAGAAAAGACAGGATACAAATAAAGTTGGTAAGAATAATAATAGGAATAATAATAATAATATAGTCTTCCACACCTCCACATTTGTGAGTTGAACTTTTGCTAATTTGATTATTTGCAAATTTTATTAATGCATTATTTCTAGAAATTGCTGGGTACTCCAGCATGACACTATGGTCTATGTTTGCCAGATATTTAAGAATTACTGATTTTTCCACTTTTGTAGCCATGCACATAAGCCCTGAGAAAGTGAAGGACTTATTGTAGTAGTAGTAGTAGTAAATTAGGAATATAATCCTACTCAGACATTTTGATGAATAGAAAGATAATCTTGCATTGACTGAATAGGATAACAGCAGATCAAAATCCTGTTTATATTTGTATTGGTGTTATGCTGATGCAACTGTCATGGCTTCTAGAGTGGCCACTTAAATATGATGCAGAATGACCCAAAGTATTACACCCATACAATGCCTTTAGAAGACATGAAAGGGCACATTTTTCTTAATTTGCATATTTTTCTTTTCTATTTATAGATGCAAATTCAGCAATGATGTTTATCATTTTACAAAGAAACCTACTATGGCCTAAATCCTATTATTAATCCGTACTTGAGTACAATATTGAATATCAGTTGCATTTACTACATGTTAACTCATCATTCAACAACTGATTGAATGGATCTGTTCTAGTTCGGACTAAGCCAAGAGAATTCTGGCCACTATTTCACTTACAGTATGGAATTAGTCAAAAGGTAGTCAACAGCTGCCTGCAACAAGTCATTCTTTTTCTGACAATGAAGGCGTCACAAAGTTACACTATAATAATACTGAATGAACAGGAATTAAACTCCCATTCTTTACTGAGCTAGTAAGTAACATTTCAAGTAAGTTACTTTGAAGGTACGCTTAGAGCAGTGTTTCCCAACCTTTTTTGAGCCACGGCACACTTTTTACATTTACAAAATCCTGGGGCACACCACCAACCAAAATGACACAAAATGACACTCTAACACAGTAATACATATAGTTAATATGTTTTTAAATGTATTTATACACTCAGTGTGAAACCTGGGCCTGTTTTGATGAACACAACATAGATATCCTGGCAGGAATGGCAGAAAGACACACAGGAAGGTCTTGCTCAACAGCTGTCAGTCTCTCTCTGTGTTTAGAAAAAACTGTGTTCATATAGCTTCAAAGCAGTTCACTAGTACTGTTCTTATGCATCAATACACCTGATGGAACAATAATGAGGCTTCCACCTTCAATATATATGCTCCTGTATCATTCCAGGTAGGCATTAGATGAGTCCCTCGTGTATAACTGGTGAACAGGAGAGTTGTTACACAGTCGCTAGAAAGGCTATCATGTCCAGCCAATGCCAAATGTAGTAACAGTTGGTACACATAAACACAAAAACGGTCATAGGAGGTGGCGGCCCAGCCCCTTCTTCGCCTCCACTGCCCGGCCCTTCCTCCTCCTCCTCCCGCAAGCAGCAGCAGGAGTTCGGCAGGGGGGGGGGAGAAAGGGGGGAAGAGAGGTTTTCCTGCGGCACACCAGGTGATCGCTCACGGCACACTAGTGTGCCACGGCACAGTGGTTGAGAAACACTGACTTAGAGAATGGCATTTAATAGGAAATTTCAGATTGCATGCCATTCTTATCAATCAAATATCTTTTTCATTCCAAAAAGTAATAAAAATAATGAGCAAAATAACAAGTTACTTTTTCAATATTATAACAAATAACAAATGGTGGTTAAAACTCATGACTACAAATGCTATCCAACCTTTAATCACCTTTTAAGCAAAACAGCCCTCCAGCACAGCCATTTCCATGTTGGAGAGCAAAGTGTTTATAGTGATGTGTCCAACTATTTCCCTGTGAGTGGACATGCTGCAACAGCCATCTGCAGTGTCCTTAGGGGGAGCATTTCTTGGGAAGTTTGTGCAGATCACATCCTTGAAGAATGTGCAGCTTCAGGGAATTAGCTGGAGATATCCTTACTGATCCCTTGCTTACTGACTACACAGCAATTGTTGTGTTAGGTGGGGGAACTGCAGCTTAAAAGGTGGATTTTGAGGAAGGATTTGGATCATTGCATGCTCAGACCAGAATTCCAACATTTGCCACAACCAAAAAGGTGACTTGTGATTATAATTCACCAACAGAGTGACAGTTTATAATGGGTGATGAAATGCAATAAGTTCCTTTTGCGAAGTAACTCTTCAAAATCAAATCCCACTGGAAGCATGGGACTCATCTACCTGTTGATGGGCAACCTCAAAAGCCTCCCCCCCTCCCTTTAAAAAAATGGATTGGACAGCCCTTGATATAGAAAGATTTCACAAGTAGAAAAGTCAACCCATGGCCACCCTGAAGAATCACCACCCTACTCCATGCAACATTCAGAGACCATCCAGCCTTCCGTTGCTCCTGCTTCATTATGGTTTGCATTGGGACCTCCTCCTGATCCAACTGTTTTCATTGAGATCTGCAAAGACAACAAGAAAAAGAGCATTAATACCTGGCATGGGCAAGAAGGATCATGCAGATGTCCTAAGGTAGCAAGCATGCAAACCCTGACTGGGTGGTTCCTAATGTGACACTCGGTTGAAATTAGCAGCCCAATGGCTTGTATAACAGTAGCTCATCATCTTGTTCTTACACCAGAAGGTAGCAAAATGCAACCTGCATAACACATGCTGTTGTTCCCTCTGACCAATTTGGCACCCTTAATCTTCTGCCACTGCTGCCTGATATATCATTCCATCGAAGTCTCAGCAATTCTGCTGGGAGAATGGATGCATTGGGCATGTACATTTTTCCTAAGAGAAACAAGACTTGCAGAAGGTTACTGGGATAATGATTCTTCTTGGAAAGAAGGGGCATGCTATTCCCTATGCTGCACTATGTTTCCCATCAAAATCTCAGATCCAGAAATATCAGCATTGTTGGCATGGGTGAAAACAGAAGCATCTGCAGCAGCTTTCTGGAAGCGGAAATGCTGGAAGTGGAAATGCTCCTGCTGGGTTCAATGGGGAGGAGGCCACACGGTCCCCTAGTGGCTGGTTACTCTCATGTCCACGGGTCAGGAAACCCACTTCAGGTTTTATTTTGAGCACTCAAGGAATTATCCAAAGTGCTGAAAATATTCAGGAGGCAAGGGCTCAGCACATCTGATAACTCAGACTAAAACCAATTCTGGATTTACTACCCACTACACAGAAACCACCATCTGCCAATACCCCAAGTCTCAAAATATTGCACATTCATGCCCCGCACTATATGGTCATTTCAATTGCTAATAAAGCGATGCCAGTTTTGATTGGGTAGGGGGAAAGTTGTTTTTTTCAAGTATGAATTGTGAAAAACAACCCTGAGTAATCACTATCCCAATGAGATTAGAAGACATATAGATGGGGACTCAAATATAATACAGGGCGGCTGAATTTTCTTCAGTTACTAATATATTGATTTATTGAACTCTTTAAGGCATAAAATAAGAAAGCTTCAGATGACTTATCTTCATGTGTTACTAGAGTTGAGAAGTTGAAAGCAAGGCCTTTGGGGCATTCCTCCAGTGATCCTTTCCACTAATGAGAAAATGAGAATTTTGTCCTCTCTTGTTAATTCATTGCACTTTAAATCCCCAGTATTGGTTTCATTGAACAAGAGAAACTTTAAAAGGATAACAATACCTCTGGAGGATTCATGACATTATGCATTCGTTTGTACAATTAACTTTTGAATTTAGTATTTTTTTGTTTTATTCTATAGTCCAAGAATTTCTGGACTATATGTGTTTACAAGAGTGTTTACATAGGCCCCTTCTACAATCCAGATTATCAAAGCAGATAATCCACATTTTCTGTTTTGAACAAGATTATATAAATCTACACTGCCAGATAATCCAGTTCAAAACTGATACTCTGGATTTTATATAGCTGTGTAGAAAGGCCCAGGCTACTCTGATGAGCTGAAATTAGTCTTTTAAATTTTTGCTGTTTGGGAGGAATTTCCAGAACACATTTATGCCTCTCTTGGAGTAAATGCAGCAGCAACAAGTTTCAGGCATCGAAAGCACACCTCTGTTCTATGCAAGCTCACTGAGACTCCTTCTACACTGCCATATAAAATCCAGATTATCTGCTTTGAACAGAATTAGATGACAGGGTAGACTCAGATAATCCAGTTCAAAGTAGATAATGTGGATTATTTGCTTTGATAATCTTGATTATATGGCAGTTTAGAATGGGCCTGAGATGTAAACTACAGAAATTGGCTTTTGAAAAATACCTCTGATTTGTCTCCTTGCATGGACTGATTTGAATGCCTTACCTACATGCCTTTTTGGAAGTTTAGGTTTAAGTTTCATGGCTATCCTGAGAAAGGGATATCTTTCTTTAACAATGATTTGGGAAATCCCAGTTCTTAGCTCCAATAGGTGATGGGAGAACAGGGTAATGATTTCCAGCACAGCATGAGAGAGAGGTGGCTCAGGCATTGCAGGGGAAGAAGGTCATGAATTGGATGAGAAACTTCCCATGGGTGAGATGTTCTTCAGCCCTGCCTTAGACCATATAGCTAATCAGATAGCTACATGTCTGCTAAATTATAATGGTCATTCAACATATAACCACAATCATACATGGGCATCACTCAAAATAAGGACAAAGGTGTCTTGATTTTCTGGATCAGCAGGCATCACCAAGAAGATGTACTTATAGACTCTTGCTCCCCTATCATCCTTTGGCTCAAAAAGATATACCACAGCTGCTAATAACTTCTAGAGCATTTTATCCTTTAAACCTCTTAACAGTTTAGGGCCAGGATAGTTGAATAATTGCCTTCTCACAATATCAAACTGCCCACCCATTGCAATAATCATAAATAGAGGTTTTTGAATCACATTCCATTAGCTTCAGAGGTTCAGCTGATAGTGACACAGGAAAAAGTCTTTTCTATTAAAGCATTTTGATGATGGAAATACCATGTGACATCTTCCTCGCTGTCACTTTGGTTAAAAAATGCATCACAATTCACAGAATCCTAGTTAATTCAAGATTTTCTAGTCTAAAAACGTCAAGTTTTCCAAGTTCTATAGTTTGCCATATGGTTAAAACCTTTTTGTTCCACCTCCCCTCCTTTTTGGTTTTTTGATTTGATGGCTGTCTCAGTTCTTGCTTGTCTTATACATTATCAATATTACATGAGTCATCTTAGCAGTCCATTGGGCAAGAAAGGTGGGATGAGATGCAAACATTTTAATAATTAAATCAGAAAAAGGGAATTTGGCAACCAAAAGCCACCCTGGTAACTTGACACTTAGAAAGCTAGCAACTTGTCATTCAGCTCCAGAGTGGAAACATCAGCCTTCCATATGCTTTGGCTGTCTACTTCCATCAGTCTCACTCAACCTAACTACTGGTAAGGGAAGATGGGTGTCATAGTCAAAAACAACTCAAGGACCAAGGTTTCCATGTGTCCCATTTAGGCCACATCACTGGAGTTGAAACAAATGCTTCTGACATCTGTCTTGCTATCTTCCACTGTTGCTGCTACCATTCCAGCACAAAGTGAAACCTTGTTGACTTACCAATGTGTACTGTGTGGGACGCTCCAGCACAAACTGTTGTACCCTTTTCTGCCTCTTCTGGTACAGCTGGGACCCCCTATTTACCGGTAAGGAAAGCTCCTCCATCATCAGATCCTGAGGGATGCTAACTTTCTTCCCTAAGTCTAGCTTTGGACCTGAGAAAACACAGACACATAATGTGCATTTGTTGTTGTTATGACCCTTTATGTCAACTCCCAGCTATGATAACATTCTTATTGGGCTTTCTTCAAAGGAGATTTCTCATTGCTACATTTCGCAGTTACTTGAGCTTGCCTGATTCTCTCTGCTTCTTTCCTAAACTTTCAACAGCCTTTAGGATATGTAGTCAGTCGACTCTCCATACCCACAGATTCTGTGTCCATGTATTCAATCATCATAGTTTAAAATATTTATTTTTATTTTATTTATTTACTATATTTATATCCTGCTCTCTCTCACCCCAAGGGGGGATTCAGAGCGATTTACAGTATGGCAATATCCAATGCCGCATATACAATCAAAACACAATACATCATATACATAAATAGAGATTAAAAACATATAAATACTGTAACTGTTAAAACCACGATACCATGATATTTTAAAAATCCCAAAAGCAAACTTTGATTTTGCCATTTTATGTCATGAACACTACTTTTCTATGCCATTGTATATAATGGGATTTGAGTATCCATGGATGTGAAATCCACAGGTTTCACTATAGGGTTTCTTCCTCAACACTTTTGATGTAAACCTTGTAAGTGACTGCATTGGGCTAAGAAACCAAACCTAACAGGCAGAGAAACAATTCAAGGATGACTTGTAAGAGCCATGAAGAACTGATACTGCACCACAGGTACCATTAGAATGTTCACTCCCATCACTCCTAAATATGAAGGATTACAGGTTATCCAAGCCTAAAATAGGAGATTATTGCATCCAAGAGGTTTCTTACCATATTTTTCCCTGATCTCTTTCATAATGGCTGAGACTGGGGCGTGTTGCTCTCGCCTGAGATCCAGTTGTGGAACAGGGAACATTTTTCCACCTGCAAGAGAAAGCTAGAGCTGACCTTTAAAAAAAAAATTATACATCCATTCAAAAATATACCCGTTTTGTTAATGGTATTCCAGTATTACCATTTACTTGTAAACCTATACAATTTGGATAGTATATCTTAATAGATTTGTGCTTTCATTCTGATTTTTTAAAGAAATCCTGTTAAAAACTAAAGACAGTTATGTTTGTTTCTGAGCCAAAATGTCATTTTGTGGTAATAAAAACATGCAAGTAGGAATGCGTAGCTATCAATTTTTAGAAGTAGCCAGGCCTAGTTATTTAGCTTATTCACTGGTGTCCATTTCCTGGCCATCGTGGGCAATTTAATTAGGACCTCCAAACCCTCAAATCCTTGGTGATGAGTAGGTGACTGTGGGGAAGCTAGAGAAACCAGGTGCCTATCAGAGGACCGTGCAAAGTCAGAGATTGTGGTTGCCTCTATACTGTAGAGTTAATGCAGTTTGGCATCATTTTAATTGCCATAGTTCAATGCTATGGAATTATATATAGGGTTTGTAGTTATGGTTTTACGAGATCATTAGTCTTCTCTGCCAAAGAGTGCTGGCAAAGAAGGCTAAAGATCTTATAAAACCACAACTCTCATAGCTCCACAACATTTTGCTGTGGCTGTTGAAGTGGTGTCACACTGCATTAATTCTATGGTGTAGGTGTACCCCATGCCTGGGAAACAAATACATTATTGCTGAATCCACACCTGCAAAATAATTTGTTGCTATCTGTAGCCCAGTGCTAGTTGAACACACATTGCTCTTCCAGAACTGAAAGCACTTCTTTTAGATACCTGTGAACTTTAGTATATTGTTGTTATTTTAATACCCTTTTTACTACACAGTTTCTATAAAAACAGTCCTGTGTCCCAAATTGGGATTGGAGTGGAATCAAATGTAAGGGTGTTTTGTGGGTGGGACAGGTTGGGAAGTGGTTACCTTGGCACGTCGTCCTGCAAGTGTGGTATCGGATAACAACATATTCAGATACCTGCTGGGGGGATGATACATTTGATGAAACTCAATGGGAATTCAATTCCACATTCTAGTAAAGATGTCTTGGATTCCTGTTTGTATGCTGACTCCCATCTATTCAAATTCCCCAAGGACCGAGATTCTGTGCCTGTTTGGGGAGTGGGGTATAAGGCTCTTTGGCTTACATACCCCAAGAAGGCTCTTTGGCAGCCTTCTCTGCCAAAGAATGCTGGTGTCTCATCAACTACAAATCCCATCACCCCATTGCATTTTATTAAACTCAGTGTGAATTTTGTCCCTGGTTCTAGTACAGATGTCTTGAAACATGCTTATTTATAGTGAAATAATGATCATTATCACAGGCAGCTATGTCCTGCTAGGATCCTGAGGAGGAAATGAATGACTAACACTTTTGCCCTGCTGTTCGCTAACAGTATAACTTGTTCCATTCTGACAGACAAGTAATTCCAGTGGAGTGCCTCTCTAGGAATTTGCTAGGTCTTCCCGTGCAACCCTACGGTAATTTGCAAGAGAGCCTAGCAATTCCTATTTTCTCTCAGAATCAGGTAAGTGAAACTGCAGGTATGGAATTAGAAAACCACAATACAGATGGCTTGGCTCAAGTCAAGGAAGCCAGGACCCAGAGACTTGGGCAGGGATGTTGATAACAGGAAGTCTTTGACGTCTTTCATTCCCAGGGTCACCACAAAGCCAAACTGGCAGCACCTAATGACAAGAAAGAGTAGTAGAAGCAATTTCCCCTAGTGTGCATAAGTGTGCATAGCTTTCATCCTCCTCATCTTATCTTCACAACTCTGTAAGGTAGGTTAGAATGAACGCAAATGATTTTTCCAAAGTCAGTCAACTATCTTCCATGGCCCAGTGAGAATCTAAGCCTAAATCTTCCAAATCCGAATCCAACTCTATGAATGCCACACCCCATTGCCTCTCTGGATTCATGTGGTCAGTATGCCTTCCTATGGGCACTCAGTGGAATATTATTTTGTGATGAGCTTTCATGACAAAGAAGTGAAATATGGAGGAGTCTGTGTTATCATTTAAAAGGAAGAGGAAAACCATAAAACCTCTGGTGTCTCTGCCCCCTGCTTCATGTCAGGATGTGTTCTTCTCCAGTGCTACCAGAGACACTCCTCTACATCAGCAGCACCTATTTTAAGCTACTGACCTGGGAGCAGTGAGAGATGTAACCCTGATCCTTGGACCGTGAAGGATGTAGGCAGGGATTTTTGAGATAATGATCTCATTGAGGTCAGGGGCAGACAGGCATGTTCAATCGAAGGATCATACAGACTCACAAGACAAGGTCTCACATCTATCCAGCAACAACCCCAGGTTTCTTACCCAATTGATTGATTGGTTTTGTCAGGGAATGAGGCTCCATTCATTTGGGCACTTGTTTCAATTGGTGTCACCTTGCAAACACGTCACTAGCATAAACTGATGTGCTCACATGGAGATGTATTCCAATAGACCTGGGAGAATATATCTTGCAGATTAGCTGGAAAATAGGCTTTTTCTGATGTTGGGTTTGTACCACATGCATTTATGAACCAATGTACCAGAATTTAGACTGGAATTCAGGAATTCACATCTGATGTTGCAGAATGAAGCTCCTGTTTCCTTATTCTTGTCTTCTGAAGCCTTCTGCAAACAGAGGGGTATGGGTTTTTCCCATTCCCACTAATTGCTATTTCCCTGCCCTTTCATTTATGACCCTAAATAAAAATGTGTCAATGAACTAAGAACTTTAGAATTAGCTCACTCATCTTGACACACTTGCCATTTGTGTGTAGAGGAAAGCGGAATGACAACTCAGTATTCTTAATAGTGGAAAGTTCAGTCAGTCTCACTATTCAGTTCCTTTATTTGTAAAAATGACATTATTCCAATTGTGCCGATAATTCCAGCCTTTGAAGGTACATTGTCTCTTTCTTATACAAGCTGCAAATCTTTGGGTTGGCTGCACATCAGGAGATTTGTCTTCAAATTTCACTGAAGGCAGAGTTGGTTGATGAGTTTCATATGGTTCTGTTCTTTCCAACAAAGTGAAAGGGAATGTTTTGAACCCATCCATGTTCATGCTACGAGGCAGCCCAACAGGGAACTAGAAATGCTTGAAACAGAGAGCACTAGAAACTGGAAAACCAATTAGCACTTAGCTAGCTGACTGGAGCTAATGTTACAAAGCCAACTGAGCTATGCATTTCATGGTTTAAAAATGATCACCAGCTTGGGTCAAGAGCCTTTTCCCCATTTGCTGTTTCTGTGGGGGTAGTGTCCAGTGTCCTGCAATGGCATCTAAAGTAATGCAGTGCTGGAGATAAGTCAGAGTTTGTTCTTACATAGCATTTCCTCTGCCATAAACCTTTTCTGGGTGAACTGTCATCAGCAATAAATGTAGGCTCCCATGCTAATCTTGGACAAGGAGATTTTATTATCTGCCCATTGACTAGAACTAGGACTAAGTTTGCAGTTTAGTCATTGCAAAAGTCAGCATATATCAAACAGCCATTAATCTTCCATTTAAAAAAAATCTTATTGCAGCCCTTCCTAATTATGGAGAAAGTTACCTCATTTTGTGTACCATTTCTCTTGATTTGAACTACTTGCCATCTTCTTGTCAAATTTTTCATGTTGTAATGGAGGATGGAAGCCGCAATCTCATTTACAGCCCTTTGGTTGTATCAGAACCTTCACACAACTTTATAAAATAAATACAACACACCAGTATAAGTTGGATTTGTTACTGGGTGGATGCTAGCCACATCTATGCTCTCTCTTGACAAATCTAGTACTTTTCTCCTTGCAGGTGCTAGTGTTTTCTCAGCTTACTAAAGACCCACATGTCAGCCCAAAAAGATTGTGTTACACACTCCAAGAAAACACCTGTTGAGCACACTAACCCAATTAGAAGATGCCATATTTCAAGATTTCCAGTGTTTTCAAATGTTTCTTCTTGCAGCACTTCCCTTACCACTGACAGCCTCTGAAGCAAGAAACAAGACCTCCCCGTACCTGTATGAGCCCGACCTCAGGCCGCAGTAAAGTCCAGTTGCACAATCTTGAAATGGCAGGTGCTTCCTAGGTGGGGATTAGAACCCTGCGTTGGTTTCCTCTGTGCCTTCTCTCACCCAAGAGATTCTCCAAGCTGTTGCTTTCCCGCTGCCCTGAATCCTGCCCCCCTTGCGGCTCCCTCGATCCTGTCCCCAGCTGAGATGCCAAAGAATCTAATCCTTGTTACATCAGCAATGTATTTCTGGCTGAGGGGTGTGGCCAAGACAGTCTTCATGAGCAGACCTGGCAGCAACATGGACTGTGGCCATTGCATCTCCATCCTGAAGAGAAATTCAATGTGTAGAAATCATACCATCCAACATTTCACAGATGAGAACCAGGACTCATGTGGCCAAGCAAAATCTGAGTGTGGCCAAAATGGCAAATGTGATTAATGTGGAAGAACACACAGGATGGACTGTACCACTTTGCCAGAGCCTATTGGGAAGAGCAAGATTCCAAGCTTTCCTCTCTTTCTTTCCAGAATGACAAGGAATTAATCCAGACTGGCTCTGCAGCATTGGGACACTTGGGGGATAGGAGACTACATGTGAAAACAATCCAGGTCAGATACTTGTGTCATCAGATGGCAACCGGGCAAACAATGTGACTTTATTTTCTCTCAGATAGATTTGTGAATTTAAATGTACACAGCCAGTCTTAAACTGGAGCAAACTATAGGGAGCATACAACAACCCCATTAAAACAATTTCATTGGCTGCCGATAAGTTGCTGAGCCCAATTCAAGGTGCAGGTTATGACCTATAAAGCCCTAAACAATTTGGGCCCCGTCTATCTTCACGGTCGCATCTCCTTCTATGAACCAGTGCGAACTCTAAGATGAACCAGGGAGGCCCTTCTCTTGCTCCCACCACTGTCACAAGCCCGGTTGGTGGGGACAAGAGAAAGGGCCTTCTTGGTGGTGTGAACGCCTTCCCAAGGGAAATTAGACAGGCCCCATCCCTCTCCTCTTTTCACAAGAGCTTAAAGACTTGGTGGCTTCACCAGGCCTTTGAGAACGACTAGGACTAGCTTCAGCCCCTGGCCACTGTTAGAATCTGCCCTTGCATCCCTCACCCATTACCCTGGACAGTTCTGCAATAGGCCCTGGAATTGAGCAGCCACAGGCCCAACTATTACTATTGTTGGGATTGGTTATTGCACTTTAATCATTCCCCTCCCCCCAATGCCTTGCCTTGCACTAGCCTCGGTCTGACCTTTTTAATTCGCCTAGGCCCATTCTGAAATCCTAGCCCTAGTGCATGAAAGAATAGGGTAAGATTGGTTTTTAATGTATATGTGTTGTTTTGATAATTTTATGCTTATGTTTTGCTTACTCTGTATGTTTTGGTGTTTTGTTACATGAAACCACCCTGAGTCCCCTAGGGGAGATAGAGCGGTATATAAATAAAGTTATTATTATTATTATTAGTATGTGGATGAATATAATCCAATATCCAAGGGTCATTGGGTTATGGAATTTACTTCCAGAAGAGGTTGTGACAGCTGTCAGCCTGAACAACTTCAAGGCAGGATTAGACAGATTCATGGATACCAAGTGTATCGGTAGTTACTGAAAAGGACATTCAAGTGGTTGAGGTAGGCAGGATTTCCCTGGGTACTGGTTGTGGGGGGTCGGGAGCAGGTTAGGGTTTTGCCCTCCTTTCTGCTAGAGATCCCTGTGTACAACTAGTGGGCCACTGTGTGACACAGAATGCTGGACTAGATGGGCTGAGGTCCGATTCAGCATGGCTCTTCTTATGTTCTTATGTTCTTAGATGAGGCATCCTCAAACTGCATCCCTCCAGCTCCTGGTGGTTTCATGTAAATGTTTTGAAGCATTGGGGATAGAATGGCACCATATGGGGTGCCATATAACAGCTCCTGTTTTGAGGAGCAGATGTCCACAAGCATCAGCATCTTGAACCTGCCTGTTTAATTAAAAAACAAACAAACAAATCCCAAGTCCATACGTATTTTTTCTTGAAAGAATCTACCCAACACATCCCAGCAGTTTAAAGAAATTTATTCTGTGTATAAGTATGGAAAACAATAGTGTGGGCTATTGGACTATCCAGGCTTCAGATAAATTATGCCTTTAAGCAAAAGATACATGACTTCACTTGTGTTACTTATTCTCCCTTCCTTTCCTCCTCTCTTTTTTGTCTTACCATTTTGTGGATCCACTGTGGCAGAAGAGAGGGAGCTATGTATATTACATTACTGTTGTTTCAACAGATTCCCAGCAGGACCAAAGCAAAGGACCATTCCCTGCAGCTTTCAGAGAACAGTTCCTTCTGTTTACAGTTGTTTTGAAAAGTGACACTTGTTTTGCTTCTCTCTTGAAGAATGGAACAATGAGGGACCCACTGCCAGGTAGACTGTGGAGGTGGAAGATAGCATTACCTTTCTAGCAACAGCCCAGAGTGTAGGTTTGAACAAAATAATAATTTTTGTTGGGAGGCAAGAAAGGGAACCTTCTTTGTGCTTAACAGAACAAGATGATCTGCTTATTGTTTAATTCAGGGGAGCATATGTGTTCTTTCAGTTTGGCCCCATCTACCATTTAATGCAGTTGCAAACCAGCATCAAAGAAAATGATTTTGCGATGCAGATGATTACATAGGACATCCTGGAACAAGTTTGAGGCCTGGGTGGTGATTACAGAAACCACAGTATGCTAATGTGTATTAAGGGCTTTCTTTCATGCACCTTTGTGGGAGTTTGTTGTCTGGCAGCCACTATTTGGAGCTACCTTAAATGGTCAGTGTAGATGGGGCTTTTGTCTTCGAATTACTTCAATTGCTGCAAATTGAGTTCAAAGTACAAAAGTAGTTTGCATTGAATTAACTGTGGGAAAAAGAAGAGGAAGATGTGAGGTTAGACTCAGGGTGCAGCTACTGTAAAATTAATGCAATTAGACACCACTTTAAAGGCTATGCTCTGGGATCCTAGGAGTGGTAGTTTGATGAGGTACCAATGCTCTTTGGAAGAAGGCTAAAGATCTTGCAAAAATTCAGCTCCCATTATTCCATAACTTGAATCATGGCATTTCTACAGTGTAGATGCACCTTCAGTAAAAATCAATCTGATGCAACCTCTCCTAGCTTATTAATCAACATTAATAACTTTCAGCATCTTGAGCACACTGTTATGCTGCTTAGTCACATGTGTACAAGTTTTAGTCTGTGAAAAATTGTAGTTTATCTTTCTAAGAAAAAACAGTATGGCGTATTGTTTGAATATTGGGCAATCATTCTGGAAGACTTGAATGGATTTGAGCCCATACGGGGCTCAAACCCTAACTCACCCAAGGAAACCCACTGAGGAATCTGTAGCAAATTGTATTTTCTTAGCATCAAAGGAAAGCAATGGAAACTGGTGAATAAATCTTGCCTAGAAAATTATTTGGTAGGTCACCATAAATCAGATTTAACATGAAGGTATGTAACAGCGTCAAAAACTTTACAGGACACTGTGGTAATGGGATATAATTTGGTACATAAATACTAGGTCTAATGTCTGAGCTTCCAATGTGCTTCTTCTTCAAACAGAAGTAGGGAAAAACATATATAAAGTAACATTTTATCTACTTGGAGCTGAAAGCATTGCTGTGAATGTTCAGGACAACAGGCTATTTCACTGATAAAGCCTATCTCCATTCTTATTCTCATTTCATTTCAATGGAACCAGCATATATTTATAATATAACACAATGCAAAGTCTCCTTTAAGGATTAAGCTATTGAAATGAAAAGCAGATGAAGGCATGATTATATATTTCATATCCTTCCACAAGAATGCCAGGAGAAAGCCAGGACTCCATATTCACCAGACAGCCAGAACTAAGCAAAGCCTCTCACACCCTGTGCTTAACTGTGGTTGCCATCTTGTGGTCATTCTTCCTCATGCTGTTTTTGGAAATTGGTAATCGGTTTTGAGGCATACTTTAACATTTTCTGCACTAACTCTGAAACACAGCAAACATACATACATCCCTTTAGTTAGACGTAAGGTTTTCCTATGAAAAGGATGTTCTGAATTGTTCTGGCAAGGCATTCCATTGTCTTCATTTAAAGGGAAAAGAGATTGGGAAGATAATATGCTAACAAACACATACTTACAGAGACATAGCTTAGGATGTTATCCCATGTAGTTCCCCCACCCCATGTGTAAACAGTTCTAAAACATTAAGGAGGCGAGGTGAAATGGAGCCCATCACATGACACAAGGAGATTTCCTCCTGTCATCCATGAGACTTTGTTTGGTTGGGGGGGCTGGGGGACAGGAGTTGGGGAGAAATCATCTTCTAACCTAAGGAATTTCTTAAACAGGAGAAAATGGTGAAAAACACATGGGAAAGGATCTGTCAGATTTGCCTGCATTTAATTGATTTGGTGATATGGATGTTCCTATGGGCGGTGTCCTAGAAAGCAGTGATACCCTGGAAATATCCCAAAATCTAGCACTCTGAACCTTGCATCGTATTTTTAAGAATTAAATGTATTCAGTAGAAATTGCACTACTTCAGGAAGCTGAAACTTTGCTTTTACTTGATTCTATCTTTATCCTGCCTTTTCTTTACCTTTAAAAAAAACAAAAAACTAGAGTTAGCGATCCATAAAAAAAACTCACTGGAAGGGAGAGCAGAAGAGCCCATGGAGAAAAATGGGGTTTGCCGTAAGAACAAAGTTTCCTGTCTCCTCAAAGAGTATGGGCACTGGGAAGGAATTCACTTGCTTGATAAATTTGAAAATGGATAATTTCAAGAAAAAAGGTAAGAGACAACAGCATGTGATGGGAACTGATAAAAGACAGGACTAAATGCCATGATAATATGATGCTTCCCCCCACCCTGTCATGTGATGATGTCACAATGCCCCATCTACACTTGAAAATGTATTATATGGTCAGTGTAGACTCATATAATGTAGTTAGAAATGCATTATTTGAGACTATGCCAGTGATGGTGACCCTTTTAGGGATTGAGTACCCAAACCGGGGGGGGGGGGGGGGAGTGGGCAAGTATGGGGCGGGCAAGTGGGGAGTGGGATTACAAGCAAGTGGGCAAGTGGACAAACAAAAGGGGGCAGGTGATGATGGCCATACCCAAAGAGAGGGTGCTCCATGCCCCTTCTGGCACATGTGACAAATGTTCGCTACCACTGGTCTATACTGACTATATAATGCAGTTTAAATGCCTGTTGCCATATCACTGATGTGGCAGCCATTTGTTGACATTTTTGGCGGGTTTTGTCTGTCGAAGTCTTGTACAAAAACAATTTAAAAAACCATACAATATTTGTTGTGATTACTGTGAACAGTATAATAAGTTTTGTGGGCGGCTGATTCATGTTCAACTCGGCATAGGAACAAATGGTGTCGATACTATTTCAGAGTGATTGTACATAAGAACATAAGAACATAAGAAGAGCCATGCTGAATCGGGCCTCAGCCCATCTAGTCCAGCATTCTGTGTCACACAGTGGCCCACTAGTTGTACACAGGGATCTCTAGCAGAAAGGAGGGCAAAACCCTCACCTGCTCCCAACCCCCCACAACCAGTACCCGGGGAAAATCCTGCCTGCCTCCATCAACACAGAGGTGGCACTTGGATGTCCATTTCAGTAGCTACTGATTCCCTTGGTATCCATGAATCTGTCTAATCCTGCCTTGAAGCTGTCCAGGCTGACAGCTGTCACAACCTCCTCTGGAAGTGAGTTCCATAACCCAATGACCCTCTGGGTGAAGAAATATTTCCCTTTATTAGTCCTAACTTTCCTACCTTGGAGCTTTAGGGAGTGCCCCCTAGTCCTAGTGTTGTGTGACAGAGAAAATATTTGTTCTTTATTCACCTTTTCTATCCCATGCATGATTTTATACACTTCGATCAAGTCACCTCTTAAACGCCGTCTTTCAAGGCTGAAAAGACCAAGGCGTTGCAACCTGATTTCGTAAGGGAGCTGCTCCATCCCTTGGATCATTTTTGTCGCCCTTCTTTGTACCTTTTCCAGTTCCGTTATATCCTTCCTAAGGTGCGGAGACCAGAATTGTACACAGTACTCCAAATGTGGCCTTACCATAGATTTGTAGAGAGGCAATACAACATTTGCCGACCTATTTTCGATTCCCATCCTGATCATGCCAAGCATAGAATTTGCTTTTTCACTGCTGCAGCGCACTGGGTTGACATCTTCATTGAGCTGTCCACCAAAACCCCAAGATCCCTTTCCTGGTTTGTCTCGGAAAGCTTTGACCCCATCAAATGGTAGGTGTAGTTGGGGTTCTTTGCCCCGATGTGCATGACTTTACACTTGTTTAGGTTAAAATGCATTTGTCACTTTGTTGCCCATTCACTCAATTTCGAGAGTACAAAACCCATACAATATTGTTTGTGATTACTGTGAATTTGAACAGCATTATAAGTTTCAACAGTCATATTATCTGCTGAAATTATTTATTTTCTATTTTGTATATAAGTAGGATATTTTGTTGAGAAGACTTCTTCCCTGCCATGTTTCAGCAAACTCTGAAACTCACATGGAAACATGGTGAAACTAAGCTTCTTTCATTATAACTGATCCTTTGGTTTTGAAATGACACAACAACAATAGTCTTTTGGCTAATTTCTGGTTTTATTCCGGAGCTTGCTATACAAAGGTGTGTTGCAAAGTGCTAATGCAAACAGAATCTGGTGTGGATACAGTGTGAACCCAGTATGTTCTCGGTTATAGACATTCAGCATGAATAAGAACTTCATGTGGAACAAAAAGTCACAAATAGTCTTCTACGTAAGTGAAACACTTGGCAATAGTTAATTGACAACATGTTTTTTCCTGGAGGAGTTCCTTGGTGTTTCTGATGAATTAAGCTCCAATTACAGCTGGGATAACAATACTGCCTTCTGCTTATTCATTGTGTTCTGGGAGACATTCCCAGAGAGTCAGCAATATTTACTGACATTGTACATCTGCCCTGTTCGCCAAAACTTTTGTAAACTGTGAAACCATTTTGCTCATTGAAACAGTGGCAATACACCCAGCTTTCTGGGATCTCTCCAGACTTAAGACTTCTATGTGTCTCAGCTGTGAAATTTGACTCCAAATGCATGCATGGAAGACATGACCTCTCATTTAGAAGCATAGAGCTGGGGGTATTAATAATTTAAGGTCCAATCCTATAAACCTTTACCTGTGAGTAAGCTCTGATGAATTTAGTGGTATTTATACTGGAGTAGACATGTCTAGGGTAGCACTGGAAGTCACCAGCAAGAGGTACAGAAACAACCAAGTGATCCCTGGTCCATTTACTTTATAGGCAGGTCATGTTTCTGTGAAATGCAGCATAAGTGATAGAGTTTGCAAGTTACTTTTTTAGACAACTCACTCCCCCCACCCCCACATTGCTGATGGCTTGAGAAATTCTGCAAATTGTATTGATAAAAGTTACATTTCCAAACTCTGATCTTGTAAGCAGACAGATTATCTTACTCCACAGAAAAATAGATTTCATAACAGTCTTTCCAACAACTTGCATTAACTGTATGAACAACCTACACATAGTTACAGATGTATCTGTCTTGTCACAGAGTATGCACAATAGTTATATGTCTACATACTGTATCTGAAACCATTAAGAGGATTTTTTGTGAGTGAATATTTTGATTTTATCAAGGGTTTTTTTCCCCTCACAGTATTGAAAAACTGTACCTCACCATGTGCTTCCTATCATGTTTCATTTAGAATGGAGAACAATTAGTCTTGTTCAATCCAGGGCTGCATCTACAACTTGATTTAGCAAGATTATTTGCATGTTAAGAAGACGGATAACATGATACTGAACACAAATCCCTACAGCTTGATGTTTCTTGACTTCATAAAGCTGGAATTAAGTATGGTCAATGCAATCACGTGATGAGATGCTGAAAGTGAGATTCTGTATTTTATGTTTGCTTTCATCTTCAATCAGTTATTTTATCAGTATTGAACATACTTATTCTCCTTGTTCTCTACCTGTTATATTATCTCCTCAGAGCAAGGGGAATTATCTGAGAAGCGGAAATAAGGCACAGCATGGGAATCATGGCTTTTTGGACTGTAAGTTACAGAATCTGCCAACCAACAGAGCTAGTGACCATGCTGTCTGGGGCATTCTAGGAATGATCATCTAACAAAAAGAACATTGGAATGAAATTAAAACCACTTGATCAAGTGAAGTTTACACACATCCACTAGATGACGGCAACGAACACATGAAAATGAGCCCTTTGGCTCACTCACAGGAGGCATCACATGGGAAAATGAGAAATTAATGATGTAATGTTAGGAAGGGGAATGATAAATCAGCCACTATTAACCTCTTCCTTCTCTATGCACCTATTATTATCTTTCTTAAAGGAAAAGATTTCCCCTTGACATTAAGTCAAGTTGTGTCCGACTCCGGGGGGTGGTGCTCATCTCCATTTCTAAGCTGAAGAGCTGGCGTTATCCATAGACACTTCAAAGTTCATGTGGCTGACATGACTGTATGGGGCACCATTACCTTCCTACTGAATTGGTGCCTATTCATCTACTCACATTTGCATGTTTTCGAGCTGCTAGGTTGGCAGAAGGTGGAGCTACCAGCAAGAGCTAACCCTGCTCCCCAGATTCAAACTGCCAACCTTTCAGTCAGCAAGTTCAGCAGCTGAGCAGTTTAACCCGCTGCGCCACTGGGGCTCCTTCCTTAGAGTTTGCTATTTTCTCAGCCTTTGGAAATTAAATGCAGCTTCATAAAACATTCCCTCAAAAATTGTTTTATGCCATGTGATTGACTTTGTGGTCCTCTAAATGTTGCCGCATGCCAGCTCTTCGGCTTCCTAACATTACATCTTTAATGTCCTCCTTCTTTGGCTCAGACCATTTTTTCTTTCCACATTGACGCCTGTGTAAGTGCCATACCTCTCCATTGGCGCCCCCTTGCAGTGGGGGAGAGGCTTGCGTACCCTAGTGAAGTTGTGAGCTATGCTGGCGGTGGCATAATAGCCGGCGGTAGGGACTCCCATACCAGACAGGTCACAACCGAAGGGTCTGACAAAGAGTGTCAATGGGCAGGATGGGCTCTCTAGCCTTTTGGCAACCATCCTAAGAGAAGGAAAACTCTGATTTCAAACCCGGGCAGATGGTGCTCGTCTAACCCTGTAAGGTCAACCATCTAAGAGAAGGAAACTCGAACCAAACCTACGACCTGAGGACCTCGCTGCCACCGTCCAAGCTTGCTAGGCCCTGGCAGATGAACCTTTGGTTTAAAGGGTGAGGCCAGTTCTGTGCACGCTGCGCTCCACCAGAAAAATCCATTGCACAGGCTCGAAGGACACATCCAACTTCCGAAAAAGCCCTGTAGCGATAGGCGAGGGACGAACGGTAGGTGTAAAGATGCACTGGAAGCCGCAGACCCAACCCTGCATGCAGGCGGTTCAGGACTTTGGTCGCTCGAGACTGACCCGGAGATGACAGTCTTGTTCGGCAGCATCCTGAACGACCAAGCAGCCTTTTAAGGAGAGCACTGCTTGCTCCGTATGGAGAGGGGCCTAGAAAAGGTGGCCTAACGAAAGCTCATCCCCGTCTACCTGGTTGGCTAGCCGCGGCCAACGGGCATCTTCCGATGCGGTCGAACAAAGACAAAGAAACAAAGGCCAACACCTGCCTGCAAAGGTGCAAATAGACTGACACTTGCATGCTGGAACATCAGAACCATGCAAGATTCTGCAGATAGTGGACGTCCTGAGCGTCGTTCTGCTCTAATAGCCCATGAACTATCACGGCTTAACATTGACATCGCTGCTCTTAGTGAAGTTCGTCTCCATGAGGAAGGCAGCCTTAAAGAACACGGTGCCGGCTACACACTCTACTGGTCTGGCAAACCCAAAACTGAGAAACATCTTTCAGGAGTAGGCTTTATGATTAAAAACTCCATCGCCTCTAAACTCGAGACGTTGCCGACAGGTCACTCTGATCGCATTATCTCCTTACGCCTCCCACATGCTGTTCTCTTCAGTATATATGCCCCAACTATGCAAGCTGACCCTGTGGAGAAAGACAAATTCTACTCAGACCTACGCCACCTCATACAAAAGGTCCCTGCAGAAGATAAAATCATTATCCTTGGTGATTTCAATGCCAGAGTAGGAAAAAACTTTGAAGCCTGGAAAGGTGTATTAGGCAAGCACGGTGTTGGAAACTGTAATGATAATGGGCGCCTTCTGCTAGAGTTTTGTGCAGAACAGCAGCTGACTATTACAAACACCATCTTTCAGCAGAAAGATAGCTTGAAGACCACCTGGATGCATCCCCGATCCAAGCAGTGGCACCTCATTGACTATGTTTTAGTGCGCCAGAGAAACATTCGTGATGTCCGTCATACTCGAGTGATGCCCAGTGCAGAATGTCAAACAGACCATCGCCTTGTAAGATGTAAACTAAATCTACACCTTAAGCTCAAACCTAAGAGGGTGGCATCTTAAAGAGGAGACTCCAAGTCAACAGTCTTCAACAGGCTGTTGTGAGAGACAACTTCCAGGTAAATCTGCAAGCAAAACTTGAAGTCCACCCTACAGATTCTTCTCCTACAGCGCTCTGGCAACACATCAAAAACAGTATCCTGCAGTCTGCTGAAGAATCCCTAGGATTCTCCCTTAAGAAAAACCAAGACTGGTTTGATGAAAACAACCAAGAGATCCAGGAGCTGTTGGCAAAGAAGAGAACCACTCACCAGGCATTCCTCGCCCAGCCATCTTGCCATGTAAGAAAAGCAGCCTTTCGTCTCGCATGTAGTAAACTCCAACAAAAACTCAGAGACATCCAGAACAAGTGGTGGATTGATTTATCAGAAAAGACACAACGCTGTGCAGATCTCGGTGATCACAGAGGTTTTTATGAAGCTCTCAAAGCAGTGTTTGGACCTACTTATCAGGTCCAAAGCCCCTTATACAGTACAGATGGTCAAACACTAATTACTGA
This sequence comes from Anolis apletophallus, assembly GCA_030556195.1. Classification (NCBI taxonomy): domain Eukaryota; kingdom Metazoa; phylum Chordata; class Lepidosauria; order Squamata; family Anolidae; genus Anolis; species Anolis apletophallus. Next base: position 71,927,631 of record JARBWK010000001.1, read on the forward strand.
TAAAACCTCCATCCTGAACCGATGGGCTGAACATTTTCAGGGTCTCTTTAATGCCAGCCCGAGTAGTCCAAGGTTCAGCTATCCAACACATGATACAACAACCAATGAAAAATGAACTGGACACAGCTCCCACTCTGGAAGAGACCATTGAGGCCATACAGCAGTTGAAAAATGGCAAGGCAGCCGGGATCGATGGAATCCCACCTGAAGCTTGGAAACAGGGAGGTCATGTACTGCATGCTAAATTCCACGAGCTCCTTGTGAGTTGCTGGGAAAAAGGTGAACTGCCATCAGATCTCCGAGATGCAGTTATCATCACCCTGTATAAGAAAAAGGGAACAAAATCCGATTGCTCAAACTATCGAGGTATAACACTGCTCTCCATTGCTGGAAAAATCCTTGCAAGGATACTCCTGAACAGATTAGTTCCGGCTATTGCAGAAGAACTTCTCCCTGAAAGCCAATGCGGCTTCAGAGCAAATAGGAGCACCACAGATATGGTTTTTGCCCTTAGACAACTGCAAGAGAAATGTAGAGAGCAGAACAAAGGACTCTATGTAACATTTGTCGACCTCACCAAAGCCTTCGACACTGTGAGCAGGAAAGGTCTGTGGCAGATCCTGGAACGTCTAGGATGTCCCCCAAGTTCCTCAAAATGATTGTCCTGTTACATGAGGGCCAGCACGGTCAAGTCAGATATGGCGATGCTCTCTCGGAGCCCTTTCTCATAACTAATGGAGTGAAACAAGGTTGTGTTCTTGCACCAACCCTATTTACAATCTTCTTCAGCATGATGCTCCAAAGGGCTATGGCAGACCTACAAGAAGAAGACGGCATATATATACGCTATCGTACTGATGGTAGCTTGTTCAACTTAAGCCGTCTGAGGGCTCGCACTAAGACTCTAAACTATCTAGTCCGTGAGCTACTTTTTTGCTGACGATGCTGCCCTTGTCGCCCATTCAGAAGCAGCCCTGCAGCGCCTCACATCCTGCTTTGCAACAGCTGCAGAGCTGTTTGGGCTGGAAGTCAGCCTGAAGAAAACAGAAGTCCTCTACCAGCCCGCACCACAGGAAGAACACCACCATCCTCACGTCAGCATAGGCACATCTGTGCTTAAGTCCGTTCAGCAGTTCACCTACCTGGGAAGCATCATCTCTTCAGACGCCAAGATTGACAAAGAGATAGATCACAGATTATCAAAGGCATATAGTGCATTCGGAAGGCTTCACAAAAGAGTCTGGAGCAACAAGCACCTGAGACAAAGCACCAAAATCAGTGTGTACAGAGCTATCATACTGTCCATTCTCCTCTATGGGTCTGAAACATGGGTCACCTATCGCCAACACCTACGACTCCTCGAGCGCTTTCATCAGCGCTGTCTTCGCACAATCCTAAATATACACTGGACCGACTATGTGACGAATGTTGCTGTCCTTGAGCAAGCAGGGATCACCAGCATTGAGGCCATGCTATTGAGAACACAGCTGCGCTGGGCAGGACACGTCTCTAGGATGGAGGACCACCGCCTCCCAAAGATACTACTCTACGGTGAACTCGCCACGGGTCAGCGCAAGAGAGGCGCCCCCCAAAAGAGATATAAGGACTCCCTGAAACAACATCTCAGGCTTGGCCAGATTGATCACCAACAATGGTCCACCCTGGCCTCACATCGGGAGGCATGGAGAAGCACTATCCACAATGCTGCGGCCTCTTTCGAGAAGACACGCGAATGGGTCTCGAAGAGAAACGACAACGCAGAAAGAACCGCAACTTGGAAAAACATCACCCAAGGAGACTTTCTGCTGCGCTTTCTGCAACCGAACTTGCCTATCTCAGATTGGCCTTTTTAGTCATCAACGCGCTTGTAAAAAGCGTGGGATGAGTCCTTCCTGAATCTTCGTTCGCGAAGTAATGCCGAGAGAGAGAAGTGCCATAACTGGAAATGCAGAAGCGTGAGTCTTACTTCAAACAGACATATATATTTGCTTTATTTAAAAAGTTCACTCTCTAGAGGAGAGCAGGCTTATAGAGATTTTTGACAGCATCAAGGGTTTTTGTTGTTTGTTTTTTTTTTAAAACCCATCACTTTTAACCATACTGGGATCTCTTTCTCATACACTCAACGACATGCAACATTTCCTTCACTTACTAAATAGGGGTTCCTCATTCCCCGGGACAGACCCTTCTCTGACAGAGAATTTTCTTCAGAGCCTGTGAATTTTGCCAGTTGTTGTCCAAAAATACAATTTTACTAAACTTCGACTATCTGAGAAACCAAGCCAACCAGCGTTGTGTTTATGTTCAGATTTTTCTTAGGGCCCTTTCACACTCCATGGTTATAACATTATGATTCCACTCTGTCACGGCTGCATCCATAGTGCGGCACTATTGCTCTCTGGCTGAGAGTTCTAAGTATCCTTCCCAGGATAGCAGTTAAATTGGAATTCTAACACTGAAATTGTGTAGCCTGACAGGGCCCATAAACACATTTCCACAGTGCTCTTCTTAAAGCTAAAACCATTCAATGCGTGCCTTCAATCTCTAGAGGGCACTATCCGTGTTTCCTTGCTCTGCTGCTCCTCATTCTAACCCCCACCCTACTCTGCAAATGTCTACTTCCCCAAGGACACATTGACTGCCCAGCAGATGGCTATCTGAGAGCTGCACTTGATGCACCATATGCTCCCTGCCTGTGAGACTGAAATGTATCGCTTTGACCAATCAGTCACAACAAGAGGCCTCGCTGTGGGATTCAGCATACGATATTCTTCTTTCCCTTGCCATTCCTCCAGTGAAACCAGAGCAGAGGCAAGGTATCTGTTTAGCCTCCACGCCTTAGAAGCCAAACAGCTGCAGGAGAGCAAACAAATATTCTAGCACTGGGTGTTCTTACATCGTCCTTTCCGTGGTCAAACGGTGCTGAGTCAAGGATAGGATACTTGTCCCAGCAGTAGCAAAATCCTGACTTATGAATCTCTTCTGTGGCCAATCACAACAATTCCCCAAATGATTTCATAAGCTTCATTTTTGTCTTGAGGCCCAATGGTTATGGTGGCCCTAAATATGTATTCTGAGATCTGTAATCCCTCCCTCCCCACAAAATAATGTTCCAAGTTATGCCAAGTAGCTGAAAGCAAGAGGCAATGGATAGAAGTACCAATGAGTGTTTGGTCAAGGCTGTTATCTGTGCAGCCTTCACAGAAAATGACCATGCCACATTGGCTGATCTTCTCAACAAAATGCTTGGGAGCTTCCATATTACATATGAATTTGATAGCAATCAAGACCACAAGTTCTTCTAGCTCAGCACTGTCAAAACTGCCTGGCAGCAACTCTCCAGAATTTCACACACAGAAATCTTTCTCACCCAGGAAACTGAACCTGCTGCCTTCTCCATACAATGCAACAAGTCTAACCACACTCCTTGTTTCGGCAAACTCATAAAAACACAGGGAGAATCATATTGAAGCAAGCTAAAGGCGTGTGTCCTTCAATATCTGTTTATATCATGCGCAACTTATGGGTAGCTAACTACAAACAAGACAAGAATATAATCACACTCTTTTGCTGGCATTCCCCAGCCAATAATACTCAGAGGCACTCTTTCTCTCTGGTGATGGAGGGACTAGTGGCCACAGATATACTCAGCCTCCATGAATTTGCCCAGTTGCTTTTTAAAGCTGTCTAGGTTGTATGTTGTATGGAGACTGCCCTCAATCTGCCATATATTGCTTCTGTAGAAGACCCTAAGTCAGTGGCTCCCAACCTGTGGTCCGTGGTCCACAAGAAAAGTATGATCTGCGGCCTCACTATTCTACACTGTTGCGACAAGAATGACTGGTCTGATAAAGCCCTCTTATAGTGCTGAAACTTATAAACTATGGTTTTCTGTGGGCGAGCAGATGATGACTACAGGATGGCATATGTTCTGCATCGGAAACTAGAGCTGATGTGATCTATCCAATGCAATTTTCTGAATCAGCACCCCAAACCGAATCTAAAGTTGACCAAAAACTGATTTGTAACCCTTTTTGGTAGTAATGTTGGAGAGTGATCCCTGGTCAAAGTGGTCCCTGGTCAAAAAAAGGTTGGGAACCACTGCCCTAAGTTCTGAACTTCAGCCCTTCATGTGTTTTGGGCTTCAAATCCCAGCCAGCTTACCAGCTGCTTGCAACTATAAGAGTAGAAGTCCAAAACACCCAGAGGACTGAAGTTTGCCCTTGCCTGTTCTAGTATTATGCTCTAATTTTAAAAACCAAAATCTTATTCATTCCCAATAATACCCATCATGACCACATGGCTCCAGTAATGCTTGATTGGCACACTCAACTTCTTGTTGGTTCATCCCTCCTAAAACAGGCTCATTGAATCAATAGTTGAAGAACATGACAATACATAGGCAAATCCAATGGATTAAATGGATCAACTCTAGTCAGGAGTAGAAAGATTTAGATTCTGGTTACTTGTCACGTCTTCCATCTCTTTGTGTCCCAGCTGCTGCTTGTAAAGCAGAACTGGGAAATCAATGCAATGATACTACCATGTGAACAGCTTGGCTTGCTTGCATCAGAATATTTCTGGGGAAAACACAGCTTGAACTCCTCCACACACGTGCACACAGTTTGATCTCCCACATAAACTAGAACGAAACAAAGATGGGGTTGAGAGCACACCGTTACATGATCTCTGACTCACCTTGCATTAAGACTGAATCTACATCCTTGTCTCTAAAGGTTATAGGGATAAAAATAGAGGATGATTAAGGGTAACTTAGGGGAAACACCTGATATGGTTGGCTACTATGCGATAACATGATACGGACTTCGCCAATGCCAGTTGGAGCATCAGTTACATGATACCATATCACCCAACAAACAGGCAAGAGGGAACATGGGGTGGGTCTGGATTGCAGTATTTGAGATGTGGCCTCATCAAGACAAAGCAGATAAGAAAGGGCAGTTGATTATTAGCAGTTCTTTCCGCACTGATAGAAAATGGAAAGAACAAAGCAAAACAGTGAAAGCGAGGTCCCTTCCACACAGCCCTATATCACAGAATATCAAGGCAGAAAATCCCACATTATCTGAGTGTGGACCTTGATATTCTGGGATATAGGACCGTGTGGAAGGGCCCTAAGTCTCACAGAAATGCAACAGGCCAATCATAACATACACCAATCTTTCTACTTTGTGGGAACTCTTACCAAATATAGTGTATGTTATCCACCAGTGCAGGGCCGTAGCCAGGATTTTGATTCGGGGGGGGGGGGGCTGAGTTTGGTTCGGGGGGGCTGAGACTGGGTGGAAGAGGGTTTACCCTAGCAAACCTTTTGTATTGTTATCCCAATAACCCCATTAATGTGGGATATAATGAGCATGGTGATCAGATCATAATATAAATGCACATAACAGTTTAAATAATGTACCAGTAAGGCCTTCTCGCAGACCACTCTGAGAATTTCGGGGGGGGGGGTGAAGCCCCCTTAGCCCCCCCTGGCTACATGCCTGCACCAGTGTTTCAGCTATAAGCATGGTCATTTTGAAGTTCTTAAGTAAACTGGGCACACTGGTGGGGCCATTGCTTACACCAAGGGCCCTTCCACACAACCATATAACTCAGAATATTAAAGCAGAAAATCTCATATCTGCTTTGAACTGGGTTATCTGGATCCACACTGCCATATATTCCAGTTCAAAGCAGATAATGTGGGATTTTATTCATTTGTGTGGAAGGGGGTCCAACACCCTTTTTCAACCACTTCAGGAGGAAAATCACTGAAGTTTATTTCTTTTTGTATTGCTGTTTTACATTGAGTAAATTCTAAAACACTTATGCATATGTATGTGCCATGAGGTCACCTGTCAACTTACAACACATACATTTTCAGTGAATACTCAGATATAGTTTGACCAATTCTTTTCTCTGAAATACTTTAATTCAAGTACTAACCAGGGCTGACCCTACTTAGATTCCAAGATCAGACAGGATCTGGTATCTCTGGGATATTTAAACCTAAGCGGCTTAGAGGGTCTTTAATAGGCAGACCCATCCTTCTCTTTTCAGTATAGTGAATAAAGGAATAGTATGTGTAATGACAGTTTGTGCCTGGGGAGTCTGTAGTGCTTGGCAAATTGGTCAGAACCTCAACAAGATGCATAGTCCAGTAATAGATTGTTTTTGATCCTTCTCAACTTAAAACATCTGTATTTCAACTCATGCTACCGTTCAAATTGTTGCTGCAGTGGAGTTAGGGAAATAATCCCAGAAAATTGGCATGCATGCAAATTTCAGGTCTGTCCTCTGTTGGAGCAAATCCCTCTCCTCACAATAAAGAGGATGTTTTTTCTGAGTGATGCCAGATCTTTGAACTTGTCTTAACACATGGTATTTACTATGTTACATTTGAATGCTGGAAAAATAATAATTGCTCTGTAAGAAGTATCTCAGGTTATGATTTTTTTTTGTACCCTGGTAATCTTCTGGCTATTGGACCAACGTTCTTGTTGTATAAAATGTCTTGGTTGTGTAGGTCAAGAATAAATGCTACACTCAAGTGTTGCCAGTTGAGTGGATGTGAATATGGCAGAAGACTTGTGATGTTAGCAAAACACAAGGGCCTAAGTCTGATCAATAGATCCACCTATAGTAGACCCTTACTCTCCAACTATGCCAGATTGACAGAGACAGCCTCAAGTAATCCCATCATCTCATTCTTTCAGATGCTTTGAAAATGCCCACTTTTCCTTTTCTCTTCCAACTTTTCCTCTTTGTCCTCCGCTTACTTCAATCACTGTCAACTGAGTTCAAAGTGCAGAAGGGAGAAGAGAAGAGAAGAGAGGAAGGATTTTTCCCCTTGATAGTACACTCAGCTTGCCCCCTCACACCCCATTTTGCCATCTTGAGCATATTCTGATGTTGCTTGGCCACACGTGTCCCAGTTTTCATCTGTGAAATGTTGGAGAGGGTACACACACAGATCAATAGCTATCCTGCCCATGTTACAAAAGGGTGGAGTGTGTGGGGTGACTGATAACTGGCAATCACCAATACATAAACTGAAACCTCCACTGCTCGAAAGGGTGAGGGAGAGAACACCCCATCCAGCTAAGCAAGGGAATAATTTTACAACATATTATTATGGCAACTTTCTTCCAAGTGAAAGTTGTTCCTTATAATTGGTCTAAAGCTCTTCTCCTTCCCATTAACAAAGAGCAGCTTCTCTAGAGGCCATGGCTTTCTCCATGTCTACCAAAAACATAAACTCTCTTGCTTCTAGGCCAGCTAAAGACAGGTAGTATATGCCAATGACTGCTATTGCTGGACAACCCCCCGTGGACATGATTAGATCATGGCTTCAATGCATACACAACAAACATTGCTTAGATGGTAGCTCAACACTGTACTTTCTTATGAATTGTAACATACAATCTCTCCCCTCTAACCATTCAGACAAAAGAACACCACAAAGCCTTCTTATTTTTTGGGTTCACAGACTATCTATGTATTCATCAAGAGGTGAGCAACATGGTTGTGGCTGGAAGTGGAGGAACCTTGTAGTAGATTTTACAAAGGTAGCAACAAAAGGGACGGAAGAGAAACAAGGCCCAAAGTTACTGAATGAATCAGACATCATCTCCTGGTTTCCAGAAATGGGCACCAAGGTCCTGCATAATCAGATGCTTAAAATGGTGACAAAATTCCATGATTGTAGCTACATCTGATTATTCTACCTCCTGCATCTTCCTTTTCAGCCAGGTAATGGGTTTTTGATATATTACAGATTGGGATACTGAGAAGTTATGTCTACAATACTCTCCTAGTTGCAGAGCACATTGAAAACAAGAAGTTGGAAAGATTTCTTGGGGTCCTGCTGCAATTGCTTCTCTCAATGCATTCTGTATCCAATGCAGATGTCATTTCCCAATGCTCCAATCTACAGCTCCTCAGAAGTCCTGCAGATTGGGGGCTGCCTGGTTTAAGAGAAAGGTTTGGAGGATCACACCGCATGATTAACAAAAGTTATGAGATAATGGGTCTGACTTACAATCTAATAACTACTGAAGATGATTCCAGATGGGTTTTAAAAAACGTTGAACAGTGAAGGCCTCCTATGACTTATAGAAAATGGCAATCCTTATTCCTGAAGCTTCCCAGTAGTGGCAATTCATTTGTTTTTGTAAAAAAGGATATTTGAATGAGTCAGAAAAGGTTGGGATGTAAAGGGGAGCTGCATGGAGCCCTACCACCACACTTTGCCCACCTCTGATCAATATAAAGCCAGGCCTTGCATCTGGAGGAATCATGCAAAGATAGTTGCTGAGTGGGCTTCTTTCCCTCTGTTTTTCACACACTACCCATTCCCCCAGGCAGCTGGAGTGGAGACAGAAAGGCCTTGTGGCCCCATCAGAGTAAAGGAAAAACAGTTACAACTAAAATGAAAGGCAGGCATGAAGTTGGCACAGGCCTTGCCTCCTGGCCTTTTGCTGACAGTCTGCTGGGGATTATGCTGTGGGTCTGTGTCTGTGCATGCCTCCCTCTGTGTGTGTGTGATTGTCCTCTTCTCACAGGATATTTTAGAGAGAGAACAAAAGCAGACAAAGCCGTATTAATCTCCTTTGAGCAAGGATGTCTCTAGTGGCTCCAGTCCAGTGGAGATAGGTCAGCCGGAGCCCATGAAAGCCAAATACACAAGCAAATGTAGCAATGCGAAAAGGAACTATAAGGGTCCCTATGGGAATATATTGTGCTGAGATACAATGTCAGTCACATTTCTTTCTGCTTCGGGCAAGTCTGCCATGAGAAGTCTTTCCCATGAATAGACCAGTTCTACTCTTTTTCTTCTAAGTTCTCCCAGAAAATGGCAGGCTTGGGAGAAGCTATGACATTTTTGGAGATTCAGCACCTTCCTCTGGAGGCTCTATCATGTTTAGTGGGACTGGTTTTTAGTTCACTTCTGTTGTTCCTCATTTAGGAGGAACAGGGTGCTTCTGCAGGAAGGCTGCCCCGCTTCAGCCTTAGGCTTCCATTCCAACCTCGAGGGCAAATGTTGAAGCTACGAATACTGGGCGACTTGATCCCAGAGTCTTCAGAGTCAAGGGAGATGTCTGAGTTGGTGGGTGACAGGGATGTATAACGCTTCACTGGGGAATGTGTTGTCACTCTGGGAGACTGCAGGGGGCTGGTGATAGTTGGGGAGCAGGTGTCCACATTCTTTGGACTGGGACATGATTTTCTGCTCATGTTTGCTGGTGCTGTGAAGATTCTGTGACTATCTAGGATTGTGTGTTTTGGATCCCTGTGGGAGAAAGAATGGGGGGCCACTGCCCTTGGGCCATTATTGGATGTTGCTGCATTGAAGAGTGAAGCCCCAGTGTTGGCTGGGAGAGTGAAGTACTTGTTACCATTCATTCGCACTGCTTTTGGAGATTGTAGTGGACTTTTGAAGGTTGGTGACTGGCTGCCTAGCAACCTGGGACTGTTGTTTGATGATGCACTGATTGGTGGAGGAGCTGTGGAGACAGGGAGAGAAACACGTCTGTATCCTTCCATCCTCACTGGCCTGGGAGATTGCAGTGGGTTTGGGGATTGGTTACCCACACTCTTAGGACTGCCACCTGAGGATGGCATGTTGGCAGAAGTAGCAGGTGGGGTGAAGGGCCGGAAACTCTCTACCCTAGTAGCTTTGGGAGAGGAGCTCTTCCTTCGGGCAGCATTGATGATGTTTCTGGCAAGCAAAACCTGCATCTGACGGCTGGACTTGGGATCTGCCTCTTGACGAAATGGAGACAGAGATCTTTCACTCCATGAGGGAGACATGGGGGGAGGTGGGGTCGTGATGCTGGCTGTTCGGAAGGCATCTAGGAGCCCCTCCTCAGGCTCAGAAGGAGGTGCTGGGCTCACCCAGCCATCTAAACTGCTGGTCTGTCGTCGCAGGACCCGTGGAGTCCATGTGGGGGAAGCAGGCAGAGATGTCTTTCTTTCCTGTGAGGGGAATAAAGGTGACGGTTAACATGTTTTCTCTCAGAAGCAGAAGGAGACAATGGGAATCCCAAGTGAGAATCAACAAAGAAAGTGTGGCCCCAAGATCAGCACAATCACAGCATTTCTTTCTCTGTTCCTCACTGGGCAACAGGGGATGTTCTGCATTATTATAACCTATGAATTCTGTAACAAAATAACTTGATAACATTTGTCATTGTACTATAAGTATTTCTAAGAAATCAATAGAAGAAGGTTGAAAGTAAAAGAGAAAGAAAGAAATGGTGGTGCTTTTATATAACATATGACTTTAATCCAGGGTCAGAAATATCTTAATGCCACTTGATTTTATTCCCATGTTGTGATATAGGGTGGGATCCCAATATGAAAAAACAGAGTAGTTTCATTTTGGAACTGGTGAAGATACACATCAGGTCTGGTACAGAATTAATGGGGACTATTTCTAAGTAATTTTACCCACCTAGAACTCAGCTGTTTTGCTGGTCCATATTTTGATGGAATAGGTTAGGGGAAATTATTTCAGAAAGAGACAATCAGAACATACGCTGTATTAGTTTTGATAGAAAAACTTGAGGGGAGTTTCTGATATTTCAAAAAGTTCAAATTAGACCTAATCATAAACATGGCTTCCCTCCTTGCCATCCACTGTGATCACCATGTGTAGAAACAATCATGTTTTAATGGACAAACTGTTCCCATGAATGCTCCCTTTATTTGGCAAGTAATACACCTCCAACCTATGGATGTGAGAGCTGGACCTTAGGGAAGGCTGAGCGAAGGAAGATAGATGCTTTTGAAATGTGGTGCTGGAGGAAAATTCTGAGAGTGCTTTGGACCGCGAGAAGATCCAACCAGTCCATACTTCAGGAAAAAAAGCCTGACTGCTCACTGGAGGGAGGGATATTAGAGGCAAAGATAAAGTACTTTGGCCACATAATGATAAGTCAGGAAAGCTTAGAGAAGACAATGATGCTGGGGAAAAGGGAAGGAAAAAGGAAGAGGGGCCAATCAAGGGCAAGATGGATGGATGGTATCCTTGAAGTGACTGGCTTGACTTTGGAGAAGTTGGGGTGGTGACGGCTGACAAGGAGCTCTGCCATGATCTGGTCCATGTGGTCATAAAGAGTCTGAAGCGACTGAATGAATAAACAACACAACAACAATACACCTCCAAAGAAAGGATAGGATCTAATCCACATTTGTTCACAATATAAAGTTGTAATTCCTTAAAAGACTATTTTAAAAACAGCAAGAGGTTTTTTTTACATTTAGGTTTCTGCTGATTGAGGAGTGGGATGGGTGAAAGAGAGACTCTGAATCAACATTCAACAGCATGAGGATATGCCTTCCAACTGTCCCGATTTGGCACTGTTTATCCACTTCTGGCCATGCAAACACCATAATCTGTTGATCCATTTCTTTCAAAGGGAAACCCACAATAGGTTAACAGAGGGCAAGCTGCCAATGACCTGCAGATGGGTATATCATCACATTTCAAATACCATGCCTCTGACGTGCACAGAGAAATTAAAGGCGAATGGAGTAGATTCCCACCTATCTTACAAATGGTACTGTCTGCAGATCCTTTGCCTACGGATTCCTATGAGTCACCTACAAAATGGACCATGTGTCATATGATGGGATCTGTAGGAACCAGTATGCAAATGGTATCTATCAGAGATGGGGTATTTTACTCTGTGATAAGGGTCCACCAGTGCTGGCTGTTGGAGTTGTGAATTCACCCCAGCTTTTAATCTGAACTTCAAATGAACTATCAGACATGGTGAACTTTATTGCCCAAATAGGTTTAGCACTTTGGATTGTTTACTTAAAATTCAAATGGAAACGTAGAGTACATTCTGTCACTGTAATGGAAGCCTCCATGGGTTTAGCTGCAAATCCTTGTAGTACTAGAAGTGAAAATGAATTTTCTCAGTGTGTTATTGTTTTAATGCAAAGTATCTTTAGGTGGCTTGGTCTTGAATTTCATGGGCAAATAACAACCACTCATGTTACCAAAGACCTGCTCTAGTTTGAGATGAAAATAAAAACAATTGGTTTCTTGATATGTATCAACATCATTACCTATATATTTTGGATTATCTTGGCAGAATGGCTATGGCAGTTGTAATGCTGATGAATACATTTTTAAAACTGAGATTTTGTAAAAAAAAGAAAAAAAGAAAAAAGGAATGAGTGAACATAGAGGTATCAACAACCAGCAGAACTTTGCAAAACTCAAGCATAAGACGTCCAAATTCAGTCTGGAAGAGCCCATTGGCTGCCACCTTGCGTGGCACAGCATAGCATATTAGTTCTCCAATAGTTCTACACATCTCAGACCAACCACTTGAATCACTACATAGTGGTTCTCAACCTGTGGGTCCCTAGGTGTTTTGGCCTACCACTCCCAGAAATCCCAGCCAGTTTACCAATTGTTAGGATTTCTAGTAGTTGAAGGCCAAAACATCTGGGAACCCACAGGTTGAGAACCACTGCACTACAATAGTCTCATTCCATGGCTGGTGGAGAGTGAATAAGCTAGAAGAAGCATCTGGCCATGACCTTGTATCTGGATGAGGAATGATTACATTGTCCAGTGAGATCTGCTGGATGAGGTAGTCATCCTGTATTAGAACATAGTCAGATTTTTCTGTGAATTTTCTGCACTAGCCATAGAATGGCTCAATGATAAGATGGAGGTGGGATTGCTTTGGGCATTGTTCAGCGAGGAAGGGAATACCAACTTCCACATCCTAAAGGTGGACTTCCACTTGTGTATGCCACCACCATGATGCCAGCCAAGAGGCTAAATGTTGGATTTTCTAAAAGATAGAAACAGCAATGTAATGTACTGCACAGGGAAGTAGAATCCTTGGGCCCTTCCACACAGCCATATATCCCAGAATATCAAGGCAGAAAATTCCACAAGATCTGTTTTGAACTGGGTTATCTGAGTCCACACTGCCATATATACCACATCAAAGAAGATATTATGGGATTGTCTGCCTTGATATTCTGGGTTATATGGCTGTGTGGAAGGGCCCCTTCCCTCCCTTCTCGAGGAAATGCTTTCCAGTTATTTCAATGTCTTTCCCTTTTCTCAGCACCTCCTTAGTCCTACCAACCACTTCATGCAAATTATTTGCTAAAATGCTGACCCAGGGAAATGAGTGGCTTTCTGATAGTTCTATGCCAAGCATTACAGAGTTTTAACTCATGTCCTGCATCCCACCCAGAACTACATCAGAACAGAAACTTTTGGGGGAAAGTGCTTACATTTCCTTCACTTCCTATGCACTCTTCTGTATGGAGCCAACCATCTGCACTTAGTAGTTACATTATGATGTATCAGCAGAAGAAAGAAAATAAAGGCCTTGCCAAAATGAAGAGTCCAGACATGAAGCACCTGCCAAACCAACAGCATTTTTCCACCACCTTTCAGCAAAAACCCTCCATGTCCATCAACTCAGGAGCCAAAACTGTGTGAAACTCATCATCCCTGACACCATTGGAATAATACTGCAATAGTCATACAACATTAGGGGTGGACCACTTTGACAGGCCCAGGGCTCAACTTCTTAGTTCTGTGAACTACTGAGCTCTGCCCAGATGGCCAAGTATGCTTTGAAAAACAGAAACAAAAATAGAGGTGACTGAAAATGTACAGTTTTGACAAAGAGGTAAATGAGTGCTGGGAATTGGGTGTAAACGGCTCTGACATATTTGGCTTTTCTTACAAGCCTGCAGGAAAGGCATTGCCAGGAGGGGAGTTCCACATGTGGCCCCAGGGCTGCACTCTGCCCATCCCTGAGGTAAAGTAATGCTGTAATATAGCTTTCAAAAGTTCCGGAGATTTATTGGACTCCTCAGGTTCCCACCTTTGTGTGTGCAATTTTGCTTGTGCTAGCTGACGTCAAGACCAATCCCTGACCTTGATGGAATGTGACTGTTCCAGCATTTGGAAACATTTGCTCCTTCTCTTCCCTTCTGCCCCTCCATTTCTAGGCACTCCCACTTTAACCACACTTCCTTTTTCTTGCCCCCATCTATTGTTCTTCAATAATGGCTTTAGTTGCTGAGGCAACTGTCACAGTAATAGCGGCCATTCTGCTGGGTTAACTGCCATAGTCCCAAGCAAGTACCAGGAGGACTAAAAGCGCAGGCATTGCCATCCCCAAATAAAAATCATTCTCCCTCTGAAAATTTCATTGACTTTCCAAGTTTCTAGCATTTTTCAGGACAACGGACCCTCCACATTCACTGGAGGTAGGGGCGGAGGGTCCCCACAAAAGTCAAAGAGCCACAGTAAAAAAAATTCCTGAGTGAATACCTCTCTAGAAATCTCTAGGTCCTCCAGAGATTGACCATAGAGTTGCACTGGAGGACCCATATATTCTTAAAGAGAACATATTAATCAAATGTGTGAAAAATTCAATCCCCAAAAGCCAAATTTGCAAATATGGTGGTCTGACTGTAATTTAAAACTTCAGCTGAGCATTTGGAAGCACTGTATAAACATCCAAAGAAAAAGGGCAGCCAAAGCTCTACCAAGGGAAACACAGGAAAAAACATGGATTCAAGATTTGATCGATTTTCAATGCCTGATATTTTGCAAGAACATTCTGTTCTTTGAAGTACCAGATTTGGAAACATGAGAAAAAACATCTAAAGTTTCCCAGTAATGAAGTATCCCACAAAGCGATGCACCACATGTATTGTTTGACTATTGCAACTCGTATTATATTTGAGTCCTGGCAATGGTGCTCTGGGACTACAGGTGTCATGCATGGTTCAACATCTTCTGAGTGACCATATTTGTGAGCCACTTAAATGCAACTCATTGTTGCCTAGATCAAAGCTTGGATACATCTGGCCCTCCCATTTGTCTTCCTTCTCTATTGGGGCATACCCACTAATGCAATGGAATTTATAGCAATGGGAGTGTTGACTTACCATTTAGCAATGCAGTCAATGGAACGACTGTAGTTATGATTAACAATGAAATTTAGCCCCCATGATTGCTGAACTGCAATTCCCATGAGCCTCAGTTGGCATAGCCTACACTAAAAGGTAATGATGATTGCAGGCTGATGCATTAGAGGGCCTCATGTTCCCCAGCTCTGTTTGGTTAGTTCTTGCCAATGTCATGGAGTTCACCCCTGCCTTTCCACGGGACAAGAAGGTGAGAAAAAGAGAGAAAAGGACTCCTCTGCAACCACTCACCTGGCAGAAGCCATGAAAGTGGCAGTGATGCTCAATGCGTCCTTTACGGGGAGCATTTTCCTTGGAGGCTGCATGCATAGCATAACTTCAGGATGAACACTATTAACTAGGCCTATTAATTCTTAATGGAACTGTGAATGGTAAGTCAGATTCTTTGCACTGCTCTGCAGCAATATCTCTTTTGAAACAATACATTCCTTTTCTGAAGTTAGGTACTCCTTTTACTTGTGCTGAAAGGTCTAGCTGCTCCAGTTCCCTTTCACTTTTTAATTTTTTAAAGAGAGCACTGTGAGGGAGCAAGTCTGTCATCTGCAGCCTCTTGTGATGGGGAGACTACCAGGCCAAGGCCAAATGGAAAACTGGTCTGCTCCTGAAGAACTGCCTAATAATCTACTGTGAAATTATGAATACTGATATTGTTCTCTTCAGATTGCAGATGAGAGTTGGGGAATATCTGGATCTCCAAATATTGTTGGACTGCAATTTCAATCATCTCAAGCCAGCATGGTGAGAGCTGATGGGAGGTCATGGTGAGAGATGATGGGAGGACAGTCTCACAATATTTGGAGGGTCACTTGTGTGCCAGTCTTAATGCAAAGTGAAGAAAAAACACTTCCATAATAAGTAATGCACATGCACAGAGGCAGCAAAATAGATAATTGCTTTTGGTTTCCTGATACGGCCTATCTTACGCATCTTGAAATTGTCTATTGCATTTTAAGCTCTGCTGCTCAGTCCTGAAGGAAAGACATTGGATGAATGAATGCTTCCTTACTGCTTTGTTCTTCAGGGCGTTCCTTTTTATGGCCTTTTGTAATAAGGTCACTCTCCTTTTCCTTCCTCAGGAAGACATCATGAATCCGACTAGGTTTATCCTGCTGGACTCCATTCAAGGCACTTCAGTAGCAAAGAGCTCAGGTTAATGGGCAACCATGACTGAATTTGTGCCACCCTTTCATTGAGCAAGTCTGCAACAGAACTAGGGAAATGAACGTTTGTGGACTACAGATGTCAAGATTTCCTAGCCATTGTGACCATTTTTCTCTCTTTTAGAAGAATGTCACATCTAAGCAAAATATGTTATTTCTAATGTTGTACCACCTGAAATCGGGCAGTAGGGAGTGTTGATTTTACTCTAGAGAAGTGGTTCTCAACCTATAGGTCCCCAGATGTTTTGGCCTTCAACTGGAGAGATCCTAACATTTCTGGGAGTTGTAGGCCAAAACACCTGGGGGACCATAGTTTGAGAACCACTGCTCTAGAGCAGGGCTGTCCAACAGCTGGCCCTGCAGGTGTTTTGGCCCTCAAATCCCAGAAATCCTAACAGCTGGTAAACTGGCTAGTATTTCTGGGAGTTGAAGTCCAAAACACCTGCAGGGCCGGCAGTTGGACAGCCCTGCTCCAGAGAATGACTAGTGGTGGTCGGAGACTTTCACGGTACTGGAGTAGTCCATGCCCTCCAGGTTTCAGCCAGCATTTTAAAAGTGCTCTCCAAGGTACTGAACTGTGTCCTGGAAATAGGTGAAACACCTTGAATAACTCCTTTAAAATGTGTACTAATGCTGTTTGATACCACTTTAACTGCCATGGCTCAATGCTATGGAATCCTGGGAGCTGTAGTTTGTTGAGCCACCAGCCCTCTTTGTCAGATAGGTATAGAGCAGGCATGGGCACTTGTGGTGAGTCTTGGGGCCAACTTTCTGCTCCATGATATTCCAAAGACCACACGGACTACTACAAATCTAAACTGGAAATGGCTTTTTAAAAAGTTACATAAGTATGTAGGCATGTAGACATGTGATGCATATAGTTTAATGTGAATAGTGGAGGGGATCCTACAAATCAACCTTTAGAGTGATCTGTCACTACTGGAAACTTCCAGAAAAGACCCGTTTGGCCTTTTTTGGTTAGCATAAGGATAGTCTGGAAATCTGAGGCCCACTAAACAGTCTTGGAAAAGCATGAAGGCCAAGAGCTACAATTTGACCACCCCAAGGCCCCTTTCACTCTGCCCTATATCCCAGGATCTGATCCCAGATTATCTATTTGAACTGAATGATATGTGTCTCCACTACCATATAATTCAGTTCAAAGCAAATAACCTGGATTTTATATGGCAGTGTAGAAGAACCTAAGATAGATATTTGAACAGATATTGTATCTATCTGACCAAGGACTGAGGTCTGCTGGAAGAACCTTCCAACAGTCGAGGCAATATGCTGTGGGAGGACTTTGGACAGGGCCTTCCCTGTTGTGGTAGTTTTAAATACTTTCTCCTTAGAGGGCTGACTGATGCCCACACTGTTATCATTGGGTGCACAGAAGAAAAAAGTTCATTAAAACTTTGGGACGTGCCTGATTTTGTCTATCTTTGCACATATGAATACTTTAAGTTATTTTCACTGATTTAAATCTGTCCTGCTTTAAAGGTTAAAGGACTTAATTTGCTTTTAGGTTTTACACTAGTGTTGTTGCTTCAAATGATTTTAAATTTATTTCATTGTCCACTGTCTTGAGTTCATCCAATATAGATTAGAATAGAAATATTCAACTAATCAGCTTACTAAATATTAAAGACTGTCATTTTTGTTTCAGGTTTTATACTATATTTGTTGTTATGTATTCACAGTAAGCAAGGTGTGCATTTTTAAAAATAACTCTTCACTATGAAATGTGTCTGGAATTTAGGAACCGAGAAGCTGCAATTAGTCCAACGTTCGGCAGCCAGGTTACTAACAAGAGCGGGAAACAGGGAGCGCACAACTCCCTTGTTGTGCCAGCTCCACTGGCTGCCAATTAGCTTCCGGGCACAATTCAAAGCGCTGGTCTTAACCTACAAAACCCTATACGGTTCTGGCCCAGTTTACCTGTCCGAACGGATTCTCCCCTACGAACCATCAAGAACATTAAGACCCTCTGGAGAGGCCCTGCTCTCGGTCCCGCCGGCTTCGCAAGCGCAGCTGGTGGGGACGAGAGACAGGGCCTTCTCTGTGGTCATCCCTCGACTGTGGAACTCTCTACCAAGTGATGCTAGATCTGCCCCCTCTCTGTTGTTCTTTAGGAGGCTGGTGAAGACCTGGATGTGGAACCAAGCCTTCCCAGAATAGGCTGAGATTGGCTATTGTCTGAATGGATGACCACGTTTACAGATTGAGTGGAATTGTTTTAATGGAGATGTGTTTTATGCTGGGTTTTAATGTATTTTAATATGTTGTTGTAGTTGTTCTTAATCTGTATAGCATTGAATTTTTGCTGTTATGCCGGTCTGAGTCCCTCGATAGAGGTGAGAAGGCCGGGGTACAGAAGTTTAAATAAATAAATAAATAAATAAATAAATAAATAAATAAAGGAAGGAAGGAAGCAGGGAAAGTCACTGAGCCTTGATTCAACTGCAAATTTTCTGTGGCCAAGTTAAGGAGGCAGCAGTATAACTTATATCTTCTGCTGGGATGAACAAATGTGACTCCAGAGTTGATCACCAAAGCCTTCACTCTATAAATATCCAGCTATCCCATAGCTGCTATGCCTAGCACTTACCCTGTAATTTTCCTGTGGCCTCTCTAACTATCCCTTCTCTAATCACATGGCATATCATACATACACTGCCCCACCACAGGCATCTGTTATATAAATGCATTTGCATTACATAGGTTTCCTCTGTTTCTTTACTTACATTTGTATGTACAACAGAATCAGGTAGAATTAGCTCAACTGGCAGGTAACCTGCCATGTAATCGGTGTCCAAAACCTATTGTCTAGTTAGAGGAGTTTCTGCTCTAACTAGGCAATCTAGACCTTCAATGCACTAGTTGAACCTGGATTATTTCTCTAATCTAGGATAGAGGGGGAATGAAATGAACATTGTCTATGAAAAGTTTTATATCTCATGTAGCCAACCAGTTTGAGCCCAGTGTATGAACAACACCCTTTATTCAAAGGGTTCGGTTTGTGGGTTTTAAAAAAAGTGATGTAGCAAAAACTTAACTCTCCCCACCCACATCCTCACAGAAGGATTTGTCAGACAACCAAGCAAGAGTGCACACAGAGAAAAGGAAAAAGAAAGAGACAGAGGCAGAAGGACATGAAATTCTGATAATTGGTTACAGTGGATTAAATAAATATGTGGCATCTATGATTGCCATGTATTGTCTCGCATATTTATTATAATGTGTCGCTACACAGAACTTGCTGATCCAAAAAGTCATGGAGTGGGATGAGTCTAAAATAAAGTGCTAAGTGCTGGGTTTGCTGGAGACTCTTCAGTTGACAGACTGATGCAGCACCTGTTTTGTTGTGGAGTCTGGCTGTTTCCTGAAAGTCAAGCTGTGGTTAGCTAGCTCCGTGGGTGCTGAAGCCCATGCCACCATTCATGTACAATTGAAAGCTGCCCCTCTGTCAGTTTGTACCATGGTATGGGGCGGGTATGACATAATGGCTGGAATACTGGATTATGACTCTGAAAAAGAGGGTCTAAAACCTCATTCAACCATGAAAGTGGATGACCGTGGGCAAGTCACACTCTTTTAGCCTCAGGGGGCATATAACAACAATACACATATGTTGTGCAGAGTTTACAGTTCCGACACTGTTATGATTCACATTAAGCTCCTTGTTGCCAGCCTCCAATAAAAGGCAGACAAATAAAGTGCCCAAATTGTCAAAAATATTAAGCCAAGGCCTGGTGTGTTATTATCAGAAGAATGGTGTCAATCTTACTAATAGATCTTGGGTCATATTGCAGGTAGCTTAGAGCTGTCCCAGAAAAGGATGGTAAAGAACATAGATTGTAAAATAGATAATTTTGGACCAAAACTCTCAAAATCCCCCAGCCAGCAAGCTCAGCAGTGAAGGATTGGGAAAGTTGTAGTAAAAACAGCACCCTACTCTCTGGAAAAGAATAATTGTTGCTAAGGTAGAAAATAGAGTGAGGTGGCCTTTCAACAGTACCTACCTAATAATCCTGGCAGCAGAAAAATAAGTAACCTGAAAACAATTTGTAAGGTGCCAAAGTAGCAGAATATGTCTGAACTCTACTTTGTTCTTAATCGATTTGTAAATAATATTTTCAACCTGAGATATCCATTATTCTTTCATTACATACATATGAAGTCAAGAGAGCAGTAAAATTTAGCATGATAACAATATTAATACGTGCTTAAAGGTATTAAAATTGCACTTGATTGTTACTCCAAAATCATAAAGATTAGAAATGTATTTGTCAAAACTAAGACAAAAGTAAAATAAATCGAATTGCTATGATTTTATCGTAAAATACCTCATTATGGGATCACATTTCATATGCCTAATTTCTGTGCACTAAAACCATCTCCTCTGCTATGGAATATTTGCAGAGTAATTTCACTTTAGGCTACTAATACTGGCTCTTCAGCACGAGCTATTGTTTGTCACTTGAATCCTCGGTATGTGGTTCACCCAAGGCTAAACTGAACTACTCATATCTCTGTTGCAGTTGCTTAGGGATCTGCTTGTGCCAAAAATGTTTTTCATACTCTCCTAACTGCTAGTGGTGAATTAACTATGAACAGACCCACCTTGTCTTTCTGTGAACAAACACTGCAGGACCTTCAAAAAACTCATGGGCCAGAAGGGAAGATTCACTGTGGTAAATTATGGGCTTTTGTGTGAGCTTTCAAAGCAGGATAAGTAAACCAGCACTGCTAAATATGAATACAGGTGGGTAGGAGTCCATGAGGTTTTGGGGTTGTTTTCTTGGAGAAGGGGCATTCTCTCTCTCACACACACTGTTCTTTGTAAAAGGAGACCATGTAAGAAAATTAGAGAGGGGAAACTATATGAAGAATAAAAACATAGAAGAGGCAGGAACAGGTGGAAATTGGAGGTGATGCTATCTGAAATCAAAGGTGTTCAGTGGTGAAAACAGTAATGTAGTTTTCATTGTCAGCAGAAAGAAGAGAGGTTGTAGGCAGGTCATGCTGAAGACTCAGGATGTATACAGGACAGAGGAAAGAACATCTCACAAAGAAAGAAGATATTTGCAAAGCAAGGCAGAGATGAAGCCAGAGATTTGATGCTCCATAAAGTTTCTGGGCATAAGAAGAAAGAAGGCACCAGACACTTCCTCCTGTTTCAGTCAAGTTTCTGCTAACAATCTTCAAAGATGCCTAAGCTTGAGTTATTTTTAGACTACTATTGTGCACTGCATTACACTCTGTTCAGCTCCCTTTGGAACTCAATCAGCACAAACGCAGGGATCCAATGGATCACACACTGACAGTTTTGACAGCACTGGCTCTACCAAGACATGTGAGCACCAAGATAAACGAGGCTTCCTCCACAGAGCTTTCCCCCAGAAATGTCCCAAGGGAGCCTGCTTGCTGAAGCTCAGTCTCCTCAATGTAAAAAGTGCCTTGGGGTTGAGAAATATATTTATATGTGCAAGTTGTATTTGCACACATAATCTGCAAGAAGTTGTCATTTTGCCTCACTTTGTTTCTTTCCTTCTGCACACCACCAATTGGTGCTGGTCACTTGCTCAAACCCTCTCTCTCACACACATTAAAATAACTATTACTTGAAGTAAAAAGAAGGTTTCCACACCTGAGGCTCAATCCCTGCATTCTTGGTGGAATAAGAAGGCCTTGGAGCTTGGAAGACTCCTTTAGCTCTTGGCGACATGATCCTAGAAGAGTACTCAAAAGAAGGCTCTGGCGACACTTCGATGCTCGTTCTGATGTTCTGAGACACCAACATAGCCCCAGCTGAGGGGCCAAAATAGCTAGGAAATGATGTATTTGGACTTGACTGGGCAGATGGATGCAAAATCGGAGAAGGCGGCAAGGGATATGTTGGGCAAGAAGCCTGCCTCATGTAACTGAGTTCAGGAACCACAGGCTTTGGGGGTGGTGCAGCTTTTGGTAAGGACCTCACTGGATCTTTGACCGGGGAAAGGATGAACAAGGAAGACTGGGTCTGGTATGGCTGTTGCTTGGAGATCTCCAGCTCCTTTTTGGAGAGCTCACTCTCTGACATGTTGCTGTGGTAGAGAGGTACATGAGAAACTTTGGGAGATCTGGCTGGACTTCTGGGTGGGGGCTGGGGGAAGGCTATAGGAGAGAGATGGTTTTCTGAGGCATATTTCCATGAGGGAGGGAGGGAAATGGTAGGCGAAGGTGACCTGATAATATCTGACTGCGATGGGGACTCCACAACATACTTCTGCATCCTGGACTGTCTCTTAGCAAATAGTTCTGCCCCCTTTCCTCTTGCCTCTGAGAGGCCTTGGTTGGACTTGATCTTAGCCTTGGGTTGTATTCTTGGTGACCTTAAACATGAAGACCACTCTGGTGCATTATTATCTGCAGGAGCCTGAAGGGGCACATCTACTGATCGGATTTCAGAGAGAAAGTTGGAGGCCTCTGCTCCCAAAGCAAATGGTTCATCCTCAGCAATTGCTCCTCCTTGTCCTTTTTGTTTTTTCCTACTGTCTGCTCTCTGGACTAAGTGCAAAAGATCTGGATTTGGGGCCACTTTGGGCTTCTCAACAAAGGTGAACATGGATTTTTTGGTTGATCTGCGGGCCACAGATTCCTCAAGGATGCCTGTTTTAGTTGGAGGTGGTTCTCTGTTCTCTCCCGGCAGAGGTCCTGGCCTGCTATTTTCACACTCAACTTCTTGGGGAGCAGGGACTCTCTGTTCTTCACTGGGATACAGTGCTGAATAGGCTGGAGGTGACCTGACTCTCGTTACTGGAGGAGGACTGGAAAAGGTTTCTGCATAGGTGGGTGGTGGAGGACATTCCACCACAGGGCTCTTCTCCTCTGGTGTGTGGGTTGCCACCAAAGACTGCGTCCCAAATGGTCTTGCAGTTCGGTTCTTCACGGGATTTGGTTTAGACAAAGTCAAGCGTACTTCACAGTACTGTTTATTAGTAGTGTGAGTTTGAGTTTCACTGGGCTGCAAGTCAGTGATTAGAATGGGTTTCTCACTGTTAGTGATAGGAAAAGCATTCTCAATAGCAACAATCGCTACATCCTGGTCTTTGCGGATAATCTCTCCATTCTCTTTCATGTCAAGAATTGTTTCACTCCCAAACTTCTCAAGAATGATATTGTTCTCCCTGTCAGTAATAGGTACATATGACTCTTCGATGGGAATATGACTATTTTTCTCACTGCTAATAACTGGTAAATATGACTCTTTCGCAAGAACATTATTTTCACTGTCTGCCTGTGGTACATACAGCTCTTTTCCAAGAATTGTACTGTTATTCTCACTATCAGTGGCAGGCACAACAAAGTCATCAATAATTGGTGGTATATTTTCTAAATTGCTGATGACTGCAGTGTGTTGGTTATCAGGTGCTTTTTCAATCTCATTGGTGAAAAGCTCATGCATTCCATTGGTTGAGGCCATCCCTGTATTCTCCTTTAGGTAGACACTAAGAGGAATTTGCTGAAATTCTTCAAGTGAAGTGTCTTCAGAAGACAATGTTGTGTTCACTGTGGAAAGACTCTCCTCACTTTTAATTGTATTTCTCTGTGTGTCCTGCATATTATCTAACCCAGGTAAGTTTTCCATGGTGCTCTTTTGCCCCCACAACCCAGGATCCTTGGTGCCAGGCAAGCTACCTTTGAGCCCTCGATTGTCTCTTAAGATCTGCTTCCAATGTGACTCTTTCCCATAACTTGGGATGTTGTGGTGCTGAGTAACAGCTCTGCAGGTGGAGTTAGCAGCAGTTACTTCTTCTCTGTCAATGGCTTTTGGGGTTTCTAAGGTGAATGCATTCACTCGCTGCTTACGCCTGTGAAACAAAAGAACCCCTTTGGAGTTGGGGTTGGGTGGGGTGGTCAACTGGGCGGCAATTCTCTGGCTCCTGGCTTTGGCTTCCTTCAACTCTTTTTCAGAGAGACTTGCACTTCTTGAAATATCTGAGGAGGAAAAAAGATAGGGAGGAAAATGTTAAAAGGGTCATGGCAAATGGATACTTTGGACACACATACATACACAAAGGCCTTGATCCTGCTGATGGAAGTAATAATGCCAGCACTGGTGGTGAAAGTGGTAGCATAAAATGACTGCAGAAGTCACACATGACCTTTGGGGGATTGCTGCGCAGCTTTGAGGGTCCTTGATGGCCACCCCAAGAGTTGGAAGAGACCACAAGGGCCATCCAGTCCATGTCCTTAGCCCTGCTTTAGGGCTAAGGAAACACTAATAGCAGTTTGAAAATACTTTCAAAAGGCATTTTGGGAATACAGCAGTACAGACCTTTGTCACTTGGTGTGGCTGCTGGCTCCTAAGGTAGGTTTTTAATTGTGGCAATTGTGCCTAATCATAAACATGAATACCAAAGAGTAATGGATGAATTAATCCTTGCCTACACATTTGCAATTTCTCAACAGGATGCCAGTAATAGGTACAGTATGTTTAAGGATTAGAGATTATCCACTGAGCACAAGAGTTTGCAAATATTCTCCTACAGTCATAAACCTCACCCCATTTGTTCATTATTCTACTGAATTATGTAGATCTCTTGCCTACTGCAGAGGACACTGCAGCTACTAAAGATTTTGTAAAACTTTAATTTTTTTTTTAAAAAAATAAAAAATCCCAGACTACTTCTTTATATGGAAAACTTTTTTCTTTATGCAAATGAATGTGTGAAAAAGTCACTGAGAGGTTGTGTCCCTGCCCTTTATGCAGCTTTGTTTTGTGATTGTAAATGACTGTATGCGAACGGAATTTATTGAAAGACTTCAAAAGGTTTCAGGTTGCAGTTCATTTGCTTTCAAACACCCTGCACAAACATGCCCCAAGCAGGAAATTGGCCAGCTCCAAAGTATCTCACCTCCATCTTCCTTGTGTTCAGAGACTTGGCTAAGCACAATGTGCCCAGTTATCAAAATGGGAAAACATAAACACTCTTGCCTCCTCAATACTGGAGAATCATTTCTTATACAACTGAAACACAGGGACAATGTCCTAATTTTGTTTGAACTCAACGCCAGATGGCAGCGCCTGATAATAAACTAACAAGAACACAAGCATTTGAAAGGCTTCCTAAACAGTGGTTTAAAACTAGCCTCCTAGAACACATCTGACTGCACATCTCATAAAACCATGAAATATAGGCCATTTGCATGCTTTCCGTAAGTCACCTAAACTACCCAGAGAAGAGCAGGGGGAGCTGTCTGCTTTTTAAAAGGTCCGTCCAGGGGTCATGGCAAAAACGTCTGTTGGCCAAGCCCTGAAAGGATGTGGAAGGACACAGAATGCATTTTTCTCTGGGTGAGCCATTTCCTATGAGCAACTTTTCTAAAAACTCCCATGATTTAATATGCCTGGCAAGAGGAAACATCAGAAACAAAGAATGGTTATAAAAGGTTTACAGCCAAACTGCTGACATTCCTGTGCTGAAGACAGTGTGGCAAGAGAAAAGAGAACAGCTCTGAATGGCCTGCCCAGCCAAATAATTCTCCGCCTTTCTTTAGACTTTCTTTGTCTCAGCCAGGTTCAAAAAGCAGAATTAACCTTCCTTCCAACTGTCCTGATTGGACAGGAATTATTTATTTCTAACTTGCCCTATCTCCCTAGAGCAGGGGTACTCACACTTTTTCAGCATGCGAGCTACTTACTGTATAAAACAACCAAGTCAAAATGATCTACCTACCCACTACAAAAATGTGAAACATATAACACAATATCTGCTTTGAACTGGGTTTTCTGAGTCCACGCTGCCATATAATCTGATTCAAAGCAGATAACATCAGATTTTATTCAACTGTGTGGAAAGGACCTCAGGTAACCCGGGGCCCTTCCACACATCCTATTTTACAGTTGACACACACAAACTGATTTCTTACTACTGGATGAATTGCTGCCAAATTTGGCCACAAGACCATCACTAAAAAAATGATTTTGTCATTTGGGAGTTGTAGTTGCTGGGATTTATAGTTGCCTACGATCAAAGAGCATTCTGAACCCCACCAACAACAGAATTGGGGCAAACTTCCCACACAGGACCCCCACAACCAACAGCAAAAGTTCAAGGCAGAGAGGAAGGAAAGGAAGAAAGGAATGAGGAATGGAGGGAGGAAACAGAAAGGAAAGAAGGCAAGACAAGAAGGAGAGGAGAAAGGAAGGAAAGGAAGAAAGGAATGAAAGGAAGAAAGGAGATGAGGAAGGAAGGAAGGAAGGAATGGCTCCCATATGGGCCATAGCGACACCGGTCACACCACCGCCACGCTGACTGGCCGGCAGCACCTGGGCGGCATCGGGAGCCTGCGGGGCTGGACTGAGCCTTCCTCCCGCCCTGCCTGCGATCTATCAGGATGCCCTACGCAATGTGCCTGATGAGTACCCCGGCCCTAGAGGGACTCAGGGCATCTTACAAAAAAACAAAACAAAAGTGACATATACTATCGATGCTATATACTATCAACAATCAAACATTACACAAACTATTAAAACACATTGGGTGGCTTTGATTGAAAAGATATAAATCAAGTCAATCAGGCATCAAAGATGGTACAGTTAGGCAATTAAATTGGTATAAAATATAAAAATATAGCTCTTCAATAGGTTATGTAATCATTGTCGACTACGTGCACCAGGATGGCATCTATGATAATATTTTTCCTCCTCTCCTTATTAGTAACACCATGGTGAGCACTCATATACAAGTATTAACCTACTTGTATATGAGTGCTCACCATGGTGTTACTAATAAGGATGATGTAGTGTGTGTGCTTTTGAATAGAATAGATAAGTTCTATTTATTCTGACTATGTGAACCACCATGGTAAGGGAACCTTGTTAAAACCTGCCTTCTGACACTAATTAGATGTCTGCCTACCATTAGATCCATTCTTCTCCTGGAGATTTAATAGGCATGCCTAGACAAAGAGAAACTTCCTCCTTCCGAATTTCACAGGTATTAGGAACCTGCCCTTTCCACTCTCACCACTTTTTATTGTAGCAAACATTCCAGAAATAGAAAGAGACAGTAGTGACGTGACCATAGTAGATCATGAACGGATATTCCCCCACCCTTCAAAGTCATGAAATATATGAGAAAAGAAAGTGGAAATTGAAAAAAAAAGAGGATGGATAAACAGACAGAATGAAAGGGCCAATGTAAGGAAAGGTAAGAGAAGAAACTGAGAAGAAATCTAGGCAGGATAATCTCTTCCAGATATCCCTAGGTTACCACATACACTGGAACGTGTGTCTTAGAAGTCCTAGATTGACAGGCAGAGCTGCCCACAAAGTTCAGAATAAAGCATGGACAATGTCAGGGACCCCGACGTAATTTGCGGACATCTCCTGTGCAATGAATCCATGACTCTTGGAAGATAAATATGCCATTCTATCTGGCTAAAGTTTAATGAGAGATGTTTTTAAATCCCCATCCCATGTGGAAGCAATTTAAACCATGTGTGTATATTGAAAACGGGACTGGGGTTTTCGCATGTTGATTTTCTGTTATTGTTAAAGAAAAAAAATTCTCTTGTGTTCTCACAAGACACAGCAACTCTTTTTTAATGAGGGGGAAAAGAAGCTTTCATGAAAGAGTCTGTAATCATTTTCAGAATGATTGCCACTTCTCAAACTATTGTTGCAAATTCCAGGCATTTGACAAGGAGCTCTGAGAGAAAAGTGCTTGCAAATGTGACCTGTGAGCATCAGACTAGCTTCTTGGTGTGAAGATCTGTAAATAACCACAAATACTGTAGAAACACTTCATGTTTCCATTTCTTTTGATATCCAAAGTGGGAACAGGAGATATTTCCCTCCACATTTGTTGTTTTTATTTTTACAGATTTGATTATTCATGGATTCGTGCAGAAATGTTATTTTCTCATTGGAAAATGCTGCTTTCTCTGCAAGACTCAACTTCTCTAAAATGTTTTTGAATCTCATTTCCATTCCTAGTCTGCATGACATTCTAGTGTCCATTCCAGTGAAGTGTCCACTGAATCTTTTCTTCTAACAGACCCAAGACTAGCAGCATGTTTTAAATCAGAATCCTTAAGGTAGGGCTGAGGAGGTGATTCATCCTGCATGATAAGGTTTGAATGATGTGTGTGACCATAGCATTCCTCCCTAACTCTATGATTCTATGACACTGGGCAGCATGGATATGCTGAATTTTCTTTTTGTAGCAACTGAAACCCTTGTAATTTTTTTAAAGTCTGTATTATATTCAAGCAATTTTCTACCTGAATACCATGGAAAATCACCCCAGACCACACACAAACATAGGCGGTTTGCCTTTCCTGTTCTCAGAGAATCCCAAAGCCCCTTTTTGCAGACATGGTTTGGCAGTGAGAAATGACACAATGTCAAATTCCAATGCTTCACCCCTGGTTTAGAAGGTGCAGGGGGAAAACCCAACAGCCACCACCTGAAGCATTTGCCTCACTGTGGCTAAAACTGAGCCTGAACTTGATACCATCAGGCACTAGCCAAGTCATACGTTGCGGGTCAGTAATCCACGAGTACACTCTTTTTCTAATCAGAGTTTTCACTGAGTTTTACCTTGGTTAGAACCTAATGGTAATTACATGATAATGTATCTTTTACATTTAATTTCAGTGATATCATCATCATTATAACCATCATCACAATTATTTTTGTTGCTGTGTGTCTTCATATTGTTATTTGTATCCTACCTTTTTGCAATTTGGGATTTAAAATGGCTTGCAAAAAATAAAACCTATATTTAAAAATCCAGAAGATATGAAAGTAAAAATGAAATTAAACAATTCATACACACACGCGCGCGCGCACACACACACACACACACTGCCAGGGGTTATTTGAGGAAGGCATTGTGTGCCAAGGTTGGCCCGTATCAGTTGTTCATTTGGCTCGCAGTGGTTTCGGGAAGTGAGTGAAGGTACTTCAAGTCCCATAATCCATGGTTCATCCCCCTCCAAATTGCACCAGGATGTAGGGGGTTCAGTGTGCCAAATTTGGTCTTGATCAGTCATTGGATGAGGGTCGCAGAGGTCTCAGGAAGTGAGTGGAGGTACTTCAAGCCCCATCATCCATGCTCTGCTCTTCTCCAAACTGCACCAGGACATAGAGTGGGTCATGGGGGTGGTCTCTGGGAAGCAAAGCACTTGGAAGTACTACAAATCTCATAATCCATGGTCCATCTTTCCCAAACTGCACCAGGACGTAAAGGGCATCATGGGGGTTATGTGTGCCAAGTTTGTTCCAGGTCCGTCACCCGTGCTGGTCAGAGTAAGTGAGTAAAGGTACAGCAAGTCCCATCCTCCATGGTCCACCCTCCTTCAAACTGCACCAGGATGTAGAGTGGGTCTTGGGGGGGATCTGTGTGCCAACTGTAGTCTTTTTCTGTCATTGTTGGGGGCCTAGTCTCGAAAATCAAGTTGGGGAAGCCTTACTGTCAATTCAGGCTGAGGCCTAGTCAGGAGAATCAAGTTGAGGAAGCCTTACTGTCAATTCAGGCTGAGGCCTAGTCAGGAGAATCAAGTTGAGGAAGCCTTACTGTCAATGCAGGCTGAGGCCTAGACTCAAAAATCAAGTTGAGGAAGCCTTACTGTCAATTCAGGCTGAGGTCTAGTTTGTAAAATCAGGTAAAGAAAGCCTTTTTGTAAAGAACTCTGTCTGGCACCTTTGAGATTTGGGATGTTGGAATGCTGGCCAATCCATGGCCCATCCTCCCTCAAACTGCACCAAGATGTAAAGTGGGTTTTGTGGGTTCTGTGTGCCACGTTTGGTTTTGTTGTCTCACTGTTGGGGGCTGCAAAGTGTTTTGGACTTAAACTCCCACCATGCCTGACTGCCTCAGGCCTTTTCCTTACCCCCCCCGGCACTTTAGATGGTCAAAATGTTCGTGTTGGCTGGCCAATGGGAGTCCTTTATGCAAATTATCCCACAGTGGAAGCCAATCGAAACGCTGGAACATATTCGCTCGGTCACACCAGCCACCCACCGCCCGCAAACACTGACTTTTATTATATACATAGATACATACACACACACACACACACACACACACACACACAAATGTATACAAACATTTGCACATGTGTGTATACACACACCAGCACAATTACCAAGATACCGTACATTATTTTAGTTGGATACGTCTTAGTCAATGTACTTGAGTATTTCCTAGCTTTCCTTACTTCAACCTTCTTTAATTGGGAAGTACCATTATAGCTATCAGTAAGGGTTTGAAGGCAAGAGATGCTGCCAAAATCATGCATGAAATTTGCTTAGGAATCAGGTTGAGCATCTGGAGAGTTCCTTTGAAGCCTGAATTTGAACTTGGGGTGGATTCACTCTTTCGCTGATAGGGGGCCCACTGGCCATTACTGGTGTCAACTAGAAAGAAATCCTGGATTATCTGCCTTCCCTTTAATTGATTCCCCTTGTCATTCATATCTTGATTATGTATTTGGGACAGATAATTCTGTGTTTGGGGCAGCCACAGATGGTTGTTTGATGTGACATATTATTGGAAATGTAAAAGTGCACTGTAGAACTCCTAGTTGTCTAAATAAACACACACCTTGGTCCAGAATTCAACATTAGGAAATACTTGTTTATTTTCTTAGGAAAGTAACAAGATAACAGATTGTGCTTTGTTTTGTTTTTATCTTGGGAGGAAGAAGATAGTTATCGGAGAATTTATGCACAGGATCAACAAGTCCCCTACCTTGAATCACTGTTTCAAGGTGTAAGTAGGGGATCCTAGAACTGCTTCAAAGGGAGGAAGAATTCAAGATTGGCAGGCCATTTGTACTTACATTTATGTTTTTATGGAGTACTAAAAACACAGAATACAATGAACAACAACAATTAGATCAGATAACAATGTGATTATCATAAATAATTATAAAATTGCCCAGGGAATAAAATTAATATATCAAGGAAAGGGGGAAATATATAATACCCCATTAAATGAATGCCATGAACTTCCTCAGAGGCCTCTACAACTCTCTAGCTCCTTGGTGCCTGATTTTTTCAGACTCTGTTAGTCCAATCTTAGGTGGGGCTTAAGCCCCCTACCTCCCTTCCCGCATCCCAGT
This sequence comes from Anolis apletophallus, assembly GCA_030556195.1. NCBI lineage: Eukaryota > Metazoa > Chordata > Lepidosauria > Squamata > Anolidae > Anolis > Anolis apletophallus. The sequence continues at coordinate 71,958,908 of JARBWK010000001.1, forward strand.
ATATGTGTATGTAGGACAATCTAATTAAATTAAGATGGTCAAATCTTGCCAAGGAAGCCATATGAAAGGCTCTACCTTAAGTTCCCCAGAAGTGTGAAAGGACTTGAAATAATACAACAACATGTTGTAGTTTATAATGATATGGTAGCTGACAAGTGTGAGAGAATACTGGAAAACAGAAAAGAAATACGCAAAAAGGGTGTAGGATCTGTACTCTGGAGATGCCAGATACGCTGTGGGTAGTTGCCGCCACCAGTTCCACCCACTCAGAGCATATCTAATGTTAACTTTTATTCATTTCAGATGTTTTCCATTTTCTTGCCTTCTGTGCTGCTTGGCATATTTCCAGGGTATTTTAAGCAGTGGTTCGCTCTCTAGCATATACCAGGAACAGAAAGATGGAATTACTAATTCAAAACACTTCAATGACTTAGAGGTAAATGGAAAGCACAAAGATTTCTTGGAGGGAAGCCTACATTGATCTTTAAATTTCCTTCCCAACATTCCTTTCTTTCCACAGCATTCTGAAGCAGAACATAAAGTCACAATAAAATAACAAAGGCAGATTTCAGCATGAAGCCACTGATCTGGAATTCATCAACAAATTTGTTTCTGTGAAAGTGAAACCTACATGCACTGGAAAAGTCCCTCTCTTATCAGAAAATATTTAGCTGTTCTTCCTGATGTATTCTTCACCAGCAATTGGGAGCAGGTCATATCCACTTTGGTTAGTTCTTGTATTACTTATTTGTTTATATCCTATTATGAACAAGCCTTGTGCCTTGCAACAACTGGCATATAAAAGTGGGTGACTTCTGCTGGGGGAACATGCCCTATAAAAATGATTTTATGTGATTTTTGTACTCATTCTTAAGTAATTTGACACAAATTGTTTATGTTGCATCAGTTTGACCTATCTACCAATCTGATGCTTTCTCATGTATACAGAGAAGGTCATAAATGTAACATGAAACTGTTTACAGATCCAAAGGACACAAAGCTACTTTCTAAGGCCCAGATTGTCTCAAAGTCATCAACTACAAGCTACTAAGCTTGGTTGATTTTTAAAAAATGGTTCAAAACCCGTTTCGGATGTAGGGGGGGCTGGTGGTTTGATTCGAAATTGAATTCTGAATTTTTCTGAAAAAATTCCGAAATTTCCAAAACTTTTGAATTGCTTCGTTATTTGCGGGCGTGATTACACAATACGCGAAAAACAGCAAGTGACGCTGGGCAAACGTGTGGAGACCACTACTGACAAATCTTGCCATTGTGGTAGAAAACATCGTCCTCTGTCATCATACTAAATTTCAACATGTTTAGATGATCCATGGGTTTAAGACAATTTCTTAAGTAATTTAAGTAATCTAATAAGGAGTATTACAAGAAGAATAAATGTGCTGCCTCAAGGATTCTTTAGAAAAGGGAAGTAGTTGGAGAGAAGGGGATTGTTAGTATACCCAAGTACAAAGTCAGAGCAACATGTGAGTGATCCGTTTATAAACTTGAATTTGGTGTTTCAGCAAGGAGTATAGTACGAGAAAGGGGGATTGTTAGTATACCCAAGGACAAAGTCAGAGCAACATGTGAATGAGCAGTTTATAAAGTTGAATTCACTGCTTCTGCAAGGAATATACTTAATGAAATGAGGATTGTTAGTGTACCCATTCCTAAGGACAAAGTCAAAGCAACATGTGAATGAGGTGTTGGTTTGCAAACTTGAATTTGGTGCCTCTGCAAAAAATCTACTTTGGGAAAAGGGGATTGTAGTATGCCAAAGTACAAAGTCAGAGCAACATGTGAGTGAGCAGTTTATAAAGTAGAATTCACTGCTTGTGCAAGGAATATGCTTCAAGGAAAGTGGATTTGGTAGTACAGTGTTCGCTCACTTATTGCTGGGGTTAGGTTCCAGGACCTCCCGCAATAAGTGAAAAACCGCGATGTAGGGATGCTCTATTTATTTTAATATGTATACATTATTTTAGTAGTTATACACTATTTTAAGTCTTTATAAACTTAAAATAAAGTGAAGGAAAGGCTCTTCAAGGCTGGAGGGAGGGAGGACTGAGGAGGGAAAGCGCCTTGGAGAGCAGCAGTGGCAAAACCCCACAAAACCCCAAAAATACCATGATATATATTTTAAATTAAATTTTTTTGAAATCCACGAAAAAGCGAGTCTGCAATAAGCAAACCATGAAGTAGTGAGGGAACACTGTATACCCAAGTACAAACTCTGAGCAAGATATGAGTGAGTACAAACTAAGTACAAACTCAAACCAAAATGGGAAGGAAGGGTCTTCAAATTTGGAGTCACTGCTTGTGCAAGGGTAATAGGAGATAAGGGATGATGTCTGGTATCCCTGTCCTGCAAACTCTCCCCAATATGGGAAGGATACACCACTAGTGGAAAGGCTTGTGCAAGAATCATGGAGACAATGCTTCCCTGTCCTGCCCTTCTCCCCCTGTACATACACCACTAGTTGTTCAAGAATCCAATTGCCCTAAAAACTGTTGTTCCCTTCCCCAACCCTGTTGTTCCCTTCCCAAGCAATCAAGCACTTTTCCCACCCAAGCTCCCTTTGCGTTCCCGAAGCACACGCAGCCCTTTTTATAGTGCAATGGCTGCCGTGCTGAAACCCCGCCCCTCCCCACATGTTATCCCCTCATTGGCTGGAGGCAAGCATCCAAGCAGCTTGCCTCCAAACGCTGAGTCATTTCCGACTCACTTCCTGATTCGGAACAAAGATGGAAACAGTGGCTTCGGAAGGGCAAGGATACTTCCAGTTTCAGAAAAATATTCAAAATTGATTCCAAAAGGTATTTAATCTGAATTTAATCCAAATTACGAAAGTTCTGACTGGACCTAACCATGCCTACAAGATTCTTAAACTGTAGTCCTACACAATGCTATATAGGAGATAAACCCTATTAAACAGTGATAAATTGTGTGTGTGTGGGGGGGGGGGAGAGAATGGCACTGTTCAAGAAGTCATTGGGATGGCTATAGGAACAGAAAGAGCTGGAATGGGAAGATGGTAGAAGTTGAAGGAGCAGAGATGGTGGTGGCATATAAACATTCCCAAAAGATTGCAGCTGTCCCGAAATATGGACAATCAAAGCTAAAATGAGTAATATGATACACACGGAGAAAGCAAAGCCACTTCAGACCACATCAAAGGAACTACTTGTAGGAACTACTGCTTTTATCTATTTGTTTTAAAGCCAGCTGCACATTTAAGTGCATTTCAGAGATTAATGTAGCCAGTAGCCACCATAGAGTCATAGAATCATTGAGTTGGAAGAGACCTTGTGGGCCATTCAGTCCAACCCCCTACCAAGAAGCAGGAAAACTGCATTCAAAGCATCCCCGACAGATGGCCATCCAGCCTTCAAAGAAGGAGCCTCCACCACACTCTGGGGCAGAGATTTCTACTGCTGAACACAGCTCTCAGAGTCACAAAGTTCTTACTAATGTTCAGATGGAATCTCCTTTCTTGTAGTTTGAAGCTATTGTTCTGCATCCTAGTCTCCAGGGCAGCAGAAAACAAGCTTGCTCCCTCCTCCCTATGACTTCCCCTCACATACATGGCCATCTCAGCCTTCTCTTCTGCAGGCTAAACATGCCCAGCTCTTTAAGCCATTTCTTACAGGGCTTGTTCTTCAGACCCTTGATCATTTTAGTTGCCCTCCTCTAGATACACTCCAGCTTGTCAACATCTCCCTTCAATCGTGGTGCCCAGAATTGGACACAGTATTCCAGGTGTTGTCTGACCAAGGCTGAATAGAGGGGTAGCATGACTTCCTTGAATGTAGACACTATACTCCTATTGCTGCAGGCCAAAATCCCATTGGCTTTTCATGCCACCACATGACATTGTTGGCTCATGTTTAACTTGTTGTCCACGAGGACTCCAAGATCCTTTTTATACATACTGCTGTTGAGCCAGGCGTCCCCCATTCTGTATCTTTACATTTCATTTTTTCTGCCTAAGTGGAGTATCTTGCATTAGTCCCTGTTGAACTAAAATGGTCCATAGATAATTGACTTCAGATCATGCATTCTTTCTATGGAAAATTGTATCTTTTCATTTATTTATTAACTTTATTTATACCCCGCACCCATCTCCCTAAGGGGACTCGGAGGTCAAGCCCAATAATAACAAACAATAGCAATTATAAAAAACAATACAATCAATAAAACTCAAACACAAGCAGTAACAGACAATTTAAAACCATTTCGGGCGGACCAGCACAGGAAAACCTTCTGCACATTCCCGGCCCCAGGGAAGCACGTCTAGATTCCACAAGGCATAGGGCCTTTCCAGTCCTGGCTCCAACCCTGTGGAACTCCTTGCCCTCATATGTTAGAGCCATGTCTGATTTGCGATCATTCACCCAAGCTCTTAAAACCTGGCTCATTGTTAAAGCTTTTAACTTGTAATCATGTGATGATATATATGTATGTTTTATTGCTGTTGTAAGTTGCTCAAAGCACTCTGGTGGAGAGCGACTCATGAAATAATTTCTTTTTTAAAAAATGAAAAAAATGTGAATGTTAACATTTTAAAATAAATAAACACTGGGTGCAGACAGAAGTAGTTTGCATATAGTTGGAAGGCTTCAAGGATACTATGGGGCAGACACACAACAGGTAATTAAAGTGCTTCTGAGGACTTTTGCAGGGCATCATTTACAGCCACATCTTAAGGCTCCTCCTAAAGACTGCCAGAGTGGGGGCTTGTCTGATATCCTTGGGGAGCGCATTCCAGAGTCGGGGCACCACTACAGAGAAGGCCCTCTCCCTCGTCCCCACCAACTGTGCCTGTCCCAACCCAGTCCCAATCAGTCATGTGCATCCTCCTAGCCTTACATATTCCCGCACATGAAGCAGATCTTGTTCTACCCTCATCTGCTTTTTCTTCACACATAGAAAAGAAAGCTAGAAGGAAGAGAACAGTGTCCTCTGAGAGATGAGCTACGTGAAGGGATTTGTCCTCCTTACCATTTTATGGTAAAGCTGTGGGAGTTAGTGACGTATTTCATGCCTTGTCAAGTCATTTAAGGGGAAGTCATGGAAATGAAGTGAAACAGGTCCTCCCAGTCATGTAGCACTTCATGGACCTCAAAGAGATCTGAAAGAGGATCTAGAACAAGCTTTTCAGCAGATAGCAAATTTTCTGGTGCCCCTCATTTTGTCATTGTGATGTATCTAGAAAGCACCTGTGTTAATTTTGAAAAGTTTTAAACACACACACGTGCCAGATTCTTTCTCTATTCTATTATCTTTTCATAGTGATTATGTGCAGTACAACCATGGTACCTTTTGGTACCAACCTGCTTCCAACAAAATATGTCCTCTATCGGAATTTTCTAGATCTTCCAGACAAGTCTATCGTACATTCGGCTGGAAGTTACCCATACAGTCACCTTGAATTTGAATGCAAACAGTATACATCAATAAAAATGCAGGAAAAACTGCATTTTGATTTAGAGACAGAATGTTAGCTGCTGCCTCATCCTGGAGTCTAAGAAAGCTAGTCTTGGGTGCAACAAAGTTTCTCTCCCCACACTCTCATGGGTAGAAAATTGTCAATTTAAAACCTACAGAGGCTGCGATTGGTCATTTGAGAATCAAAGGACATTTAAGAGTAGAGAGACATGGGAGTTGAGGGTGATTTATTGGGTCTGAGGAGGTTGGGGGTTCTGAAATAAATGTGTCATGGCCCTTCACTGTCCTGAGGTGCATCCCTTAGACATCTGGCAGCTGTCTTTCCTGGGGATTGCTGGCTGACAAACAAAAGGTTTGCTCATTGAAAAAATAAGCAGCTACACACAAGTCAGGTCCTCTTGGAAATAATCTTCCAAGCCACATCTGATCATGTTCATTGAAGCCCCCTTTGAGAGTCTAACCCCTCCTTATAAGAGCCTCTGCAAATGGATGATGGAACAGGCCATGTTTTTCAGTTCTCAGATTTCTGGATGATGTTTTCTTTGGATCTTGTCTGCACTGACCTTTAAATCTCCTTATGATCTTATGTTCTGAGAAATGTCTAAGCAAGAACTGACCCCCTTCTGCTGGCTCAGACCTCCACAGCCTCCACCAAGCAGCATGAAATGTTCAGTCATTACCAAAGGCCGAGTGCAACTCTGTTTGAAGCTGGACACTAATGTAACAACTGGGCATTTTAAGTAGTGATCTCTGGAAGGAACAGACTGGCGGATCATATTTCAGTAATCACCCACCCATCTACTCATCTGTATATGAAAATAATACATGGTATGACCTGGAGGGCCACATATCCATCTGATAGAACTGAGTTACTATGCATTGTTTTGATGCATCTAAAAGATAATAAGCTCTGCTTACAGCAATTCTATAGTATTTTAATGCTTGAACAGCTTGGGAGTTTTTACCTTTGATCTCATCATAATCACTATTTTTAAATGCATTCCTCACAGTAGTAATAGTATCAGGAAGGTTAGAGCCCCCTACTTTATCTCACCCTGGGGCTCTTTTGCTTTCCCATTTGCTTTCTCGCCCTTTCCCCTTTATCTCTTTTTCTTCATTCCTGGTTTTTCTTTCTTTTCACCTCACTGCCCTTCCCCTCTGAAACTCTGTCTTTTTCTGAATTTCCCTATTTCTGAAGAATTTTCCTTCATTATTTTCAAGCACTCAAACACAGACAAAAATACACAAGTATGGCAGAGTGGCATTCACTAGGTTTGCGAATTATGATCACACACCACTATATAGTTTTTACTACCTCCTCAGATGAACCTTCCCCCCTACAGTCACCCTAGATTTCTCTTGAAACTATGCACTCTGTGTGAGTTAGCTGGTTTGGAATAACCCTCTGCCCCTCCAAGGCACCCCAAAGTTCAGCCTCCTAACTATGTTGACTTGGCATGTTCTTAACCATCCATTAAATGATTGTCATCTGTAATATCCAGACCCAATGCTTCAGAGACAACAAAGCAGAAAATATTCTGTTCTTTAACATGTAACCTCAGTTTTATTTTCCTTGGCAGAAGCAAAGACAGAAATGTTTCCTCATTTGGCCAGAGAGTCTTGACCCTGGCTGGAGGAGGGCCAGAGAAGGCCTGGGTTCTATCCTCCGTTGGGTCAAGCTTTCAAGCATTTTATCTCCTCAGGATGTGGAAGAAATATGACTCTGGAATGCTGGGACTGTTGAGAAACAAACCACAGGGGCCAGATGATTATGAACATCATGCTTGACAGCTAAATCACTGTGTACACACATCCAACACTTTCCCTTGTATCTTCAAATTCATCTTAACAAAGATTCTAGCAAGAAATATTTCTGACCCCCTAGGACTTTGCTGCTGCAGTTATTTGGAAAAGTTTCATTATCTGTTTTTTATAAGATTTTTTTTCTATAAGCATAGGACATCCGAATTCTTTTTAGAATGTTTTCAGAACCATTTTGATGTGCTCTGGACCACCTAGTAAACTTCACAGATGAGTGAGAAATAATTAAATGTGACATTCAGGCCCCTCCTACCATGTGCTCCCCAAAATAAGACACTGTCTTATTATTTATTTAGCCTCAAGAAGACACACTATGGCTTATTTTCGGGGGATGTCTTATTTTTTTAAAATTAAATATAGTACAACAACCTGCATTTATGCGATAATCTCTCTAGGCTCAGTAGTAGACTGCTTGCTGAAGCTGTCCCCCTATCCCCTGGTGTTTGCGTGGGGTGAGAGAGCCTCACAGAGTGTTGCTGTTTGATGCTGGGGGAGAGAGACCCACAGAGCTGAGCAAAATGACAGCCACAGCTTTACTTCTTCCCCCTGAGGGCACACAATACCTAAAGCAGAGTGTCCTGCTCCTCACTTCACTGAGGAGACTTTCATGTTCACTTTCTATATCTCCCTCTATGCTTCAGCTTGCAGCATGCACAGAACAAACGGGACCTTGCTGAGTAGGGTTGCCACTTTTTGATAAAAGAATAAGGGACAGGTACCTAAAAATAGGGATTTTCCCCCCAAAATAAGGGACACTTCATAAAAACTTATTTTAGGTACCTGTCCCTTATTCATGTGGCAACCCTATTGCAGGGGGAGCCGACCTTGTACGCTGCATAGCCACATCTATCACTATGTCTTATTTTCGGGCAGGGCCGTAGCCAGGATTTTGATTCGGGGCTGAGTTTGGTTTGGGGGGGGGGCTGAGACTGGGTGGAAGAGGGTCTACCTTAGCAAACCTTTTGTATTGTGATCCCAATAACCCCATGAATGTGGGATTTAATGAGCATGGTGATCAGATCATGATATGAATAAACATAACAGTTTAAATAATGTACCAGTAAGGCCTTTTCGCGGACCACCCTGAGAATTTCGGGGGGGGGCTGGAGCCCCCTTAGCCCCCCCCCCGGCTACATGCCTGTCTTCGGGGTATTGCTTATATTGCGCCAATGTTTAGAAATCCTGCTACATCTTATTTTATGGGTATGTCTTACTTTCAGAGAAACAGGGTACACTGCCCTATATCCCAGGATGTGATCCCAAATTATATGTTTATCCCAGATTATACAGCAGTGGAGACTCATATAATCCAGTTCAAAGCAGATAATCTTGGATCAGATTTGGGGATATAGGACAGTATAGATCCAGCCTCAGTTAACTGAAATGCTTGGGACCAGAAGAATTTTGGATTTGTCCCTCATATTTTGTAATACCAGTGAAGTTTTCCTTTCGCACAAGTACAGTATTTTTGACTTTTGCAGATTTGATTATTTATGGATGTGATTAATATGTTATCACTAGGAATCTCTAGGTTCTCCAGTGTGACTGTATGGTCAGCTTCCAATCGAAGTCAATCATACATTCATGCTGGAAGATCTAGACATTCCTAAAGAAGTGTTCCCTCAGGTAAAAAAATCCTTTATTTGTGGCACCTTGTACCCCTAACCCCGGGGAATGTGGAGAGCTGACTGTATTTACATAAAAGTATATTATGAGATATTTTAGTAATTGGATGTAAACAGGTATTTCATTTATGTTTCATCTACACCTCATAAAACTAATCTGAAAGTAATTTTATTTGCAATAGTTTTAATAATTTGGTACATGAAAAAAAGTTTGTGTACACTGAACCTTCAGAAATAAAGATATCACTATCTCATCTACCCATGTGGATAATTTCAGATTTTGGAGTATTTTGGATTTTGGCATCTCAGATAAGAGATGTTCAGGCTGTACTGAATTATCAGGTGAGTTTCCAACTTCTGTGGTCTGAACTGCTGCACTTAGCTTTATCTTAGAGTAGCTGCAGACACACCTGCACAGATTCCTTGTTATTTTTATCAGCACAATGTCTTGAAATATTTCCCAGTTACTTAAGTTACAGTTCTAAAACTATGACACAACTTATAGTATTTCACTCTGTATTTATAGTAGCTATTGCAGTTGAAATGTGTGTTTTTTCTTGAGTAAGGACACAAAAATACAGGCATGTCATTTAAATCCATATGCTTATACTTTCCTCTAACATCAAACTATTGATCTTCCAATCATTTGCTTTCGATGCTCCAAGGATGTCTGCTTCACCTGCTCATCAGTATTGCTATTCACAGCTGACATGAAATGAGGTATTTTACCTTGTCATGGCATTCCTATCATAGAAGGAATTGCATGACCTCTGAGACCCCCTTCCCCTTAGGGTGAATTTACACTGTAGAATTAATGCAGTCAGACGCCACCTTAATTACCAGGGCTCAATGCTATGAGATTCTGAGATTTGTGGTCTGGTATAGTTGGCAGAGGAGGCTAAATATTTTACAAAATGAAATTGTTCAGGATTCCATACTATTGAGTAATGGCAGTTAAAGTGGTGCTAAACTGCATTATTTCTACAATATAGATGCATCCTTGGGGGCTAACTGGTTTTCTGTTTGGGTTGCAGACAGCATTGCAAATGACTCTGATTTTATTCTTTATTAGTCTTCATTGGGGTCTCTTTTGCCCTGATGATCTGTCTTGCAGCATCCTTCCATCTGCTTTTCACATCCTACTCCATTTACTTGACTCATTGCCCCAAGTGACTGAGCTCTTAATCCCTCACTTGCTATCTCTGACAGCTTGGGAACATCTTTCAGGCATCGTCCTTCTGTCACCTCCCCCTGCCCCCACCCACCCAGACTTAGCTCAAAGTCAATAAAATCTACGAACTCCAGGTGTTTAGAAGGAAAGAGGGATGAAGGGAATGGACAAGGGAAGGAAAGAGCTAAGTGCATGTGTGTGGGCATGTTTTGAACACTCATCTGAGCTCTTTCACAGATGAAACAAAAAATGGGGGAGAACTTTGTCATATATTACACATACACAAATATGATTCACACACATTGTAGCCAAAACACAACGTATAATGAGTGACAGGCTTCCAGAAAGTAGCTTAGGTCCACAATGTCTGGCTGATTCAGTATTCTGTCACAGAATCATAAGGCTGGATAAGCTAAGCAAATCCATCTGGTTGAAAGAGAGCTCCATCTGTCTCCTAGAAACTTCCTATCTGGCCTTCAGCACATGTTGCTTGGTTTGGGAGAAGGACGTTGGCAAGCTCTTTAACATCTAACTCCATGTGAACTGCACCAGTGGTTTTGGCAAAGGCCTCGACTCATTATATACTTCAAGTATTCACTCAAAGAACTGAAATACAGGTTGTATGTTTCTGGCAAGAGCAAGGGAATTCACAAGATGAGGGTGAATATTTCCAGGCAGGAAAGAGAGGGCTAGGTTTTCACAGCTCCAAGAAACAGATGAAGGGATCAACTACATGAACAGATGTCCTGTCAGAATCCTCCCCTTCTACACCCAAGCAGCTAAATCCCAAGACTGAGCCAAGGTGCAAACAAGTGGAGTTGGGCAGTGGAAGCTCAAAAGATAAGGTGTCTCATATAATGCCTGCTGTGACAGCATCAAAGTGCAGAAACCTTTCGATCAGGAGAAAAAGTAGCGTCACCTGCCAACACCTTCAGACTCATGTGCTTCTGAGCTTAGATACAACTCTCACAGTGGCGATGTATGTGTTAAGGTGTGTGGATTCCCTCAGTAACAATGCCCAATATCCTGTTCATTGCTTACATGGGTTAAAATTAAAAGTGCTAAGTGTACTGCAGTTTGAATATATACAATGAGTTCTTAGCATCTGCTAAATCACTATTTCAGAATACCTTGCTGATACCAGAATCTGTGGATGCTCAAGTCACATTATATACAGTATAGTGGCGCAATAAAATGGTGTCCTTTACATGAAATAGCAAAATATTTGAAAAATATTTTCAAACCATGAATGGTTGAATTTGCAGATGCAAAATCTGTGGATATGGATGGCTGATTGTTCATATATACAAACAAGTATACCAGGTTGAAGTAGTATACAAAAACATAACAGGTACCTAAAAGACAATGTGAAGTTTTGGAACACTCATGTGTACTTTTGGTAACATCCTAAATAGCATGGCCGTGAGATACCACACTTACACTTCCATCCTAATAAGCACAATTTGTTTTCACAACAGTATTCATGGCAGTGTTGAATACTGCCATCAATTTTGTGACCTATTCTGTTATTGTGTGCAATTCAGAGGGGGTTTGATTATCAGTGATCAGCTTGATTAGAAGACTCTGTTCTTGGCAGACATGAAAACTACTAGAACTGGATTGGTAATATGGAGTAACACTGGTGCTGGCATTCCTGGACACTGATCAAATTTTTACCACTACAACACTGGATGTACAGTTAAAACAGATCTTAGCTAATTTCCGTTGTTCTCACATGGAGGAGGAGAAAGCTTTCTTATTCCTTTCAACACGGGACCAGCAAGTGGCCAATAGGAAGTATAACAACTGAACCAATGATAATTTGATCCTGTTATGAACACTGAAGTGTGGAAAGATGTAAATGCTACAGCTGCCCATATGAGTTTCCAAAGAGCTGCTCTTAAAGTCATAAGATTGTGGAGCTGAGATTTGTATTTTGTAGTTTTAATTGTTAATTTATATGGTTTTACATGATTGTTTTTATCTTATTATGATGTGGGCACTTGCTGCCGCTTGTTCACCGTCTCAAGTCGCCTTTGGGCTGAGAGAGGTGGTATAGAAGCATAGCAAATAAATATATAAATACATAAATAGAACCCAAATCTGATTCTGAATCTGATTCTAATAACCATTCTCCAGAACAAGGGGACCAGAGAAGGCTCAAGCAGTCATTTCACTGAGGTGGCAACTGAGGGCCCTTCCACACAGCCCTATATCCCAGAATATAAAGGAAGAAAATCCCACACTATCTGAGTGTGGATTCAAATAAACCCGGTTCAAAGCAGATACTGTGGGATTTTCTGCCATGATATTCTGGGATATAGAGCTGTGTGGAAAGGCCCAGAGATAGTGGCATAGTGATGTGCCAAAGTCCCATTCAGACTATAATAAATTCTATAAATCTATGGTTCTGTGAAATGTTGAATGAAGAGGAATAATAAAGAGCAATTATGCAACCCAGCTAATCAAGACAGCAGACTCTCGGGGGTCTTTTAAAGGAAAGTCTTTTTTAAATGTCTCTGCTGGCTTTAAGACAGAACCATTGCATGGAGAGAAATACCATATAAAGGTCTAAATGGAAATGGGGGTGGGGTAGGGAGGGAAAATAAGGAAGGAAGAATAAACAATATTCGATCAGTTTAACCTATATTTGAGGAAGCAAATTGCATGTTTCTTTTTTTCTTTTAAATCCAATGATTCAGAATTGCTTGTCTTGCTTCAGGATACAACTATATTCCAATAAGGCTAAACCCACACATTCAAAATGCAATACAGAACAGATTGACAGCATCAGTAGCATTTTCTCAACTCTATTCTGTTTATCATTGCAACATCTATTCCGTTAAACTTATTGAGGGAGAAAATCTATTAAATGTGTTTTCCCCAGTGAACAGTAGCACCCAGAAATGTTTGAGAAAGAGGTTTGCCAGGTCCCAGATTACTGGCTGAAGTCTCAGGGATTACTGTGTGCTTCTCTGGGTCTTCTGTGCAGATAGGCAAATCTTAGGACACCACTGGAGATAAATTGATAAATTACATGTTTATCTGTTACATGGCCTTAAAAGTGAAGCATTTACACAAGCAGCCAAATTAACCCTTGCAGGCAACTAGAGCCAACATGGTATAGTGGTTTGAGCATTAGATTGCAACTCTGGAGATCAGGATTTGAATCCCTGCTCAGCCATGAAACCCACTGGGTGAGCTTGGGCAAACAGCACTCTCTTGGTATCAGAGAAAGGCAATGGTAAGCCTCTCCTGAACAAATCTTGCCAAGTTAATCCTGTGGTCGGTTCAATTTAGCATGGCCACAAATCAGAAACAATTTGAAGGCACACAACAATAATAGAAGGAGCTACAAGAATATTTTCTCCTTCCATAATGAAAAAGGCCAACACAACAATGTCTTTAAAATATAAATAACACTTATAGTATTCTAGACTACCACCTAAGGGCTTTATGGAGAAAATAAGATCAATCGTATTTTTAATGGAAATAATAGAGTAAATTCTTTCTAAATTGAAGTCTTCACTTACATTGTGAATATTACTCTGTCAACATGTATATTTCATTTCAATGTCACTTGATTCTTCCTCATGCTTTTCATGCTATGCATATCTTCTACTCTTTAAATAGTAGCTTTTAAAGTAAAGATTACAAGTGTGTGCACATTACAATGTGTTTGATGTGAAATGAAACAAGGGCTGCAAACGTCTTTCTAAGATTGCTTAGAAGCCAGAGCTAAGTAAAATGTTTTTTGGTTCCATGAAATATAACATTAATGAGATTTCTGTGATGAGAAACTATGTCATTAGAAAAGCTGCTTCCAGACTAAGGTTCCTTTCACAGAACACCCTGACAGTGCTATGATTCCACTTTAACTTCCATAGTTCCTTCCTGTGGAATCCTGACATTTGCCTCCCCCAAACTGCCTATCCCAGGATCCCACAAAACACAACTATATAAGTTAAAATGAAACAATGGTGCTAAAACTGTGTAGTGTGAAATCTTCTATTGTGCAGCCCTCCTGCCTCCTGCATGGAGGTCTAAACACTCTCATCTTCCACTTGTAATCCTGCTGTATTTTCTCACTACATCTTTTATTTCATCAACCTGTAACAAAAAAAACATTAGGGATTATTAGAAAGAACTTCCTAACTGTGAGAGGTGGAACTCTCTGCCCCAAAGTGTGGTGGAAGCTCCTTCTTTGGAGACTTTTAAACAGATGCTGGATGGCCATCTGTCAGGAGTGCTTTGAATGTGTTTTTCCTGCTTCTTGGCAGAGGGTTAGACTAACTAACTAACTAACTAACTAACTTTATTATTTATGAGTCGCCCTCCACAGATGTGTTCCGGGCGACTTACACAGCTTGGCATTTACAATACTAAAATATTAAAATATTAAAATGTTAAAATACCGGAATAGACAGATTCCAGGTCACTGATTGTCACTCAAGCATATGCTCTTCTAAATAGCCATGTCTTAAGTGCCGCCAGAAATGAAGGCAGGTCGAGGATGGCTCTTTGGTCTGGCGGCAGAGAGTTCCACAGGACAGGGGCCACAATGGAGAAAGATCTCTGTCTCGTGGGCTCCAGATGAGCTTCTCTCAGACCTGGGACACAGAAAAGGTTCTCGTAGGCTGGCCGTGGTGCTCTCAGATGGATAGGTGGTATCAGACGGTCTTTTAGGTATGTAGGACCCTGGCCCCGCAGGCCTTAAATGTCAAGGTCAGGGTCTTATAAAGGATTCTGTATTCGACCAGCAGCCAGTGCAAACGCTGTAAAGATGGCGTTATGTGACACCTCATTGGTGTTTTTGTGAGGAGCCTGGCGGCAGCATTTTCTACAATCTGGATCTTGTGAGTTACTGACCGAGGAAGACCCACGTATAAAGCGTTGCAATAATCCAGCCTTGATGTCACTGTGGCATGTGGACTGGAGGACCTACAAGATCTCTTCCAACTCTATGATTCTATTGGGGTGGGGAGTGCCCTCTTATCTCTCTAGGGACTGTTCACATGGAAGCACAGAAAGAAATAATAGCTAAGGTGAGTGATATTGCAACATTTGTCAAAAAGTTGATATCTTGAATATACCAACTTTCACCCAGAGGGACCAACTTTCCCATAAAGAGACCAGGAAGTGGGGCAACGATCATGACAGGAAATAGATTGTGGACAAAATGTGCTGTTTTCTTTGGCTCATCAAACAAAAACAGGCTGGTGCAGGTATTTCTCACTTGCTTTTCTACCTTTGGTACTGCTGCATGGTATTTACAATCATGGCCCACCTACACAAGCATTTCAACCTACTGTTTCCCAATTCTGAATGACTTTTTTTCTCCTCTTGTCTAGTTCTCTGCAGTTGTAGTCTTATGCATACCTAAACAGGAAACAATCCCATTTTAAAATGTTGGGTCCAGTTTTGAAGTAAATGTGCTCAGATAAGGTTGCAGTTTACACGATTCAGTCATCTATACTAATTGGAAACAAGTCACTCATTCAACATATACATATGTGCATTCACAATGCCTGTTGACTTATAGGAACCCTATGAATGTCAGAGTTTCCTTCGGCAAAGAATACTCCAGTTCCTTCCTCTGAAATAAAACCTACTAGTTAACAATTCAAGAGTGTGTTAAACCACCTTGACAATTCCTATCAAAGGATTGTGATTTGTAAAAAGAAATCCATGGAAACTGAAAAACATGTACAAAGCTACCGTGTTTCCCCGAAAGTAAGACAGCGTCTTACTTTCTTTTCCCCCCCGCAAAGTCCCCCTACGTCTTACTTTCGGGTACGCCTTATATAACCCAAGACGCACTCGTCGCCACGCCCACGCCGCCGCCACCGCCGCCGCCACGCCGCCGCAGCCGGAGGTGTGCCGCGCACACCTGCGGCACACCTCCGCGGCACACCTCTTCGCCAGAGCTCCAGGCAAGGGAGGGGGAAAGGAGCCAGGGGCGGGAGGAAGCAGCGACGCGTCACTGTGACGCTGCGATCGTCACCACGCCCCCTGGCTCCTTTCCCCCTCCCTTGCTTGAGGAAAGAAGGGAGAGGGAAAGGAGCCAGGGGGCGTGGTGAGGATCGCAGCGTCACAGTGACGCGTCGTCCCTTCTCCCCGCCCCTGGCTCTCTTCCTCCTCCCTTCCAAGGGTGGGAGAAGAGAGCCAGGGCGGACGAGCGATGACGCGTCACTGTGACGCTGCGATCCTCACCACGCCCCTGGCTCCTTTCCCTCTCCTTTCCTCAAGCAAGGGGGAAAGGAGCCAGGGGCGTGGTGAGGATCGCAGAGTCACAGTGACGCGTCGTCTCCTTCTCCCCCGCCCCTGGCTCTCTTCCTCCTCCCTTCCAAGGGTGGGAGAAGAGAGCCAGGGGCGGGACGAAGCGATGACGCGTCACTGTGACGCTGCGATCCTCACCACGCCCCCTGGCTCCTTTCCCGCTCCGTTCCGCAAGCAAGGGAGGGGGAAAGGAGCCCGGGGGCGTGGCGTCACAGTGACGCTGTCGCTTCTCGTCCCGCCCCTGGCTCCTTTCCCCTCCCTTGCCTGGAGCCCTGGCGAGAGGTGTGCCGCGGAGGTGTGCCGCAGGTGTGCCGCGGCACACCTCCGGTTGCGGCGGCG
Organism: Anolis apletophallus; assembly: GCA_030556195.1. Classification (NCBI taxonomy): domain Eukaryota; kingdom Metazoa; phylum Chordata; class Lepidosauria; order Squamata; family Anolidae; genus Anolis; species Anolis apletophallus. The sequence continues at coordinate 71,975,592 of JARBWK010000001.1, forward strand.
GCGGCGGGACGAGGTACGTCTTATATACGGGGTATGGCTTATATAAGCCGACCCCCCAGACACCCCCGATACGTCTTACAATTGGGGGTGTCTTACTTTCGGGAAACACGGTAGTTGTGAGCAAAGCCTTTCAGAGTGCTTATCCAAAAAGCATTCAGTAAAGATGCTGACTGTCCCAAAAATTTAGCACAGCTATTGAGAGCCACTGGAATGTATGCATGTATGTTTGTCACTTGACAAGCCCCTTGAATTTCCAAATGTCATGGACATGATGCCAGTAACATCATTGCAATGCAGAACTTACCACTTTTTAAAACCAAGCTGTCAGAGTCAAGATTTTCCATGTGGCAAGGACTCACATGCCTTTCCTCAAGAGGTGAGTGGCAGAGAAGAAGTAACATTTGTGTTAAATCAAATAATTCTAAGACTGGAAATGATCCAGAAGTCTTTATATTCTACCTCCTGTATTATGATAGCATCCTCCAAATTCAAAACCAATCTCTCAGTTGGTGGTCATCCCATGCCCACCAGCTTATAACACAATCACAAAAGGCAAAGAATCACAAGTGGACCAAATAATTCTAGTCCCACACTTATCTATTTTTGTACCAGAATGAAAATTCAACATTTCTCCCTCCCCAAATGCATCATCAGTAACATTATGTGTACTCTCTGTATCTATAAATACATATATCTCTACTTATATTTGGAGATATGCACAAGCAGTGGCATCCTGAATAAGCACTATATACTATGTAGCACCATAACTATGGTCTATGTAATGGATTCCAGTCAGAAACTCCATCCCACACCACTTACCAGTAAGTAGCTTTTGTGATCGAGCAGGTGTCTGTTCCTTTTTGCTCAAGAAGCAGCTGCCTCATGCTCCTCCCCTCCCCTGCGAGTGATCTCTAGCACGACAAACAAAACTCCCCTCTAGTCAACAGTTGCTCATGTGAGAATGTCAGATAGCTACTTTTCAATCCCAATCAATCTCAGTGGCTGCTTGTTGGTAAGCAGTGTTTGGGGAATATTCATGGTCCCTATATAGTCCATAAACTAAGGGCTACAAAGGAATTGTGAATACATAACAGTTATAAATGTGTAACTAAATGTGCAACTGAATATGACTGAGGCTGCCAGGGGGGCAAGAGGAAATTCTCAGGGTGGTCCAGGCCTTATACATTATTTCTTATGATCTGTACATGCTCATTATATAAATGGGGTTATTGGGATAACAATACAAAAGGTTTTTTCTTTCTTACAAACAGTGAAGTGCATTGATATGTGTAAATGAGGTTACACAGTGAAATGCATGATATGTGACACGGTTCGATGCTTAAAAGTAGTCTGACTCTCACAGCCATGGACATGATCCCACCCCCTCAGATGCTTGAAACAAGACCTCATCTGATATCTGAAACCATAGATAATAGTGAACCCTACATTTTACTATACTTGGGCCAGATACATATCATGAAACCACACTGGAGGACCCAGGGAACTCCACAAACACTTTGAGGGGTGGGGTGTTTTTTGGAGTATTGGTAAGTGAAACCATGGATATTAAATCCTTGGAGAAGGAGGTCATTCTGTAATAACATAATGAGCTAATCATTCTAGAGAGCAAACTAAGCAATGTTATTGGTGTCAAGCTGCATGAATTCTACCATGTAGGTGCATCCCAGTTATATCCTCTTGGGTTACTGTAACAAACTCTAAGCCTTTAAAGAGTTGTTGAAAAATCACTGGTTCAAAATGCATTATTAACTGGGGCTGGCTAGAAGGCTCCTTCCACACATCTGAATAAAATCCCAGGTTATCTGCTTTGAATTGGGATATATGACAGTTATGGTGTTCCTGCCTAGTGGTCATAGACAGACCCCGAGGGTCCCAGCTGCCCCGGGGGTCCCAGCTGTTCAGGGTCAGAATGGGGATGATGGGTGGCCAGATGGGTACGAGACTGCAGATGAAGATTTAGCCTGGGATGATGGATGGTTACATGGGCATGGGACTGAAGATGGGGATAATGATGACTCCATGGAAGTTAGTTCTGAATTCAGTGAGAGGCCTAGCGACCTTGATTCTCACGAGAACTTCTTCACTCCCTTGCCGGGCGAGCATTCCGAGGAAAGGGAGGATCGAGTTTCCCAGATTAATAGTGAAGCACCTGGGACCGCTAATGAGGAGGAATTTGACAGGAGGGCCAGCATCCGATCCTCCCGGAGAGATTTGAGTTTGAAAAAGGAGGTGCGTTGGTCACATAGAAAATTGATTCTTTTATTAGACCGGTCTGGGAGGATCTTCGCCAGACCTGAAGCTACGTTCAGCTTGGATGGACTCCTGCTCTAGGCTCTAAGTTTCCGTGGGACCGCAGGAGCGGTTGGCCTTGTTTTCGTATCTTGTTCCTTGGGATTTAAGTCAGCTTGACTTGCCAGCTACAGAACTTTCTTGGACTATCTTTGGATTTATTTGAGTTGCCTTACATCTTTCTACTTTTGGACTATATATTATTCTAAATAAATACTTAATAGTTGCATCTGCCTGGTGTGTGTGATCTAGGGGGCTGTCCGCGATCTGGGGTGCAACAACAGTGTGGACTCAGATAACCCAGTTCAAAGCAGATATTGTGGGTTATTTTGCCTTGATATTCTGGGTTATATGGCTGTGTGGAAGGGCCCAAAGATTGGGGAAAAGGTAGAGTATGCAAGTATGTGTAAATAAATATTGGCAATTTTAGTCAAATGGTCCAGTTATGTGGCAAGTTTCCATCAAATCAGAAAAGCCCTAATATTACATGTCATCGAATAGTACAATTATAAATACCATTTAAAATGTAAATACTTGAAAGTAAATCCTACTGCAATTAGTGGGAAATTTTTGAATACATATGGTTAGGAAATGGGTCATTTGCCATGATGTGGAAATTACAAGAATATAAGAAAGGAAAGCAGCCAAAATAGACAGAGCCATTCCAGTTATTAGTTGTCAAGTGAATCACTCAGTTACTTTTCACAAGCTCCAGAAAACAATAAGAAATGAACAGTTTCAAAGCCTGGGGCTTAACAGAGTGTGACAATGGACAAGACCAGGAAATGAAAAAAACTAAAACCGAATTGGCAGGTGATTTCCAAGGAGGTGACATCAGCTTCCCAATTCTCATCTTCAAGAGATAAACTACCCTTTTAGAAAAATCTGGGGATTCTATGCTCTCCCCATATTGTTTGATTCCAGAGCAAAGATTAAGGAATCACTATGGAGCACCTGCAATTGAAAGAAAAAAAGAAGAAAAACTCCATGGAGGAAGTTAGAACTCCAGGGGAAAAGTCAGATAAGCCTTTCTTTCTGGTATACAAACTTTCCATGTACACCATGGAAAATTATTGTATGCTGTGGAATTTCTGACATCATGGGATCTTTGAAACAGGTTTTTCAGAACTTCTACCAGTATTGAAATCCATCATGAAAGATCCACTTCAAATCAGTATGCACAGAGGGCAATATGTTTACATATAATTCCACTCTAGCCTAAACGCCATAAAATTAGATACCAGAAATATGTCTAGTCATGCACAGCAAAGGAACCCTGAGGTCAGACTTTCTAAAACGGACTAATTTTACTTACATTTGTTTGCAGTCTGCAATATCAATGCCAAACACTAGGTGGAAGACCTATATACCACATGTTTTCAATTGTATGACACCATCGATTGTAAGATGCACCCTAATTTCTATACAACCATCTCCAACAAAAATACAAGAGATACACCTGCGACTCTAAGATGTACCACATTTTTAGAGATGTATATCTAGGAAAAAGTATGTCTCAGAATTGAAGAAATGCAGTTAAAACTAAAGGGGAAGCTGCAATCAGGTCTGACACACCCATTTCTCTAAAGGGCCTTTAGACGGTTTCAGATGGGATGTAATCATTGCTATGGGAAACCACATTTGGATACAATTCCCCAAGAACTACATCCCTCAAACTCTTCAAAATAATGTGATATGGGAAGAGGGATTTTCAGGTTGAACAAACAATGAGGTTGAGACAAGAGAACCATCAATGAAAAAGAAACAGAGAAAAATAAGCAAAGAAGAATGAAAGAGCATCAAGATAGAAGTAGAGGGAGATAAGAAAGAGAACTTGGGTGGATATTAGGGGACAAAAAAGCAATGGATAAATAAAGAAAGCAGAAAGATATTTAGCTTCATGGGAAAGAAAAAGCTCTGAGAAGCCATCCTGCCTCTGCTTATAGATGAGAAAGAAGAGGGGGCAACTGGGGACCTTCTACACAGCCCTATATTCCAGAATATCAAGGCAGAAAATCCCACTGGGATATATGGCAGTGTGGACTCAGATAACCTAGTTCAAAGCAGACATTGTGGGATTTTCTGCCAATATTCTGGGTTATATGGCTGTGTGGAAGAGTCCTTAAGAAAAAGGGAAGAAGAGGAAAAAGCGCACATAGGTTGATGGGAGGAAAAGAGCGCTCAGGTGAGGGGGGCAATGAATGCATTTGAAACTTATGGAAAGCTGGGTACTTCTACGAGTCCTAGAAGTATAGTAACTGACATTTGTTCAAGCTTGCTTAGATGTCATATAGGACCCTTCCACACATCCCTATATCTCAGAATATCAAGGAAGAAAATCCCACAATATCTGCTTTGAACTGGGTTATCTGAGTCCACATTCAGATACTGTGGGATTTTCTGTTTTGATATTCTGAGATATAGGGCTGTGTGGAAGGGTCCACAAAGAACAAGACAATCTATGTAGGATCACTTAAATCCAGATACTTGCAACCTGATAATGATTACCCACCAGCTAACTGGATTTAGCTAAGTATTGCTGCTAGAACTGGAAGAAAATTCTACACAATTATCCAATTTCCACATTTGACCAAAAGGCAAATGTAAAAAATTTGTATGTTGCATGTAAAATCTGACCACAATGTTAGCTATGTTGTCTGTTTCTTGGGTTGTTCATTCATCCTATAAATCAAACAGCAAATATAATAAGTGTACGCTCAGCATAACCTGGCCACCTGATTTGTGACCTGCAAGGGGAAATGGAAACAATCATCTTCTCTTGGTATGTGTTGGATCCTTCTTCAGGCAGCTTCCAAAGAGACACATTAATCTCCACTTTACCCGGTAAATACCACACCATATGCACTTTCAATGCAGGTTTTCTGCTACCTGATGCCATGAATCCAATACAATAATAGACCCTTGGTATTCACTAAGGTTTGGTTGCAGGTCCCCTTGTGGATGCTGACATCCATGGATGCTCAAGTTTCCTTATATACAATATTGTTGTTGTTTATTCATTCTGTCACTTCCAACTCTTCATGACCTCATGACCCATGCCAGAGCTCCCTGTCGGCTGTCGCCACGCCCAGCTCCTTCAAGGTCAAGCCAATCACTTCTATCCATCTTGCCCTTTGTTGGCCCTTTTACCTTCCATTTTCCCCAGCATCATTACCTTCTCCAAGCTAGCCTGTCTTCTTGTTATGTGGCCAAAGGACTTCATCTTTGCCTCTAATATTATTCCCTCCAGTGAGCAGCCAGGCATTATTTCCTGGAGTATGAACTGGTTTGATCTTCTTACGGTCCAAGGAACTCTTAAGAATTTTCCTCTAACACCACATTTCAAAAGCATCTATCTTCCTTCACTCAGCCTTCCTTACAGTCCAGCTCTCGCATCCATAGGTTACTACGGGGAATACCATTGCTTTAATTATGCAGATCTACAATAGTGTAGTAGAATGGTGTCTCTTATATAAAATGGCAAAATCTATTTTTGCTTTGAGATAGTGTGGGGTGGGGCAATATTTTCAGATACAGAATCCCTGTATATGGAGGACCAACTCTACTGTAAACCTTCTATTATCAAATAACTTCAAGTTGGTTGTGAAAATCCTGAACAATACTAAATAGTATCTTTCAGATAAAGTCAAATATGAATCACTTATATAAAACTTGCCAAATACATTCAGTTCCAACAAACGGAAACTAAATATCAAGTATTAAATGAAAACTGGGTAGTCATTTCACCTTTCTTAAATGTATGCAAAATTTATACAAATCTGTGTTCCTTTTCATCCTTCTGTGGTGATGCATTCCTTTTTTGGTATTGTGTTAGGTAGTTACACTAAATTATAATGGTCAATGACCAAGATCCAAAGAACCACCGATCAAGGTCTACGGGCAGAAAAGGACTTTGCCCTTAAGTGTCCTGAGAAGCGGGTTCTTCGGCACTACTGACAAGATCCTCAAAATCATTTGCAATCATATCTTCTGATGAATTCTAGGCCTCCTCACAACATGGAATCAAATCCAATGATCCTACATTATTGCTTTTAAAAGCCTTCCAAGCTTCCTTTTTTAAAAGCAACATCCCAGAAAATAGAGATGAAAGGATATGTAGGTGCCATTTTAACATTCACAAAGGATTTGGAGATCATCCAAATATATCTACATGTAGGAAGCATATTCACACTTCATGCACCCAAAATTAAATAAACTGTTGAAATCCACAGGCTTAAGTACACTGAATGCTGACAGATTCTGACCTACTTATTTCCTTCCAGGAAATGGTAAGGCAGAATGGGGGAGACCTGGCAGAGTTGGCATATCTCAAAGCTTTGTATCCAGAGTTTGGTAAGGCAAGTTAAGGTACTTACCAGACAATGCCAGGCAATATTATTGTCTGGATTCCATTCTGGTAACAACATGACTGTTGTATCTGGTATGAGTTACGGCTTTGTTCAGGCTGAGTCTATTATGTTAGGAATGTTATCCCTGGGCCTGACTGAGCTTATGGCAGGGTTTCTAAACTTTAGCAGGGGAGGAGAAGTGATCCAGGCAGCAAAGTTGGATTAATTCAACCGTGCAAACATCTTGCAGGTGAGATAGTTTGGCTTCTTTGCATTGGCATACCTTTAAACAACTCAGGAATAACCTGTGACGCACCAGTATATCAAAGGAAATAAATACATGAATAGAGAAAACACCAGCTCATATAGCCTGGGTCAGGGCCGAAGCCAGGATTTTGATTCGGGGGGCTGAGTTTGGTCGGGGGGGAGCTGAGACTGGGTGGAAGAGGGTCTACCCTAGCAAACCTTTTGTATTGTTATCCCAATAACCCTATTAATGTGGGATATAATGAGCATGGTGATCAGATCATGATATGAATAGACATAACAGTTTAAATAATGTACCAGTAAGGCCTTCTCGTGGACCACCCTGAGAATTTCGGGGGGCGGGGCTGAAGCCCCCTTAGCCCCCCCCCCCTGGCTACATGTCTGGCCTGGGTTGAAAACATTGTATTTTCATTTAAATGTTTTGAGAGTTTTGACAATAATGAAATGAAGACAGAATGGAGTGTGCATGTGTTTAACACAAGTAGTTAGTTGGCTTTGTGCCCTTGCAACAGCAGTGTGGGATTTATTTTCCCCCACATAAAGCAACATATGTATTTGCCTGTTCTGTGAAAACCCCAGGCACATTTCTGATTCCCAAGCTCCCCTTTATTCCCACGCTTCAAAGAGCTGCATATCACAGGCTTAGAAAATCATCCTGGTTTAAATTAAATATGAAATCTGATTCAGCTGAGAATGGGTTGTGTATAGGACCACATGTGCCTTTCACCCAATGTGAATGTATTTGTGAATCCTCTTCCATCCCTCACAACTGCCTTGTTGTCTTGCTGTGCCCCGCTTTCATTCTGGGTTGTGGGAGATAAAATGATATGGATAAAGAACTACTAATTCCACCCAGCAGGTGACTCTTTTGCACCTTTATGTAGCTCAGCAATAAAAAAAAACCCTACACAGATGCACACGAGTTTATAAATGGGGCAACAAGACAAAGACAGCAGAGTGAGGAAAAATTGAGTTTTCATTCAGATGTTTTTCCAATACCTATACATATTTGATCTATTAGGGTTGCTAAGTTATCTTCATTAATATGGTATAATCAAAGTGAGTACTCCCACTTTCCTGGCTTGTTACTTTTTCATGGCTTCTCTTTCCATACCCTCCCACCTGTTGAACCACTGTATTTAATTCTCACCCCCAGTGAGAGCAAAACAATTAGCTAGAAAAGGTATCCTTGACTATCACTACAAATAAGAATTGTAACTTGGCAACCCTCAGCTGTATAAAGAATATAATACAATTTCTTAACTATGTATCTAATGCAAAATAACCTCATAAATAAGTGGTCTAAAGTATTGCTGCAAGGTAGAATATGCTGTGTAAAAGATAGATGCAATAGTATAGTTCATCAAACTCTCTGGTGAAAACTGGGAAAGGGTCCTTCTCCTGTCCAATCAGCATATAGGCAATACACTAGAAGTGATGTCATGTCACTTTATTTTCAAGTTTTTACCATATGGGGAGGGGAGGAGCAAGCTGATGCATGCACAAGAAGTTTCAGCAATTTTCAGGCTAAATACCTGAATGTTTAAAAAGTTTATTTAGGGCCTTTGGGAGAGCATTGGACAACTTAAGGTACTGCAAAAGTAGATCTTGGAGCTCTTTACAGCTTGGAAGCTGCATTTTCCTCATGCTGATCTAACTGACCGAAGGATCTAGATCAGGGGTGCTCACACTTTTCCAGCATGCGAGCTACTTATAAAACAACCAAGTCCCAAAGATCTACCTACCCACTACTCAGAGAGCCATAAAAGCAAAATATTTGGAAATTTATTTCAGTGAGAGCCATATAATACATTTTAAGACTGAATTCAACTAAATGTGAGTATAATAAGTCCCTGAACATTCCTCACAAATGGCATGGGAGCCATACACATTGTGCCTGTGATCTGCCTGGGATCTACCAGGACATCTTTCGAGATCTACCAGTAGATCACGATCTACCTAATGAGCACCCCTGATCTAGATCAAGGAATATAGGGGGGTATAGAAGACTATGACAGAAAGAAGATCTAAGTTTGGGGAAATACAGAATGAGAGAGACAGGGAGACAGGGATAAGGGAAAGTAAAAGAAAAGTATAATAATTCGGAGTAGCCACTCTCATAACCAAATTTGCAGATGAAGTACCACAGGGAAAACAATATTGGCTTTGAGAGGCAATCGTACTATTCTCATCTTGCTGGTTCCAAGGTGTTAAATTGCAAGGAGTACCTCTTACACACACAAAAATGAACCCAGGCAGATGAGATTGCAACTTTCCCATCCTGCCATATAAAAAACCACAGGCTTAATCTAAATTCCTTTTTCCTTTCCAACAGAAGAAACATAATTTACTGTCATTTGGCAATGGCAGCTCACAAAAAGGAAATTAATTTTTTTTCTGAAAGAGTTATGAATCACACAATACTATTCATTCTTAAAGGACGAGAAAGGAAGTTTCTAATCCACTGTAATACCAAGAGAATAAAGATGTTATGATCAGTTCATGCTGGGAACACCCTGGTGATTTAGTGACCTGTCAGTGGATGCACACTTGGTGTACCAGTTCCCTAGAACCTTAAAAGCTTTCTTTCCAACTTTTCAAAACCACAAGATCATCTCCTAAGATGATCCTATTCCTAATAACAGCTCTAGAAATTCATTATTGATGCAGTCTCTCTCATCACAACCATGTATTCAAATGTACTTGTTTAGTATTTAATGTTCTGCCTGTAAAATATTATAAGCACAGTTCCCTTCCTGGAATATCCAAACGCCTATGGAGCCTCATTTTCTACAACACATTGCAAGCTGTGATATGAGAAGAAATTCCCACTGTCTTGGATGGCCACAGGAGGAGGGTGTGGTTCCTGTACCTTTAATACATATTGAAAGAGAAAATATCAGTAACATGCATAGAAACCACTCTTCTATTCAACTGCACAAGAGCCTAATCTCTTCTTCATGTATCCACCACATCCTGCTGCTATTTCTGCCCATGCAAGTAAACAAAACCTTGTTCTTCACTACCATCAAGTCAACAACGTATTATTATTGGATATTATTTATTACTATTATACATGCCACCTTTCCTCCAGCATGGTTCCAAGGTAGCAATACTATAAATAAGAGACTTCCAAGTCATCCTATCATCACAGCCCACCCACGCTTTCAGACTCAGGACTGTGGCTTTCTTGATTGAATCTATCCATTTGGAATATGGTCTACCTCTTTTCCTATTGTCTTCTACCTTACCAAACATCATTGACTTTTCTAGTGAGTTGTGTCTTCTCATGAAATGTATAAGGTATGATATCCTTGGGTCAGTCATATTGGCTTCTAGTTTAGGCATGATCTGCTTTAAGTCCCATTTACTGGTCTTTAGACAGGCCACCAAACTCTTCCAACACCACAGTTTAAATGACTTCATTTTCTTCATATCTGCTTTCTTTACTGCTGCCTAGAATTCACATCTATACATAGAAATGAGAAACACAATGGCATGGACAACATTCACTTTAGTATTCAGGTAAATACACTTCAGGATTGTAATTCCTTCATAGCTATCCTTCCAAGTCTGCATATTCTTCTGATTTCTTAATTGCAGTCTCCATTCTAATGAATGACTGAGCAATACTATAGAAAAGCCTTCAACTATCTCAATGTTTTAATCATCTACTTTAAATTTATGTAGTCTTTCTCTGATCATTATTTTTGGTTTCTTAATGGTCAACTGTAAACCTGCCTTTGTACCTTCCTCTTTGATTGTCTTCAATATTTATTCCAAGCCTTTGCTCATCTGCTTATCTCCAACCCATCCCTCCCAAATCCTGTCTCAAATACTTAAAGAGTGTAACAGCACCAATTCCCATTAAAAGACATAACTGAGTGAAGCAATGATGAAATTTCTATTAAAATGAAGTGTCCCAGTAGGCTTTTCATACTGATGCCTACTGAAAAAGAAATGAAGAGAGTCTATTTAGTAGAGATCATAGATGATGGGGACAGAATCTGAACAACTACAAAGGATCACACTTTAAACTATTAATTTTTCAAAACCCAAAGGAGAGTGACAATTTATTCGACAATCAGGCACTATATAGAAGACCAGAATTTCCCAATGAAGATTCAATCCAACCTGTTCATAGGTCCTCACCTTACCTCACACAGGGCAGCATTGCAAAAGTAGCCCAAGAAATCCCTCATGTGTCTATCACACAGAGACTGATACTGACTTATTGATGACAAAAAGTGTAAGTTCCTTTGCAATCACAGTTACGTAAAGTAGGAAATACATTTTTCCAGTGCCAGAGGAAATCTGTAGTGACTGAGATGTTAGCCTTGGGCTAATTTTATCATGCCTGGAATGGATGTTAAGAAATGTCTAGCTATTATGGAAATTTAGGAAAAAGTGAGTGTGAATGTAAAGACTTCTCAAAAAGCTGAAATGGGCCTATCAGGAGTCCTTTCAATTGCACAAATTCTCTTCATCGCATTATATCTAGGGCTCATCAGTGCTACTTTTATAACTTGTGTTTTTCACCTGTTATTTCATTCCCCTGACAGAAAGAGTTCTGCTAATCTATGGTGTTATTTAAATAAGCTGCTCTTTGAGCCAGAAGCTCGGACTTGCAGTAGTATATCTGACTTCGCTTGGATTAATAAGGTCAACTGACTCTGAGCAGCTGCACCCTCACTCCAAAAAGACTAGCCCAATTACTCTACTGTAGCAAAGCACTTCCCCAAAGCCCATAAAATCCTCTGGCTCCTAGAAGGCTAATACATTTGTTGTATTACCTATCGACTTATGGCAATAATCACCTATCAACTTATGGCAACCCTGTTAATTTCATAGGTTTCTTTAGGCAAGTAGTACTCAGAGGTGGTTTTGCCAGTTACTTACTCTGAAATATACTTACTCTGGTTCTCAACCAGAGCTGACAAAGAATCTTATGGCATCTTAAAAACTAAGACATTTATTATGGCATAAACTTTCATGGGCCACAGCCTTTGTGCTTCTCTTGGAACACATTGAACTTATACACGCTCACAGATGAGACTCAGCATTGACCTCATCAATGACATACTGACACATGCACACATCCTGCCAGCTTGCAAATACACCTTCTGAGCCTGCAGCTCTATACATACGGACCTCACAATAAGCCCCAGGGAAACCAGAGAGGTTTACTTCCAAACAGAGGATTGCACTGTGAAGTTAATCCCACTCTGACTGAAATCCTGTAAACATTTACTGTGTTTCTGTATTAAACAGTTAATGACTTTAACTGTAAATAGCTACATCCTATGAAATCTTGAGCTTGTAGCTTGGTGTGATACCTAAAATGCTCTGGTCTGGTCTACTCCTGTGGTGTAGATTCACTTTAAATTTCATTGAAAGCAGTGGAACTTTTAAGTAAACATGAACTGAATTGCACTGCCTGACTCTTATCTGGTAGAGTTGGCACCACTTCATATCAGCTGGTTTATTGGGGGGGATGTACCTCTGAAGCCAGTTTGCTGTGAGTTCAAAAATGGCAGGTGCCCTAGGAATGCCTATTGGTGTTGAAGGTGTGAGAAAACAAATACAACCAATGAATGAATGCCAAAGTGATTGGGAAATAGTGTAGATGAACTGGTCAGTGGCAGTGGGTGGCTTGGATGTCTGAGGTGCAGTGAATCCATAGCAGTTTTAAGCCTACATGTGCTGTCCAAGGTACTGAACCCTATTCCTCCACCTAAATACAGGCACAATCAGCACTCCATACATTCAGGTTTAACATTTGATTATTCATTGATTTGAGTAGTATGTTTATACTAGAAGTCTTTAGGTTCTGTGGTGTGACTCCATCGTCAACTCTGCTGAAAGAGGACCATACAGTTGTACTAGCAGATTCCTAGAAAGAACACTTCTCTAAGCATTTGTAGGTCCTCTAGCATAATTCTATAATCAACCTCAGCCAGAAGTGGACTATAGAATTGCACTGGATGACCTAGAGATCTCCAGCGAGATCACATTTTCCCCCTACTTTTGCAGAGGCCTTGTGACCCTAATTCAAATAAATGTGGAAGACTGACTGTATATCTCAGTTAATGTGGTATTAATATTCCTGGGCATTACTTTTTTAACAGAAAATTCCATACCAGAGGCATAAATAACATGGAAAGAGAGGAGAGATGTTCCTATATCACAGAATAAAAAGGGTAGTTTAACATGTTTCAGCAAAGATTTTATTCAGAGCTAACAACATGCACCTATTAAATGAAACAAGCAAATCAGATGAGCCTTGTATAAGGACAGAAATGTTTTTTGAATCTTATAGAGACCACTTGAATATTTCTAACAAAATGGATTCAGGGATGTTTTATTATTTTACCAGACTTCGTTTAAGTTTTCCATTTTGATGGCCACACGTATAGGATCACAGAATCATATAATCATTGAGTTGGAAGATACCTTGTTGAACAACCAGTCCAATCCCCTGCCAAGAAGAAGGAAAATTGCATCAAAAGAAACCCTGACAGATGGCCATCCAGCCTCTGAGTAAAAGGAGGAGCCTCCACCACACTCTGGGGCAGAGAGTTCCAATGCTGAACAACCCTCACAGTCAGGAAGTTCTTCCTAATGTTCAGATGGAATCTCACTTTTTGTAGTTTGAAGCCATTGTTCCGCACCCTAGTCTCCAGGGGCAGCAGAAAACAAGTTTGCTCCCTCCTCCCTATGACTTCCCCTCATATATTTATACATGGCCATCTCAGCCTTCTCTTCTGCAGGCTAAATATGCCCAGCTGTTTAAGCTATTCCTCACAGGGCTTGTTCTTCAGACCCTTGATCATTTTAGTAGCCCTTCTCTGGACACATTCCAGCTTGTCAACATCTCCCTTCAATAGTGGTGCCCAGAATTGGACACTGTGTGATTCCAGGTGTGGTGTAACCAAGGCAGAAAAGAGGGGTAGCATGACTTCCCTGGATCTAGATACTAGACTCCTATTTATGCAGGCCAAAATCCCATTCTAGAAATATAGATCTCTACTTTTTTATGTTTTGCGTGAATGTAGGCTTATGTCCTTTCATCTTGTCTCTCTATTTTGCTATTCATACATGCTCATTAAAGGATCCTGGAGGCAGCTACTGTTTATCTTGCCTGTTTTAGGTGGGCACTCATAACTACAGTAGGATCAGCTAGAACTGACTCTAATTCTTTCTCAATTTTATTGCACACTCTTGCAACCTGATACCACAAATCTGATACTACAGCCTTCCTTTACCACCCTCTGTGTGCTAGTATTGCTAAAAGGCCTTTCAGATAAACAGAGGATAAGAAGGAAAAGGTGGGGCTGGGAAGGTTTGAAAAGACTACAAAAAGGAGTTTGTCAGAGGCTTTGTTACATGAGATAGCTAATCTATGAACATTGGACCTATAGCTAACTCTACGAATGTTGGACTAAAATCAGAGGAACTTCACTTGCCCTGCAAGCTGCCACTGGACCCAGTTATGCAGACAGAGCATATACCAGAAACAAGCATTATAACTCTCGGCATTCATTAGCATTAGAGATGCCAGGCGGGGCTGGTGTGAATTCTCAGCTGAAACCTCTGGAGGTCCAAAGGTCCCAGACAACTCCTTAAAGTTATCAGTTTAGGTGTGGACAGGATATTCGTTCCTTGGCAAATAGAAACAGGGTTTCCTCAGCAGGCAAGTCAATCACAGGAGCGTTTCCTAAATGTGTTAAGTTTGAAAGCCACAGATACAGAGAAATAAGATGACTTATTGAGTCTTGTGTGGCAACCTAGTGGCAAGAACAGGTGTAGCAAGCTGTGTTGTCTGGGGTCTTGAAGGTCTTGCTTACCAGAGATGTACTCCTACATTTTTCTCAGGGGGTAGAGGTCTAGGGTTTAGCTATAGAATTGGGGGTGGGGTAAAGTGAGGGCTCTCCAAATGAAATGTCCAAAATGTCTTAGCATTGCAATAGTCTAAAACGGCACTTGAGCATTTAGAAAGCTTAGGTGTCTGAAGAAAAGAGGCACACAAATATACAAAAAGAATGGGAGAACAGTAAATAGAAGACTTCTTGCTGTGGAAGGTTTTCGGTTCCTTGTTTTTTCCAATGCTAGAAATTTGGTGACTGAAGGAAAATGTCAGAATTTTTTAAAAAGAGGCAATGCCTTTTTTTTTTGCACAACCTCCAACCAGTCTTCTAACAGAGGTTCTTTTGCTCCTGGTTGCAGAGAAGGAGAAGGATGGCTGGATGCAGAAAGAAGAAACAGAAAGGAGATGGAACAGAAAGTGTTCTTCCTCTTGGGTTCCTTTTTCAGCTAAGAGAGACAGACTTAAACCCTAAATAAGTACATAACAAATCTGTAACTAAACTGGATAACATACACAGAAAACCTGGGGTTTGCCACATAGACACAGACTCTGACGTCACTTCTCCAAAAGTTGGAAGGTGGTTTGTATGGATTTTAAATCCTATTTATACCTTGTATTTCTGCTTGTCAGATCACAAGGTGATCAGAAATGGACGGATAAAAATAACTCTGAGTGACAGCCTGGAAAGGCTGGAGGCACTAATAACTCAGGATGCAGATTCCCAAGAGCCAAAGAGATTCCATTCCACCAAATTGACCAGATTCTTATGCCATTTTTCTGCCTCTCTGATTCCAGGTACCGCAAGTCACAATCTGACAGTTCAATTCAATCCTGCACATTAGAGTGTTTTGAAAGTGTGCAGGGCAAGGTGTTTTCCTACTTCAAAGGGAAAATGACACCCCACTGCACGGGAATGCCATGTTCAGCCCTTGGGTGGACTGTGGGTTGGATTGGCCTCCTCACTGGGAAGGGATGTGTGACCAGCCCCTTTTGATGCACCTCGGGGCAGAGGGGTGGCTGAGTGAAGGAGCACCCACAGCTTGCTCCTCCAGCAGAAAGGGATAGCCAGGGGCTTCAGGTGGACAGCTGAAAGGAGCTTCCGCCAAGCCCCCTCCCTGGACTTCATCTCTCTGCCTTGTGATTGGGTTGCCCCTGATAATCTGCACAGACTTCACAAATCCTCCTTTGAGGTATGGATATGGGGGAAGAGGGGAACGAACAGTCCAGGAGTTCTAGTTTCAAACACTTCCTTTTCCAAGCTCTAGTCAGAGAGAAAGGGTTTAGGACAGTGTTTCTCAATCTGGGGGTCAGGACGCCTGGGGAGAATCACAAGGAGGATGCCAGAGGGGTCACCAAAGACCATCAGAAAACACAGTATTTTCTGTTGGTCATGGGGGTTCTGTGTGGCAAGTTTGGCCCAATTCTTTCATTAGTGGGGTTTAGAATGCTCTTTGATTGTAGGTGAATTATAAATCCCAGCAACTACAACTCCCAAATGTCAAGGTCTATTTTCCCCAAACTCTACCAGTGTTCACATTTGGGCATATAGAGTATTCGTGCCAAGTTTCGTCCAGATCCATCATTGTTTGAATCCACAGTGAACTACAACTCCAAAACTCAAGGTCAATGCCCACCAAACCCTTCCTGTATTTTCTGCTGGTTATGGGAGTTCTGTGTGCCAGGTTTGGTTCAATCCTATCATTGGTGGAGTTCAGAATGCTCTTTGATTGTATGTGAACTATAAATCTCAGCAACTAAACTCCCACATGACAAAACCAATCCACCAGTATTTAAAATTGGGCGTATTGGGCATTTATGCCAAAATTTGGTCCAGTGAATGAAAATGCATCCTGCATTTCAGATATTTACATTACGATTCAGAACAGCAACAGTTATGAAGTAGCAACAAAAATAAAGTTATGGTTGGGGGTCACCACAACATGAGGTATTAAGAGGGGTAGTGGCATTAGGAAGGTTGAGAACCACTGGTTTAGGATGTCTGACAGCCAGGTCGCCTTCCAGTTCCCCATAAACCAAAGCAGTGCAAAGTCTGTGAAGTGCGCTCTGGAAAGTAGTGGAAGTGGGAAAAACATGCGGGCTTTCCAAGGCATCCCTCGCTACCCACCCCACTCTGCAAAATGAAACCACAGCCTGTGCTGACCATGACCGGGGGGGGGGGGTATTTTTGCTTGGCCATGGGGTTTGCTGGGGGCATCCAGCCAGAGCATGGAGAGATGGTGCAGAGGGGAATGAGATGCCCCACACTTTGAAGGCACACAACCACAACAATAGTCAAAACCCACATTAATAGCGCGGGGGGGGTTAACAAGAATAAGGAGCTGGTACCTGTGCGTGAATGAAGGAGGTGCCCAGGCAAAGAGGAAGGGATGGAGAGGCAGCACCCTGCTCAGAAGTGGAGGGAAGAAAGAGGGCTCCCCACTACACACCCTAAACCCATTCGAATCCACGCACGCAGACAAGCGTTTGATCTCCTTTGGGGGGTGAGAGGCGTTTTGTTGACGTCGCCTCAAGGCGCGCGCTTCTTTTTTTTTTTTCCGACAGCAGCTCCAAGCCAAACATTCTCCATTCCCGACACCACCGGGCAAAGCTCCCTCCTGGCCACCCTTCCCGAGCCCCGACTCACTCTTTCCGCCTCCTTCTGTCACAAGGGAGTGGGAGAGGGGCAGCATCCAATGCCCAGGCCCCGCTGCCCATGAAGTTCTCCTCCGCCTTTGTTGCCCCTTGCCACCAACTCGCGGGGGGACCCCACGGGCCACAACTGGGAAGCAGGGCAGAAGGGTGCAGGCTTGTGACCCGAGGTCTCCCTGGGGCAAGAGCGGGAGCAGCAGCAGGTCGCCTTGGCGTGCCTCCCGGTGCCAGCTGTTCGCCACCCCTGGAGCCCTTCCTTGTGGCCCGTCCCGCCCCCTTTCCTTTCCTTTCCTTTCCCTCCTCTCCCCAAGCGGCCCACCTCCGCGGCTTACCTTTGCTCCTTCTCCCTCCCTTGGCTGCTTTGCTTTGCAAGCCGGGCTCTCCTCTCGCTCTCGTAACTCCTTCTCTCCGCTCTCCGAGAAGGAGCTTGGACGCGGCCGCACTGTTAGAGCCGGCACTGTTGCTTTGGGCGGCTCAGAGAGCGGGTCGGGTGTCCCGGCTTTGGCAGCAACTGGCGGCGTCTGTCAAAACGAGGAGCGCGGCTCTTTGCTTGCTTGCTGGCTCCTTCCTTTCCTCCCAGGCTGCGCCGCCCTCCCTCCCTCCAAGGGAAAGAAGGGCCAGCCCAGGGCTTGGCTCCGCGCGCGCCCCGGGGGCTGGCCGGCTTGCCTGCCTGCCTAGGTCTCTGTGCGCCTGCGCGCTGGGCTCCCTCCAGGTTGACTCAGCCAGGCAGGCGCTCCCACCAGCTGCCTCCTGCGCTTTGCCAGTGGCTTATTTATTCCTCGCCCAGCCCGCTTTCTTCCGCGCGGAACAAGCCCACGCCACTGCAACTCCCATCCAGCCTCTGCTCCAAAACCCCTCAAACTTAAGAACGAGCCCCACTGTCAAGCAGCTCTTCCCATTAGGAAGTTCTCTTTTCCTGCAGTTTGAACCCATCGCTCCCTGTCTTACTCTCAGAAAACAAGCTTGCCCCTTCTTCCTCAATGGGACATCCTTTCAAATCTTTAAACAGGCCTACCATGCCCCTTCACAGACAGGCTCTATATCCCAGGATCTGATCCCAGGTTTTCTGCTTTTAACTAGATTATAAGAGTCCACACTGCCAGGTCATCTGGGATAAACAGAAAACCTGGGATCAGGTCCTGGGGCATAGGGCCCGTCTGGAAGGGCCCTCAGATTTTTTTTCTCCATGCAACATCCCCGGCTCTGGCTGCTAAGCCATTCCTCAAAAGACTTGGTTCTCAAACATTTTGGTCACCCTTCCCTGAACACCTTAGAGCTTGTCAATGTCCTTCCTTCCTGAATTGTCATGCCCAGAACTGGCCACAGTATTCCAAGTGAAGTCTGACCAAAGCAGAATAGAATGGGACTGTGAGTTCCTGTGATTTAGGACTGCATCACAGTGGGGCAAATTGCCCCTTTGCAGCAGTTTGGGGATGGGACCTGTCGAGCACCATCATGGTGCTCAGCAGGCCTTGCCCCATTTTTCCTCAAAGTGGCAAGTAAGTTTTGCAAGATGCTTCCTCAGCTGCAATGAGAAGGCAAGTGCTTTTCAAGTAGCTCCAATGGAGCAACCCCATTTTGGGGCCCTTTCTCCCATGTGATGGGAGTAAGGAACATACAGGAACGTGTTTCCACCCTTTTCCCCATCTCATGAGGACAGTGCCTTATCATGTAACACCCCCCCCCCCCCCAAATCTGATGGGGGAAGGAGGGAGGGTATTTCACACCTACTGTTTTGCTGGCAGTGTGAAGAGGTCCCTAGACAAACATTATACTTCTATTGAAGCAGCCTAGAATTCCATTGGCTTTTTAAGCTACCCTATCACACTCTTGCCTCATGTTCAGTTTGTGGTCTACTAAGACTCTTAGATCCCTTTC
This sequence comes from Anolis apletophallus, assembly GCA_030556195.1. Taxonomy (NCBI): domain Eukaryota; kingdom Metazoa; phylum Chordata; class Lepidosauria; order Squamata; family Anolidae; genus Anolis; species Anolis apletophallus. The sequence continues at coordinate 71,994,912 of JARBWK010000001.1, forward strand.
ACATGGACTGTTGAACAGCATTGGGGCCAGGACAGAACCCTGTGGCACCCCACTAGTCACTTCTTTCCAGGATGAAGAGGAAGCATTGGTGAGCACCCTCTGGGTTTGGTCACTCAACCAGTTCCCAATCCATCTAACAGTACCATTGTGCAGACCACCTTTTATCAGATTAAGACCTTTAGAGTTCCTATGCACTTAAAATATTTTGTTGCCTCCAAAATATATTATTCAAAATAGAAACAATAATAAGCCTTCAAAATATATTTTGTAATGAAAGAAATTGGTAATTTGTGCCTTCACGTCAGTTCCAACCTATGGTGACCCTAAGGCATATCGATCACAAGGTTTTCTTGGAAGAGGTTTGCTATTGTTTGCCTCTGAGGTTGAGAGAGTGTTACTTGTAGTTTTCATGGCCAGACAAGGATTCAAACTCTGTTCTCTAACAACTTCATTGCCTTATTTCTTTAAAAGGCAATGGCAAACAATTTCACAACAGCAAAAACAACAATCAAACAACTTGAAATTCTCTAAGAGAAAGTCCTATTGTTATAGTTCAGGGGAGTGGACTAGAAGAATTTGCCCATCTCTCCCTTCCACTGTACTGTGGTAGAAAGTACCTGAAAGGATAATTACCATTATGTGTACACAGGGCCGTAGCCAGGATTTTGTTTCGGAGGGGGCTGAGTTTGGTTCGGGGGGGGGGGCTGAGACTGGGTGGAAGAGGGTCTACCCTAGCAAATCTTTTGTATTGTTATCCCAATTACCCCATTAATGTGGGATATAATGAGCATGGTGATCAGATCATGATATGAATAAACATAACAGTTTAAATAATGTACCAGTAAGGCCTTTTCGTGGACCACCCTGAGAATTTCGGGGGGGGGCCTGAAGCCCCCTTAGCCCCCCCCCCTGGCTACATTGCCGAATAACTCCAATCTTGCGGGATCTGCACTGGCTGCCCATTGAGCACCGGGTCGCCTTCAAAGTGCTGGTTCTTACCTTTAAGGCCATCCACGGCCTGGGGCCAGCGTATCTGAGGGACCGTCTCGCCCTATATTGCCCACCGAGATCACTACGGTCTGAAGAGGCCAACTTGTTGGCAGTTCCATCTGCTAAGCTAGCGCGTTTAACATCTACTCGCCGGAGGGCGTTCTCTGTGATAGCTCCTACGCTATGGAACGCCTCCCGGCTGAGGCTAGGGCCCTGAGGGACCTACTCCCCTTCAGACGGGCCTGCAAAACTTACCTGTTTAGGCAGGCCTTTGGGGAGTAGGCCCTTACACATGCCCGGTTCGATTTTTCGACTACCTTCTGCTGTGTAACTGCTATTTTTAATTGTTTTAACTGTTTTAATTGTATTGCTTGTTTTTAAGTTGGGCTACATCTTTTGTGCTCTATGTTTTATGTTTCCTCTGGCGCTGAGCCAGTTGTTTGTGAGCCGCCGCGAGCCCTCGGGAGTCGGCGGCGCAGAAATCGCAATAATAAATAAATAAATAAATAAATACATGCCTGTGTGTACAGATCAGTCATTCATGACTTCTATAAGCAGAGAGAGGGAGATTCCTCCTTCTCATTGGCTTCTCCTGGAAATTCCCACCCAAATGTGTATGAGGAATGAGAAACAAAAGTCTTACAGGTTTTAAAAAATCCACTCTCTCCCACATTTGGAATGGCTTGTTTTGTGCTGGCCTATATGGAGAGATAAAAATTCCAGTTTTGGATGCTAAATATCAACATAGCCTGTTTTCAGACATTCAAGGAATCAAGGGCTCTTGGATGTCTGGTATGCCAAACTTCAGCTCTAGTTTGGGACAGCAGCTTAAAATGATGTTCATGGATACTTCATATCTAACAGAAATGTTTCCAAAAGAGATACTTTATGTGACATGACTATAAAATTTTAGCTTTTTCTGATTATTTTGGGATATACCTGTTAAGATTCTAATTTTGCGAGAGTGACATAAGTAGAAGCCACTTTCAGAGGCAATCTGGACATCTTGTACTGTTTATGTGTCATGTTACAGTTTTATCAGTGCTGTCCTGCCAACTGAAATGTTTCCTGACTGAATCAAAGTTACCTGAATATAAACAAGAGAGAACATTCTAAAACCAAGTATTTTTCAAATGCATCTAGCTCCATTCTTGTTTGCATTCACCTGTTAATTTTATCCCAAACTATCTTGTACTTCAACCGTTTCCAATCTGACATATTCTATATTTTGGAATACAACACCTATCACCTACAATTGTGTACCTTGCTTTCTGTTCTTCAGCCTGCACATCTCTCCGACCAGCAAGTTTCATGCAAAGAAACAGTCCAAGTTATATCCACAAAGGAGAAAATATCTCTAGCTATTTCCATTGCCATGTGGACCCCAGTCACTCGATCTCGTTTTGTAACATCCCATGCCAGCCAGGCAACTGGGATTTTGTAATGAGAGCCTTCCTTTGGGGCCTGTCATCTCCTAGATATATCCTCCAGATTTCCTATTTATGTTTAACACTTTGAGTGGCTAAGCCTAATTTTGGCTTACTTCCAATAAAAATAATAAACAGCCATCATGTAGCACAGTGTTTCCCAACCTTTTTTGAGCCGCGGCACACTTTTAACATTAAAAAAATCCGGGGGCACACCACCAACCAAAATGACACAAAATGACACTCTAACATAGTAAAGAACGGCTGGGGGTTGGTGGCCTGCTGGGAGCAGCTGCTGGGAGTGCCGAAGCCGGGGAGGGGTGGAGCCAGGCTGCGCCATGCCCCGCCCTACCCCCGGCTTCACCTCTCCCAGCAGCTGCTCCAGCCTTGAGGGGGCAGTGCCAAGCCAGCGGTGCCAGAGCCAGCACCATGCTGGCTTCGCACTGTCCCCTCAAGGCTGGAGCAGCTGATGGGAGTGCCGAAGCCGGGGGAGGGGCAGAGCCAGGGGGGAAGGAAGGGGGGCTGAGAGCTTTTCTCGCGGCACAGCAGGAGGTCCATCATGGCACACTAGTGTGCCACAGTACACTGGTTGAGAAAGACTGATGTAGCATAACACGTACATTTTTAAGTGTAACCCCAAATATCTATCCCTCTATCAATCTATCTTTGGATAGCACAGGAATGGGCAAAAAACCCTGAGTTTTGCTGTCTGTGCCCCTCTCCAAAAGATTTCAACTCACTTTCTGTCCTTGCAACAATTGGATTTTGAAGAAATTGGCTTGTTGTGGAAACCGCCCTGAGTTCCTCTGCGGAGGTCGAGATAGACTGGGATATAAATGTCTGAAATAAATAGCAAGGACTGGAGATAAAGCTACAATGGAGACACCTTTTCCCTTGATAACTCTTTCAGGAGTAAATTTCCCTTCTTAGGGGTAGATTTCTCTCACTTCCTGCCATCTCACCCCCATTCTTAACCATGAGTCATTTGTATGTTGAATGTTTGTAACTTGGGGTCTGCCTGTAATTGGTTCTGTTTTAATATGTGAGTGTCTCCAGCTACTGGTCTGATTGGAAAATCTTGTATAACATAGTTTATCATTAACAACATTGGCAGTGCAAACCGTATATTTCAGGCAGGGCATTGCACCACATATATCTCATTTCTACATCGGTCATTGCTTTGGCATAGTAGAGCAGTACTGCTGTTTGACTTTCATTTTTAGAAGTCCAGGGCCAATTTTTTTTTGTGCAACTTAGGAAAACAGACCACAAATCCAGCATGCCTGCCAGCCCGGATACTTAAGTCTTTAAGACTTAAAGTAACCCAACAATTTTAGAAAGAGTTGGTTTGTTCCAGTTGTTCATGCTTCAAGCAAGAGAATAACAGTCCTCTGTTTATAATATCAACAAAATACTTTCAGTAGAGCATGCAATTAGGTCTAAGGCTGTAGTCTAGAACATAGATTTATTAGTGGCCAATTCCTTTTCCTGGACCACTAGATTTATTTCTTTTTCCATTCCTCTGTATATTTGGACAAACAGGTTGCTTTTCTGAAATGCTTTTTAAAAGTCTTATTTTGCTCACTGGGGCGTTCTCATACAGTCCCATGATGGCTGAGAAATTCTGAGAGTTTTTGCCCTTCAAAGTAAATTTTCTTTAAAAATAAAATTAAAAAATTAGGAGTACATTAAAAAGAGATACATTTGAAAATGAGAAGAAATAGAAAACTAAAATACAATAAAATAAAAATTAAGTGTAGTATAAAAATAATGAAAGAAAAAGGAAAGGAAATGTGTATATGTGACTTCTGATCTTGCTTTCAATGGTCATATAGGCATATAGTTATTTATACATCTCTCTCTAAAATTGCAATATATTTAAAGTAACTTCTCCAAGCTCTGTATCTTGGTAAAACAGTTATAAAGCAAATTGTGTTTGTAAAACATCAGTACAACATGGTTTTCCAAACTATGTGTTGTGATGGTTTATTAGAAAAATGTTTGACAGAACATTACTTTTATCTCATACAGAAACAATAACATCCCCTCATTAATATTATGTTAATTCTGTTCATTAACTGTTAATATATTCAAGCCTGATAGGAATTGATCTAATATGAGCAAATACATATATATGCAGAATCATCTTCTTGAGAAGTCCTGCATTCATTAGATGACTTGGGGGAAAAGAACGGTTATGTCAGGTCATGGCAGGACACTTTGTCATCTCCCTTCCTTTGAAAATCTTAAGAAAGGAAATAACCCCAGGATGTACAAGATGCTGTCTTATATCTGGAAAATGACAAGGAAGTGCTGGAACACATTGCAATTTTTATTTTTATTTATTTATTTAGTCAATTTCTATGCCGCTTTTTCCCAGGTGGACCCAAGGCAGCTCACAACATCTTAAAATATACATCATGGATATTATCTAAAACCAATAGTAAAAGATCCAGGAATGCTCCACTGCCAGTAATAATTATGTAGTACTGAGCTAGTATGTCGTAGTGGTTTGAATTCTGACCTCCAACCCCTGCTCAAGCAGGAAAACCCATTGAGTGACCCTGAGCAAGTCAGATTTTGTCAGCCTCAGAGAGAGGCAAATCCCCTTCTGAACAGATTTTGCTGAGAAAAACTCACAATAGGTTTACCTTAGGGTTGCTGTAAGTAAAAAAAACCTTGAAAGCACCACCAGAAAGGCTAGAAAACCATTTGCCTATCTGACAGCTATGTGCGTGTGGAATTGCACACTACTAACATTGGGAGGACAGAACTGAAAATAGCTCCTTTGGTCATTCTTTCTCCACATTCAACGTATCAGATACCTTTCACCATATTGTGATGTTTGTTGTTTACTACTTTTGTTCTATATCCTTGGCTTTGTCACAACATGGGAGTAATCTGCCCTATGTATTATGCATTCAAGAAATATAGAAAGTGATGTGTATAGTGATATGCTGAAGTCTTCCATAAATGAGCTGAGCCCCGGAATATATGTCTACCCCTACTGAATTTCAGAGGGCTTCAGTATGTCACTATATTCATTTATAAACATTCCCAATTTTTGCAATTTTGGTTTCATATAAATGATCTGCCTTCATGGAACAAAATGCCAGCTTGCACACACAACCATCTTTCAGTTGTCTCTATCGCTGACAACTGTTTCTGTGAATAGCTACCGTTAATAATTTAATTACCTCCGTCTGTACTTTAAGCCTCACATTTCCCACTGACATCACTGTATGAAATGCATCCACCCCCTTCCTGGCAACCACATGTACCTAGAGGTTGGGACTATTCTATCAGGATCAAACAAAGAAGACTAAAGTATACAACATTTGTAGAAGTTCATTGATATTTGTTTGGATATTTGTATATAAAGCTGGTTTGGGGGTTCCAATGAGTATGGTTGTTTTCTGAGCCTTATGGAAGTTAATTAGGATTGAAAACTAACAAAATAATCACAACTTTAAAATTAACTTTAGTCTGATCTATCTTGGCAATTCATTAGATATGGCCAGGGTTCTTAGTAGTCTCTCTCCCTGCAGTGGATTTTGAGTTCTTCCCAGTTCTTGTCAGGTATTTTCTTTGACAACATAGACCCTGTCACTTAAACCTGTCTATATTTTAATCTATGCTGTTATTATTTTAATCTGTGCTTGTTTCTTTAGATTTGACATGAACTTTCTGAGGTAAGGCATGGTTTATTTATTTTTAAAAAGAAAGAATACTAAGCTTTTATGATTCCATAGCTGAGTGACAGCATGGACCATCACTGTGTGTATATGTGCCTTCAAGTTGCCTATCAACTTATAGTGATTCCATTAATTTCATAGGGTTTTCTTAGGCAAGGAATACTCAGAGATGATTTTGCCAGTTCTTGCTTCTGAAATGTAGTCTACACCAGAGCTTCTAAAACGGTGGGTCCCCTTAGCTCAATATTGGAGTCACAGAAGGCTCCCCCCCCCCCCAAAAGAGTAGAAGCTGTGGGTTTCAGCTCAAGCTGCTGAGGGAAGGGAAATGGGTCCAGGGAGGCAGCCGGTCACATAGAAAAGGGATGAGGACAGGCAAAAAAAAAAAGCAGCCAGGCAACTGAGAAGGAAGAGAAAGAGCAGGAGGAGGGATGAGGGCAGGCAAAGGACATACACAAGTGTGAAGAAAGGCAACAAACCCTGCCAATCTCTCCAGGCATTTACTGCCCTTCCGTTTCCCCATCTACACCCCCTTGCTTGAAGGAAATCTAATTTATTTTAATTTTTTGCATTCTAATTCTTCCTACAGAGTTTGGCTTGCAATAGGATGGTTCTTCTGTATGCACAGATTCAACCACCCACAGCTTGAATATCTATATCTATATCTCTCAAACCTTGAATTTGCCATTTTATATAAGGAACATCCTTTTAATACACTGTTGTATATAATAGGATTTGAATATCTATGGGTTTTGGTATCCACTGTAGGTTCTGGAACCAAACCCCAGCAGATACTGAGGGCCATTTTATATACCTATATATTCAGAGCAAAAAGAAATCTCAAGTTGAAAAAGTTTAAGAAGCCCTGATCTACATCACCTGGTTTCATTGGTGATCTCCCATCCAAGTACTAACCAGAACTTACCCTCCTAGATAAGAATGGATTGAGTGCTGTCACTATATACAATTAATGATGGATGATAGCAACAGAGCACATGAAAGTGAATAATGTTTTTATCAAAAGAACTCAAGGTACTCTGTCCAGTGAGAAAAAGCAAAAATCATCTCCCTTGCTTCTACCTATGTTCCATCAACTTTGGTGCTATAATAGCTTCCTTGGAAACCCTGGGAGCTGTCTGAGTGAAAGCACCTAAGGGCAAGTCTGCCTTGGTCACCATGACCTCTGTGCTTCATCACCCACAATTTCACAGGTATACGTTCATTCCTTGAAGACCACAATGCCCATGTTGTCTGTGTCAATAGACCATTACAGATGTAATATCACAGAAATAAATGTTTCCTCATTCCAGAGGAAATGCATTTCAATGGAGTTGATGGTGCATACATTCATTCAGCTAACAGTCTTCAAATGTACAGTGTAGAAAAATGATGAGTATGCACTTGTGAACAAACTCTCTATGCAATGACAGTGGCTCATCTGAGTTCCACACTTAGAATTTTTCCAGATGTCTTGTCAGGACCAAATTCATTTCTGCACTTGTTGTTAAATTAACTCACTAAAGCCCAATGAGAACAAAAGACTGGATTTGCTTGTGTCTCTCAAGCTTTTTCTCTCTCCACCCCATTCCTCCCTCCTTCTGCTATATACACAGACATATATATGCTTACAGAAAGCTAAACAGATCCCCGCTTTCCATTATATTTGGCATTACTTCTAGCAAATCCTTCATCCTTGGAAATTCAGTATGATGGTGGCTAAACAAGCAATTACATGCTTTAACCACAAGAGAAATTGACTATAGAGAAAGGAGAGTATTTCTACAAATGACTTCAGTTTACAGTGTGGTAAGAGCACCCAAATTACAAAGAACCACATGGAGAGCTTCACAATGGGTTAGTGTTGCTTAAAAACTATATTCAGCTTGCAATTGGTGAAGATCATTATAGTGGAGTTGAAACTTGTCTGCTGAGCCATATTTGCAACCTGATTCAGTGGAATCCCCATTGATTCTAATAGGATTTGCTACCCAAATACATTAGTTTTCAGTATTTACTTGGATGACAAAGAGACAAGAATTTGGCCCCAGCTCCAACTCACCACTCTGAATCCCTTCGGGGAGATAGGACAGTAAAGTGTTGTTGTTGTTGTTTCCCACTGCAGTGGTGGGTGGTGGCTTCCATACCAGTGGATACACTCTGGCTTTTAGTCCAAATGCCAAATGATCTATCTATGGTGCTGAACTTATTTGAAGGATAGGTCTCAGAACTTTGGGTATCTCATTGGTTTGGATGACAACAGAAATAATCTATATTACCACAGTGTTGTATCAGCTGGAGTCTTAAAACTTTTTTTAAATTTTGAGTGGAAGTCTGAAAGGCCTACATACATATGTGGCTGAATGTGCCTGAAATCCTTGGCACCAGAGGCATGCAACTGATAGCCTTCCAGATGTTGCCAGACTGCAGCTTGTATCTTGCCCCCACACTTTGCTATGTTAAGTTAGAGCTGATATGAATTGCTGATATGGAGTCACAGTTATTCATGTAAGGATGCCTCATTTGTACAGGATAAAATGATAGTAAGATATCTACTTAGAAATATAACCAAGAATGATCATCAATTATACAGCTCAAATGTATTGCAGATAATGATGTCGGAAGATATGCACATTGGAGCCAAACACATGGATGATTGCCTGAACAGAGTTTGGATACACACAGCTAAGTCAAATTTTGTCATGGCATGTACTTTAAGATCTTTACATCATAAAGAAGTCTGTAAGCCCTTGATCATTTCCATCAAAGCAGGGGATGTTTAAGCCTTCCTTACAGCTTTTACCCTAAGACTCTCTCCCCACCCACCATGGATTTAAAAATTGAAGATGTGTAGGGAGATGCTTCCCTTAGCTGTTACTGCTGGTTTAATATTTTTTTTCTTAGTATTATCTCATTGACAAGAGTGTGATGTGGAAATATAAACAGGATCTCACTTACTTGGTTTCCTGGGCTCACCGACAGGAGAAATAAGGACTCGTTTCACTTTCACCACCTTCCATTCTTGACCTTGGTCACCTGGTTTGCTAAACCCAGAATGGAGCAAATCAGAAGCTTGCATTGGATAGTCTTTAGTCACAGGGCACCCATCTTCTGAGGCCAACCCAATGCTGTCTCTTTGGTGTGGGAGTGGCAGGTTTTTGTTGACCCTCCAAGATTCTTCTCCTGGTGATGCATTCATTTCTTGCTCCTTTTGCTTTGCAGGATGATTTGATCCAAATTGCAGATGGCTAGGATGGCTTGCTTTCTCTTTGCCTTGCAGCTTCCCCAAGCAGTTGTAGATCTCTACAGAGTCAGCCATGGGCTTCTTAAAACTATGTGGATTTTGGGTTGCTTTGCTTCCTGCAGAAGAGCTGGACGGAGATGGGAGGCAGGATTGCAGTAGGTGGCATGTAGCATTTTGGAATTCCCTTCCTTACACTTTCTGAGTGAGAGTCAGGGATTACGAGTAAAGATCAGCTGTTGGATCCAACTCAGGATAAAAGAAAACACTCTATGATTTTAAATGCTTTGGTTACTTCATCAAGGAAGAAAGGGTGGGTATAATGCCTAGAGTGTTTTAGCACACTAATCCTTTCTCCTGCTTGACCAGAAAGATCTTGAATGCAGCATAGAGACAGGTTGTCCCAAGTGTGGGTATTGCATTTCCCTTTTTCCCCCAAGAGAAATTGCAGACTTTTAGCTATGAATTATTCTCCAGAAGACAAACGTAATTCTCTTCTATTTCTCTGAGTTCTCCAACTTTTAAGGATGAACAAAATTGAACATCTTGTGGGGTGTTCCTTTTACCTCCAAGTGCAAAGTGGCTTCCAAGCAAACAGATCTAATAAGAGAAGAATGCATAGAAACAGAAATATAATGAAATATTAAAAATACGATTTTTCTCTTCTATAGGAACACATTGATACTTGTCCTTTATATGTAAGCATAACATACAGTCCAGCCAGTCAGCCAGCTATACTTTTTAAGCTTTAGAACTTATATTTGCATGTGCTTTCAAGTAGCCTATCAACTTACAGTGACTATGAATTTCATAGGATTTTCTTTAGCAAGGAATATGCAGAAGTGGTTTGTCATTGCTTTTCTCTGAAATATTGCCTACATCAAGTATTCCTTGGCAATTCCTTATCTGCCCATGCAAGGAATCTTTCTCAGGATCAAACTAGCATGCTTTTAGAAAGTGGCGAAATATGACCGTCATAGCACACCTATTTCCTCACCAACACATCTTGTTTTCAGTATGCTTTGCTTTGTGGTTCATCATTTGAAGGTCAATAATAGGCTTCACTTGTAAGTGCAATTGCTGATGCATGTATCTCTGAGAGAATCTTGCTGTTGCAAGGAAATAATTGACTTTGGAAAATAAGGCTCCTTCTACACAGCTGAATAAAATCCCACATTATCTGCTTTGAACTAGAATATATGGCAGTGTGGACTCAGATAACCCAGTTCTGGGTAGATATTGTGGGATTTTCTGCCTTGATATTCTGGGCTATATGGCTGTGTGGAAGGGCCCTAAGTATTCTCACCCACAAAATCTGCTATGAATTGTAGTCTTCCCTCCCCCCCTTTTTGGTGGCAATTGCCAATGCAGGAGATACACCGTAACATCAAAAAAGATGAACCTGAAGCACAATTATTTCCAGATGTTTAGCTTAAGGTTTTGATTTCTCTTAAACCTTCACACTTTGCTGGGGACTATCATTTGCACATGTATGGCAAACACAATTTAAGACTTTTATCCACATACTGGAATGCCTCTCAGGATAATGCAATGATTTGCTCTGTGAAAAAATAAGAAGTAGTGTTTAATAAACTATGGGCGGTCTGATGGTTGTAGGCCAGGAAATGTAAAGAGCCCATGCAAGCTGTCAGGATTTGGTTCCAAGACCATCAGGTATTATATAAAATGGCAAAATCAAGATTTTAAGGAGCATATTTTGGATTTTAGGGAGCATATTTTGAAGCCATGAATGGTTCAATCTGTGGATAAAGTGTCCATGGATACAGAGGGCTGACTGTAAAGCAAATACAAAGCAGGAATACAGTGGATTTTCCTCTTACTATCACAGGACTAGGTTGCATATATCCTCAAACCTCCATGCATGATAGCATTAATATTTGTAGTTGAAGACAAGTAAGAAGGGGGAGGGGATTGGAGAAAGAGAAAGAGGAGTGCTTAAACTCCACAGTTGACTCAAATGTAGTGGTAAATTCCATACATTCTGGGATGGCAGTCTTAATCTTTTCAGACTGAGAGTTTCTTCTGCTTCTTCATCAAGTCGCATCACTGAGCTAATATTCAAAGAAGATTGAAAGGAAAGAATTTCTCAGGCCACAGAAAAGAAAGGCAGCAGACCTAGGCATGCATACAAAGTCTGCCCAGCTGGAGCTCAGAGCGGAGGTTTCTTTCCTCTGCCCTTACCTTTTTATTGTATTTCCAGTTATAAACAAGAATGATTGGATCCATCTACACCTACAAAGACAAAGCCACAGAACAACCCTTTAAAAGAAACTACAGTAACCTGGTTGCAGGGTATGATCTGAAAGGGCATGACGCAGCAACCGCATTGAAACTGAGCAGGTTCGAGCATGGTTGGACCCAGACATTTTGCTGCCTCAGGCAAAAGAAAATATATCCCAGATTATATATAGAAGTCAACTGAACTTCTTGTGGGATTTTACATCATCCTTGTTGACAGAACAGCATCTCCTACCCCCTCTGAACAGGTCATACTTGCTCAAGAGGCAGAAGAGGAAAGATGTAGTTCATTTACAACTCTTTTAAAAAAATACATTATAACTGTACCCTTGGTTTGCTCTGGATACCATAAATAAATTTACAACTCTGTCTTCCCAGCATCGTGCCACTAGTTCTTGTCTCCCAGCATCTGCCTCATACTAGGAATTAACCTCTTATTATAATTCTTCAGGATTTTTAAATGAAAAGAAAGCTAGATGAGGAGGGGGAAAGTTGTTAATAACCAACTTTGAGTGATTTTCTAAAAGAAACATTGTAAGTTCAGTTGTAAGCCACCATGAGTTCCAGTATCAGAAGAAAGGTGGGAAAAATAAAGTAAGTAAATAAAAATAAAGAAATGAGTTACTTTTACACTAACCAATCAACCATGAAAGAATTCAAGGAAGTGAGGAACCAGTTTGTATAATGGATCTCCTTTCCCATCTTCCTCCCAGCTATAGATGCCAACTTTGGCACTGCAATTTCCATGAATGTACAAAAACTTTAATCTTTCATATAGTCTGTTGAAGCCAACCCAATCTTCAAAAGCTTATGCTACCAACGTCTTTCTCTTAGCCTCAAAGGTGCGCCAAGAGCCATTGGCATACTGATACTAGCTAACACAGCTACGTCCTTGAATATGTCTAAGTAACACTATAATAAATAGCTTAAACAACATCTGTGCAGTTCTTGTTAGAATACAAATGTCTCTGCCCATGAGGCATTAGTTAGACCCTCCACATTTGCAGGGTTTGCTTATTATGTTCTCTCGTAACCTCTAGGTTCTTTAATGTAAATCTACAGGCAGCTTCAACCAGAACATGATTATAGAGTTGCATGATAGGGTTTAGCAATTCCTATAGAGGAATTCTCAGGCAAAAAAGTAGCGATTTTTTTTTAAAATTACACGTTTACATGGGTCTTGGACCCTATTCCCTGTGAATGTGGAGGGGTAACTGTATTCCATTGTGACACCCATGACTTGTCAAATGCTTGTAACACTATTTGTATTTGAACCTGATTGACGAGGGATAACGGACCCAAGGGTGTCCAATCCTTTTGAGAAATGACCTGCCAGTTATCTGGGTTTGCAGTTCATGCCATCAATTCCTTTTTGGTTTGTGGTATGTAACATTTATAAAAGACGAAAATATGAGCAGGCCACTAAAAATAAGGCCTACTAAATCCTGCTTGTAAAAGATAGTGCTGTTAAAGGGCCATGCCAATAAAAAAGTAAAAGGCCCTTACGTCAGTATTGAAGGATAGAAGATATTTGGTTTCCCCCTTAAGGTGTACCACATTGCCTACCTGTCTATGGGGACATTTTTGAGCTGTTGGTGTCACTGTAAGTGTAGGTAATATTGGTACTATCTTTAGAGGTAGATTTTTCCACATTTTACTGTGTCCCAAGATAAATACAACTAAGTAATACAAATATTCCTTCACTAGACAGTCGTGACTGGTGGCTTTTGTGTTTGTGGGGTGGTGCATTGCCTCTGAGTTTTAGTTTAAATGTTTAAAGTGCTAATATATTTTGGAGATAGAAATCAACACTTTGGTTGGTTTATTTAAAGCTTAAGGTAAAACCTGGAGTAGATGTATTGCCCCATATAAATAGATGGCACCAGCCACTACTGCTACCACATCAATCTGCTTGTGAACTCATATCTGTAGCAGACATGTTGCCTGTGAAAACAACCTTTATAAAAGCTGGCTTTGCTCATGGAAAGGCAAATACGCCAACCTGCCTTGACATAAAATAAGGTCTCATTTGAAAAAAAAAACAGGTTCCCTTAATAGGCTCAATTTCTGCTGACCATAACAAAAAGCCATATCAGAACTTTGAGGGCTCAGTTTCATGAGGCTTGTGGGAGAGGATCTTATGATGAGTAAGGATGGGATCCACCCTGTTATTTTTAAACTGGAGCAGATGCATGTGTTTACTAATAGTAACTTGTCTGCAAGAGAAAAAAAACAGAACAATGTCCTGGGGTGGGGGAGGACAGGTTGGAGGACCAGTGCTCTGGCGTTACGTGACAAGGAGCTTCACAATCTAAGTACCATTTTAAAGGACTTTCCCCTTCATGAAATCAACTAATAGTTAAGATGGACCTCTGAAACTTCTTAATCATGTTTTCCCCTCTAATATGTAAAGCAGATAGTCCAACCACAATCTCATCCCACATCTAATTCACTCCACCCACTGTCCTACCTTCTTTACTTTTCAGATGATGGAAAAGGAAGGAGAAAATGAACACTGCTGGGCTGGTCCACAAGTAACAGCTGAAAAGCAAGGAAAATAGCAGAGCTTGGCTGGATTTCGGGAACCTTAGTAGGTTCTGCACCACATCTAAAATATACAAGGGAAGGGAAAGCTAAAACTTGAAAAAGTTATTTGCTGGATTAGATTTCCTAGAATCCATATAGCATCACATTCATGTTGCATGGCTGATTCTGGGAATTCTAGTTCAAAATAAAATTGCTTTTAAAACATTGTATTGTCTTCACCTCCTAGAACCTCCCAGTTCATATGGGAGTATGGCCACTGATCAGGGAGGTTGGGGGATTCTGGCAGTTCTCCAAAATGTAATTTTCCTTGCTCTGAGTAGGACATATGGCATCCCCAGGCAGAGTGCCTTGATGTATCTCAGCTTCTGGATGCTGTAGTCCTAAAAATAACATTTCTAACCTCTGGTAAGACTAATACCCAGTAAGGTAAGGTAAAGGTTTTCCCCTGATATTAAGTCCAGTCATGTCTGACTTTGGGGGTTGGTGCTCATCTCCATTTCTAAACCGAAGAGCTGGCATTGTCCATAGACACCTCCAAGGTCATGTGGCCGGCATGACTGCATGGAGCGCCATTACCTTCCCGCTGGAGCAGTACCCATTGATCTAATCGCATTTGCATGTTTTCGAACTGCTAGGTTGGCAGAAGCTGGGGCTAATAGCGGGAGCTCATATCGCTCCCCGAATTCGAACCTGTGACCTTTCGATCAGCAAGTTCAGCAGCTCAGTGCTTTAACCCACTGTGCCACCGGGGGCTCTAATACCCAGTATATAATACCCTAAATAAAATAGAAGGTAGTTCAAACTAAAGATGGTGGTTGACGCCAATATGGGCATAGCGGCATGGCCCTGAGGAGGAACCTGGGAGTGAGAAAGGTTTAGAACCCATTCCCGATTTGCTTTTAGAAAAACTTTAAAAGTTCTGGGAACTGTATTCAGCACTTGTTGTATTCAATTTAATTCAGCTTTTAAAGTAGCTACAGTTATTCCAGTGAGGCCTATATTAAAACACACGGATATGGCTTCTTGTCAAGAGGCAATCTGTACAGAGCCTGCTTTACATTTGCATGCAAGCTTCAGAAAGAGCCTGCAAAATTCTGTATCTATGCACAGTTGCTGTGCACATGCATAAAAACAAGGAGTCTCCTTCCCTTTGCTAATATTGCAACAACAATGCTGTAAGTAGTCCAGTCTACCCCATTCCATAATATAGGTTACTACTGCACATTCATCTTGTATTTTGTTGGATGTAAGAAATCGCACGCCCCTTCCAAATTAGAATGCTAAAGTTAACATCCCACCTCCTACACAGACACGCTTTGGCAGGCATAGCTTTCTTCAACACCATTAAACTGAAAGGGGGGAAGAGCCCTTAAAAAGCTTCTTACTGAGAAAACCCCATCTGGTGGGGAAGGTGGGCGTTTCAGCAACCCAATGCCCCATAAATATTGCAACCTGCAAATGGCAGGAATGGATCTAATTGCAAGATACACCTTCGCACACTAGTGTTTTTCTCCATATGTTCTTCTACACCTGAATAATCATGCAATGCAAGCTCGTGGAAAGATAAGTTGGATTGCAGTTACCACTATTAGAAAGTGGGCAAGTAATGTCTTGAGAAAATGCCAGGAGCTCTGGAAAAAGGTGTAATGTGTGCACATAGGATTTGCAGCTGCCACCGCTCAGTATTATTTATGCTAGGAGGCAAATCTGTGCACATCTGGTTGATTTGACTGTTATGTTGAAGACCAATTGTTCAACTTTTCTTGGTACAAAATCTGTATTGATACAGAATTCAGATATTTTCAGTGCAGACTAAGGTCAATTTTCCTTAGAGTTCATACAAATTATTGTAGATTATTATCACTCTTAATACTAGTTCCTTTCCCTGAAATCTATAAAGGAAGATGGCATATGGAGGACATATGCTGTAGAACTAATGCAGTGTGACACCACTTTAACTGACGTGGCTCAATGATATAGAACACTGGGTTTTGTAGTATGATGAGGCACTAGCACTCTTTGGCAGATAAGGCTCATGACCTTGTAAAATTACAAATCCCATTATTTCATAGAATTGAGCCATGGCAATAAAAATTGATTTTGAACTGAATTAATTATTCAGTGTAGATGCACTCTAGTCTCTGAAGCAGCAGAAGATAAAGCTTCTTCTCTCTTCAATATGATCTGTTTTCAAATATTTAAATATGGCTAACATGTCCCCCTTTAACTTTCTCTTCTCCATGTTAAATATACCCAGTTCCCTAAGCCACTCCCCATAGGGTTTGCTTCTAGACCTTTTACCATTTTGGTTGCCCTTCTCTGGACACGTTCTGCCTCCTTCTTGATTGTTGGTGCCCAGAATTGGACACAGTATTCCAGCTGAGTTCTGACTACAGCAGAATAGAATAGTCCTATTACATCCCTCAAGCTAAACATTATAGTCTATTTTTCCTAAGGCAGCAATTCTTTTTACAAGACACAGTTAAACATAGGAATGTTTTAAAGGAATTAAATGGCAGCATAATTAAAAGCAGAAAGTTAAAACAATTTTTTTTTAAAAAAGGTCATGTTTAAAAAAATCAAAAGCACAACAAAACAAAAATCCTTTTAGTTGAATAAATTTTCATACGTACAAAGACCTTGCCAAAAAAGAAGTTCTTAGCTTGGCAGCAAAAGGAAAGGAGGGGGGGGGGGACTGAACCTCATAATCTAGGGACTGTTTTACTTGAATAAACTGCAAGGTGGGTATCTAAATTTCCCAGCATTTGGAGCATTAGCCCTCCAAAAATTATCCGATCATTCTAATTATTTACTTTGGTCAAAAATGGAAAAATGTGAAGACTCCAACAAAAAAAACCCAGATGGATGTGGAAAATCTTTGAAATGGATAAAATGGCCAAAGCGGCATCTCCTTTGATTAGAGAGAGGTCTTTGGACAACAGGAAATTGTTTTTAACTTTCATCAACACAAGGGAAGGGAAGGTGACATTTGTGTGTTTTCAGGATTGAGTTTTATAGATTACTAGCTGAGGACCCGGCGGTGCCCGGGTTATTTGAGGAAGGCATTGTATGCCAAGGTTGGTCCGTATCAGTTGTTCATTTGGCTCGCAGTGGTTTTGGAAAGTGAGTGAAGGATTATGGACCATGGACCATAATCCATGGTCCATCCTCCTCCAAATTGCACCAGGATGTAGGGGGTTCTGTGTGCCAAATTTGGTTTGATCAGTCATTGAATGAGGGTCGCAGCAGTCTCAGGAAGTGAGTGGAGGTACTTCAAGTCCCATCATCCATGGTCCATCCTCCTGAAAACTGCACCAGGGTGTAAAGTGGGTCATGGGGGCTCTATGTGCCAAGTTTGGTCTTGATCAGTCACTGGATGAGAGTTGCAGCGGTCTCAGGAAGTGAGTGGAGGTACTTCAAGCCCCATCATCCATGCTCTGCTCTTCTCCAAACTGCACCAGGACATAGAGTGGGTTATGGGGGCTCTGTGTGCCAAGTTTGATATTTATCGGTACTACAAATCCCAAAATCCGTGCTTAATCTTTCTCAAACTGCACCAGGACATAAAGGGCATCATGGGGGTTATGTGTGCCAAGTTTGTTCCAGGTCCGTCACCCGTGCTGGTCAGAGTAAGTGAGTGAAGGTACTGTAAGTCCTTCAAACTCCAGCAGGATGTAGAGTGGGTCTGGGGGGGGGGGGGTCTGTGTGCCAACTGTAGTCTTGTTCTGTCATTGTTGGGGGCCTAGTCAGGAAAATAAAGTTAAGTAAGCCTTACTGTCAACTCAGGCTGAGGCCTAGTCAGGAGAATCAAGTTGAGGAAGCCTTACTGTGAATTCAGGCTGAGGCCTAGTTTGTAAAATCAGCTGAAGGAAGCCTTTTTATAAAGAACTCTGTGTGGCACCTTTGAGATTTGGGATGTTGGAATGCTGGCCTATCCATGGTCCATCCTCCCTCAAACTGCACCAAGACGTAAAGTGGGTCTTGGGGGTTCTGTGTGCCAAGTTTGGTTTTGTTGTCTCATTGTTGGGGGCTGCAAAGTGTTTTGGACTGAAACTCCCACCATGCCTGACTGCCTCAGGGCTTTTCCTTACCCCCCCCGGCACTTTAGAGTCTCGGAATGTTTGTGGCTGGCCAATGGGAGTCGTTTATGCAAATAATGCTGCCACATATCCTTCTGCCCTCCGGATACAAACAAACATTCCGCTTTATAAAGGTATAGAGATTAGTTTAAATGTGTTTTACTTTCATGTCAGGAGGGACTTGAGAAACTGCAAGTCGCTTCTGGTGTGAGAGAATTGGCCATCTGCAAGGACATTGCCCAAAGGATACCCATCCTGTGGGAGGCTTCTCTTATGTCCCCGCATGGGGAGCTGGAGCTGACAGAGGGAGCTCACCAGCTCTCCCTGGATTCAAACCGCTGATCTGTCAGTCAGCAGTACTGTCTGCACAAGGGTTTAACTCATTGCACCACCAGGGACTCCAGTTTAAATGTTAGCTAAGTAGTAATGAGAATGTATGATATTTTTAGACTTTAGGCTTTGGTTTGGAGGATGGAAATGGAAACTCAATGTGTTTTTCTTCTTTTTGGCTGAGTCTGGAGAGAATAGAAGTAAATTAATGTTCATTTTGTTTGTTCTGGGCATTTGTTTTGTGTGGTTTTATTTTTGTTTTGGTTATTAATTTGTGTGTTTATGAGAGAATACAACAAAGCTGTATAATAAGAAAAGTCTCTTTATTTTGGCTCAGCTCTTATTTCAGGCCCATCCCCGCACATTTTACTCCTGAATGAGACCGCCCATTTTCCATAGGCATGGCCTGCCAAAATGTAGTGGCAGGAGGAGAACCAGCCATGGCTCTCCATCCATCTTATCTGGTTTGGCCCTTCACTTGTGATACTCATATATAATGACTCCCTCTCCTTCAAATCACAGGCTTCACCATCTGGTCAGAAATTTAGTAGCTGAGCTCGGCCTGGACGAGAGGCTGAAAATGACTGGGGCAGTCTTGTTGTCAGAGTTGTTGTGAGTTGCTTCAAGAAGGACACAACTATAAGTCCAAAGGTCAGGAGAGTGTAATGAGTGTAATGCAGCCTCTGGCTGGTGATGCAACAGTTGATACCCGAGATTCCATTCCAGGTATAACTTTGGATGAGACCTGGAGGGCAGCCAGCGCTGACAGCGCTTTCCATCTGCTGTAGTCTAATGTTATTGCTCATCCATTAAATCATATTGAGAAGGTCCCAGCTGCTTTGTGAGACTTGTCTTGGGCTTTTTTTGCTTTCCAAAGAAGAACATCATATTAGTGACTGGCAACAAGTAATGGTGGAGTCACTAAAGGGCATTACCTAAAGGAGAGCTAATTTGTTAACCAAAATGTGGAATTACAACTCTCAGAATGCTTGCAAAATCTGCTTGGTCGGTGGCCATAGTGACAGGGGAATTCTGGAAGTACTAGCCCCAAAGCTTTCCCAAGCCTTCTTGGTAAGACTCTCATAAGCATCTTAGGAATTATTCTGTTTGGAATGATTTCTCATTGGAATTGTAGAATCATAGAATAATAGAGGTGGAAGAGAACACATAGGTCATCTAGTCCAACCCCCTGCCATGTATGAAAAGCATAATCAAAGTATCCCTGGCAGATGGCCACCCAAACTCTGTTTAAAAGTTTCCAAGGAAGGAGCTTCCACCACATTCTGAGGCAGAGAGTTCCACTGCTGAACAGCACATACGGTCAGGAAGTTCTTCCTAATGTTCAGGTGCAATCGCCTTTCCTGTAATTTTGACTCATTTCTCCATGTTCTAGTCTCCAGGGCAGCTCCCTCTTCCTTATGACATCCTTTCAGATATTTAAACATAGCAATCATGTCTCCTCTCAATCTTCCCTTCTGCAGGCAAATCATATGAACTCAGCTCTTTAAGCCACTTGTACAGCCTTCTAGATTAGGGCTTCTTAAACTTTTTTCCACTCACAACCTTTTTTTGCTTTAGAACTTTTTATGTGATTGTGGGCATATAGGTACATAAAATGGGTATAAAAATTAAACATTTACTGATAACAAAGCAACATCCGCAAGCCTTGCTAAATAGGCTGAGTTTCCTTTTTATGAAGTATAGCTGAAGGACTGTAAAGACTGATTTGTGTAAATGTCTAAAACAGCCACTAGGTGGCATGTAGAAAACTTTTACTGTTGCCAAATTTTTGCAACCCCCAACATTGATCTAAGGGGACCCCATTTTAGGGTCAGGAACCACAGTTTAAGAAACGGTGTTCTAGATGATACCAGACTCCAACTCCCAGCATTCCTCACCATTGGGAATGCTGAGTAAGGTTGCTGGGTGGAGCCAGCCAACAATTTTGAACAGCATGATATCCATCCCTGTTTTCTGATAATCCTTGAATAAGTGGCCACCAAAACATCATAAGATTTTTTGAAGAAAAAGGGAAAAAGAGAAAATGCAAAATAAAAAATGAGACCAAAAGATGACACATCTATGCATTAAATCTGTACAGAGGGTTTAAAAAAATATCTATAAATGCACATCTAGGTTATAGAAATTTTAGCTGACATCCCAGAGCAGAGAAGGCTATGACCAGATGACTGTGTGTTGTGTAGCTCCTTTGCTGTTAAATTGCTAACTGCAAATAGACAACGTCAAAGCTCCTGGTCTTACTTTTTATGGCTATTTATCTTTCAACCAGACCTGGACTGGACAGTGCTTATGCTTGATATAGCCACTAAGGAGCAAAGTATTGCTAAAAAAGAGCCATTTGTGATGAAAAAGCTGATCAATGGTTATGATGTGGGATGATAAATACTTTCTGCCCACAGGACTACACACACAGGTTCAGTTCAGGGTGAGTTTAAGACTGTTTAATGAGGTTTAGGATTAGCAATGGTGAGGAATAAGAGCACATGGTTCTTCTGTATCTTCAACAGGAATAGAAGTAAGAAGGCAAGCAAACACATTTTAAGAGTACTGAAAACATAGGGGGTTGGGTTCCTGCAGGCTGGGATAGGCTCATTCAGAAGTTTTTTAAGACAAAGAAGAGATATTATCTATATACCATGTTATCCCTTTGCTTTGGGGGGGGGGGGTATACATTTTTATTGTGATATATGAGAAAAACAACAACATACAATCTTCAGATTCAACAATCAAAATACAAGTATTCTTTCCCCTATCCTGCCATCTCTGCATTCCCACCCTTGAACCTCCACCCATGACTTCTGACACCACACCAAATGGAACTAGTATATAACAATCGAGTCCAGTCCTTATCATTCACAAATATAAATATAGGGCATTTATGTGCATTGAATATATTTGAGTGTATATCTATTTAGATACCTTCATATTACTGTCTCTTTCTTACGGTGATCAACTCACCAAGATCAGGCTTCAGATTAGACAGAAGGAGACAACTGTCTCAGATAGTCGATGCTGGGAATAATAGTGGCAGCTTTTAATGATATTATACATTTTTCTCAGGAGGAGGTGGTGGTTTACAGTATCATAAGCCACTGACAGGTCGATGAAGACAGCTTCTGTGATCTGCTGCATTTCAAAGCCATCTTCTATGTGCTGAGTCAGGTTCAGCACTTGCGATGTGCAGCTTTTGCCTTTCCTGAAGCCAGCTTGCTGTGGAATCAGAAATGGGTCTATTTTTTCCCCCATAATTCTATGCAAAATAAGTCTTTCCAGAACTTTGTAAAAGGAGATTGGTCTATAGATTTTTGGATAATTACGGTCTTTGCCTAATTTCAAGATGGCTATGACTCTTGCTTTCCTCCAGATTTTGGGGATCTGACAGGATGCAGTGCAGTTGTTCATCAGCTCCAGCAGCCAGCACCTTGCTTTTGGACCAAAGTTCTTAATTTGTTCCATCCGTAGATCATCCAGGCCAACTGCTTTGCCATTTTTACATTTATTGAGAGCCATGTCCAATTCAGTAAATGTAAAAGGTTCATGAAGGTTGTTGTTCTCATTATCTGGTTGTCTGACTATTGGTTTCTTTCCTACTTTGGTGGCAAGGTTGGGCTTCCCATTCTTCAAGAGTTGATGTGTTATCTGATCTTCCTTTATATTGGCATGGGTATTAGTTTATAAGGGGTTATTGCTCAACGGTCTTAGCAGCCTCCATGCCGTCTGACTGCTCCTGCCCATGTTGACTTCTGTTATCAGCTTTATTCACTGTTCTTTCTTGGCTTCAGAGATGGAGGACAAAATGCTCTGTGCTGCCTGAAGAGTTTGCTCACTAAATGGAGCCTGTAATAGTTTTCCAACCAGGCAGCTGTTTCAGGAGTAATGCCCTGAAGGCAGTAGGTTCTGCAGCCTCTCGGTATAGAGGCCCGTGAGCAGGTTTTCACTATTTTGATAAAGTGCTCGTATTCCTCAGGGATTGGCGCAACCAATATGAT
Source organism: Anolis apletophallus (assembly GCA_030556195.1). Lineage (NCBI taxonomy): Eukaryota > Metazoa > Chordata > Lepidosauria > Squamata > Anolidae > Anolis > Anolis apletophallus. Next base: position 72,017,484 of record JARBWK010000001.1, read on the forward strand.
CATGTCATCTAACATGTCTGAGAATTTAGTCCAATTTGCCTTTCTGAAGTTGAATCTTCATTTAAATCAAACTTCCTGAGGCCTTATAGTTGGGAACAGTTGGCATACTATTGGTCTGTGCTGTGTGTTTGTATTGGTGGTCCCACTGATTTAGTGCACTGCTGCACAATGCTGTCGCTCACAAATAAGAGGTCTGGATTATATCCTCGATGCCATCTCCCACTGTTGTAGGATAGTGGGAGCTTACTATCATGAATGAGTGATAGTTTGTCCAGTTCAGACCAGGAGAGGACAGCCTCTCCATTTGTATCCTCTTGAGCATAGTCCCATACATGGCTATGGCCGTTAAAGTCACCAATTACTACGGCTCTTTGGTGCCTATCAAAGTTCTCGGGGGAGGAGGAACAAAACTGTTCATTTGGAGGCTTGTACACAGAGGTAATTAAGCTCTACTGTTATTAAGCTCTACTGTTATAACCTCAATATTGTTTTCTTCAGTGTTGTGGCTGGGCACTGCTGACTTGGAGGCCTGGTTTTACAAAGACAGTGCTTCCATACTGCGCATGTGGTCTTTCCGCTCACACTGTACTTCATGGGCTTGCTTTGATGCTTCACAGAGCATACTTTGTTGCAGAACTTTTTGATGCTTGTTAAAATTTCAAAAAAATGGCACACATTAAGAAACACATTCACTTCAAAAACTACAGCAGTCCAAACGCTGTCCAAAATCAAAGTGCTATTTTAAAAAGTTGCTTTTTTGTGCTCTGTTTCCAATTTTTAAAAATAATCCATGAGTGGGGTTTTGGGGGGGGGATAGCCTGCCATTTGGAGGAGGGTAGCAGAGAAATGATGGGCTGATATGGCAAAGGGTGCCTCATAAAATGTAGTTGATGGGAGGGTGCTCTTTTCTGGCTTGTGTTGCATCCGCCCCAACATATCCTGGATTTCATTAAGCTTGTATGCTTACACAGTAATATGATCTTAAAGAGCTTTCCCTGTTGCTTTTAAAATTTGGACAAAGAAGGACTAAAAGAGGCAAGGCAGTTAAAAATGAAATTTCACCTTTCCTCCCTCACTCTGTTCATAAAAGCACATAGAGTACAGTCAGCAGCCCATATACACAGTCTGCATCCATAGATTCAATCATCCACATCTTGAAAAAATAAAATAGAAATTCAGAAACCCAGCCTTGATTTTTCCATTTTATATAAGAGACACCATTTAACTATCCCATTGTATATAATGGGACTTAGGCATCCATGGGTTTTGGCATCCACAAGGGGTCCTGGATTCAACACCAGCAGATACCAAAGGCCCACTGTATCTCATTCAGTCTCACAGATCTCTTTGCCAACTCGCTTCTCCTTTTTCTTTTTTTAACTTTGATCATTTTCATTTCACCTTATAGTTTGTCATAAAATCATAGAACTGGAAGGAAAGGAGGCCTGGGACTTATTAAGAGGCAAAATATAGACAGGAGAAGAAGTGAGGCACATATTTTTCCTCATTTCCATTCCACACCCATCTATGCATCACACCCATTCTTGAATTAAGAAGCTGAGCTGACCGTAAGACCTTCCTTGACCTTTTGCCAAAGCCAATAGCTTCAGGAAGAATTGGACTGCCAAGGAACTATAGTTATAAAGATATTATTTGGTCATTGAGATCAAGGGTGAGTAAATGGGTAGGATTGAAAAGCCTCTATAAACTCATGTATAAGTCTAGAAATTGTAGTCAAAAAATTTACCCCAAAATCCATGGGTCCATGTGCCTTAACTCTTATCAAAAATGGAACTATTCTCTAGGTAGAGTTGCAAAAGAAGAATAATCCATCCTGAGAGACTGCCTCAATGGTAGCAGTAGCTTTTTTCCTCTCAAAGGAACAATGAGAGAGTAGGTGCTTTTGTTAGATTCTCCCGGGATAAACTAAGTTAACTCCTTTCACCACTCTGCTCAGAGAAGGGGATGGTTCCTTACTACTATACTTTAACTCTATTAGTCTATGATTTTACGTATCATGCCATGGACAGTAGTGGTGTGGAAACCTAGCAAAGAAATAAAGGTTGTCTGAGACATGTAGTGCCCCCAGGGCTTAACACGTACTTGTCTGGTCACTAGAGCTTCCCCCAAACCTCAGACAAAAATGTCAGTTGAATGCCACCACAATTGCCTTTGGAGAACAGTTTCTTCACCCAAAGCATGCCCACCATACCACCAAAATCACAGCAAAAGTGCAATTGAACTTTTGTACAGTAAGTCTTAGCACAACATAAGCAAGAAAGGAGGTAACTAAAGGACATTTTCCATTAATAATAATACTTTTAAAAATGCCTTTCATGGGACAATTGAAGAGCAACAATGACATGCGAGAAACCCACAATTTATTTATTTATTTATTTATTTATTTGGGTTTCTATGCCGCCGACTCCCGAAGGCTCGCGGAGACTTACAAGAGCCGAAGGCACAATAAAATACAGAAGGTTAAGAACAATTAAAAACAAGCAACACAGTAAAAACAACAACACAGTTGAGGTAGTGGCACAACCAAGACGCACGGACCTACCCATCGAAGGCCTGCCTAAACAAATAGGTTTTACAAGCCCGCCTGAGCGGGAGCAGGTCCTTCATTGCCCGGGTGTCGGCCGGGAGGGCGTTCCACAGCGTGGGAGCTATGACAGAAAACGCCCTCCGGCGGTGGATGTCAGCCGTGCCAGCTTCGCCAAAGGTACCTCAAGAAGTTAGCATCCTCGGACCGCAGTGATCTCAGAGGGCAATATGGAGTGAGACGGTCCCTCAGATACGCTGGCCCCAGACCGTGCAAGGCCTTAAAGGTGAGAACCAACACTTTGAAGGCGATCTGGTGCTCAATTGGCAGCCAGTGCAGGTCCTGCAAAACAGGTGTTATATGGCAACCTGCTTGAGGGCGGGGAAGCAAAAGGAGGCGGAGGGAGAGCGAACCGCGTCGCGTCAGCTGTGACGCGATGCAGTTCGCTCCGCCTTCGCCTCCTTTTGCTTCCCTCCGCCCTTTCCTTGAGGGCGGGGAAGCAAAAAGGAGGCGGAGGGAGGCGGGCCGCGTCGCGTCAGCTGCGACACGGCGCGGTTCGCTCCGCCCTCCGCCTCCTTTGCTTCCCTCCGCCCTTTCCTTGAGGAAGCAAAGGTGGGGGAAGCAAAGGAGGCAGATGGGGAGCGAACCAGCGTCCCTCCGCCGCCGCACGGACCAGAGAAGAGGAGAGGCGGCGACAGGGTGAGTATATCGCCGCCCTCCCTCTGCTCAGCGCCTCCCCCGCCTGCATATTCGCACCATAAGCGCGGCTGATTTTTCCTCCCACTTTGGGAGGAAAAAGTGCGTCTTATGGTGCGAAAAAAATATGGTAATCTTTCGGCCGAGGTCCCACGCTCTAGGCTTAGTCGTCTCAATCTCTGCTGACGGACCTCGGCCTGTCTAGGCTGTGGTACCATCCCCTTCTGCTGGACTCGATGCTTCATCTCCTATCAAAGGTTCGGCCTTGTCTCCCAGCAGCTGGGTCTCTATCTCCATGAGAGCTCTCCTCCCTAGAATCTTCCCAGCCGCTCTCTTCCATGTTTTCACTCACAAGATCCTGTGAGCCTCTCCCACCCGGGTGTTCATAACTTTCGCTATCACTGCTTTCCATTTGCACCTGGTTATCATCTATGTCTGCATAAGGGTCAAACCAACCTTCATCCCAAGCCAAGCTTTCAGTGGGAGAAAGAGGCCCAGTGATGGGAAACGCTCCTTCGGGTAACCCTTCCAAATCCTCTTCAGAATCTATCTCTGCAGGTGCAGGCCCTAACGCTAATGGAACCCCCGGTGCTGTTCCCTGGCCCCCAGGCACAAACGAGAACTGCTGTGCTACAATATAAGAGGACTATTTCTAGGAGAAAGTAGTCTAGTCGAAATTAGAAAATTTGAATATTTTTGGACTACAATTTCTGAAATCTACCACCCAGCACCAATCCACAAATAATTTTCCAAACTCTGTTCTGTATCTTACAAGCAATTGCTCATAATTGTGAAACATCCCAATCCAACCTACACATCCTGTTTGACTGATTTCTGCTGGGCCCAACTGCTTTTGATCGGCTGCATCAAAGTTTTGGGTTTGTTTGTCTGCAAATACCTGCTCTTCACTTCTTATAAATAGAAGATCAACCTAGATCAGATGAAATATCTATTTATTCCATGACTCTATTCATAAAGTGGCCAATCCCAGATATTTGTGGTTGTGGGAGACCTATGAGCTGGTTAGAAGCACACTGGCACCTTCTTGCTCATGTTCCCCAGCAACTTGCAAGACCTGGGCTTTGGTGCAGAAGGCTGGCAATTTGGAGGTGTGGGGCAAACTGTTAGAAATTGGCTTTTAATATATCTTCTCCTTCACAAATGGCCATTGCCAGCATAGACATGTAAGGCAGTACAGAAGAAACTAAACATTCAACTACATAAAAGCAAGCTGTAATACTGTCATCACTATGGTATAGAATCAGAGGCATTTTAAAGTTGCTTTCCTATTTTTCTCTGGTCACAGTGGACAAGTCTAAACAAAAAAGGTTTTACATCATCAAGTGAAAACAATACAGCAAATGCTTAGACTCAAGGCGAGCTATGACTGAGTGCCTCCTTCTTCCATGCCCTTGATGTTCTGATTTAACTCAGAGATTATACCTTCAGGGCATCATTCCCAGCAGAGTTCAAAGACAATGAGAAAGCGCACTAGAGAAGTTCCTTCTCCACATATGTAAGACTGAAGCAAGTCATGACTAAATAGATCTTAACAGGAGATTCCTTAAGCAGGTGGGTGCCCTGCTGTGTGAAACTACCCATGGAAAGAATTTGTTGTTTTCATATTTGCACCTCTTTTGTACTTTTATATGCCTCTTGTTTGTTGTGATCATTGTGGCTTTGTTGATGTTGCTAGTTGCCATCATGGGGGCTTCAACTTAGAGCAGCCTTCTATGGATGACAGACCTCCAACAGACCCTATAATTTACAGCCCTATTAAAATCCTGTAAACTCATAAACTCGGGGCTGTAGTCTATTCACCTGTAGTGCAATTTTCCCTCTTTTTGTATGATCCTCCACTTTACTAATCACTGTTTTCTTTTCCAATGAGCTATGCTCCAAGAAAATTCTATAGACAATGTCTGGCAGTCTTAGAGATTGCTATAGAGGTGACTGTTTTTTTTTAATCCAGTTTTTATCCAGCTGGCAGCGATGTAAGCAGATTTGAACATGTGGGATTGTTGTGAATGCAGCTGTGCTTCAAAGTAGACAGGCGAGTATGTAAATGTGCATTGCACGTGTCAGTCATGCATCATTACCATTGATCTTATTTTGTATGGGGATGCATAAGTGAGGCAGCATAGTGTAGTGGTTGGACTAGGACTCTGGAGATTTTGGTTTGAATTCCTGCCCAGCCATGGAAACCCCCCTGAACAAGTAATACTCTCTTAGCATTGGAAGAAGTTGAACGATTTTATTGATTAGCCAGTTGGCCTTATCAAAACAGACAGTGCAAACACAACATACAACATACTTGTAATCCTCTTAAAATACAAATATATAGGTATTTGTCAGCTTGGAACCAATGTAGCTTAACCGTAGATATATCAACTATCCTTGTCTCCCCTACACTGCACCCCAATCTGATCTATGTACTCCAATCTCTTTTTAGTAGCTTTAAACAAATAAAGGGCAACTTTTGCTGTCAGACTGGGGTTGTAACTGGCCAACAAAAATGAGGAAGTCATAGGCAAACCACCTCTGAACAAATCTTGCAATGAAACCTTGGGGTCACAAAAAGCTGGAAATGACTTGAAGGTACACCACAATGATGATATGAAACATAGTACTACTGGCAGACATTTGTACTATGTTGAACAAAACCACAGATTGCCAGTGACAAACACCGGGGCAGTGAAAATCCCCCAAATTTGAGTCTGAACTTTAAAGGAACTTATCATGCTGTGGTTTGAACATTGGACTACCACTCTGGAGACTATAGTTTGAATTCCAACTCAGCCATGGAAACTCACTGGATGATGTTTGGCAGGTCAGAGTTTTCCAGCAAAAGAAGGACGCTTCTGAACAAATGTTGTCAAGAAAGAAACAACAGGGTTGCCTTAAAGTTGCTATAAGTTACAAACAACTTGAAGGCATACAAAATCCAAAGTGTTCAATCCAATCTCCTCACCAATGGTATCAGCACATTTAATAGCTTATTTGAAGTTCAGACTAAAATCTGAAAAGGATTCACCATGCCACTAATGTGGGAGCTACCAGTCATAGTTGATAGAAAGAGATACACAACTGAACCCCAGTTTGACTGCTGGATATAATGGGAAACCCAATACTTCTAGTCGCAACCTTTGCAATAGTGATGCATTTAGACAGGGAAGAGTTTGTATGACGCAGCCTTAGCATTGCCACAAGGCAGCATGACTGTGCAACATGTGTGGCTGTAATCCAGCATTTTCATAAACCCCATCAATCTTGAAAGGAAGATACTATTCAGTGGTGTTGCATTTCAAAGCCACCACTCTGGCTTTAAAATAATTACACATTGTATTTGCTGAGAAATAGATGCAAGGGTTGTGCCACCACTGATGACTGATATGAAATGCGTATGCCTCCAAAAAGAAAACTTGGGAAATGCCTGAACACGCTCTTTCCTCGCAGTGGGAGGAGGGACAGGAAAAGCTCATTGTAGTTTTACCAGGCAATGGAGAGTCTGGAAATGTTTAGGAGAGGCCAATGGGTAGCATTTTGCAGATGTTCGCTCAAAAGCATTGAGAAATTACTTCTTCAGATTGCAAGTCTAAAATTCCCTCCAGATGGTATGTCAGGCTGGCTGGAACATTTGAAAAGTTGTAGTAAAAAAAAGTAACTTTTCAATGCTTTGAGTGGGAGATTGCGGAAAGAGTTCCTGCCTTTCTCATATCCCTAGTTTATATGCAGCAATCAGGATACATGCAAAGCGGGCAATGCCCAGAGGTCCCTGAAGAATCTATCTTAATTACCATGCCAACAACCTATAGAATACTGTACTTTGTAGTTTGGAGAGCCTCTCTAAAGGCCCTCTGACAGAGAATTCAATGTACTCCTCTTGAAACTGGAAATCCCAAAATTCCATGGGATGTTACCATGGTAGGTAAAGTACATGGAATGACAGCACTATCGTTATGCTGGCAATATGCCAGCATTGTGTAGCTATTCCATTTTTTTTCTTTAACCAGTTTTCTCTGGCAAGAACAGATGAATGAAACAATGGGAAAACATAGGAAGACTGCCAAATGAAAATAATGACATGTGGACTTTGCATAAAATTCCACCCATCAGTCAGAGCAGCTGACATAGGAAAGACTGACCTAGAAGCATCCTAGCTGCTTGGTTTTGGAAGTGATCCTGTCTTGGCTGCTCTCATAAATGATCTATGACAAGAGACAGACATCCCAGTGCAATCTTATTGGTTGTACTGGACCTCTCAGAAATTGTCAATGCCAACACCCATGATATATTTTTGGATTATTGCCTGGTGACATAGTTGAGGACAGAAGAGTCTTATGTTTCTCCTCCATTCTGAAAGGTGAGTTCCAAAAAAGACAACAACTGTGGATGGTGTGCAGACTAATTTCCCACCTGTGTACCTCCAACATTAGCTAACATTTCCCTGAAACTAAAACTATCGACAACTACCAGTTTCTATTTTTGGTCATATTGAGCTGATTTCTTTGGTGGCAGGCTTTCCATATTAAAGTGATTTGTTTCTAGTTTTTGCCTACTCCCAGACTAGCATTTTATAGATCTGGTGCATTTAGCCCCATTTTGAAGCAGTTGTGGGTTTTGAGGAGTCTGACAGGGCTCTGAAGGTTATAAAATGCCCCCAAGCCCCTGAAATGTAGCTATAAGATCACATTTGCTATAGAGCAGTGTGCTATTTAACCTTTACTTTGCCTTATTATGCTTTTGTTACAAAAAAACCAGATCTATCAACAGGTGAAAACCAGGATATATGTGGCCCAGCAACACCAGAGTGTGGAAAGATGGGGAAAGGTCATTAATGAGGAAGAGCACACAAACCAAGAGAGGATGTAATAGTTGCTTTTGCCTGAGCCTAAGTTAACTGAGTGCAATCTACACTTTTGTGTTTTGAACTCAATTTTCAGCAACTGCAGTAAGCTGAGGACAAAGGGGGAAAATTGGGAAGAGAGAATAACTGGGATATTTTCAAACCAACTGAAAAAGTGGGATGATAGGGTTAACCAGGGCTGTCTCTGCCAAATCAGGACTGTTGGGTAGTATGTTTGACTTTTAATTGGGTATCATTTCACTCCATCTCCCACCCCCAATAATCCAAACTGCATTAAGGACATCCTGGTTTAAATCAACTTTTGGCATGTCCTAAACCTTACAAACAACTTATTATAAAATTGAATTTGGTGTTCATTTTCAGAACTGAACTGTCTCTGTTTAACTTCACCTGATCCCTCCGCATTTTTATGATATTTATTTATATTTTTATTTCATTTCATTTCAACCGCCCTGAGTTGCCTTTGGGCTGAGAAAGGCAGTATATAAATGTGGCAAATAAATAAATAATAAATAAATAATGTGCCATCTTTCTCCCAGGATGAGAATCAACTTGGCTTATGGCAATGTCAGGGACACACAACCATGGTATAAATAACTTTCTGGTATGAAAACTGTACAATTTCTTCTTACTACTCCAGTTGTTGTTTTTAGCAAAGTCCTTTCCCCCATCTATTTCTTCCTTCCAGTTTCTTATTGCCATCTGTAACTCCAGGATGATGACAGGGCAGACAAGTTAAAGGACATTTTGTTGATTTAAGGGTGACCAGAAAGGCCTTTTATCAAGATGGAAAATGTCGACACCTTCAGCCATTGAACTGGCAAAGGAAAGAAAGGTTTGCATCCAAGGCCCTTGCAGAAATCTGAGGCTCTTATAAACAAACAGAGTGTTAGAGGAGGTTGGACATTTTAATGGCATGATCTTTGGGAGGCTCAGGTTGCAATGTTGTTTACCCCACTTACCTGGAACAAATCCCAATAATCACAATGGGTTTTATTTCAAAGTAGACACAGACAAGATTGTACTGGAAGTTGAGGAAATTATTTGCAACAGAATCTAAACTAGACTCAATAACTGCAATTAAAAGGTGCAACATCTGGGTGCTTGAATAGACCTGCTGTCCTTCAATCTTTTAAATCCAGCATTTACTTTGAATCTCCACAGTGGCTGTTGTGAAGGTTGTGTGAAACTGAGTGAGCTCAGGTCTGCAGCTTACATCATAGATAGCATTTTTTAAAAACACAAAAGAGAAGGAGAAGATAAGAAAGAGAGAGAGAGAGAGAGAGAGAGAGAGAGAGAGAGAGAGAGAGTCTGCCATGGGCCATTTCACACTACACAGAGATAGCACTATGATTTTAACCGCTGTGACTTCATCCTATGAAATCCTGGGTTTTGAAGTTTGTAGCACCAGAGTTCTATAAAGTCTAAATGTTCTCTCTAAATGTCAGTTCCAAAGAGTCTATGGGATGTTATCATGGAAGCTAAAATTGAATCATAGCACTGTAACTGTGCATCATGTAAGGATCCCAGGACATTCCATCAGGTAGCAGAGTCTAAGGAACAGCTCTGATTGGATCCCACCACCAGCACCACCATGTGCATTATTCTACTGCTCTTGCATAATCAAAGGCACAATGTTTCATAGGAACACAGGAAAAAGTGATATAGTTATAGCCTGTGTGGGCATATATCCTTCAAGTGAATCCCTTTAGATCTCAACTTATTGAAGAGAGCAGAAGAGTCTATTATGTACAGCCAGGAGGACTGTCTCCCCAAACCCACAAATGCCCACTCTCCACAACCCCACTGAAGCTGCTTTATGTAGTTCAAACTCAGATTAGATCGACAGAGGAAAAGCACACAGTGAGGCAAATAAGATAGCAAAGATCTCCTAGACTTCTTGTAAGCCAAGTTTTCTGCCTCTGTCCTGCTCCCAGCATGGTGAAATATACCAGCATCTGATTACTTCTTGATCTGGTCACTTCTACCCATCCATTTCTGATCTACTGTCCTGTACAAGGTTTATCTTTTGGGGCTTGGCTAGCCCCACTGCCTTACCTGTAGCAGTCAAATGATGTCCACCAGCAGCTTATGCCAGCAGCAAGCTGAGCAGCAATCTCCTTCTCCATCCACCTCAGCCTACATCTCAGAGCAAATGGGTTTTTCTCCCTCTTTCTCCCTCCCTTCCTAGTTGCCTGAGCAGGAACAGAGGAAGGAAGGGTGAAAGGGGAGGGGGGAGAGCAAGAGAGGGAGGGGAGCACAGAGCTGAAACTTTAATAGCACAGAGCCCCTTTTGTTTCTCAGCATATGGTATATTTCATACATACTGAAGACATTAGCCACCTATATTTTGAAAGAGTTCACTTCAAAAGTATAAATACAGCCTGTGCCCAGCTCTCTGAAAACACACTCTGGGAAGGGCTGGGAACTTGGGAGTGCTGTGAAATCCAAACTGGGAGGAGCGGGGACAGACCAAAAATGTTATGAAAGCCAAAATAAATGTTTCTTTTCTTTTTTCCATTTTTTTCCAGTGCTGAAAATGTGTGGCCTTATGTACAAACCTTTGCGGGGTTATTTATCACTCATCTGGCCAACGTTTCAGTCCCAAACACTTTCTCACACCAAAGAAATACATGGGCAATAGATTCTTGCCCTGACATTGTTCTGGGAGGGGATATGAGCCCCATATATTTGCTGCTCCCCACTTCATTAAGTCTACTTGCTGGAATTGACCCTGTTCCAGTCCTAATAAATGGGATGGCAAAAGAGGGAAGGTGTCAAATAATTTTGGAGCCCACAAGCTCTCTAGACCACTTGGGGCATGAGGCAGTGGCAAAGATAAGAGATGTACACATCTGGCAATGGTTTGTGAATAGCTAAATATTTACCTTGAGTCCTTGCAAAGCTTATTGCATCTCCTTCCCTGGCCAAAAGAACGATTTCGAAAGAGCCCAGTCTAGAGCCACAATTTCTCACAGACTCAATTTATTTTTTTAATGTTATTTATTTCATGTCAAAAGCATTGCATAAATAAATAAACTGATAAAATAAAGTGATCAGAAGCAGCGAAATAGTGTTAGGCCAAAAACAGGCAACAGGGACCACATTGTAGCTTTAAACAGTTCTTCCTCTGTATATGAGGCAGGCCATTGTAGGCAAGCATACAGATGTTGAGTTGTTTGTTCTGCACCACAGTCGCACAAGGGAAAGGTTTCTTCTAGGCAGTGCAATTTTGCCAGGTTGCCTTTTGATCTCCTAACACCACTTCTGAGTTTGTTCAGGCACTTCCAAGTTGCCCATTCTTGGTTCGCCCCTGGAGGAAGACTCTCATGGAGGGTGGGGGGCATCCAGTTGGGATTGCCTGATTTTGCTGTCCATGGGGATATTATTGCTGTTGCTGGAAGAACATTTAGAGGAGTGGTGGTTCTCATGAAATGTTTCCTTGATTTGAGTCTACTGGGAGGAGGCTGATAGCCATGTAGTGGGTTGCTTTCACAGTGTTTGACCTTATTTCTCTCACAGTGGGCAACAACTTCCCATCACACATGAGGGGGCAATGCCAACATTGTTTTCCATTTTTTAAAAAATAAAGAGTCAAGATAGGCAAACATTTCTGTGTAAAAATGCTGGGTATATGCGCAGATCTGAAGGAAGACATAATTACTTGGTTGTTAGGGGCCAGCCTAAAATAAGCTTAGCAAACATTGAAATACAAAATTCTAGTATGTAAAAAGGATTTCCCCTAGGATCAAGCAATAGATCCCAATGTTAAAAGTATAGGTCACACAAAAACTATTGCAGTTGAGATCCTGCTTTAGGAGATGTCCGTGTTTTTGTTGCTGTGTCTCTTGATGAGACCCCTAAGCCAATCTCTGAATGCATTCCAGATTGCCAATATCAATACTGTATTTCAGGTGAGGTCTGAGTGAGATGAATTAAAAACAAGACGGGGCAACTGAGAGTTAAAAAAAATGACAAGGAAGCATGTATATCATCTCTCCATATCCAGTGCTGGAGATATATACACATGTGAAAAGCAGATTACTCACCACTTCACCCCTTGTTCATTGCACATTGGCTGTCTGTTTCTCTCTCATACATACTCTCATGCCACATATAGAGGGAACAGACTTGATTTCTGCTGCCCTGAAGACTAGAGCTAGAGCAATGGGTAAAAAAATAGATTCCCCTTGAATATTAGAAAGAACATCCTGACCGTGAGAACTGTTCTTCATGAAGTGTGGTGGAAGCTCCTTGGAGGCTTTTAGACAGAGGCTAGGTGGCCATCTGATGGCAGTACTTTGGACTGGATGGCCTTATGGTCTCTTCCTACTATGATTTTATGATCCTATGATTCTTCAGTAATGCGTCTGCAGTCTAACTCTAGAGAGTAAGCAAATGAGTTGTCACTTTAGCTCACCAAGCCTATGCTTGGTGAGCTTTCAGATGGGAACACAAGGCTGAGCTAAAACCACAAATTCACTGTGGTATTGATTTGAGTTTTTCCCATATGTTAAATGCAATTTGAGATATTTCCTGCCTACACCCAGTATAATAAAATGCATTCAATTAAAGGGGGGGGGGATCTCAAAATGAAGAGGACAAGGAAGTAAATAACCAATGACGCAAATGCTTTTGGGGTAGGGAACAAAGCAAAAAGAGCAACAAAACAAATATGGCGAGGGATTATGTCATTGTTTCTTTTTTTAAAGTGGGAAAATGAATGAAAACACAAAATGCCTTTGGAAATATAAACTAAGCAGGAGAATGTTTGTTGATGTTTTGTGCCTTACTGACATTTGCCACCCTTAAGGCAATGCTAACACAGGATTTTCCAAACAAGATTTGTTCCAAGGAGATTTGTACTTACTTCCCTCTGCATCTGAGAGTGTGTGACCGGCCCAAGTTCTCCTGGTCCAAGACTTAAAACATCAGACAACTTTAGCTCTTCACTCAGTTTCTCTGCCAGGAACATGGTATCTGCAAAATGGATAGGGAACATCCCACTATAGAAGATGCCAACCATAAAGAAAATTGTTGACCTATTTGCAGGTTCATGTGAAAGCTGTGTCAGCAAGCAAGCAATGTCTGATTTATTTATTTTTATTTATTTAAAACTTTTATATCTCGATCTTCTCGACCTCCATAGGGGGACACAGACCAGCTCACAGCAAGGATTCAATGCAATAGTACAATCTAAAAACATCATACAACAACAAAAGATTAAAATACATATAGAATAAAATTACAAATAAGCCAAATCACCAAGATAAAATCATGTCCAACTCAGTCTGTATGTGTGGTCAATAACTTTGTTCTGTGGCCGGCCTCAGCCATTATTCTGAGAATGCTTCATTCTATAGCCAGGATTTCACTAGCCTCCTAAAGAACAGGAGGGAGGGGGCAGATCTTATCTCAAGCGGGAGAGAGTTTCATAGCTGAGGGGCCACCACAGAGAAGGCCCTGTCTCTTGTTCCCGCCAGACGTGATTGTGAAAATGGTGGGACTGAGAGCAGCCCCCCCCCCCCCAGAAGATCTTAATAGCCTTGATGGTTCATAGGGGATTTGTGACCACATGATTGATTCTCATGTGGTCACAAATCTTCTAGATGTCATTTCTGGGCCCTATGGAAGCTTTGGAGTGGAATGCTATGCTCCAAAGTATTTTGAATTAAAATGGATGCAACTGCCATTGTCTCCACATCATCTAACAATTCAAGCTGATTCATATGTGTTCTCCAATAGTCATGTGATATTCTGGGCAATGCTTTCTTTTATGAAGTCAAATTAAGGGACTTCTAGAATTATAACTTGCTGTCTTTTACCTTTCATTCCCCAAATACATTTCTGGAAGAAATACATAAAGCCAGACTTATTTTGGAAAGCATCTTGTTCTAAATTCATTATTCAGCATACTCCTGCCCTATACTTCTTTCCAGAGTGACCAATCTTGTCTTCACAATGGAGGCCTTTGTTGGTATTTGCCATCAACATCACTTTGACTTATGTTGGGAACAAAGATGGACATGAAGAAATACTATGATTATTCTAATGATTTATATATATTTGGGGGAAAGAGCATGTTTTCTACTAATTACGAGGATCCATAAATCTGTTACGCAACTGAGGTCTGCATGGCATATATGAGGGAGCACAGGTTGCATTGCAAATTAGCGCATTGTCCAGTGTTCATTGAGTCTCTTGCCTCTACTGAAAATGTAAAAGACTGCCAAATTTAAAGGTGAGGGATAGCTTTTTATGGCTCTTTCGAGCTTGTAAAGAAAGCTGCAGTGTTTTAGCTATTGATAGTGGTGGAAAAGGGAGAGGAAGGGGGTGTACTAAAGGGATACCAAGCAAATTTATTGCAGATGTTAGTAAGTTAATATTACAAGGCTGCTAGCCTTAAGGCACAAATCATGGAGCAGCATCCACAATGGTTAAAATCAGACAAAGGAGGCTTTATACATGATGACCCAGACGTTGAGTCTCATTTGCCCTCTTCCTCCTCATCTTGCCCAGTTGTTCTGTCATTTGCCTGTCAGGCTGAATGCTAAATGCATATATTCAACCTTCATCGTGTATTTGTGATACAGAAGCTCTCCATCACAAGGCTGAGGGACCTGTGACTCTCCAGGGGTTGATGTAGTTTCTGAGCACACTTCAAAGACTTATGGCTCTAAACAGCTCCACATACAAGCCTATCAGAATCCTAAAATCTTCAGGGGGAAGCCTTCTCTTTGTGCGGCCACCACAACAAGTTTGCTTGGTGAGGGACAAGAGAGACCCTTCTCAGTGGCTGCTCCCACCCTCTGGAATGCCCTCCTCTCCATTTTGGTTTAAATAAACTTTTATTGTATGAGGAGGGTTGTGGGGAAGGTTTTATTTTTTTTAAAAAAAAGTTGTTTGTTGTTAGAATGGTTTAATACTGTTTTATGTGGTTTCATTGTTTCAGAATGTATCAGAACTATTTTAATTGATTGTTTTGTTATGCTAGACTTCCACAAGACTCTTTGTTCCTTCATCTTGAAACTGCATGGAGTGATCAGCCCTTTAAAGAGAGGGTGCCTTCAAAGAGATTGGGGGGGGGGGGTCCTCTGACAGCCCTGCTTCATAAGGGACTGTTGCCTTATAGGAGGACGCACTGCAGGGCAACAGCAGAAGACAAGCAGATTAACCCTTCTCTTTTTCTCATACAAAAGTCAACTGAGGACCCATCTACACAGCACCTAAAATGCAGGATTTCCCAAGTTAAAATATTTATGCTAGCGGTAAATCTGCGCTGATTTGCTGCAATGGATGAAAAACACAGGGTAAAAGGATCCTCCTTTATCCCAATTCCGGCTGGTAAATGTGTATATCCGCATCACTGTATATCCCTGCACTTGTGAAAAATACATTATTTCCTTCCCCCTTTTGTGGAGATTGCTTCAGTACATGCCTACTTTTTAAAAGCCTGAAACAGCTAATCAGCCAATTAGGCTGTGAAATGGACACACAGCTGATTTAAAGGAAGCACGAATGGAGATCAATTAGAACTCTCTGAAATTCTTTATTTTAAACTTTATAATATTAAACAGAGCTTGAAAAAACAATTGGGAGAAGGGAGAAATCTGGCAGTGAGTTTTTTAAATTCCCTCTGTTATGTGCTGAACCTCATATGCGCACATGCAAATCTGTTTGTATTTGTATTAAGATATTTGCATGGGCGCATATACAGTCCAGTGCATAATGGAGTGATTTATTTTAAAACCCTTCCACCAGATATCCCCCATACACCTTCGGTCTTGTTACAATACAGAGGAAGCGTGTGAGTATGGCGGGAGAAGAAATCCCAAGATCCACAGGTCATTGAAGAGACTCTGAAAATGTTCAGCGCATCGGTTCAGGATGGAGGCTTTATCAGTAATTAATGTTTGACCATCTATACTGTATAAGGGGCTTTGGACCTGATAGGTAGGTTCAAACACTGCTTTGAGAGCTTTGTAAAATCCTCTGTGATCACCCAGATCTGCACAACGTTGTGCCTCTCTCTTCCCAGCCCTGGCAAAAGGAAGGTGCGCAGCTGAACCCTTAACTTGGACTACCTCCATATTATGTTGGCATTGCACAATTGAGATGATGGTGGTGGTGGTGATGATGATGATAGTAACAACAATACTAATACCATAATAAAAAGGAATCATAATGTTGGTTTTCTTTGTTTATTCGTTCAGTCTTTTCTAACTCTTTGTGACCTCATGGACCAGCCCACACCAATGTTCCCTGTCGGCCATCACCTCCCCCAGCTCCTTCAGGGTCAAGCAAGTCACTACAAGGATACCATCCATCCATCCATCCATCTTGCCCTTGGTCGGCCCCTTTTTCTTTTTCCTTCCATTTTCCCCAGCATCATTGTTTTCTCTAAGCTTTCCTATCTTCTCATTATGTGGCCAAAGTACTTCATCTTTGCCTCTACTATCTTTCCCTCCAAAGAGCAGTCGAGGTTTATTTCCTGAAATATGTTGGTTGATAGTAAAAGAAGGGAAGGTTAGGAGGGTGTGCAGAAATATGATCATAGGACTATGGAGACGTTGAAACAATTGCAATACTGAAGAGCGGTACAATATCTAAGGTGTTCAATGCTATATGTATCCACTACCTATGCTAACACAACTGTAACTGAAGAGTTATTACTGGTGTGATGAAATCCAAAGTGAGGTAGTCCACATAGGTCCAAGTCTATTTGTGCCCTTGGGAAGGCAAGATGTTGGACCTGCCTAGAGTTGCCAGCTCATTTAGTATAGTGAAACTAACGAAAAATCAGAAAAATGTATTACAACATTTCAGATACATGCCTGATGTCATTCCAAGAGAAAGCCGGAAAGTGAGTGAATGAAGTATCTCTGACTTATCTGTGATGTCAAAAAGATCTGTAGGCAGAAGTCATGAGTGCTTTCAAAAGAGGTGAAGTCTGTCAAAGAAGCAGCAATGGTTTTGCAAGAAATGGGAACTGACAAGAGCTCTCTATTATGTATTTTTGATCATTGTCCCGAGGCAATCCTTTGAACCCTACTGATATCAGTTGTCAAAGAGACCTTTGGTTCTGTGTCTGCCAACATGAAAAGCATTTAGTCAAATTAAAATCAAACAGTCCCCAGACTCTTTTTTAAAATAATAAACCTGAGTACTATAAAAACCAGAATACAAACATTAGATGCTTTAAAAAGACTTGAGCTTACCTGTACGCCCCCAGTTTATACAGAAAATATTTTTTCACAATCTTGTTGTGAAAAACAAGCATGTGATAAACACCCTGCAGAATAACTACAACTGTAGAACTGATTACTGAAACCATTGAGTAAAAATCCTTTGTTTTAGTTGCATAGGACCTCCACCATCAAAGAACCTTGATCCTAAATCCAGATGCTTGTTCCAACTAGAGTAACGCTGCTGCAACAACAGGATGTATATAAGTATCAACTTGACATTCAGAGGTTGATTCTATAGGTCTGCTCAAGGCCCTTCCACACCGCCATATAGTACCAAGATGGCGACTGCTGTGGAGCTCCCTTCGGGTGAGCTCCGGCTCAGCCTCTCAGATTTCCTAGATATGACCGGCCGGTCCCACCTCTCCCCTTTGGGGGAGTCGTCGGTTGATGGGCAGCTTCAGGGGGTCGTTCTTGGAGACCCGCAGACCCCGAGCAGCTTGGTTTGGCTTGGAAAAGCTGCGGAGCCACTCCAGAGGACACCCCAGAGGACACCTAAGACGCCGAAGACCCTCGGAGATGGATGGGTCATTCGACCGGTGACTGCCTCCGGGGCCC
Source organism: Anolis apletophallus (assembly GCA_030556195.1). Lineage (NCBI taxonomy): Eukaryota > Metazoa > Chordata > Lepidosauria > Squamata > Anolidae > Anolis > Anolis apletophallus. The sequence goes on from JARBWK010000001.1 coordinate 72,035,395, forward strand.
GCTTCTTGAGATCGTTCGGCAGAAGACGCTCCTTAAGATCGACCCCACCGACCCCTCTGAGGGTTGAGGGGGAGCGGGCAGCCGATCAGGGACCCCAGCCAGCTAAGGCTCCGGCGACCCAAAAGAGCAGCTCGCCACGAAGGCCGTGGCAAGCGACTCAGGACCTTCCCTCCGACCAGCTTGATCCCCAAGCCTATGCCGAGCTGGTCGAGGAGTACACCAAACTGATGGCCCATTTCACGGAGTTTGGGAAGAGATTCGGGGGCCTATTAGGGATATTGGGGACCCCTGCATTGCAGGTCCCACTCCCAAACCAGAAACCGGATAATTGGGGCAACCCCTTGTGGGAAACCCCCATCGACCAGGACTTCGATTGGGACCAATCATGGGATTTCCCCACCAGAGCCCCAGAGCCGGACCTAGAGAGGCTTGCCTCCAGTGCTGGAGGTGCCCTAGAGGACCTGGGCTCAAACCGGGAGAGGCTGGTCCCTAGCCTCGAAGACATACCGGCCACGATGGGCGACAAGGTCCCCGAGCTAATAGAAGTGCCCGTAGGAACTATGGCGGAGACTAACTGGATGCGGAGCCCTGATGCCCAGGATGACTCCCCGACCATCCACCTACCTCCTGCGGAGGAGCCATCCAGGGGCTCCGGAGACCCCTCGGTGAGTCCTGGAGGCCTGCTGGTGCCTACGGGCTCGCCGCCGGCCTTCTTTGACATTTCGGCTGTTTTGCCCCCCCCCCCCGGGAGGCTTGCTTCCGTCCGCGCCGCGTTGCGAGGAATTGGGGGAGCATACTTGACGAGGAGAGGCCCAACATGGCGTGTGGCCTTGAAGACGCCCAGCCTTGCCATGTGTCCAGACCCGGGGAAGAAGGGGGACCCGGAGGCAGTCAACTGCCGGAGGTCCCGCCCTTGGAGGACCCTGCAACCGGATCCAGCCAACCACTGGAGGCCCCGCCCTTGGAGGACCCTGCACCCGGATCCAGCCAACCGCCGGAAGCCCCGCCCTTGGAGGACTCTGCATCCGGATGCAGCCAACCACCGGAGGACCCGCCCTCGGAGAACTTCACTCCTGACATGGACTCCCCGGAAGCAGCGGAGCCCTCGGAGGAGGAGATGGAAACGGAGGCGGAGAGAAGGGAACTGTGTCCCTTCCCGACCCATGGACCGGGGGACAGAGCCGACCCCCCTCCGAGAAGGCCGGGTTTGTAGAGCCAGGCCTCCTGTAGGTCCACTGGCTGAAGGACGGCCTGGACAAAGGGCGATGAGGACCCAGAGGACTTTTCCCACTAGGACCATCTGGAGCTCCTGCTATAGGCAGTTGAAGCTCCGAGGGACATGCCCTACCACCACGAGGGACGATAAGGACACTCGACGGGTGGGTCGGAACTGCCAGCGCAGGCTACCACTTGGGAGCTTGCCGGCCCCGCCTTCCACCTACTCTCGGATGCCAGCGATCCTGCTGAGGCCTCCCTGCCTGCCCTCTTTTGATGGCGGGATGGCACCTTAGCGGGTTATCGCTGGCTGGCTGACCCTTCCTACTCCCTCCTCCCCCCCCCCCCTGCCCTTCCTCCTCCCTATTGTGTCATGTATATTTTTTTTTTGCTTCTGTTGTGTTACTTGAACTTCTGTAAACCGCTCCGAGCCTTCGGGGAGTGGCGGTATACAAGTTTGACGTAATAAAATAAATAATAAATAATATCAAGGCAGAAAATCCCACAATATCTGCTTTGAACTGGGTTATCTGAGTCCACACTGCCATATATTCCAGTTCAAAGCAGAAAATGTGGGATTTTACTCAGTTGTGTGGAAGGGGCCTCAGTTAGTTCATCGGGTTCCTTCAGATGAACATAAATTCAGATGTTTAAAATATGCTGGTCATTGACCGTAATAAATCTTGTATGTATGTAAAGTATGGAGTTCATGCTCAAAATTTAAAAAGGTTATTATACAACACCATCATCATCTTCAAATACAGTGATCAAGACTCAACATAGCTTCCCCCCCCCCCTCACACCAAGCAAACTAGCCAAAATATATAAAAATCAAAAGCCAGACTGCTGGAATTGTAAAAAAAAATATATAGGCACATACTTCCACATGTGGTGGATGTGCCCCCGGGCAGAAAAGTTTTGGAGTGAGATACACACCGAATTGGAGAAAATGTTGAAAAGAAGGATCGAGAAATGTCCAGAATTATTCCTATTAGGTATAGTAGACCCCTCCTGGGAGAAGAAAGATAAAAATCTATTCATTCTGACTTCTACGGCGGCAAAAATGGTAATGGCCAAACACTGGAAATCACAAGAGGCCCCCACAAAGGAAGAATGGCAGATGAAAATTATTGAGACGGTTCAGATGGAAGCCATGACGGAGGCCCTAGAGGGAGAAAGAATGATAAATAGGACAGTGGAAAAAAACAGCAAATGGGATTGGTCAGATTTGATAGTTTATTTTAAGAGGGAGAAAGACATAGAGCTTAAAGTGAAAAGCCTATAAAGGGGAAGAGGGGAAGGAGGGGAGGAGAGAGAGGAACCAACGGGACAATAGAGGGGATAGGTCGGGGGAGGGGGATAAAAGGAAAGGGGGATATGTTTGTAATTTTTGGATCTTGTGTACAGAGAACAGCACCCAAACACCCCGGCTGAGCCAACGAACAGAAGAAGAGATACCAACTAGCCACAGAGGTCGAAAGAAAGAGAAATTCCGTCATGCCTTCAAATCACTATCACTCTGTAAAAGCAAGGGGGTTACTAACCCCTAGCTTCTTTATACACCCTAAGGCACACACTTTACTTCGTACTTTGAACTTTTTATGGACTTTCTGTTTCTATTCTTGACACCCAGAGCAAGCAACTCGGGTGATACATTTATTTACTGTCCCATGTTTTTAAAATTCTTTCTGTCATATATTTGAAACTCAATAAAGATTTTATATTTTTTTTAAAAGACTCAACATAGCTAATAGTAAAATACCTTTCCCTTCTCTTTTGTTGTGTTCCAGTTTTGGAAGTAAACCTGGAGCAGCCATTCAAGGGACGAATTTCCATTGACCAAGTTAATGCAATGTTAAAGTGTCAGCAGAAACAATACAGTTAGTGATTTTAAACAAAGGCTTGATGATCATCCATCAGGAATGTTTTGACTATACGATCTCTTGCTTTGACTAGGTGACCTTTGGAGTCCCTTCCAATTCGACAGTTCTGCAATATTAAAATGGTTCAGGATTCAGGTAGAAGAGTATCCAGAATATTTAGGTAGAAAAAAATGGACTCAGTGATACTTATGGAATGAAGCAACCAAAAAGAAGATATTACATTTAATTCACAAGCTCTTTAAATATAGAAAATTAATATTTAGAACTGACTTAAAATATGCTATAGAAAAGTCAGGTAAACCAAAGGTGAAAAATTTCTTCTTGGCAACTGAAATAACTTGAATGTAACTGGTACTCACAGAATGTACATTTACTGAGACATTACATTACTACAAACACTGAAGTCCATATATAATGGAATGATAGTGGAAGCCCCTTCCTCAGAGGCTTTTAAACAGGCTGGATGGCCATCTGTCGGGGTTGTTTTGGTCGTGCTTATCCTGCATGGCAGGGGGTTGGACTAGGTGGCCCACGTGGTCTCTTTCAACTGTATTATTCTATGATTCTATGGATGGTAACTTACCAAGAGCTCTATGGTATTGCCATTAGCAATATTATTTGCTAATGGTTATATAATTACAACAGAAATGTAAGATGATTGCAGAAATCATTAAGTAATTTTATGCTTCTTCATTAATTTCAAAATGTTTTGGAAATTTTTTTTGTAAGGGAACACATTCATAGAATCATAGAATGATAGAGTTGGAAGAGACCTCATGGGCCATCCAATCCAACCCCCTGCCAAGAAGCAGGAAAATTCCATTCAAAGCACCCCCGACAGATAGCCATCCAGCCTCTGTTTAAAAGCCTCCAAAGAAGGAGACTCCACCACACTCCAGGGCAGAGAGTTCCACTACTGAACAGCTCTCACAGTCAGGAAATTCTTCCTAATCTTCATATGGAATCTCCTTTCTTGTAGTTTGAAGCCATTGTTCTGCATCCTAGTCTCCAGGGCAGCAGAAAACAAGCTTCCTCCCTCCTCCCCATGACTTCCTCTTAAATATTTATACATGGCTATCATGTCTCCTCTCAGCCTTCTCTTCTTCAGGCTAAATATGCCCAGCTCTTTAAGCCACTCCTCGTGAGGCTTGTTCTCCAGACCTTTGATCATTTTAGTCACTCTCCTCTGGACACATTCCACTTTGTCAACACCTCCATTAAATTGCAGTGCCCAGAATTGGACGCAGTATTCCAGGTGTGGTCATTTTCTGGGTCACCAGTAGTGATTTCTAACAGAAAAAATGTTATTCCTAATGAATTTTGCTATTGCTAATCTGATTTTTAGAAAGGAATCAACCTAATTGGAAAATTTCTTCACATTTGGTATAGAAACAATGTAAAGTTTACAACACTGAAATGCTAGAGGAAGCTACAGGGATACATATCATCTTTTGAATTTTTTAAAACTTCAATTCTTTGCTTCCCAAAAATGAAGAGACTTTCTAACTTTGGTAGAGTCTTTAAATAAGCAAGCTTTGTAAAAGGTTTTCTGTACTTTGTATAAAATTGAATGACTTTTGTGAACTAGTGAACCAAGCAGACTGTATCTACCCAGCCAGCCTTTCCTTACTGTGAACATCTTCTCCTTTTAGGGACATTTCTCTCAGTCCTTCCTTACAAACATTGCATGTGGTTGCTCTTCCTACTCAAAACTTCTGGCCTTCTCCTGGGTGTTTTAGGAGGCGGAAATGTGTATTTAATTTCTGAGTAGCTCTCCACTGTGGCTGGTGTTTGACAGTACAGTTCCCAGCTGGCAATACCATCAACATCTGCATACACAGCACCAGCAGGATGAGCCAGGAGAGACTGCCTGGAAAATGAACCTTTCTGCTAAGAAAGAGTTTTGCAAAATGAGCAGAAGGGAACTCAATGCTGGGTTGTTTATTCACTGTATGTTTTATTCGATGTTATTTGCATCCACTTCAACTCATATTAATCCTACGAATGAGAGACTTTCAATATCCTCTTGCTGCGGATGGATTGATTCATTTAAGGAAACTCATGGTCATGGTTTCATTAAATGAATCAATCCACCTGTAAAATGGTCTCCGTCTTTCTACTTTACCCAACATGATCACCTTTACGAGTGAGAGTCACTTCAGCACATGATATGTCCAAAGTATGACAGTCTCAGTTTTGTCATTTTCATTTCTCTTGAGGGTTTAGGCTTCTAAGGGCCATTCATTTGTCTTATTAGTCGTACACAGTACCTATAAAAACCTTTTCCAGCACTTCATTTCAAATGTATTGATATTCTATCCCTCTGCTCTCTTTACTGTCCAGTTTTGAAACCATACATGGGAATTTAAAATATTATGGGCAGCTATGGGCCCCCTGGTGGTGCAGAGGGTTAAACCACTGAGCTGCTGAACTTACAGACCAAAAAGTGGGTGAGTCAAATCCAGGGAGCAGGGGGAGCTCCCGCTGTTAGTCCCAGCTTCTGCAATCCTAGCAGTTCAAAAACATGCAAATGTGAGTAGATCAATAGGTACCACTTCTGTGGGAAGGTAAAGGTGCTCCATGCAGTCATGTTGGCCACATGACCTAGGAGACATCTATGAACAATGCCGGCTCATCAGCTTGGAAATGGAGATGAGCACCACCCCCAAGAGTCGGACACAACTAGACTTAATGTCATTGAAAACCTTTACCTTTTATGTGTTTAGTTGTGTATTACTTTTACTCGTTTCTGTGTGCCCCCCCAAATAAATAAACTTCATAACAGCTAATGCAGAACCAGGAACTCAACTACCTGAGCCTGGCCCTTGCATTTAACCCCTCCTAGGTGAATCTAATTTTTAAGCTTTTTATTATTTTTAATTGTTGAATTGCTTTTCGCCCGGAGCCTTTCTCCTCAGTCAGTCAGTCATGAGGTCTGGGGGTAGGATGGGGTAGCAAAGTCACCTCATGACTGTCATGATTAGGATGTGATCTTCCAGTTTCCTGCCCAGCATTCTAGATGTTCATCCACACTCACTTTGAATCTACACTGTAGAGTTAATGCAGTCTGACACTAATTTAACTGCCATGGCTCAATGCATTTTGAGATTTGTAATTTGGTGAGGCACCAGCACTCTTTTGCAGAGAAGTTTAAAGACCTTGCAAAACTACAGCTCTTATGATTGCATAGCATGGAGCCATGGTGTCAAACTGCATTACTTCTACAATGCAGATGTGCCCAATGTTGTGGATTAATAAAAGAGTCTTTATTTTAGATTGTAAAAGAGAAATGCATCATTTTAACAAGAAGCTGCTCCTAGCATAGTAAGCATACACGTAGCTGTGAAAACCACAATGGCCATTGAGGATATGGGATGTTTATACATATAATTATGTCCCTTCTTTTGTCTCTGTATGTCTGAATCTTCTCATGACTGTTAACAGCTTTCCAACTGTGGCAAATAACATTTCTGATAGTCTCCAAATGTGCTGAGTACTAATGATTTGTGCTCAGACACTTGGCTTCTGGTTCCAATGTGGTTTACAAATCAGAAAGAGCTGGGTGGTCTCTTAGTCAAACTCTAGTCATACATATTGCACTGTGATCATGTAATTTAGGGAGTACTGGTTGCCTTTGATTATGACTGAAAGCTTTGAACTTTCAAGCTCAGACATTGCTTCGGGCCTGGACTGAAGCAGATTGACACGGTGGAGGTGGGGAGTGCCTCTCATTGTAATAATTGAATGTTTTACAAGATAGAACTAAGAAACAGCAGCAGCATAGGACTGTCTCTTAAAAGAAAATGTGGAACTTGAGCTGACAGCAATTTTTAGAGATTTCTAACGTACTCCGTTTAGAGGGATCACATCTGCTGGAATTACCAACTATTTCTGAGACATAGCCTGAAGGCACATGCCATAGTAATCTTCCTCAAACTAAGTAAGTATGGGTTTGATCAATGTTTGGATGAGAAACCACCTGGAAGGCTAATGCTTGCTAGAAAAATGGCATGCAATGGCAATATACAACCTCATCAAATGGGTAAATTTTACCCATCATATGACATTTTCACCACAGTTGAGGGACAGAGCCCACCAGATCCCATCAAGCGATGTACAGTCTTCCCTCACTTATCGCGGGGGTTATGTTCCAGGACCACCCGCGATAAGTGAACAACCGTGAAATAGGGATGCCCCCTCTCTTTCCCTCCCACCCTCTTTACCTTCATCTTCCTCCTCCTTGTCACTGCCTGGGCCTCTTGCCTCCTCTTGGCGGAGGTGTCACGGGACCCAAGCAGCGGCAAGATCCCCCAGCAGTGACCACGAGGAGGAAGAACTGCCCCCTCACCCCATTTACCTCCCTCCTCTTGGTCACCACCTGGGCCTCTTGCTGCCAAATGGCCGTTCCTCCAATGACATTGCAGGTTATAGAGAGTGCCATGAACATATACAAGAGCCCTGCCAATGTCTTCCATAAATGCCATACTGCCCACCACCCAAGTAAAAGCTTTGATACAGGGACAATTTTCTGTTTTTCCGTTTTTCCATTTTTCCTCCACCACAGGCATCCCAGTGTTTCTTATTCTGTCCATTGGCATGGAATGTGTATGACTCCGCCCACTGCCTCTCCCATAACCCTTTCCTATTTTTTTTCTATTGGGCACAGCAGACAGAGAAACTGATCAGCAATTGAAGATACTAGAGAGGTTGGGGAGAATTCGCCATGATTTATAGGATTTGTAGGTACTGGGATGTATAGTTCACCTGCAATCTAAGAGCACGCTGAACTAACTTGGCACACAGAACCAACAAAACATACTAGAGGTCTTTGGAGGGATTTATAGGAATTGTAGTTCACCTATATCCAGAACACACTATAAACCCAAAACAATGATCGATCTGGACCAAACTTGGTATGCATACCCAATATGTCCAGATTTGAATGCTGGTGGGTTTTGAGGGGAATTGGCTTGGGCATTTTGGAGTTGTAGGCACTGGGATTTATAGTTCACCTGCAGTCAATGAGCACTCTAAACTCAACCAAAGATGGAATTGGACCAAACTTGACACACAGAGCCCCCATGACCAGCAAAAAAAGTGAATATCTTTGGGGGGAAATTCACAGAGAAACTGTTACCTCCACCAATGATAGACCTGGACCAAACTTGGCAGACAGAACCTCCACGACTAACTCAACCTACTGGAGGGGTTCGAAGGAAATGACTCATCTTAATGGGTGCTAGAGTTTACCCTACAGCCAGAGAGCACACTCAACTCCACCAATGATGCATCTAGAGCAAACGTTCCCAACATTACAAACTAAGTACTGATGGTGTTTCTCAGGGTTAACCTGGCATGATGTCAGTTGTAGTTCACCCACAACCTTATGCATTTTGTACAATGAAAATTGACTTTTTCAAATAACCTGGGTAATGGTGGGTACCCAAGCTAGTTGTCTAATATTTGTGCAATTATTTTAATAAAGGTTGCTGGTATTCTTAAACAAAGTGCATTGAAATCTACATGTCTGCATCTGGTTCTTTTCTGTACTGTAAAAATGACAGAATAGAAGTGGAGGCTTAACCATTGATTTACATTACAGAAGGCAGAGACTGCTCTATTAAGAAGGTAAAACTTTCCAGCTATAAGTACACTTGGCAATGGATCCAATTGTCTAGGAAAGCTGTCAGCAGGATTTCCTCCTCCAAAGCTCTCAAAGGTAAGTGCTGACGGACATAGGTTTAATTACAGTGAAGAGTGCCCTGGTGCACTGGAGTGGACTAGATGCTTTCCCAAAGCTGCTTGTGATTTTTCTCCGTTACCTTTAGCCTGGCCATACACATCCTTGGCTTTGGCTGCCTCAGTGGAAGTCTGCAGAAAAAGTCTGGCAGGAAAAGTCTGAGGCGGCCAAGTTTGTCATGGGAATGGCGAGGCTCTGGGCAGAATGTGAGGAAATGATGGGGTGTGGGCCTGTTGATCAGCTGGTTAGGGAAACAAGGGGCAGAGGGGGGATTTCCACCCGCTCCTCCACCACCACTAACACACAGTCTTTGGCCTGTGAAGTTGTGTAATGTATTTCTTATCTCTCCGACCATTTTATGTTTATATTAAAGCAAAACAGTCTGCAAGGGAAGCAAAATCTTGATAAAAGATCTTTTTGGCATTGTGGAGAATGTGAAATGCCTCTAATCAGACAGCTGCCTCATCACATCAGGGCTCACATATTTCTCAAGTGAGCCATTTCTGTCGGACACAGAAATATAAAACAGTAAAGTATTAACTTGGCGTTGCAGCTGGACAATGACAGGCAGACTTCTTAGTCTTGGCTGATCAGTGATTTCTGTCATTTATATCTGCTCTTCAGATGCATTTTGACTACAGATCCCACAATTCCCAACTAATGGCCTTGTAGATTGGGGATGGTGGGAGTTGTAGTATTGTCTTGGGGAAAGCTGAAGTCAAGGTTAATGAATGCAACAGCTCTCTCTACTCAGGACGTACATTCAGGGTGAAGTGTCCTTTTGCTCTTGTTGTTTTTACCACACAGTCTGCAGTTTTTCAAGAGTTGGTATGATATAGTGGTAGAAGTTTCCGCCCTGTTCCTTTTTCTTCTTAATTGGTACCAAGGGTACATCTAAACAGTAGAATGAATGCAGTTTGACTCTACTTTAACTGCTCTGGGTGAATGTTATGGAATAGGTAAACGTAAAGGTTTCCCCTGACATTAAGTACAGTCATGTCTGGCTCTGGGGGTTGGTGCTCATCTCCATTTCTAAGCCAAAGAGCTGGCATTGTCTGGAACGCAAAATACTGGATATGTGTTTAGGCTGGAGAATTCCAATAATATATGTAAATTAGCTGCATGAGGCAAAAACATGCAGCTAATTTACATATATTATTGGAATTCGCCAGCCTAAACACATATCCAGTATTTTGCATTGCATTTTTGCTTCTTAAATTTTTGAACTATATCGTATGGACCATCCGCAAATGCACTGGGTACTCACCAATTAGAACTTGGGGACGCTACAAGAGGTAACCAATTCAGGGTGCTTGATTGTATTCTTTAATTAATATTGACTGTAAAATGCATGATTGTGTATGTATAACCAGTCACCCTATGTTATGGAATAATGGGGGTTATAATTTTGCAAGATCGTTCACCTTTTCTGTCAAAAGGTGCTGGTGCCTCACCTAATTGCAACTCCTATGATTTTATAATATTGAGGCCTGGCAGCTAAAGTGGTGTCAAACAGTATTAATTCTATAGTGTAAATGCACTCAAAATTCTATTGAACTAAATTATATTATCTTTGAATGAACAGGATCATGCTGCAGAAATAAGAGCTGGTTTCTAAAGTTTATCCCTTGCCCTAGCATGATATTCTCCAGGCTGGAATGGAGTGGTGGTGGTGATACTGAAAATTGCTCATATAATGAGCTAATAGATCATATAATGAGAACTTGAAACATGGAATAGATTTTTGTGTTTAAAAAGTCAGGGCTAGTGCTGAAGATAAGTTTCCAAGCACGCAGACATGCGCTCAGAGGTACTCTATTCCTAAATTGTTTGCCCATCTGTTGCGAGACACTCTTGCTCCTGGGTCAGTTTAGGGAAGCTAATAAAAATTGCAGAAAAGGAAAGAGATCCTATCAGTTCCTGAATTGTACCAACTCCAAGGAAGCTCCCAAATGGACAGCTCCCAGTGCTGCTGGTGAAAAGACAACATGGAGCTACTCCAGCTTTTCATTCTAAATAGATTTTCCATGCATCAGAAGATGTGTTGGAGAAAGACGTGAGGGTTACACATGTATGCTGGTTATGTCTAGACAGCCTGAAACATTCTACAATTGTAGTAGGACCATTTTGCAATTGAAGGAACCTAGGCCTTAAGGCCAAACTACACATTACACAAAGGATTCTACTCCCCATCAATCTAAACTATGAGGCCTGCACATCTGAGAAATCTCAGTGCCCCAATTTGCACAATATGCAAAGTTTAATACTGCAACATTCTCTCTGCATGGAATAGATAGGGAACTAAATAATGTTGATATTGAGAGTTGGTGTCTCTTTAGGGCAGTGGTTTTCAACTTCTGGGTCCTCAGATGTTTTGGCCTTCAACTCCCAGAAATCCTAACAGCTGGGAAACTGGCTGGGATTTCTGGGAGTTGTAGGCCAAAACATCTGGTGACCTACAGGTTGAGAACCACTGATTTAGGGAGAAGTTGAGCGGACGATTGTAAAAAGCACTTTGGTCTTATATAAGAATGAAATACACAGCTCCCAATAAAGAAATTTTAAAAGTGGGGAAAATGGTGAGCCATTGGTTGGGGCAAGACCATTTTGAGATACCACTAGCATCATTTTGAATGGAAAAGTCACACCATATACCTGAACCCTGGGCTGAAATCACATTTTATTGTTCTTAGCTGACATTTATAAAAATCTGTAGGACTGTAGTTAGCCATAACTTCTTTAAAAATTTCAGTAGATCTAGTCTAAATGTGACTACATTAGGATTCAACCCTGGCTTCCCTCCAAAAAGCCTATGACACTCACCCAAATCCCAGACAAGCAAGGACCAAGAGCTGTAAATGAGAAAAAACATGTACATCTATTGTGCAGAATGAAAGTCTTTGCTGAAAGCCAGCTGCAAATGCCGGATAAATTCTTCACGCTGCCAATGGAATAGGCAACCAACAAGTAAGTGCCCATTCAGTTCTCTGTTTTTACTTGTTTTTCTGCGTATGTAGCTTCCTAGACTCTCTGACGCACAGCATGGCTTTTCTTACCCCATGTTGAACCAGGCTAGCTTTCCCCTTGGGCAGGACCAGAAAGAAAGCTTTTTTTGTTTAGCTCACTGAACAGGCCTATGGCATTGGATATATCCCCCTTCTTTCTATTCTTTAAAATATATTGTTGCCCCCTCCTTTCCTACATACTGTCTGCTGTCTCACAAACTGCCCTGACATTAACCTCGTGTTTTCATAAATGACATGACTTCCTCAATTCAACAAGGCAGCAGAGCACTTTGGACCGAAGGAAGCTCATTAGTCTCTTTCTGTGTAAGGGGATACATTTTGTAATGTCATGCAATGCTGAGGTCAAGGATGGAATTAATGGGACATTCCTCGAAACAGAAAAAGTATTAAGAGGAGAGTTGGTAGAGTGCAACTGGGCAAGACAGCAGAGAACTTTGGCTGCATCCTCCATGGCCTGTACCAAGGGCAAAGGTGGCAGGGCTGGAATTATATTGGGACTGTGCTTGCTGGGATGAGGGGAGAGATTACTATTACTCTATTCCATTCATTTGGTCTCAGTCCAAATTAGTCCATCCCCAAAGCTTTTGAGTTCCTGCAGGACAAGGCAGACAGTTGTCTATATAGCAGGCAATAGTATACACTTGAAATAAAACATAAGGTAGAAAGGACAATATGGTTTGAAAAAACAGGAGACCTACAGATGGCTCAGAAGCTCAGAGCATGGAAGAAATAACTGTTTGAACATTTTTGAAATCTCTTTGTTAATATGTATTAGAATAGGCCCATTGAATCAACTGTTGAATGATGAATCAACACATAGGTAAGCCCCATTGCTTGTATGGGTCTAATCTATTCAGGAGGCCTGGTTGATCCACACAAAAAAATGGTTCAAAACTCCTTCCAGATGTAGGGGGCGCTGGCGCTTTAAATCTGAATGCCTTCCGAAATTTTCCCTAAAAATTCAAAATTAAGTCAGAAAAATTCCAAATTTTAGAATTAATTCGTTAATGGCAGACACGCATGTTTAACCCAGTCTGAACGTGGGTTGCTTCTCTCGGCCTGAGATCTGGGGCGAAAGCCAGCTTTCCCCCCAATCTCAGGCCGAGAGAAGCAATCCACGGAGGAGGAGGAGGAGGAGGAAGACCAGGGGTGTTTTTCTCCAAAGTAGGGTGCATAAAAACACACTCAATGCTCATCTCTGGTCTAGACCTTGACAATGCCAAACTGGCAGCCACTGAGCCATGCCAGCTGCTTCAAGAGGGATTACTCTCCTATTTAAGAGAAGGATTTTGTATGCAACTTGGATCAGGAATGAGAGGTAACCGCAGCCGTTGAGGAGGCTGCAAAGAGAAAGAGTGGGAAAAGAAAGGGCCCAGGTGAGGTACTGCTCATAGGGTCGAACGTGACCCCAAAGGAGGACTGATAAGGGAGGGATGAAAGGGCTCTGCTAGATGCCTCCCACCTGGCACTCAGACCTTCCCTTTGGGGAAATTGGTGATGCCTTCAATAAGTGAAAAGGGGGCTTCACTCTTGCACCACGGGTAGAGGTGTAGGAGTGGACCCCCTTGAGCTCCCCTCCCACCCCCATCCCAGGCTGTAAAGGGAGGGACAATTGAGAGCAGAGCTCCTTCTCCTGCTGGAAGGGCGTGCCAGGTGGCTCAGTCTCTGCTCAGCCCAGGGACCTCTGAGCAGGGGCGGATTCTGACTCAGGAGGAGAAGGAAGCAACGCACAAGTGGGAGCACCACAATCTGGTGTGGAGGAGAAAAGGAGGAGGATGGGGAGCCGAACGTGGAGGGAAGGAAGTAAGGAAGCAAAGGCACCACCACTCACCAGCTGCAGCATGCAGAGGAAGACCAATATGCAGTACCTGGTGCAGCAGCCCATTGTGAGAGGAGAGGCTCTCATGGGTGGGTGGGGGGTCTTTTTCTACCTTTTACTTGCCTTTACTGTCTGTTACTTCCTCCTTCTTCCAGGGAAGCAGCCCCTCTCTCACCGCATCCACCTCGTGCGCTGACCAAATCCCTTTGTTAGAGGTAAAAAGGAGGAGTTGGCAGGCAACCCCCTCCACCTCAGCCATGGGAAAGAGAGCACTGCAGGACAACCTGAGGCCAGCTTTCCATGGATTGCTTCTCTCGGCCTGAGATCTGGGGCGAAAGCCAGCTTTACCCCCAGATCTCAGGCCAACAGAAGCAATCCGCGTTCAAACTAACAGATGCCGGTTTCTTTCCGAAAATGGCGCCAGTGGCTTCAAATTGGCAGCTTCACTTCTGGGTTGCTTAAAATGCTTCAAAACCGCTTCAAAGGTGATTTGTATTTGAATTTAATCCGATTTTAGAGGGATTCCGAAAAACCTAACCAGGCCTACTATTCAGGACTAGCAATAGAATTAAAGCCACAGAATCCTTCCCAGGGAAGCATGGTCAATTGACTGAACTAATCTGTATCTGTATACCTTTATAAAACGGAATGTTTGTGTGTATGTGTGTATGTGTGTATGCGGAGGGCGGAAGGACGGATATGTGGCAGCTACTTGCATAAAGTCCTTTGATTGGACAGCCTCGCCACTCCAAAATTCTAAGGCACCAGACAGAGGGCATTGCTAGCCACTGATTAGCCAGCATCCCAGAATCCAGGCCTCTATATTCAAACAACAGGATTTCTTCCCACTGAGGGGAAAAAAGCCAGCATCCCAGAATCCAGGCCTCTACATTCAAACAACAGGATTTCTTCCCACTGAGGGGAAAAAAGCCAGCAACCCAGAATCCAGGCCTCTACATTCAAACAACAGGATTTCTTCCCACTGAGGGGGAAAAAGCCAGCATCCCAGAATCCAGGCCTCTACATTCAAACAACAGGATTTCTTCCCACTGAGGGGAAAAAGCCAGCATCCCAGAATCCAGGCCTCTACATTCAAACAACAGGATTTCTTCCCACTGAGGGGAAAAAAGCCAGCAACCCAGAATCCAGGCCTCTACATTCAAACAACAGGATTTCTTCCCACTGAGGGGAAAAAGCCAGCATCCCAGAATCCAGGCCTCTACATTCAAACAACAGGATTTCTTCCCACTGAGGGGGAAAAAGCCAGCAACCCAGAATCCAGGCCTCTACATTCAAAAAAACAGGATTTCTTCCCACTGAGGGGAAAAAAGCCAGCAACCCAGAATCCAGGCCTCTACATTCAAACAACAGGATTTCTTCCCACTGAGGGAAAAAGCCAGCATCCCAGAATCCAGGCCTCTACATTCAAACAACAGGATTTCTTCCCACTGAGGGAAAAAAGCCAGCATCCCAGAATCCAGGCCTCTACATTCAAACAACAGGATTTCTTCCCACTGAGGGGAAAAAAGCCAGCAACCCAGAATCCAGGCCTCTACATTCAAACAACAGGATTTCTTCCCACTGAGGGAAAAAAGCCAGCACCCCCGAATCCAGGCCTCTACATTCAAACAACAAGATTTGGGGGAAAAAGCCAGCATCCCAGAATCCAGGCCTCTACATTCAAACAACAGGATTTCTTCCCACTGAGGGGAAAAAAGCCAGCAACCCAGAATCCAGGCCTCTACATTCAAACAACAGGATTTCTTCCCACTGAGGGGAAAAAGCCAGCAACCCAGAAACCAGGCCTCTACATTCAAACAACAGGATTTCTTCCCACTGAGGGGAAAAAGCCAGCATCCCAGAATCCAGGCCTCTACATTCAAACAACAGGATTTCTTCCCACTGAGGGGAAAAAAGCCAGCAACCCAGAATCCAGGCCTCTACATTCAAACAACAGGATTTCTTCCCACTGAGGGGGAAAATGCACCATCAACATTCCCTCCCCACTTGGCTCTGTGAAAACAACATGGATTCCTGTATTCTCCTCCCCCTCACCTTTTAGAAAACGGCTGCCTGCCATTCGGCCTTTTAAAGTTACCAATAGCAGGCCATAACATTACAGGCCCCAAAATAGAGTTTAGGGCAGGATGGCCGACGAATGATGGGATTTGCATCCCAATTCACTTCCCAGAAAACATTGTAGCCCCTACAAATCCCCCTTCTCCCAGGTAGGCCCAAAAGAGGCATCCATCTTCCCTCTTCAACACAGTGTCAGAGAAAGGCAGCTTCGGACAGGATCTTTAGAACAGGCACTGTCACTCTACAAGGTAAGGCCCTACTTCACTCAAAAGACACAAGAGAAAACAATAAACACCTTTCTCTAATGCCTTTTAATGCTTATATAAATAATTCTGGCCCAAAGCCCCTCACCCAGCCTCATTGGACCTTACTGCTAATTCCATGCAGGCCTTTTCCATTTTTTTACTCCTTTCTGTTTTACACCGGTATACTTTCACAGGCCAGGGCAGATATGTGGCAGCCACTTTCACAGGCCAGGGCGGATATGTGGCAGCCACTTTCACAGGCCAGGGCGGATATGTGGCAGCCACTTTCACAGGCCACAGCGACCAGCGCGGGTGATGGACCTGCACCAAACTTGGTACACATAACCCCCCCTATGACATGACCCACGTATTAAGGGATTTGTAGTACTTTCCAAGACTTTGGTTCCACAGACCACTGAGGCCACCAAAAAGGACCAATACAGACCACACTCAGCACACACAGCCCCCATGACCCACTCTACGTCCTGGTGCAGTTCGGAGGAGGGTGGGCCATGGATGATGGGACTTGAAGTGCCTCTACTCACTTCCCAAGTCCGCTGCAACCCTCATCCAATCACTGATCGAGACCAAACTTGGCATACATAACCCCCATGACTGCCTTCACGTCCTGGTGAGGTTTGGGGGAGGACTGACAATGGATGATGGGATTTGTAGTACTTTTGCACCCCTCTGTTCCTACAGACCACTGTGGCCCCCAACAAACACCGAGAAAGTCCACACTTGGCACACAGAGCCCCAGTGACCCACTCTACAGCCTACTGAAGTTTGGAGGGGGACAGAACATGGATGATGGGACTTGCAGTACCTTCCCTCACTTCCCAATCCTGCTACAAACCTAATCCAATGACTGATCAACACCAAATCTGGCACACAGAGCCCTCATGACCCACTCTACAGCCTGGTGCAGTTTACTGTGAAACGGACCACGGATGATGGGACTTGAAGTACCTTCACTCACTTCCGAAAAACAATGCATCCCTCATCCATTCACCAATACAGACCAAACTTGGCACACAGAGCCCCCATGACCCAATCTACATCCTACTACACTTTGGGGGGGACGGGACGGGACACACAGAGATGATGGGACTTGCACTACCTTCAGTAATTTCATGATACCACTGCAACTCCCAATAATGATGGATCAAGACTAAACTTGGCACACAGAGCCCCCATGACCCACTCTACATCCTGCTGCACTTCTCAAATGACCCGGGCAGGGCCGGGTCCCCAAGCTAGTAACTTTATAAAAGTAACCTTTTCAAGCTTAGACAGGTAAGCAGGATTGGAATTAATGGTGCATAGATTATATGAATGGATATACTAGAATATTAATTTTATCATTATTACAAAAATCTATATCTGGAATCCTGTTGCGTAGCCCAGAATAAAGTAGATCCACTAAACAAATTGTTGAATGGTAAGTCCCAGCACTCAATGAATCTACCAGACCAGGAACTAACCCTATAATATCTCAACCTATAACAAAAGCTCTTAGGGCAGAGAAATACAAAGAAAGACTTTGCATTTCTAGGTGCAAAGATTACTGCAGATGCAGACTGCAGCAAGGAAATCAGAAAACATTTACTTCTTGGGAGGAGAGCAATGACCAATCTCAATAAAATAGTGAAGAGTAGAGACATCACACTGGCAACGAAGGTCTTCATTGTTAAAGCAATGGTATTCCCTGTAGTAACCTATGGATGTGAGACAATAAAGAAGGCTGAGCAAAGGAAGAGAGATGCATTTGAACTGTGATGCTGGAGGAAAATTCTGAGAGTCCCTTGGTTGGCAAGAAGATACAAGCAGTCCATCTTCCAGGAAATAATGCCCGGCTGCTCACTGGAGGGAATGATATTAGAGGCAAAGATACTTTGGCCACATAATGAGAAGACAGGAAAGCTTGGAGAAGACAATTATGCTGGGGGAAATGGAAGGAAAAAGGAAGAGGGGCCAATCAAGGGCACGATGGATGGATGTTATCCTTGAAGTGGCTGGCTTGACCTTGAAAGAGCTGGGGGTGGTCATGGCCAACAGGGAGCTCTGGCGTGGACTGGTCCATGAAGTCAAAGAGAGCCAGAAGTGACTGATCAAAGAAACAACAACTTCGGTCAGTGTGAAATCATTTAAAAATCAATGTAACACTTCAAAATGAAAACAATCAAAATAATTTGACCAGTGTAAAAATAATGTTAAACAAGTCAACAAGTTAAAACAGGTTGAAAGGGTTAAGGCACTTCAAAATCATATAAATAAAGAACTTGGAATAAATTAATTAGGCCCCAAAGGATTTCATTAACAGTCATGGTTTGACATGCGTATGAGAGTGAAGAGGATGCTTGTGTGTGAGAGGCAAAGCTTTGGAGGGCTTTGAAAGGAAGGATGAAGAATTCGTGCAGATTCCAGAAACAGGCTGGAATCCAGTGTTTTGTCATCTGAGTATCAAGTGAGTGAATCATTTTGGCAGCAGATTTCTGGACAGAGATGAGGGGGCCAAGGTTTGGCAGATGACCTGAGAGATCTTTGATTGTATATATAGTTTATACTGTATCATTTATATATATACAGTATTTCTTCAATTCTAAGACACCCTCGATTGTAAGATGCACATTAATATCCATGCAAATAGAAAAAAACAGCTTGGGCAGAAGGCAAATAAGCCCATCTTGCCTTGCTGTGCTCCACTAAAGCACTGAGAAACTGTTTTGACCATCTCATTTCTCTGAGAAGATAGGGGACTTGGGGGAATACATGGATTGGATCAATCTGCACTCAGCAAATTTTTGTGGTTACTCTTGCAGCTTTCAGCTACTTCATGGGTGCCTATGTAGACACTCCAAAGCTAACCAGGTATATATGAACTGGGTGTGTATAAGCTGGGTGAAGAAAGAAAATGTATTTACTGATAGCTTGGTGTCTATCATATTTGCATATGCATGTCTCTTAACAAAAGTCTCTTTGTTCTTCTTTCTTTCTATCTTCCCTAACTAATCATTGCATTTCAAATAAGATAAAATTAATAACAAACATAGAGAATTGCAAAACTTAGCACTTAAAAACCATTTCCTCAATGGCCAATCAGTAGTCAGGAGTCCACAAACCATATTTCGATATCAGAGAGTTGCTTGTTGGTGTAGGTATGTAGGAGAGAGCATTATGCGGGAAAGAACCAGTATAGCAGTGATTTGAGTGTTGCGCTCTGAATCCCTACTCAAAAATGGAAACCCTATGTGGCCTGTGACAAGAGACATAGTCTCAGTCCCAGAAAAACCTATGATAGGGTTGTCATGAATTGGAAACAACTTGAAGGCACAATGAACATTTACAAATTATGTGTGAGAAACCATAGAGCACTGCAAAAGTCTACAAGATAACTCCCAGGCCAAAAACGTCCATAATATTCACCCAGGGGTCCAAAAGGAAGGACTGTGCAAGAAAATGAAAAAGAATAAAGGTGAGAATTGATGAACTGATGTGAATACAAAGTTGGTTGCAGGATATTGAGTGGTGCAGAACTGGTGCATTTTAAAGGTTGTTGGATGGCTGCTCCCATCAGCTCTAGCCAACATAGCACGTAGTGATGGACAGTGGGAAATGCAATGCAACATCACCCGAAAATCCACGTTATGCAGCCCTCTCTGTAGGATCATTCTAACACAGAGCAAAATGGTAACCATAACCTTAGGCTTCGATTATATATTTATTGGTTGAAATATCAGCAGTGGAATTCTTTGGGCAGCAGAGAAGTGAATCCTGAAACATGTGTTAAATGGTATCTCCTTCAAAGAGATAGCTGAAAAAAGCCAGAAATGCCAGATGTACAGTAAAATGGACAGAAAGCTAAACAAAAAGAGCACTTTCCTCTTTTGAAAAAAAGCAGTATACACAGTTGTTTGAACTTGAATGGAAAAAATTAAGCAAAGGTAATTGAATTTTTAATGCAATAATCCAGAGACAATAGCTAACATGAGCAGGAGGAGGATGTAAAGCCCCATGCATGAAAGAATTGATGAGCAGTAACAAGAAACAGCTGAAGGTCTGCTCCCAGCCCCCCATCTTCTTCCATCTGCCCTTGGGGTCAGTCCACATTTTTTTTCCAATCCTGATTGCCGAGAAATTGGAGGCTTGTGTTCCGCTCAAGGTCTGACTTGTTAATGGGAAGCCTGAGGCTGCTCGCATTGAAATATGAGGAACTGTATAACAAATGCCAGCCTAGGAGTTCCAGTAAAGTTTTAAAGATTTGGGGGAGGGTCTTTCTGTGACCATATAGAATAGCCGAACAGCTGCAGAGTAAAACCACAGGGACTCCCCTGGTTTCCACTTACTGAGAAAACATATGGTGCTTTAGACACATGTGCTTCCCATGTGGAAGCTACATTTCATGCATGGATTTTATGTGTCTTGAGTGAGTGCAGTTTGGCTCAAGGCTGTCTCATGGGTTACCTGTTTCAAAGCATATAGAATACAGAAAGCCCTTTGAGTGGCATGCCATGTGAGAATCTATACTTGAATGGAACCCTCTGGATCTTGGATGTTAGCTATTTGGGAGATTAAGTATGTCTTCTACAAATCTCCCTACCTTTATAATGCTTATGATTTAAATCTGGAGTCAACCCAGCTATGAGGAGATTATGACTCCCCAACGGAACTGTTACTCTTAATAATTAATATGGCATGTTATCTGTATTGATCAAACAAAAACTATATGCCTTCTAAAATGCAAAGCAAATATCTGTCTACCACTCATTCAGTAAAGTTATTTCTATTCTGTGATGGCTCACAGAGGGACCTGAAAATAAAGCTATACCTGCGTACTTGGGAGGGCTTTCTCTCAGGGCATTTCCAGGCATCTGTCACGATCACGGACTTAGCGGGCCCCTTAAGCACACACACAGAGACGTACTGAAGGCTAACTACTTTATTGAGTATAAAAACAGTTCCAAAGAATATATAGTCCAATAATATGCAATTGTCCAAAAGGTAAGAAGCAAGATAGTCCAAAGGAACGTAGCAAATAGTCTTGAAGCTTGGCAAGGCTCCGCAAACCAATGCGGTTCAAGAACGAGGCAGGGCTCCGCAATCCAATGCGGATCAAGAAACAAGGCAAGGCAAATGCAAGGCAAGGCTTGATGACCACGGCTTAGCTTGTGGTCCCACTCCGCTTCACGCCTATTCAGGAAAGACGTGGCCGGAGAACTGAGGATGCGTTCCCACGGACCCTATACTTAATCCTTCGGCCGAGGTCCGCGACGCTCTAGGCTTCTCCGTCTCCAATCTCTGCTCACGGACCTCGGTCGGTCTAGGACCCTAGACCAAGCCCTCCTGGTAGACTCAATGTCCCGTCTCCTATCGAAGGAGCGACCTTGCCTCTCAGCAGCTGTGTCGCTATCTTCCTGAGAACTTTCCTCCCTAGCACTTTCCCATTCGGCTTCGTCCATGTTTACACTTTCAAACTCTTGGGAATTCCTCCCCCCGGGGTGTTCATAACTCCCTTCGCTGCTTCCCATCTCCACCTGGTGATCGGAATCTATACTGGGCCCAAACATCATCTCATCCCATGCCAAGCTCTCTGCAGGCGAGCGAGGCCCATCCGAAGGGCCCTGTGCTTCACCCCAGTCATCTAGCTCATCCTCTGAATCCACCTCTGCTGCTGCAGGCCCTAAAGCTAATGGAACCCCAGGACCTATTCCCTGCCCTCCAGGCACGAACGAGAACTGCTGTGCTACAGCATGGTTTAAACCCACACTGAAGCAGTTTTTAAAAGCCCGCATCTCTGTGGGTTTATATCCATACCAGAAACCATACCCCCCGCCCCACAAAAAACCCTGGGTTTTCCCCAGTGGTGTGCCTAGATATGATTTCAGTAACTACCGGGATGGCACCCATCCACCCCACCCCACCCCAAAAGCCAACTCTACCCTAAAACCTTTTTTTAAAAAACCTTATTGGGCTGCCATAACAGTGGTCCTGGAGTCCTCCTGGCACATAGAAATGATGGGCCAGTAGGGTAGTTTTGGAGGGCTTGGAGGAAGGGATCTCACACCTTTGGGCTCCAGGAGTCCAAAAAGTGTGAGATGGCTGTGGGGACTCAACCCCAGGTTGTCCCGGGACTACCCCTGGGTGAGTCCCCACAGGCACAATATCCCATTAGACCCAGGCCTGAAGGTGCAGGTTTACAGTCTGGGGGTCTTTGTGGACTCAGTGCTGAGGCCCTGGTGTCGGCAGTGCCGGGAGGTCCTTCTCACAGTTAAAGCTTGTGTACCAGCTGCACCCATATCTTGAAAAGCCCAATCTGGCTATGGTAGTACACACATTAGTCACATCCAGATTGGATTACTGTAACATGCTCTATGTGGGGCTACCCCAGAAAACCATTTGAAAACCAACTGGTACAAAGGTCAGCGGCTAGACTGCAGTGCTTATGGGGCAGAATATAGGGAAAGAACTATTCCAATCTTGAAGCAGCTACACTGGCTCCCAGTTTATTTCCAGACACAATTCAAGGTAATGGCTTTAGCCTATAAAGCCCTAAATGGTTTGGACCCATCTAACAATCTTGGTCAGGAACACAGAATTGACATTAAAAGCACTCCCACACTTGGTCACCCACTTCACAACTAGTAATCTTATTTGTCCCACTGAGGAAACTAAACCAGTTGTAAAGTGCCAGACAACAATCTTGATCCACGAGAAAAAATTTTTTGACATGCATTCATAACATCTCTTGATTGTAGACTTTGTTTAACTGGTGGCTAAATTTTGATAACTCTGTCTTCCCATCATGTGAGTCTTGTGGGTAAGTCCCTCAATTCCTATGTAATAATTCTGTTGCACAAGGCAAGATGAGAGTGATCAGGGTGTTTCCTTTACAAGATGTAGAAATAAGCAACACCCAGAAAAACCTAATGCTAGTAAACCATGCAAGCTGTCATTTTTGGGTAAATTGTTTCGAGTTCAGAGCAGAAATTCAGGTGAACAGCTTGGAATCTATATCACCTCCTGAGAGCCCCAGAAAATTGAGCTGTCATTTTTCATTAAACTCAAGCTGCATCTATGCTGTAGAATTAATGCAGTTTGACACTATTTTAACTGACATGACTCAATGCTATGTAATCCTGGGAATTGTAGTTTGGTGAGATACAAATACTCTTGACCACTCATGGTCAGAGAAGGCTAAACACCTGGTAAAACTGCACTTCTCATTACTTCATAGCATTGAGCCACGCAAGCTAAGTGGTGTCAAATACAGTGTAGATGCAAGCTGAAGGGGAAAGCTGAAACATCTTCTCTCCTTCAAATTAGGTTCTTGTCAGTGCTGAGTGCCATTTGTAATCCAAATATAAAATTACTGACAAGAAAAAAAAGAACATGGGAACACAGCCATTGTAATTTATTTGGATAGGGTTTATTTTTCCTAGCTAAAGAGTTATCCTGAGAAGGAAAAGCTGAAACTTTCCATGTGCGTTGTTCATTAACTCTGAGGAAGGTAGGTAAAGGTTTTCCTCTGACATTAAGTCCAGTCATGTCTGTTTCTGGGGGTTGGTGCTCATCTCCATTTATAAACCAAAAAGCCGGCATTGTCCATAGACACCTTCAAAGACATGTGGCCGGCATGAATGCATGGAACGCTATTACCTTCCTGCCAGAACGATACCTTTGATCTACTCACATTTGCATGCTTTCAAACTGCTAGGTTGGCAGGAGCTGGGGCTAACAGCGGGAGCTCATGTTGCTCCCTGGATTCGAACCTGTGATCTTTCAGTCAGCACTTTAACCCACTGCACCACTGGGGGCTCCAGCTGTAAGGAAACCCTTTGCTAAAAACACGGCCGTAGCCAGGATTTTGTTTTGGAGGGGGCTGAGTTTGGTTCGGGGCTGAGACTGGGTGGAAGAGGGTCTACCCTAGCAAATATTTTGTATTGTTATCCCAATAACCCCATGAATGTGGGATATAATGAGCATGGTGATCAGATCATGATATGAATAAACATAACAGTTTAAATAATGTACCAGTAAGGCCTTTTCGCGGACCACCCTGAGAATTTCGGGGGGGGGCTGAAGCCCCCTTAGCCCCCCCCCCCCGGCTACATGCCTGGCTAAAAAAAGAATGAATGAAGAGATGTCTTCTGAGGACTATCCAGACAAATACAAGTTCAGTTCCCATAAAGTGGCAAGAGATAAAAATGGCTTATAGGGAACACATAAATACAAAGCAAGAGTTCATCCCCATTTCTCCCACTTCTTCCCTCAGGAATCCAACAGCCATGAAAAGTATCACCTGCTGAGTTTCTGCTTATTTACCATCCTAAGTATTGGAGTGTGTTGTTTATTGATAAAGAAAGCCTTTCCACAGCTACCACAAACATACCAGCCAGCACCATCTGTGAAAAAGCAACAGTAATGTTTCCAAAGGGACTTGCGCTCTGAAATAACAATTATTGCCTCAGTTTTCCCCTGCTTTGCAGTGTCAGAAAGAGAAAGGCAGAAGGCCTTTGGAACAGTTGCTGTTCTGTGAAAAATTGAAAGGGAATGCAGAGGAATGTTTGCTGAAGTTAGGCCTCTCTGGGCGAAGCATCTGTTGGGAGGAAGAACTGTTAATTAAAGGGATTTTATTAGCCATAACTGTCCCTTGAAAACATCAATGTTTGTTCCTCTGGTAACACAGCAACCTCTTTTTCCCTAGTACAACTGAATTGGCTTCCTCTTCTAACCTCCATATGTCGACTTAGTCACTTCATCAAAATAGTAGTGTAAGATCCACAGAGCCACTCAAAACAAAAATTTGTTTAAAACTTCTCCCAGCAATCAGAGCTCACTTATGTGTTTGGAACTTCTGTTGCAAAATCATCTAGTAGACATGTCAAAGGAGATAGCAAATATTTTTGTTGAGGTAAAGTAGAGAGCCAGGAGTATTTTGATCATTGGACTATGATTTTGGAGTCACACACTCTCAGCCCCCCCCCCCAACCCACATGAAAGGGCTGTCATAAATTGGAAATAACATGAAAACACACAATAACCAAAAAAATTAAGCAGCCCTAAATGGGCTGCCATCAGAAACAGAATCCTTAAGAAAGCTCTTGATAATCATTCTATCTAATCAGATTATGTTGGTCTTCATCCCTGTTCTGCACAAGTCTTTTGTGCCATAAAGTTTCCAGGTCTCAATGAGTAGCTAGACTAGATATAGGATTAAGCTGAGGGATTCATTTCCCCCACTTTACCATGCATGTTTCGGGAAAGGGCTTTGTCTTTACTCCTCCCCCACTTTGATGGTACAGGAATGGAATTCTGTGAGGGAACTTCCTCTTTAAGTTTTATTGCCCTAAGTTGACCATGTGGTCTCCACCATTGTTCTCTTCTGCCTTTTCTTCCTTCCAGTGAGGATGTATTTTGCCTCTCTCTTTGGGCAAAATGTAGCTGCATGGATATTTTTAAACTTTTTACCCCTTTTGCTTTTTTAGAAAATGAGATTTAGTAAGCTAGTTAGCCCCAATAACTTTTTTTATTTAGAACGTATTTCATTTAGTTCATTAAATATTTTTGAACCTAAAATTCTGACTCTGTAACCCTGTGCCATCCTAGGAATAGAAGGTTATCACAGTTTCACCACATGTAAGTTTACTTCTGGTACTCTGCTATATTTATGGTAGAATTACCCCAATTGAGGGTTATTTTGAGCCTAACAGTTCTGATTCCCCCAAAAAAGATCTACGGGCCTAGACATATATGCGCTCAGCCCAACAGGAATATTACTATGCAGATGAAAAATTAGCCTTAAAATGTATTTTCTGTAAGTCTGTTCTAATAGCAGATATGTTTACTTGAAGGGTACAAAACAGTCACGTCTCTGACATCAGTTATGAATTATGCATATGGGAGGCATTGACAGTGCTTCTTTTAAAACATTAGAAAAGCAAAGTGCGAGAGAGGATTGGGTGTCTTGACCTATGAAACCAAATTCTGCATTATAATGATTCATGATAATTGCAAGATGTTAGGACATAAGAACAGATTGGAACCCAAATACAAACAGCTCTTCACTGCAGAAAAAGCGACTAAACTGGATATGTATTATAAGACACAAATTGTTCACAGAGGGCCGGCAGAGAGACAACAAGAGAATAGCTCTGGTCAGCAAGATAAGTATTGTGGTCAGCAGCTTTATCTCTCTAAGCGTTACAGCCATAGTGGGTTGTACAGAAGGATTTAGGGAAGAACAAAGAGGTGGCTCTGCTATTATAATTGAGAGATCACAGGCTGCAGTAGCAAAGAGGCAGAATGGAACAATTTGTGCTATATGGAATATATGACTCTGTGCAGGTTGACATATTTTGTGTATGAGAGATAGACTATGAGAGGGCTATAAATCTTTGATATTGAAAAAGTCTGCCTTGTTGGTGCAGGGCTTATAGCCCCTGAAATAATTTGAAAACACACAGCTAAACTATTTCTCTGGATTTAGGGGTGCAGTCGGAGTGGACCTAATGGTCCAGGGCCCTCCAAACCAGCAAGTGATTGACAGGATTCCCAGATTTCAGGGCATGGCCTTCATTGTCAGAGCCTAACCCTTCATCTCTGGGCCTTTGGGCAAGGGAAAGAATCTTGTGGCAAGAGCACTGCCTTGAATGCCAAAGGATTTCATGCTGTTGCGCTCTGTTGTTCAAGGCTACTTTGGAATGGTTACCGGAGAGTCTCCAAAGACCTTAACCCATTCCCTACCTCCTTCATGACATGTGTTAGATATCTACCTTTTATTTGGAAGATATGATTTGAGCAACTGGAATTGATACTTAATGAAATTACCAGGTTCTACCTCCATGATTAAAACTGCAGAGTCTAGAATTCCACTGACCAGAGTCCTAGTCAAAGGCTAGCCACTGCCAGCTCACCATTACATACATTTAAATCAATTCTGCTTTAGTCTTCCATGTCATCATAGCTCAGAAACAATACCAATGTAATGTCAAAGGCTTTCATGGCCGGAATCACTGGGTTGTTGTAGGTTATATAGCCTGAAAAACCTACAACAACCCAATACCAATGTATCTTCAATCTGTGCCTTGGGAAGGGTTGACCCTCTGACTTTCTATAATGCACTGTGGAGTCATTACCAAACAACATGGTGGTGTTGAGGGGATAGACTGAGGAAAGGCATATCTTTGATTCTGGCCCTTTGGTTCCTTGTGTAAGTAAAAAAAAATAGAATCAATCATGCTTTGGAGATGGGGTGGAGTAGGGGTGGGGAATAAGAAAGACCACAATTTCCTAAAGTGCAGGAAGTATATTAAAGGTTTGTAGGAAAGTGCTCCCACTACTCCCTCCTCCCACGAGCATACCTTTATTCACAGTATCAAATACTGAACAAAGGAATAATAGAACACGTGTTTCTTTTTAGTTTCCTTATTAACAGTGGTAGAAAACCTTAAGAAACTGGCACATATACAAAACAGCCACTCACCAACAATAAACCAGTGAACTCTATGACCTTAGGAAGCTTTTTGTATCTACAAAGGCTGGTAGCTTCCATGTCAATGGGTTACCAAATGCCCTCTGGGGTTTCTGTTCAAAATTTAAATTAGCTCTACAGGGTGCTGATTTCTGTCCCCAAATAAAACCTCCCTGAAAGTTCGGACTAAATTCCAAATTGGATTTTCCACTGGCTGCCCGTACTATTGTACTGCATAGTCTTATCTATGGTCCGCATCTTTTGCTTGAGGGGATTGGGTGTCCTGAACAAATACATCTTATAGTGCTTCCTAACAAAGGAATGTCACAATCAGGAAAGCAACAGAACAAAATGTCAGTGGGTGGGTGGGAGGAATACTTTATGCACACATAAACAGCACAAACGTTGCTCCTTCTTGCCACCAGACTCAGACTGGGTCAGGCAGGCAAGCAATTCAATCTGTTTACAGAAAGAAAACCCTTGAGTTTACTAAGAAATACATCTCCTATTTCCTGTCTGCTCTACTGAGCCAAACGTTGAACAGAGACAGATGGACACAACATCTTTATAAATCAAACAAATGAGCTTCCTAATTTTTATTTAGTAAATAAGAGACTGCCATCAATCTTGAAAGGCAATTCATGAGATGTGGAAAGGAATGGGGGGGGGGGGGGATGTTATTTCCAGACTATGATTGACTTTTTCCCTTTTAACACAATCTGAATGTTCTTTTTTGTTTTTGTAAACAAATCCCTCACAGGGTTGTATCCTGTTTGAATTACCCTTCTCAGCAGTAGGTGTTTCGATAGTCTTTTGTCAATATGGGTCATCCAGACCCCTATAGCTAGCGTTTGTCCTTTACTGTCTTCCATTGTGACATCTCCTTCCTATGTCTTTCCTCTTATTCCAATCATACATGGGCAAGAGAGCAGTTTGAAGGCCTGCCCACTCATTTCATCCTTGGTCCAAGGAGAGAGCGATAGACTTGGTAGAAGCAGATGTGATTGTGGGAGTCCTTATTATTCAAATTATGTGTCTGTGTTTAGAGGAAATGGATGCTAGGACTGGGTTCATGTACATATATGTATAATCCTGCTGAGAGAAGTGAAGTTTCTACACCCTTGAACTTTCCACAGAGCATGGTCAAGATGGCAAAAATTATTGTTGATGAAACAAACCAAGTTAGGAGAGGCTGCAGCAGTTTTCTTTTGCCTACTGTACTGGGAAGGACACAGTCCACCCCACTCCCCAGTCATCACTCCTGTTTTCATGTAGTGCAAACTACTTTTGAACCTGGTTTGCAGCAATTGAGGGTGAAATGTGAAGGTGGGAAGACGAGAGGAAAAACTGGAACATTTTATAAGCAACCGAAAAAAGTAAAATGACAGAAAATTAATTGAGACTATCACTGCCAATTGGAACAGCTGGAGGATATTACTTTTTGCTACAGCCATTTACCACCTTGGATCTCTGGAGAAGTGATAGTGTCAATCGAATCTGTAGGCTTCCTTGAGTTACATGCATCAAGATTCCAGTGGTGAGATTTCTTACTGTGTTAAATGAAATGTAAGCCAATGCTCAAACCAAAAGGTAAACAACATGATCGTGTTTCTAGTTGATATCAACTGCCACCTGCTCTTTGATTCCCCTCTCAGTCTCACTGTAATCCTCATAGTATCTGAAGGATAACTTGATTTTTAAGCAACAAAGTACATAGTATTGAGTAGGCCAGCTGTAAAGCAAACTATTTTGGTGGTAGCTTAATCCTGAGTGGGCAAAAATCCTGAATGTTACAGAAGACCAACTCCTAACTGATATTAAGAAAGAGGACAAAATGGAAGTACAGTTGACCCTCCACATTTGTGGTTTTGACTTTTGCAGATTTGGTTATTCACATATTTGATTTAAAAGGTTATCTCTTGGAATATTTAGGTCCTCCGGTGTGAGTCTATGGCCAACTTCCTCCAATCATGCTGGAGGACCTAGACATTTTTACAGAGAACACCACTATAGGAATTTCTAGGTTCTCCAATGTGTACAGATTGCAGTGGAAGTTGAATCATGTTGAAAGATGCAGAAATTCCTAGAGAGGTGTTTTCTCAGGTAACACAAAAATATTGTCTTTATTCACAATTTTTCACTTTCATGGGAGTCATGTGCCCCTAACCCTAGAGAATGTGAGTAGCTGACTATATATATAATTATGCATGATGTAGAGAAATATATCTCTATCCAGAAATAAGCCCCAGAAAGCCCCCGGTGGTAGAATTGGTTAAGCCCTCGTGCCAGCAGGACTGCTGACCAAAAGGTTGGCAATTCAATTCCGGGGAGCAGGGTGAGCTTCCATCTGTCAGCTGCAACTTCTCATGCGGTGATATGACAGAAGCCTCTCACAGGATGGTAAAACATCTGGGCATCCCCTGGGCAAAGTCCTTGCAGAAGGCCAATTCTCTCACACCAGAATGCGACTTGCAGTTTCTCAAGTTGCTCCTGACAGACACAAAAAGCCCCAAAGAGTTCACTGGGAGATACTCCTAAGTAAATATTTACAGGATTATAGCTGAAAGGAGACATTTTAAAATGCATTGGAATGCATTAACCTGAGGCCTAGGAATAATCCCTTGTGATGTCTCAGGAGGTCAGCCCTGGTTATATTATAGGGTGACTTTACAAAGGGAAGCTCATGGTAATATTATTAAGCATAATGCACTAAGCATCAATCACAAAATACTGTATGCCAATCAAATCTATGTAATAAGGAAAATACATCTGCAAACATATATTTCAAAGCAGTGCTATGTTCAAACAGTAGCTTTGAGTGTTCTTGTCTTTAAAAACTTTTGTCTTCTTGTTGTCTTATCGCTGCCTTTTGACCACACTCTGATGTTCCTTGGCCACATGTTTCCTAGTTTTTATCTGAGAAATGTTGGAGAGTGTGCTTGCCCTGCTACTTTTTTTGTAAACCAAGGGAAAGGGGAGTTTAAACTCAATTCTGACACTAGTATTTGTGAATCTTTGTGCCTCGATACCTCTTTTAAAAACAATCATGAAAACCCCATCTGTCATCTCTTCGATTCTCCTTCATGTTAAGTATGAATTCTTGAGTGGGGAAGTACTAATGTGTTATAGTTGTTTAGGTAACACTTCTCTCCCCTTCCCCCTTTTATGTTTTTGCAGCCATCTGTCAGATTATTTTGTTAATTAAAAAAAAACAATTTTGCGAAACCTGTCAATTTTCCTCTCTTCAGTACCAGACAAGGCTGAACTACCTTGTTACTTTCAGAGAGGTGTGGAGATCTGCCAGCTCTGCTGTGTACTGTGTTGGAGGGAGCTGCTGCTTTGTGCCTGAGTCATCATCGGTCATGAATGCTAGAAAAGTGGGTGGAGGTGATTTTGGAAACCACCTTATTTTCCTCAGATTCATGGGATTTGGGATTGGATTGGTAGGCAGATTATCCCACCTCTTTCACTTGTTAAGTGGCATATAAGGGTTTTATATGCCTAAACAGAAGAAGCCATCTGCCAAGGAGAAGCAACTTTACAACCACAGTCCTTCTGCCTATTCTAGATTGTACTTAACATGCCTTTCTTTGGAAAGGACAAGCTAAATAAAGAGCCCCGGCTCCATACACTTCATCCCTCATCATGTGCTCTACAGAGATGCAAGTGCGGTGCTGAGGGGTGAAATTGATTGCTACAGCAGTACCATCAGACAGGCCAGAGATATGTCTGTGATGGGTGACTAGTGTGTGTGTCACATACTGACACATGCACACAAGAGAGACAAAGCAAGATGTCAGTTTTGGCAGACCTACAGATATGTGGCTTAACAATTCCAGATGTTCCAGATGGGTCTGTGAACCTGGTAAGATAGCCCCAAGAACTGGAAACAAAAAAGTCAACTTTGGGAGGATGGGATCTGAAGCATTTAACCTTCCCTATTCACTTTTTCATTGCTCCTAATCATAGCCATTAGCCAACATCCTGTTAACCAAAAATGTGTAAATACATTGGGAGAGTCGCTTTGAAATGCCAATTAAAAGTGGAGAAGAAGTTGGCAAGATCAAGGATGTGGTTCTCAACTACCTGGTGTCTGGTCCAAATTTCTCCAAACTGAAATCACTTCTCTGCCATCCCACCTCTCTCCCTCTCTCTTTTTCTATTACCCTGAATTTCCTAATTCTCAATTATACATGAGCACTGTCACATATATGCTTTCTTCTTTATTTATTCCATAGATCTTTATTTATTCCATATATCTTTAACTACTATCCCAGGTGACTTACAGGAAAAAAGAAAACAATGAACATGTAAAATAACACTTATCAAAATGGGCATGGCCGACTTACCGGCCAACCCCTTTTGCGGGGTAGGGCTGTCCTCATCGCCATCTTGGGGAGGTCAGGGGGCTTCTCCTTCCCAGAGACCCCTGGGGCGGCACCCAGATTCCCGCCGCCAGGGCCAGCTAGCCAATGAGGGGGCCGGCCACGCCTCTCCCCTCCACTGGGCTAGCTGGCCCTTCTCTCTGCCCAGGCAGCATATAAAAGGCTGCCTGGGACTGCCCCCAGCACTGCAGGGGCCAATTCGGTTTTTCCTCCCTCCCTCCCTACATGGTACATGGCTTATTCATGTTCATATTGCATTTACTCTAGTTGTTTGTTACTTGGTTGAAGTATGTGTTACCATATTCCTTGTCGCAACTCCGTGTTGGCAGGTGGCAGGGCCCTGGATCAGGATGGCTTATCGCCCCTTGGTTGGTAGGGGGATAACGCCCTGGCCCCCCTGGGGTGCCGAGTTTCGTGGAGAGGCATTGGGCCGCTCGCACCCAGGCTTGCAAGTGCCTTTGGACATTCGCGGGGGCCTGTACTACCCTGATCCTGGACCCTTGCGTGGCCGCCAACCCTTTGTTCTGTTTAATAAATGAGTTGTGGCCATTTTCATCCAACCTTTGTGTCAGTGTTATCATTGGGCGCGAGGTGTATCACCCTTGCACACGCAATATGGGGAAGGGGGTCTATACACACAGCTAGGAAGATTAAAACTATTATCTAAAAAGACTAGGAACTTTAAGAGGTTCTTGCCAGGGAGTCAGTAAGCTGGCAGAACTAGTGCAGGGCATTTAGCCAAAACTTCAGAAGAAATTAGATGCCTTCAAACTATTGCTTGATAGGTAACAGTGTTACTTTTTTAAAAAAATGTATCAAAATGACTGGCAATATTGGTATTTTCTTTTGATGTGACAAGTTACATTTATTGCTTATACTTAATGTGGGTGGAGCAGGGAGCTTTGAAATGGTTGAACTGAAGCTCTCTGAAGCTTTAGGTGCTTTTACTGCCTACTACAGAGAAAACCAGCTGATTCATAATCCATCTAAAACATAGGCATGTGCTTTGCACCTTAAGAACAGACAAGCATTTCGAGCTCTGAGGATTACCTGGGAAGGAATCCCACTGGAGCATTGCAGCATACCAAAATACTTGAGAGTTACCCTGGACCATTCTCTGACCTACAAGAAGCACTGCCTGAATATCAAGCAAAAGGTGGGTGCTAGAAACAATATAATACAAAAGCTGACTGGCACAACCTGGGGATCACAACCAGACACAGTCATCTGCCCTTGCACTTTGCTACTCTGCTGCTGAGTACGCATGCCCAGTGTAGAACACATCTCACCACACTAAAACAGTGGATGTGGCACTTAATGAGACATGCTGCATTATCACAGGATGTCTACGCCCTATGCTACTGGTAATTATTGCACAACCTGACATCCGGTGGGAAGTAGCAGCCAATAATGAAAGGATCAAGGCAGTGACATCTCCAGTCCATCCTCCATTTGGATATCAGCCAGCACACCAATGCCTGAAATCCAAAAATAGTTTTCTAAGAACTACAGAGATACTCGCAGGAACACCTCAGCAAGCAAGAGTCCAAAAGTGGCAGGCTAAAACCCAGAACCTCAACCCATGGCTGATACCAAATCAGAGACTCCCTCCTGGGCACACAGAAGACTGGGCAACTTAGAAGGCACTGAACAGACTGGGCTCTGGCACCACGAGATGCAGAGCCCACCTTAATAAAGGGAGCCACAAAGGGAGTCCACACCATGTGAGTGTGGAGAAGAGCAAACCACAGACCACCTACTACAATGTAACCTGAGCCCTGCCACATGCACAATGAAGGACCTTTCTTATAGCTACACCAGAGGCACTGCAAGTGGCCAGCTACTGGTCAAAGGACATTTAATATAATGCCAAGTTTTTTAAACTTTGTGTTTTTTAAATACATTAAAACTGTACCCTTGGTTTGCTTCTGATATGATAAATAAATTAATATGTGGAACCAGGCCCCAGCATTCAGTACTAAAATGACAGCTTCCTGCATTCTTGGCATAACTTCTGCAAGCAATGACTAGAGCTGAGCCTCTGAACTTTTTCCTCATAAACTTCAGGATCAAGAGTTCCTCCTAGTCTTGGGACATAATGCCCCCAATGGAGCACCACTAGGTCAGGCAAACCAATTTGGATTTTATAGGGAAACAATACTTAATGTGTTCATCAGCTGCTTCGAAATCTTTCCACTGCTTTGGGTCATAAGTGCAGATTGTTATAATTGCTATGGCTGGAGCAATTTAGCATGCAGTATTTATTCTGGCTTGCAGAGAAATTCAGTTCATGGAGGTCTCTCTATTTTGTAAAAGTGCTGTAGGGATGGAAAGCCAGTCTTTATAAATGTAGCAGTGAATGTCTGGAAGGAAGGCAGATGTACATCCCAAAGCTTTAAATGCTGATTAAACTGATATGATTGTGGTGGCGGGACTTTGTATTCCAAAATCCATTTATCTTTCTAGATTGCTGTGGCCTCTTTTATCTATTTCCTGCCAAAAAAAATAAGAAGTGGAGATCTATGAAATAAATAGTGATGCTTAGTCCATTTTAATGAATAACTTCAGAGAAATAAAATGCCTTAGAAGTATGAAACTGAGATAAAGGAAAAAATATTTACTCCCAAAGACACTATCCTGTTCTCTCAAAGATTTTCCTTGAATAAGGCAGACAATCTCTTCTAAGTATGCAGAACCACATTTATTTATTTATTTATTTATTTATTACATTTACATCTTACATTTACATTGGCACTGTCTTTGCAGCCAATTTATCCTCACAATACTCTTGCAGAGTATGGCTGACTTCTAGTTGTGACAGCTTAAAAAGCCTTCGATTCAGCTCACCTGATATATTGTGTCCAGTTCTGGGTACCACAATTCAAGCCAAGTATTGACCAGGTGGAATGTGTCCAGAAAAGAGGCAACCTAAATGGTAAAAGGTTTGGAAGCCAATCCCTATGAGGAGTGACAGGTTTCATAGGAAGGGGGTCCGATGACTGGGCGGGGGGGGGGGGGGCTAAAAGTGGCTTAAGGAGTCAGATATGTGAGATATGTTTACCTATAGGAAGAGGGATGATATAGGAACTGAGGTGAGGTGAATGTAATGTGTCCATGACAGATTCCTATGAGCTCTGATTGTTAAGGGGTTAATGGAAAGTGTATGAAGATTGTAGAATGTTTTATGGTTGTTAGTGAAGGGTCAGAGATGAGGTTCTGAGAAGAAAATTGGATGGAATTTTTGGTAAGTTAGAGAAGGAATTTTGAAGAGTGTGAAGCTGTTAGTGAAAGTTTTGAGTGGTTACCAGAAGAAGGTTTTGGAGCCATAGGAAATGGCAGGGCTAGAATCTCATAGGAAAAATGAACTTTCGCATTTGTGTGACCTCTTGGGGAAATCATTCAACCTCCTTTTACATCAATTTGAAGCCATTTGAAGACCATAACCTGGCTACATAGAAACTATCAATCATGTGATCGCTCTACATGTCGTCTCATCACACCTGAAGACAATTATTTGCTTGGAGACCTATTAGCACTTCAACCCCAGTTGAAAGGATGGGGCATTACCATCAGAAAGGTCCTTGTGGATCCTCAAATCTGCCCCTTTTTACTGGGCCACGATCCATCGAGTTCCAGCAGTGTCCACAGATAGCTCCCTCCTCCGCCCTTAGATTTCCAAATTGAGACTCCATCTGTATCCGTAGTCCCAGCCCAATCTGCCTCCCATTCCCACCCAAGGATATTCCCCCTGTTCAGCCCTCCCAGCAGCCTTGATGACTTCATTTTCTCAATGTCACCGTAAATATCCCCAACTGCCAGCCAAAATAGATTGTGATGTAGCTCCCCTTTACTTGAGAGTTGACTAGCCAATTTGAGTAAGCCTGTTTCCCAAGGGGAGGGGGTTTTGGATGGGGGCACCATTGAGGTTGTATGGGGGAGGAGGAATGTTGGTCACCATTATCCCAGGGAGAAGCGCAACAGAGTTCTTGCGACCCTGGAGAAGGTTGGATGTGGTAGTCTCCATGACAGACCCCTGATATTCCCCTGTTCAGCCCTCCCAGCAGCCTTGATGACTCCATTTTCTCAATGTCACCGTAAATATCCCCAACTGCCAGCCAAAATAGATTGTAAGATCGGTCACCATTATCCCAGGGACCCTGGAGAAGGTTGGATGCGGTAGTCTCCATGACAGACCCCCTGGACTTAAGATCCTGCTGGTAAATGCCAGATCCGTCAACAGTAAAACATCTGAGGGGGCAGATCTGGCTTGTATCACCGAGACTTGGTTGGACAAGCTGAGTGGAGTAAATCTCACCTAGCTGTGCCCACCAGGTTTTGGGGTGCACCAGCAGGCTAGGGCTAAGGGGTGGGGAGGAGGGGTCATGGTAGTCTTTCGGCAGTCCATCTCCATAATCAGATGAACTGTGCTGCAGTCTTCTGGGTTTGAGTGTGTCCATCTGAGGGTAGGAACCCATGATAGCTTAGGGATTCTGCTGGTGTACCATCCACCTCACAACACAGCAGTCTCCCTGCCAGAGCTAGCAGATGTGGTCTCTAATTCTGCTCTGGTCTTCCAGCATTTGTTGTACTGGGAGACTTTAACATTCATGCAGAGACCACTTTATCAGGAGCAGCTCAAGATTTCATGGTTGCCATGACGACCATGGAGCTATCACAAGTAGAATCTGGACCTACTCATCAGACTGAACATACACTTGACCTAGTTTTTGCTGCGGACAGTGGTGTGGTCAGGGTGGAAGAGCAAAACATCCTTCCATTGTCATAGTCTGACCATCATCTGATCAGTTTTAGACTTACTGTGACCTCTAACCTCCGCAAGGGTGGTGGACTGACTAAGATGGTCCGCCCCAGGAGACTAATGGATCCGGATTGATTCCTGTGGAATCTTGGGGGTTTTCCTGTCATGGAGGTTGACGATTCTGTCAACACAACAGTGAGATGGCCAGGGCGATAGACAGGATCACCCCTGAATGTCCCCTCTCGTTGCTCAGAGTCATGCCAACCCCTTGGTTCTCTGAGGAGTTGGTGGAAATGAAGCAGACGAGAAGGAGACTAGCGTGCATCTGGAGGAAATATCAGGGTGTCTCTGACCAAACCCGGGCTAGAGCCTCAATTAGGGCCTATACCATGGCTCTGCGGACAGCCGAGAAGATCTTCTCGACTGCCCACATAGCGCCTGCATCCAATAGAAATTCTGAGTGGTTTGGGTCATTGGAGAGCTCCTCCACCCTCCCGAGGGTGGAGTTATTGATGCCACTGCCATCTTCTTGTTCTCAATGGCCAATAAGATACCTTGGCTATGTTCTCAAGAGGTTAAGGACAAGCATGGTTCCTTGCTTGTCCACTTCAGTGGATTCTTACCATCTTTCTTATTTCTCGTAATACATGCTAGATATTGCTAAATAGCAATAATGTGTCTTCCTTCAGGCATTCTGATACTTCAAAGGGTCAGATTTCTTAATAAGACTGCCCACTTAAAATGTGCTTAATATACATTTGAGGCAATGACCCTGGTCCTCTATTTAGAGGGAAAGAGATGCAAGGATTCATTCCTTGAAACTGCAAAATGAAACATGGGGAAGGAATAATTCTTGTTCTGCGCTTTTGGTATTGCAGACAACTACTTGGGATGCAAAGTCAGTAGCCATGACTCTGGGAGTGAATCTATGTTGTAGAATTAAAGCAGTTTGACACCACTTTAACTGCCATGGCTCAATGTTATGGAATCATAGGATTTGTTGTTTTACAATGTCTTTAGCTTTCTCTGCCAAGAGTACTTCTACCTCACCAAACGACAAATCACAGGATTACTTACCATTAAATCATGGCAATCAAAGTGGTGGTAAACTGCATTCATTCAAAGTGTAGATGCACCCTGACTTTCAGCCAGCCTATCCATGGGGGCAACAAGAATGTTTAATATCATAGCTGAGTGTGATGTACTGATCTGAGTATCCGATTATGTCTCTGGAGACCAGTATTCAAACCCCATGATACGTTCATTTTAGGGCTGCCATTCAGTTGGAAAATACTCAAAGGCACACAACAACTACAACAACCTCAAATGTAGATGATTTGCTTTTGCTATGAACTGTAGCTGTTCTTTCACCTTTAGTGTTTGCAAATGTGTTTCAGGAAATCTAGACAGCTATGAATGGCCTGGTCTAGCTAACAGTTCTCCTATCCTCCTTCCTCTACCAGCTTTTTTGAGAAACTGAAACATCTGGTTATTGGAATGTTTCCAGACTGAACTGTTATGGCTAGCTTCAAGTTCTCCAATCCTCTGGTGCTGCAGCAACACTATCAATCACTGCTCTAAGCCTTGCTAGACAGTCCAGGGCACCCAAGCATCCTTTCCTCCTCCATTTGCTGTCATGCCCTAGATGGTGCTGCTCCAAGGAATAGAGGGGCCATTAAAGAAGACATCTGTCCAAAGTTCCTGTCTCTGGAAGGGGTGGGCTGTGTTCTATTAAACAATTCCCCAAAATGAATTTGGGGATTGTTGGTTTTGCTTGAGATGAGGAAAATTAATGACCTGCCTTTTTCTCACTTCCTGCTCCACAGATTATAAATGTGTGTGTAGTGTACTGGAAGACTTCTAAATTACAGTAGCTACCCTCTCTGATTGAACTCTTCTTCTCTGTTCCCACTGCTTATAGGGTTTTCCCCTTCTCTTGTAATATCTTGGAAAAGGTTATAGGGAGGGCATCTACCAAATTTTGGCAGCATTGTTGGTCTTTGAGCAGGGTTCTCTTGATATGCATCTACACTGTAGAACTAATGCAATTTGACAATATTTTAACCGTCATGACTCATTGCCATGGAATCAAAGGAATTATAGTTTTACAAAGTCTTTAGTGTTCCCTGCCAAAGAGTGCTGGCGCCTTTCTATTTCAAGACATTTCTGACTTATGACCCTAAGGCAAACTTATCATGGGATTTTCTTCGCAAAATTTGTTCATAGGGGAGCTTGCCTTTGGCTCCCTCAGAAGCTGAGGCAATATGACTTGTCTGAAGTCATCTAATGGGTTTCTATGGCTGAGAGGAGATTCAACTTCTAGGACCTCTTCACACAGGCTGGTCTTTTGATGCAAACAACAGGTTTTTGGTAGTTTTGCCATGAAGCTCAATGGCTCCCATCACACCCTGGGGAAGTACTGGGGCAAAACTGGGGGGAGAGGGCTTGCCATCGCTGGCAACGAAAGATGGGAAGCATCCTATCTTTCCATAGCAATCAACGGGGACAGACAACTTCTTCATGCTTCCCCTGTGTGATGAGGTAAGGGGGACGGTAGGGCAGGGTGGGGCATGTGGTGCTAGGTCCCCATGCCCCCTTGGTAATCCGGGTGATTATGGCAACATGTGTGAGGAGGTCCCTGGTTTCCATAGTCCTAATTCAATATTCAAACCATGACAACACTATAATAGGTCTTTCATACTACACAATATAGTGCTATGATTCCACTTCAACCTGCCCTGACTGTGTCCTATGGTATCCTGGAGTTTGTAGTTCCCTGAAGCATTTGAGCTTTTTCTTAATGCATTTCCCTAAGCTGCAATCCCAGGATTCTATAAGGCATTTCCTTGGCAGTTATTGGAATCATACTGCTATAATTGCAAGATCACTTATGATTCCTAAAATGTGAGTTTTCTTCATTTGGCTTGACTAAAAATTGCCACAATATTTATTCTAAGATATCAACCCACAACAAGCTGACCACATTGATTT
Source organism: Anolis apletophallus (assembly GCA_030556195.1). Lineage (NCBI taxonomy): Eukaryota > Metazoa > Chordata > Lepidosauria > Squamata > Anolidae > Anolis > Anolis apletophallus. The sequence goes on from JARBWK010000001.1 coordinate 72,075,007, forward strand.
GAGAGATTTACTATGTAATGTTTTGGAGTTGACATTACTGAGTAAGACTTTGGACTCTTGTTAGCCAGTTTGGAACCAGCTGGAGGATCATATTTACCTGCTGAGCTAGCTTTGGGTGTCACTTTTAATGACACACTCAGCTGCGCACAGCAGCTTGGTTTTTAGCATCAGATATTTCATAACACTGAGATCTGTCAGTTTTCCTTCAGCCAAAAACGTAACACTCTGATTCAAGAACAAATGATGTAACACCCAGAGCATGCTCTCTGGGGCCCCTCAAACACTGAAAGGACACTGCCAAGAAAACAGAAGAAAAGAAAACATGGTTGAAAACTCAGGGGTTATAACAGAAGCCATGGATTCTATTCAGATGGCACCACAGTCCGTTTGAATCACAAGATACATCATTTGCCATATCAAATACACCTGTCACTACTGTCAGGCAAATGTCAGTGTAGTAGTTTGAACTTCATTTCAAATTCATACATCCTGCAGTTAAATGATTGTGCTTTCAAGTGTTGTGAGTCCAAAGGCTGAATCCCCAGAACAGCTTTTTAAATTCTAATGTATGGCTGGGAATTGTTCAGCCATCCAGATACTGTCAGACTACAGCTCCCAGCATTCCTTATCAGCAGCAATGCTGGCCAAAGCTGCTGGGATTTGCAGTCTAATAACATCTGGAAGGCCACATGATTTGTCTGTTACTATACAAATGCTGGTCCTCTCTTCATTTATGAAGTGCTCTCTCTCCACAACTGGAAAGTACTTCTAGACGAGGATTAGGAAAGTTTACTAGACAGTTATACAAGGTTGTTTTTCAGCCTTCTGCCTTGACACTTGCCCAACAATGTACAATGTCTTGGAGGGGATGTGTCTACAATGTGGTAATTGTTTTCAGGTGGGAGGGGAGGAGGAAGCCTGTTTCTGCTTGTTGTACACCATCTATGCAAAGAGCCATCAAAATCTGCATACGTCCAGGGAGAATGCAAAACATATGTTATCTATTGTCCCCAGGCCCAGAAATATGAACCAGATCAACTTACACATGGCTGATACATTTCTGCTCTCTTTTTTTGTGAGGGCGGATATCAAGGGTGGTCTCATGAAGAAGTTGCACACTTCCACTTCGTATAGATTCTTGGTTGTGTTAGAAAAGAGATGGGCCCACTGCTTGAATCTGCTTCTCTGGCAGGTGAGCAGCATGCTCCTGAAATTATGAGTTGAACCATTTGCTAGACAAACACTAACAGGCCGAGGCAGAACTAAGCCCCATTGACTTCAGAGGAAGTTGCTCCCAAGTAAGTGTCTGTTGTAGCCTTTTCCAACATTATATTGGGCAGGATATCCCCAGCCCTGCCAGCTGGAGATAAGGGTGGTACATTCAAATGCATCTGAAGGACATAAAGTTCAAGATGTGTGATATAGAAGGATGCAACCTAAGCATACTTAGCAACAAAAAAGCAGCAAAATAAAGACTAGTGCTTGATTTGATTCCTCAGAAACAAGGCCCACTGAAATTACTTTGCCTTGTTTCTGAGGAATCAACACTGTCACAGTCACCATACATGAAGATCTTCTGCAGTTATCTAATCTATATGTGCTTTCAAGTTGTCTGTTGACCTAAGCCCATGAATTTCATGGGATTTTCACAGGCAAGGAATATTATCTTCCTCTGAAAAGTAGCACCTGCTATTCCTTTATGGTCACCCATCTAGGTTCTAACCTTATCTGACCCTGCTTAGCTTACAGGATCAGCGGGGTCAGGTGTCCTTAGACTTCTATCCGATCTCTACCAAGATTAATATGTACTGATATCTGGAAATTGAAGAGTGCATCTTGTCTAAATATAGGTACACTCTCTCAGTAATCAAGTCTGTCTTTTCATTTTTCATTGGATTGCACATCAAGGCAAAAATTGCAATCTGCTTTGCTCATACAAACCCACAGTATTTTGGATTCTGGTTTGGAAAATGCGCTGCAGTCCTTTTTTTTTTTAAAGGCGGTGGGTGATATGACTAGATAAACAGCTCTGGTCTTAGCTCATTCTTCATTCCATACATAATTATTTTGTTTCACATGACTGTTCTAAAACCATTATGAAATAATCCCAGAATTCGCCCACTCTGCTTTGCACTGTGGAATATATTATGTAGATTACAAAATTTGCTTTCAGTACTGCATCAATGATTAGTCAAATTAAATACTCTTCAGTCTCCAGAAAAGGAGAATAGTTGAGATTTGAAACTGTACAACCTCCATGCTGGAAACATGGAATAGGTAGTTTAGAAACAGAGAAAGGAAATTGAAAGTCAAATCTGTAGAAATAAACCTGGCAGCATGACAAGCCAGATAAAATAATTTAGCCTAGTAAGCTCAAACTCCTCCTGGCTTCCTTTGAAATGTTATTTTATTTTTTGTCTTTGCTTTTTGGAGGATATTTTGGCAACCACAGTTTCAAGTCTAAATCTGGAGTACAGACAGGGGTGAGTCTTTTCTCAGGTTCTCACAAACACTATCTGGCTTTGTCCTCCTTCCTTCATATTGCATTAAGAACTGGGAAAAGTCCACATCAACTTTTTGTTTATTTGTTTAGCACATGGGAATGCCTATCTTGATCAGAGTGGCAGAATGTAGGGCTGTGCCAGATGCAACTGTGCCTTTCCCTCCCTACCTTTTATTGCTGAGAGGTTCATGGTTTTACAAATCTGGCACAGGTCTGAGCTAGGAAAGAAGGGATGATTGAACCAATCTTTTTTTTCCCTGTCAGGAGAGACTTGAGAGACTACAAGTCGCTTCTGGTGTGAGATAATTGGCCATCTGCAAGGACATTGCCCAGGGGACATTTTGATGTTTTACCATCCTTGTGGGAGGCTTCTCTCATGTCCCTGCATGGAGAGCTGGAGTTGGCAGAAGGAGCTCATCCATGCTCTCCCTGGATTTGAACCTCCGACCTGTCAGTCTTCAGTCCTGCCAGCACAAGGGTTTAACCTATTGTGCCACCGGAGGTGCCTATAAGGAACTAAAATAATAAAAAGTGTGAAAGTGTCCTTCAGAAATGGTAATAATCAGCCTTAAGCGAGGGATCAGGGAAGAAGCAGAAAATTCCAATGGTTAAATCAGGTATTGAGATGCTGTTGACTTCAGTCTCTAGACCAGTGGTTCCCAACCTGTGGGTCCCCATATGCCTTGACCTAATCTGGTGAAGAGTTAACTTTGACCACTTGCTACTTTTCTGTTTGTTCTGTAGCTGCTTTTAAATATACATTCTGGCCACTACTATAGCTAATACCTAGCCAACTGCCTTTCTTGACAGTCCCAGAGGCCCCATTACGCTGTGAAGTGTCCTTTATTGCATAAATGCTTCTGCATGTCAATAAAGCCTTCGGAAAATATACAAGCATGTCTTCCTAGTCCTGTTTTTCCTAGCAGTGCCCTTCCCTTCTAGAAAACCTGTATTTTCTTCTCAGTTTCTTGTACTGGTGCTGTCTCTTTCTCTAGCTAAACAGCCAAGGGACTGACAGACATGTTTCAGACAGCTTCAGAGTTGGGCCGCTTGGACTGAACAATACCAGGCAGTGTCCTGAGTCTGTGTGTCTAGACTCTCACTGTTATTACAGATGGAGTTAGAATGTGGACCATGGCTGTAGTTAGGGCTCTATGTGCCTCATTGTGAGCAGCCTCCCCCAGCTGGAAGAAAGCGAGCAGAGCTGGTATGTGCCAAGGAAATTGTGGGGAGTGGGAGAAATGGTGTGGGGAAAGCCATGGAAAACGGTTGTTGACAGTACTGCACTCAACTTATGTGAAGTTTACTTATTCCGTGTGAAAATTTCTGATGAGGGTATGGGGGGGAAAAACTTACATTCCATGTTTTCTCATGCATTTTGTGTGCACCTGTTTACTTCCATTGCCTTCCAATTCTGTTTTACATTTTTATTTGTTTATTTTAGTTTGAAATGGCTTCTTCCCTGTATGATTCAAGGCAATGATAGCCTCACAGATATGACAATCTCAAAGTATTGCATGGCCGGTCAAGATCTGAAATGAGATGATATAAGAACATAAGAACATAAGAAGAGCCATGCTGAATCAGACCTCAGCCCATCTAGTCCAGCATTCTGTATCACACAGTGGCCCCCAGTTGTACACGGGGATCTCGAGCAGAAGGGAGGGCAAAACCCTGACCCTGATATCAAGAAGAGAAAACAGAACCACCACCACACCATCACTTTGTCTTTTCTGTATATACTCATGAGCATTTCCGTTGGTGCCCACTTGCTATGGGGGAGAGGCTTGTGTACCCTAATAAAGTTGTGAGCTATGCTGGCAGTAGCATAATAGTCACTAGTAGGGCCTCCCATGCCAGACAGGTCACAACCGAAGCGTCTGACAAAGAGCTTCAATGGGCAGGATGGGCTCTCTAGCCTTTTGGCAACCATCCTAGGAGAAGGAAAACTCTAATTTCAAACCCGGGCAGATGATACTTGTCTAACCCTGTAAGGTGAACCATCTAAGAGAAGGAAACTCAAACAAAACCTACGACCTGAGGACCTCGCTGCCACTGTCCAAGCTTGCTAGGCCCCAGCAGATGAACCTTTGGTTTAAAGGGTGCAGCCAGTTCTGTGCACACTGCACTCCACCAGAAAAATCCATTGCACAGGCTCGAAGGACACATCCAACTTCTGAATAGTCATCAATGCGCTTATAAAAAAGTGGGATGAGTACTTCCTGAATCTTTGTTCGCAAAGTAATGCCAGAGAGATGTACTCATGTATAAGGCTAGAATTTTAGCCAAAACATTGACCCAAAATACTTATTTATTGGTCAGTATAAGTTCTGTACTTAAACTCTTAGAAAAAAAGGAACCATCTCCCTTTCGGATTTGAAAGATGAGAGGTTAGTCAGCCCTAGGAGAACCAGAATGAAGAACCAACCCCCTCTACTCTTTCTGATGTGGAGTCACTTATGGATTTTGAATGTCTAAGTGGAGAAATGAGGTCCTGTTCTCTACAGAATGATCCTTAGCTTATCCATGAGTGATATCACAATCCGTAAATTTTCCCCCTGGCTTTGATTTATACATAAGGTCAACTTATACATGAATATATGCAACATGTTTGATGGGGGGACCAGACGTCATTCCTGCATAGGCAGACAAGCCAGAACTCCATCCTGAAACACTTCCTCTATCAGCACTGTGCAACAACACTTTCAAGCTGATCCTGAACTAAAGTGTAATTATTAATTACTAGTTCAGTCAAAATGGGAGATCGACATGTATTTTCAGACAGGCTGGATTGAGTCAGACCAAGGATGGACAATACATGACCATGTTTTTCTCAAGGCCATTTTCACACAAAGCTCAAAGGCACCTTGAAAAAATTCACATCAAAACATTTTGGTGACAAAATGGGACATATATGTTTATTATCTTTTATGTCTAGATGTTAAAATTCATGTTATTAGTATTATTATGTCCTACTGGATGATTTCCATTTTGTTTCCATTTCAATGTTTAATTCTTTTATTATAAGTTTATTGTTATTAGTGTGCACTATTTTGTATTATTTTTTATGTGTGTTGTACTTTTTTAGGGCGTTAAATGTTGCCTTTTTTGTCTATAAACTTCCCTGAGTCCCCTCGGAGAGAGAGGGCAGTCTAAAAACAAAGTTGTTGTAGTTGTTGTTAACTTGCTATGCATACATGAAGGCCTCTGTCAGCTCATTTAACTATTTATATACATTTTTGGAAGCCTCTTTCTCTGCCAGTTCACCTGGAATCAAACATCAGGTTCTTTCAGCCAGAAATGGATGATAGTAAGTCTGTCCTTACTGCCTTCTTGTTTCACCTGCTTCTTCTTTAACAGCCTTCTTGTAGAAAAGGTGTTGGGTACCGAGAAGCTGAAACAAACTTGTTACAGCCTGTATAATGTAGCAGAGCACTGAAATAACATTGAACCCAGGTCATCCCTTTTCCCATTACAGAATCAGAAGACAGCTGCAAGCCTTGTTGACAGGTCAGAACTTCCCTCGAGTTTCATTTCTGTTTAGATCCAGTGTTTCATGTCTTTTCCATGTGAAAATTAACAGGCGTAGTTGCGGGAGGTGGGTTGGGGGTGTCAGAAGAGAGGGGACAGCATTTTTTGCTGTCAGCTACCCATCAAACACCCAAAACCGACCAAATTTTACCTGTCTGCATATAAAGAAAGAATGCCTTTTAAAAGACTGAGGGCTAGACGCTGTCTGAGACTGAGGAATGTTTTTAAATTTAGATAACAATATAGTGCCCCATACATCAAAGAAACTTGTAGCACTCTTCTGATATTTTTTAAATCTAGGGCTTTCTAAAACTGCTCTGTGTAACCCCTGGGACTGATATTTATGGATAGAAAATTACCTAAAGAGAGAGAAGAAAAATACTTTAAATCTGTATTCCTGAAAAGAATTTATTGGACAGAATATTTTTTGTTTTGCAAATAAACCTTTTTCCTGATTTCTAGGAACTAAAATGGCTATGAATTAAGCAGAGAAACTTGAAATAATACCCACTTCAAAATAATAAAATATTATTATTATTTTATTCATTGGTGTCCCACCTTTCTCCTGATAATGAGACTCAAGGCAGATAACATGTACATAAACAAATAAACAAATTAAAATCAATACAATAATAATAATGCAAATATATGACTTAAAACAAATAATTTGTAAATTAAACAATTAAGAATAATAAAAGGTGTTAAAACTATATTAAAATCCTTTAATAATTGTATAACCAGTCCTGGGTTTTGCTTTTTGTATATTGTCATATCACTTTATACCATTTTTAGCATGGTGAATATTTTTGGATAATATGAAACCTATATTATTATTATTATTTTAGTTTTTGGCAGGGAGAAAAAAGTATAGAAACATTTCCAACAAAATATTTCAAACAATCAATTAATTTAAACATATTCATTAAACGTCTTTTCTTTCCTTGGTAATAGATAGATTGCAGAGGGCAAGTTTTCTATAATTGACTAGCAAGATGGGCAATTTTAATTTGAGGAAGGATAGAGTGAATGCCATTGATTATATGATTATATTGTTCTGTATCAGAACCAATATAATGTAATGATTTGAGTGTTGGACTACGATACTGTAGGACCAGGGTTCAAATCCCCACTTGGCCACAGAGTCCTTGGGCAGCTCACACTCTCCCAGCCTTGGAGGAAGGCAAGAACAAAACCCCTCTGAACAAATTCTGTCAAGAGCTCTGTAGGCAGGGCCATAGCCAGGATTTTGGTTTGGGGGGCTGAGCTCGGGGGCTGAGACTGGGTGGAAGAGGGTCTTCCCTACCAAACCTTTTGTATTGTTATCCCAATAACACCATTAATGTGGGATATATTGAGCATGGTGATCAGATCATGATATGAATAAACATAACAGTTTAAATAATGTACCAGTAAGGCCTTCTCGTGGAACAAATTGGGGGGCTGAAGTAGCCCCCCTGGCTACATGCCTGGTGATAGGTATACGACAACAGCAACAACAGTTGTTCAGTCTAAGTCACATTGTGACAGCATATTTTTGTCAGTTTGCATGAATCAAAATGGTGGGAAGAAAGGGAGGGATTCTCCTAATATTTTGGTTCTATAACTTAGAAAAAACAGTTGCTACTTAACCAAATGTCAACTATACTTGAAAGCTTGTAATAAAAAGTCAAGTATATCTATGGCCCCACCTACACTCCCATCTAAAGCAGTTTGCAACCTCACTTGCCTAGTTTCCGACAAACCTCATAACCTCTGAGGATGCCAGCTATAGATGTGGGTGAAACATCAGGAGAGAATGCTTTTGGAACATGGCCGTACAGCCTAGAAAACTCACAGCAACCCCAGTTTAAAACTGCTTTGTATGATCAGTTAACTTATATAATGCAGTTCAATCCAATTAAACTGCATTATATGAGTCTACACTGACTATGTAATACAGTTGGAGACTGTCTATGTAACTACACTGGAAACTCCAGTGTAGATGGGGCCTGTGTCTTCATGCATGTGTGTGCTGTGCATATACAGATAGATAAGTAGTAGATAGCTGAAACAACATAAAATATAGGCCAGAAACACTACACATCCAGTTGTACTGTATTTTTCTGTTGTTCAATGGCTGTATTTAGTTCTTGATTGCATAAGCTGAATTCCAGAAGTGAGACCATTTCTGATAAGCCAATATACTATTGCTTTTTTTCATGTCAGGAGCGACTTGAGAAACTGCAAGACGCTTCTGGTGTGCGAGAATTGGCCATCTGCAAGGATGTTGCCCAGGGGAGGCCCAGGTGTTTTTATGTTTTACCATCCTTGTGGGAGGCAGGAGCTCACAGGAAAACTGGAGCTGACACAGAGAGCTCATCCACGCTCTCCCCGCATTCGAATCTCTGACCTGTTGGTTTCAGTCCTGCCAGTGCAAGGGTTTAGCCTATTGTGCCACCAGGAGCTCCTTATTCGATTGCTAATGAATATCCTATTGCTAATGAGAATAGAACCATTGAATCAACAGCATTTACCCACAGATTGACTCACAAATCATTAGGCAATGAATCCGGTTTCTTCCAACTGGGACTAGCCATTAGGATACAAGCCACACAATTGCCCTTTCTAGAACTGTCCATAACTATCAGTACCACTTTATTCGCTATTTCAGGAATAGCCATTTTGCATTTCCCATTCTGGTATGGTACACTAAATTGGCACATTGACTAATATCATATTCAGTTGCACAATGGTGCAGCAGAATGGTTCTGCAAAATAACCACCTTGTATCCATGTAAAAGTAGATTTATACAACACAAGTGGGATGTAGGATCATGGAACGTTAATGTGGAACAAAGCTCCTCTGGGAATAATTTCACTCTCTGTGAAGTCAGTCCACTCTCAAGCCAAGCTAGAGGATATTAAATATCAGTAAAAGACACACTTTATTAATAAACTCCTTCTTGTGTTGGAAAAAATATGGTAAAAAGCATTCTTTTTTTACTTATTTTAATAACTTTAGAGAAATATTAGGCATGACATGAGAAACCACACCATACAATCATTTACTAGTTCTTTGAGCAATATTTATTTTTAAAAGCACAAATACCCTTTATATGGCCTTGGTTAGACTCTTGTTAGCAGTAGCCACAAGAAAGGGGGAGAGAGAAGAAGAAAAAAGCTCTCTTGCATACACAACTGAAAGTTGGCTTAGAAAAAATTGGACTATTTCTGTCGCAGAAAAGCTAAATCATCAGATTGGGTTAGCTAGAAGTATAAGGAATTGGTATTATATATTATTCTCATGGCATAACTTCCCACTCATTTTATTTATCCATAAAAATGGCTTGTGTCCTAGACCATCAGTTGCAGAGACACACTGAAATTATTAACAAAAAAACACGTTTGCCATTTCTTCAACATTAATTGCTCCATAAAGGTATGGCAATCTATATCCTGAAAAGTTTGAGAGGAGAAAAAAGTGGCAGGAGACTTGTATGAACAAATTATAATGGTAAAATAAGAAATAATAGAGGAAATATTTCAAACATTGAGAATTGATATGGAAATTGAGAGGGAAGATATCCAAAGGGAAATAAGTAATATAGCAAAGGGAAAATATAATGTACTTAGGGAAGCAATAAGGAAGATGTTACAAAAATGGTACTGGACTCCTGCACAACTTGCACATTTTTTACCAGGGGTGTAAACAAAGAGGTGTGTTTAATCACATGATATGGGAATGCGACAGAGTACAGGCGTATTGGAGAACAATTGAAAGATAAATTAATAGAGTGTTAAATCTCCAAATCATAATAGCCAATAGAAATGTATTACATGCAAGGACATCAGGAGCACATAATGTGCAAAAGGAAAGAGTAGTTGACAAATAAATAGTGTGTGCTCAAATTGTTTTAGTGAGGGATTGGAAAGATAAAACAAAGTGGACTCTGACAAATTGGTATAACTATATAGTAAATATGCTAAATGTGGAATAACAAATTGTAAATTTAACAATATAGACAAAATAGAAAATGTTATGATAATTAAGAACATGTGTGATCCAATTAGGAATTATTTAGATAATGTATTAAGTTGCGGAGTGGAAAAACTGAGACTAAGACTGATATTTCAAATGTAATTTCTATAGTTTATTGTATAAATAGTATGTCCGGGTGGAGTGTGGTAAACAATTTAAAATATTTTTAAAAATGAAATACACATCCAACTTGCGGTGATATTTTTGAGATAATTTTAAAGCTATAATACAGGCACCACATGGGTCTGACACAGCATATTGATAGCAATGCGGACAGCTGTAGTCATCAGATGTTGTTGGGCTGCTATCAGCCTAAGTCAATACAGGGGAGATGAGAGCTGAATTTCAACAGTATCTGCTGGAACAAAGTCTTCCAATTGCCCCTGCTCCTTAAAAATAGCCTTTCTTAATGTGAATTCGTTTCTTCTTAATGAGGATTCATTTTGAAAGGGCTCTAGTCTGTTCAAGATAGAAATGTGATGGATTTCACTCTTTTCCCAGTTTCACAAGAGTCTTTCCTCCATCCTCAAAATTTAAAATATGTCAGCAACCATTTGTCCTCGATGCTGCAGAGGTTCTCAGTAATCAGAAGTTTAGGAACATGATCCAGGTCGCAAAAGAATGAGTCTTGACTGACTGGAGAAGGCTTGTTGCTCAACTGTTGGCATTTTCCATACAAGCTGTGTTTTCACAAGTGAAGAAAGATGCTGAGAAGGAAATGGTTCCCTTGTCCTTTGCAGACTTCTTGGAGTTAATGAGCAAGCATGTCTCCAGGCCCAGAGCCCACTTCAACACGTGGTTTCAATAAGCAGCACAAGCAGGGACAATAGTTGCTTGTGAGAGGAGCATATGGTTCACTTCAGGCAGAAGGAAATGGCAGGTGGGAAGGCTGGGAAGCAGGCTGCTGAAGTCTGCAGAAAGAGGGGCGGAGAAGGTCTGGAAAAAGGAGAAGCCTTTTTCTTCCTGCCCACAAATTGAACAGCGCTGTTGGAAAAGAAAATGCGTATTTTTAGTTGCTATTCAAGTTCAAAAAATGAGGACTCTATGGTCTTGCTAAAGGAAAGGGAGCCCAGTATTTTTAACTGGTGGAAACAAACACACAAGAAGAATGCCAAGTGGCAGAGGCAGCTCATAAGCGAAGAGTTGGGGTGAAGAGCCCTTTGAGCGACTTTGTCGGCAGCCCTTGCAAGAGCTAGTTGGTCACATTTTGTAATGAACTCATCCCCGGGCAAGGCGGTTTCACAACAAACTTCTAGAAAATATTCAAAGTGGAAATCACACTGAACCTGATTACACTGTTCAACGAAATAATGGAGAGGCATAAAGTACCAAATTCCTGGAAATCCTCTGAAATTCTTACAATTTTAAAACTAAATAAAGATGAAATGGATCCCTACTCTTAGAGACTGATTTCCCTTTGCAATGTGGACTGTAAAATATTTGCCAAAATACTAGCAAACAGATTGAAGGAAATAATACCAGAATTAATTCACAAATATCAATATGTATTTGTAAATAACAGGAAAATAGCTGATCCCATAAGGAATATTCTGAACATCTTGAATACAGTAAAAAAAAATCTCAAGTACTCATACTAAAAGGCTCATTCTTCAGAAGGCATTGCTCCCACATTTTTCATACTTTTGTTTCAGACCAATAGGGCTGGAAAATTACATTGCATAAAATGAAAACTGAGATTATCAGAAAGCGTCTTCCTGTCTGAAATCCTAGGCGCCTTGCAAGGTCAAGTTTTGCTCACATAAGTGTTGACTTGCCAAGTTCCCACATGAAGTTCTGTTCATAACTCCCATCTTCTACAGACTTAAAATAGAAAAGTCTTCCATCATATAAAGTGAATTACTTCACAATCAAGATTGAGGAACTGAAGGAAATACTTCAAGCAGTTGCTGCTAAAGATCACAATCTATGTTGGAATGCCTTCAAATAAGACAGCATTTTTCTTGAACAGTTATCAGAAAGGGGGATATATCACTAGATTTATTTTTTAAAAAATGTTCATTATTGTCACTAGAAATAAAGGCTGCTTCAGATAATGCAGCTGATCTGAAGGAAAATATGGGTTTCCCCCCTGTATAGTTGGATACATTCCACACATTACATGTTCCATTTCATGTGGTGTTCAGGATGTAATTCAAGTCTTCAAGTGGGGTCTTCCCAGACCATTGTGATCATAAATCCCAGAGAATTGCTTCGCATGGCTCCTAAGAATCTCAACAATGTCAACAGTCTTCTCCTTTCTTGTTGACGCTTTATTGTCTTACCACATTGTCTAGACATTGTTTCCTTCAAATGGTCCCACTTCTATCTTCCCACAACAAAGATACAAGATAAGGCAAAGGTAATCATGCAATCCTAAATACAGTAATAGGGGCTGCTGAGCCATGCTTAAGAAAACAGATGTGTTCCACTATAATTTATGGACATCATCAAAGTCCAGAAGGCCAAGGGCTAGCCTCGCCTATGCACAAACTGCCAATTCAGACACAGGCAGGAAACAGCTGGTCTTCTTACTAAGGCATGCTTCCTTGTACAAGGGTCATTAAAGTCTAATAACCTAGGCCCCTTCCACACAGCTGAACAAAATCCCACATTTCTGCTTTGAACTAGAATATAGGGCAGTCTGGACTCAGATAACCCAGTTCAAAGCAGATATTGTGGAATTTTATGACTTGATATTCTGGGTTATATGGTTGTGTGGACGGGCCCCTAGTGACTACATGAACCTGGGGAGAAGTCACCAGAGAATAACAGGGATGGGGAATACATGAATCTCCACATATTGCTAGAGGACAGTTCACATCATCCTTTCCATTAATTATGCTAGATGGGGTTGATGTGAATTACAATCTCAACTGCATCTGTGTCATTTGTTTTCAAGGCTGAGCCTATACAGGGTAATTCTGAAGAAACATCCTTCCAACTGGTGATTGCACACTAACATGATTCGACTTTCCTCTCACCCCTCAGTTCCCAAAACATACTCAGGAGAATTTACCTGCCTTCTGGAACAAATTTTCAACCCCCTTCTTCTGATTTTGACAATTAAAACAATGATGTCTGTAAAAGAATTCTGATGGATCCTGGTCAGTGACAATGATGGAAACCATAGTGAAACTGGGGAAGATGGATTATGAATCAGGCCCGGATTACCCATAAGGCCACCCGAGGCCATGGCCTCGGGCGGCCGATTTGGGGGGTGGCATTTCCGGGCCTGAAGGAAAGACGGGCGGGGCCAACGCCGAGGACGCGGCGCGAGGAGGGGGCAGCGCGGCGGGGTTTCTCTCCTCCTCTTCCTCCTCCTTCACGCCGCCCCCTCGGCGTCAGCCCCGCCCGTTTTTCCTTAAAACGGGCAGGGCCGATGGCGAGGACGTGGTGCGAGAGAGGAGGAGGCAGAGAGAAGCCCCGCCGCGCCACCCCCTACTTGCGCCGCCCCTCGGCGTCGGCGTCGGCCGTCTTAAGGAAAGACGGGCGGGGCCAACGCCGAGGACGCGGCTTGGGGAGAGGGCGGCGGGGCGGGGCTTCTCTTCTCTTTCTCCTCCCTCGCGCTGCGTCCTCGGCATCAGCCCCGCCCGTCTTTCCTTAAGGAGAGCAGGGCCGATGGCAAGGACGCGGCGCGAGAGAGAGGAGGACGAGAGAAGCCTCGCCATGCCGCTCCCTCCTCGCGCCGCGTCCTCGGCGTCGGCCCCGCCCGTCTTAAGGAAAAACGTGCGGGGCCGTGGACGCGGTGCGAGGAAGGGGCAGCACAGCGGGGCTTCTCTCCTCCTCTCCCCTTCCTCGTGCCGTGTTCTCGGCCCTGCCCATTTTTCCTTAAGACGGGCGGGGCTGACGCCGAGGATGCGGCGCGAGGAGGGAGCTTCTCTCTCGCGCGGCGTCCTCGCCATTGGCCCCGCCCGTCTTAAGGAAAGACGAGCGGGGCTGACGCCGAGGACGCGATGCGAGGAGGGGGCAGTGCAGTGGGGCTTCTCTCCTCCTCTTCCTCCTCCCTCGCGCCGCAGACGCCCTGTCCCCTCCGTGCAGGGGCGTGGGCGCGGGACGGAGCCGGGCGCGGGGAGGGGGCGGCGGAAGGAGGGGGCGGCAGAAGAGCCCGTGGCCTAGGGTGCCAAAAGGGCATGATCCGGGCCTGTTATGAATCATACTACTCTTAAAACATTCATAAGAAATGTGTTGTCGTCATGTAAGCTTTGAGTTATGGCAACCCTGTGAATGAAAAACCTCCATAAGCCCTAGTCTTCAATTGTCCTACTCAGGTCTTGCAAATGTGGGACTGTAGCTGAATAATTTGCCTCTAGTGCAGTCTTTTTCATTTCCTCCTGCCTTCAACTATTCCCAGCATTGCCTTTTTCAATGAGTCAGGTATCCTTATATCATGTTCAAAGTATAATAGCATCAGTTTAGCATGCCACTAGCTTCTTGTGAGTGTTTTGAGAAAAATAAAAACTTGAAATCCTCAATGGGCAAACCAGAGCCTAGGAAACTCCCATGTTAATGATGAGCAAGAAAGTACAAGCTAGGGGCGCTTCCACACAGCCCTATATCCCAGAACATCAAGGCAAAAATCTCACAATATCTGCTTTGAACTGGGTTATCAGAGTCCACATTACCATGTATTCTAATTCAACACAGTTAATGTGGGATTTTCTGCCTTGATATTCTGGGATATAGGGCTGTGTGGAAGGGCCCTAGGAGAACCTGCTGCAGTTTGTTATGGCCTGACCCTACTGGGAAAGTCAATAAATATTTTTCTCTCACCTATTCACCCATCCTCATTGAGATAATTCAGTGCAAACTACTTGATTCATTTTTCAGCAATTAAAGTAAGCCAATGACAATGTGGGGAAATGGGATGGTAGAGATAAACCCTAGGGGATTTTGAAAGCAGAAGGAAAATGTTGAGGACAGAGGAATAACTAACAAGGAGTTAGCACAGCGCAAAATAAACACTTCAATATGTCATAAATCAGTAGTATCAAAAATATATTCAATATCAGCAAACCAATCGTCTGCAATCGCTATAGTAAACAGATAAGTGATAATTCAACCATACATATGGTATATAGTCCATAGTCCTGAGATACCCAAATAAGGGACATCAAAAGTACCAAAAGCAATCCATATATAGTGTCCGAGTATGGGGAAAGAGATCGTCACATGTCCAGAAGCGCATCCACAGTTCGAGGCATAAGGGGAATTCCAAAGTGAAGGACAACAGGAGCTCGTAATCCAAGCTCCTTGCAATGAATGGAGATTGCTGGAAGCCGACGGGCGTGGGAATCCACCAGGATCGGGGCCACTGTAGTCCGTTTTGCAAAGCTTTCTCAAGGCTTAATCCGCATTATAATTGTCGTTATTTCAAGAGGAAAAAATCCCGGAGCATAACCTCATCCCATCTGGATGAGGTGACCTAATAGGTTATGCTCCGGGATTTTTTCCTCTTGAAATAACGACAATTATAATGCGAATTAAGCCTTCAGAAAGTTTTGCAAAACTCCTTGTTTGTTGGACTTTGCTGCCCTAGCTCTGTTCTTTAGAGGACAGAGGAATAATCAGGATTATTCCTGCCAAGTTGAACCAGTTGGAAGGTATGGGAACTAGGTGATCTTGCATCAATTGTTTTCTCTCTGCCTTGCCTTCCTCTTGTGATGTATGTGTCCCACTTTGAACTGTTTGGAAGAATAGCGGACTATAAATGTAATGTAATTGTCACAATGCTGGGTCCTGGCCCGGCCCCTTAATCACACACACAGAGACAATTGATCAATTAACTATTTATTGAATAATAAAAAGCAGGTGTGAAAGAAGAATGTCCAAGTAAAAAGCAATTAGTCCAAAATAGCTGGCAAAAAGTGCCAATAGCAATCCAGGGGATCTCTCAAGGCAAGTCCGTAAAAACAAAGCGAATCAAAAGCAATAAAGTCTCCGTTGGTCAAGGCAAGGCAAGGTACAAGGTCCAAGGTACTTGGCAAGGCAAGGCAAGGCAAGGCAAAGCAAGGCAGGGCAAGCCAAAGCTGGCTTCAAGGATCAGGAACGCTTCACTTCCTTGGATCAGAAGTGGCCGTTCAACTGAAGATCTGTTCCCAGGGAACGTATATTTAGTCTCCTCCTTTGTGAGCCCAACGACGCTCTAGGCTTTGACGCCATTCCCTTCTATGAGCCTCGATGCTCCTTCTGCGGTCAAAGCTCCTTCCCTCCCTTTCGCCAGCTGTCTCACTATCTTCATGAGAAACATCCTCCTCTTCTGTCTCCATGGCCTCAGCCCCCGCGGGTTCCCAGATTCGTTCTTGGGAACCTTGCCCACCTGGATTCTCATACCAATTATCTAATCCTTGGTCAAACTGACCTTCCTTGTCCTCGTAGGCATCGGGCCAATTGTCTTCCCATTGCAAGCTCTCTGTAGGAGATGCAAGCCCAACAGCCCCCTCATCCATTTCACCTGACTCCCCATCAATCGGGTCCAGAGCAATTGGGACCCCCGGGGCATCCCCAGACCCCCCTGGCTGAGCTGGGTGCTGAGCTGGATGCGGGGCTGGGGGCGGGGGTGGAGGCTGGGTTGCTACAGTAATAAACAAGACATCAGTAGTCTTTTTGGCTGGAAGTTCAAATTTGACACACATCTGGAGTGCACCGAGGAAGGCTGACAAAAGGTGTTTTTTTATATATAAAAAAACCCCAAAAATTCAATAATATTTCTCCACTTTTGTGAGAACCAGTGTGCAATGTGTTATGCCTCTTGGGAGTCAAGGCACAAATGAACAGGATTTTCTAGTAGCAGATGGAACTAGCAGCAAAATCCTAGTAACCATTGATAAATCTCTTTCCTGCTCCACAATCTCTAGACTTTAAACAAAACCAACTCCAATAAGATTGCTGGAATCTCTCACTTTCTTTCTTCCACTATAGCTGTCTCCTCTTATTCCAGACTCTTTAATAGAGGGACTAGGTATAACTTCTCCCTCTCTCTCTCTCTCTCTCTCTCTCTCTCTCTCTCTCTCTCTCTCTCTCTCTCTTTCTCCTCTAGAATCTTCTGCCAAAGGGTTGCTTAATATTGTTGGCAAATGTATAAGAGACAAAAAGGAAGCAAAGGGCCAGAAACAGCAGCTCAGGAAGTAGCAGGCCATTTCTGTTTGCTCACAATTTTAATGCAGAAACACCAGCAAAGCCAAAGCATAGCCAGAGCCTGTCTACATGGACTTAATAACCCATACTCACAGTGTAATAGCTGCTGGCTGTATCCTTGAACTTCCAGTAGTTACTGTGGAGTAAACCAGGTTAAAAGTTGTCGGATGCTCTACAATTTAGCCAATGCTTTAGTTTGACTGGGTCCAATTCAGAACAGTCCACTATTCACACCATCCACTGCTTCATTGCCACAAGAAACAGGAAACAGATTGGGCATGTGGTGCTGCCATCTATGCTGCCATATGGCTGCAGAAGTCCATGAGAGCTCCTGGTCAACAAAGGTGCCCCATGCTGACATCAACAGAGGTGCCTGCACAACAAGGGAGGGGAGTTGGGATATGCTTCCTCTGAAGATCTCTAATTTCTGACAGACTTCTCTGGGAGGAGGAGTCAACATATGTACTGACATTCAATCCCAAAGCTCCAGGTGACCTCTCCCCCTGGTGGTGCAGCAGGTTAAACTGCTGAACTGCTGAACTTGCTAACTGTTTGAATCCAGAGAAACGGGTGAGCTTCTGCTGTTAGCCCCAGCTTCTGCCAACCTAGCAGTTCAAAAACATGCAAATGTGAGTAGATCAATAGGTACCACTTTGGAATTGAATATTTGGAAAATTAATGAATTAATTGGAGGAAGAGTCATTACAAGCTGCAATTACTCATCAATGGGACTAGAACAAGAACAATTACGATTAAAAGTGGGACAAAACAAGGCTGCCCCCTCTCCCCCATCCTCTTTTCATTGGCAATAGAATCATTTGCTAACTTAGAAACATTAGAAAAATCAAAACAATAGAACTATTAGAAATATTAGAAACAATAACAAAATTAAAGAATTTAAAATTGGGAAATAATTAATTAAAGTTAATTTATTTGCCGATGATGCCGTGGTTTTACTAGGGTCACTGGAGGATTCTTTAAAAGAACTAATTAACATCATAAAGAAATTTGAAAAGTTATCAGAGTTGGTCATTAATATTCAAAATTCAGAAATTTTACATAAAAACCTGTCTTAGAAAGAGTTAAAAGAAATACAAACTATCTTTGGGATAAAACTTATGGAGAAGAAGTTAAAATACTTAGAGATATATATTCCCCAAAAAGTAAACAATATAATACAATTGAACTATAACCACCTATGGAAAAAAGTTAACAATCAAATTCACAATTGGGAAATGCATAATTAAGGTATGTCAAGTAAAATTAAGATAGTCAAAATGATTGTTCTGCCTAAATTTCTATTTTTGTTTCAAGTCCTACCATATAGCATCCCCAACAAAATAATCAAGAAATGGGACAACTCAATAAAAACTTGGATAACTGGAGCAAACAAAAATAGAATTGTCAACTCACTATTTTACTCCTCAGAAGAAAATTGAGAATGGGGGAAAACTAGTTTACAGGATTATTTTGAGGCCTGCCAATTAACTAAACTGATATAATTAGACTTTGATGATTCAAGAAGATGGGCCAGAACTAAAAAAAACAATAAACAGATGGGATCACTGCCTGTGTTTAAAAGAGAGCATCAACAATGTGGTATTAATAGAGATTAAAGGAGGCCCAATGAGCTCATCAACGGAGTACTGGAAAAATGGCAAAGCAAGTTTCCAATAAATAAAGTAGATACACTCCCAATAAGGTTCTTAAAACAGTGAAAAGGAACAAATATTTAGCAAAGTGAAAGCAAATTTAAGACATGATGAAATGATATTAAGGACTGGGTCAAAATTATAAAATATATGATAGACTCCGCCCAAGCAACTGTGGTGTTGGGCTGGAAAGTGGCAAGTTAAAAAATGGTTTGAGTACTTAGTTGATTTTATGCTCCAGGATTACATCCTTGAAAGGAGAACCAAATATATATCAGTCCAAATCAAGAAGTGGTATCTGAAATGGGAAAGGTTGATAGAGAAAAAAGAAAAGGAAAATACAAAGAACTGAACCATACACTCTCTACAATCAATCAATTGAAATAATATTTGAATGAGAGAAAGTACTGTTGTTCCCTGAAGGTGAGGGGGAGGGGGGAGAGAGTGGAGTAATATTGTTAGACACTTGTAGAAGATAAACACTGAGTTGGCAATGTTGGGGAAATTGGGTGAATGATATGCTGTTTGAACTATGAAATGTTTTCTGTAATTGACATTATTCTACCTGTGTTAACAATTTTTAAAAATCCATTAAAGAAGACATACAGTATATTGACCCTGGTGGAACCCTATTGGCTGTACTATCAGGAGTTTCTGAGTTAGATTTGGAAACTTTTAGTTGTGCATGCAGTTGCCCTGTACACTGAACTATAGCTACAGACTGGACTACCTTCCTGGCAGTGAAATGTTCCCAGGCTCTGGATGTCCTTGGCTGGACAGGAAGGCGATATTAAAGATTTCCTGTCTGGGCTGAGACCTTGACTAACTCTGATTCTGCTGTATTTCAGTATGTTTTTCAGCTCTGGCTCAGTGCTTTTGGTTTCCCTGACTTCAGGTTTCCAGGATCCTGGCTTATGTCTAACAGCTGCTGCAGCCCTGACAAAAACTGCCCACAAATGCCATGGAATCATCTTCTAGCACATCACAACTTCAGCTTTCTCATGTGGATGACTGTCAGAATTTTTAATCCCCAAATGTGTCAGGGAAGAACATAAGAACATAAGAACATAAGAAGAGCCATGCTGAATCGGGCCTCAGCCCATCTAGTCCAGCATTCTGTGTCACACAGTGGCCCACTAGTTGTACACAGGGATTTCTAGCAGAAAGGAGGGCAAAACCCTCACCTGCTCCCGACCCCCCACAACCAGTACCCGGGGAAAATCCTGCCTGCCTCCATCAACACAGAGGTGGCACTTGGATGTCCATTTCAGTAGCTACTGATTCCCTTGGTATCCATGAATCTGTCTAATCCTGCCTTGAAGCTGTCCAGGCTGACCGCTGTCACAACCTCTTCTGGAAGTGAGTTCCATAACCCAATGACCCTCTGGGTGAAGAAATATTTCCCTTTATTAGTCCTAACTTTCCTACCTTGGCGCTTTAGGGAGTGCCCCCTAGTCCTAGTGTTGCACTCTATTTGTTCCATTGACTTTTTAAAAAAAAAACTCTAGAAAACTCACTATGAACCAGAACCAATAGCTAATGTACTGGCACCAGTCCATGAGCATGACCTTCAGTAGCACTGATCCAGCAGATACAGACCAAGAATCTTATTGTACAGGCACCATGACATTTTAAAGTAATATGTTCAGATGAAGACCCACTCCTGGCTTTTGGACACACATTGTAAACAAACTGACACAATTGAGGACTTTACTGCATGTGAGGGGATAGAAGCAGCTTCCAATCATGACGACTGGCAAACAGACGTGAAGCGATTGTGACACTGTGACTGAGTGAAGCTGCACTTCTGGGTTGGTGGGATAACTCTGCCTTCCTCCTGTGCTGCTCCCCTCCTTGATTTTCTTTTTTGTTTAGATTTTTAAGGGACTGCTTTAGATATTTAAAAACATTTTCTTTAATGGGGAACATTTGATGCCACCACAGAAGCAAGGAGACCTTGGACTTTATTGCATAGAGGTAAGTCCCAATACCCTGGCATGATCATAGGCTATTGATAATCTTTGCTTGTCAATAACCCCTGATGGCTTCATCACTGGGGGTGGCAATGAGTATTGCATGACATTGTACAACAGGGACTGTAACCAAAGGTGACATTCCTGCTGCTGGGTCAAAACTTCCATGCAATAAAGACTAATCAATGGACCATGTGATTCCTACTCCTGTATTGATGACTCCTGCAAGCCACTAAAAATAAAATAAAACCAAATACATATCTTCTGCAGTCCTAGATCAGATGTGTACATTTTTTCTAAACTTTAATACGATTTTTAAAAGATTTTCCTTCCCCTTTTATTCAGATAATTTTTCGGTGTCAGGCACAGTCCAAATAATAACCAGGTCTAAAATGATAATGAGAAGAAGTTGAAAGAAACAGAATTAAGATTCCAGTAACACATAAATAATGTTTAGCACTTTCCAGTCATAATGTGCATTCAGTAAAAAAAAATAAATCAAAGGCTTAAGTAAATTCCTCTCAGAGGTTGGAAAAATAACTGTCTGGACATCAACACCCAGAATCCCCCAGTAAGTAGAAATTCTGGAATTTGAGCTCTAATCTATCCTTTAAAACTTGATGAAAGTTAACAATATTATCCTGAATGTGTTTGTTTGAGTGAGTCCTACTGTGTTGAATGGGGCTTATACTCTTTGCTGATTAAATTCCCTTTGACTGGATCATGCCCTTCTCACTTTTATTTTATTCTGGAAGAGCACAGAAAGGTAAGTGTGGAGAAGCAAAAGAATTTGAGGAAAGGCACTGGCGCAATCCAAGTAAAACAGCTCCTGTGTGTGCCAGAATCCAAACTGCGTCTGCTACCATGTGGTTTTGGATGCTAAGCTCTTTGTGCTTCAGAGCTTACTGTCCACTGATGGGCAACCTTTCACAAGGGTGTGGTTTGCAGAGAGTTCTGGGAAACTCAGCTGGAATATGCTGTTTGGAACACAGCAGCAATTCAGTATTTTTGTTGGCAAAACAAAGCGGTTTCACTTTTTTGGCACCACTTAAAGGGGCCCAGTAGGCAAGAGCATGGAAAGCTGGCAGGTTGAGAAGCAAGATTCAGTGGTCTTGGAAAAAGAACAGGAATAATGCAGCTGAACTGACTGAACAATGCTTGGGAATGTATATATATATAATCCATGCGCTTCATTAGCTCCAAAACTATTTTTGACCATAGCATGCCAGATCGTTAGACGCAAATGATGTGCTTCCCAACAGGTTTTTGAGTTTTGAAGAGTTTATGTCTTAGGGCAGCTTCCCTCAACCTGGAGTTTTCCAGATGTGCTGGTGTACAGCTACCAGAAGCCCCCATGTTCTTGTTGTTATAGGGTAACTCATCTGGAAGGCACAAGTTGGGAAAAGCTATCATAGGTTCATGCAATGATAGAATCTTAGAGTTGGAAGGGATGCTGAGAGTCATCTTGCCAAGCTCTCTGCCATGCAGGAAAACACAATCAAAGCATTCCCAAAAAAATGCGTATCCAACCTTTGTTTAAAGACCTCCCAAAGAGAGTCCACGACTCTCTAAAGCAGTCTATTCCACTGCTAAATAGCTATACAGTAAAGAAATTCTTCCTAATGTTTATGTGGAATCTTTTCTTGTAATTTGAATCTTTTAGTTGGGGCTCTAGTTTCTGACATAGAAGAAAAATAGTTTAAGCCATCTTCAACATGAGGCCCCTTCAAATGTTTAAAGATAGCTATCATGTCATCTCACCATCTCCTCTGTTCCAAATTCCTTAAATCATTCCTCATAATGCTAGATTTCCAGACTTTTGATTGTCTTAGTTATCATTTTCTGGACACATCCCTACTTGTCCTTATCTTTCTTGAACTGTAGAGGCCGGAATTGGTGAAACTTGATGAGAACAGAATAAAGTGGTACTATTACTTCTTTTGGTCTGGACACTATACTATGGGCCCTACTACACAGGACCTAAAATATGAGAGAAACTGGGATAAAAGGTGAGGTGGCTAGATTGCTCTTGCCAAGAATGTGAGCTAAATCGCATTGTTGGCTAAAAAACATGGGTTAAAAGATGCACTTAAAATCAGAGATCAGATAGAAAATGTGCATATTTATTTTCCTGCATTCAAGAAAAACATGACACTTTGTCCCTATATGCTAGTGTGGACTTCTCCAGTGCATGTGTGCATTTTGAAATCCTGAAACAGCTGCTGAGGGCTGTAAACAGATGGAGTTACACAGGTGGCAAAATAGAAGCAACCATTCCTTTGTTCTCATATTTATGAAATGAAATAGAGCTTGAATTTACTCAGTGGGTACCAGCATGGCAGGCAAATGACCCCAAAGGGAAGCAGGGTTCAAGAGGGAAAAATAAAGGAACCAGGAGGGTGAGGAGAGATAATGACAATAAATCTGCTTGTGTGTACCTTCACATATCCACACCAGCACTTATGAGGTTCAGCACATCTCGGAGAGTTAATTAAAAAATAAAATAAAATTTCTGGCAGATGTCCTGCATACATTTTGCAAATTGCTAAAATCTGCTGCAAACAAATGTTTCATGATGCCACGGGATTATTTGTTGGGACTGACAGCTCCATATTTGAACTTATTTCCGGCACCATGTTTTATTATTATTATTATTATTATTACTATTGGCCCACTTCTTTGTCCTGGATTATGAAGCTGTTTGGAAGGGCCCTCTGATGCAACTAGGCTTTTTTTATTCCCACAATTACATCACCCTATTAACTCAAGTTTAGCCTCTAGTTTACAAAATCCCCTAGATACTTTTCACTTAGGTTGCCTTTAAGCCAGATGTCATCTATCCTATATTTTGTGTACAATTTTCCTGTCTATATAGTACTACCTTACATTTATTCCTGTTAAAATTCATTTTGTTAATTTTGGCCCAGCTTTCCAAACTGTCAATATAATTTTGAATCCTGAACCTATCTGCTGTGGTATTACCTACTCCCACCCACCCGATGTGGTATCATCTGCAAATTTGATAAGCATGCTCTCTAAATTTTCACCCAAGTCATTAATAAAGATGTTAAAGATCACCAATCTGAGGCATTCCACAAGTCACTTCTCTCCAAGGTGAAGAGCAAGCACTCTCTTGGGGTTGGGTCAGTCAACCAATTGCATATCCATCTAATAGTAACACTGTGGAATCAGAAACAGTAGAAGTAGCAGAGAGACAAAAGGAAAGGTAGCAGAAATAGTTGGAACAGAATAAGGCATACAAACTCAGACTAATTACTGAACCATAGCAGGAAAGGGGATCATTAACAGATTATTCCCAACATGAAAAACAAGGAATTCTAAATTACTCTATAGCACAACACCGGGAAAGCCAACATATTGTGAAATACAGCTGAGGCAAAGTGGGATTAATCCACCACTACAGCAGTATAACAGTGTTATGTGATAAACACTTGGCTGTTTAATGATCTGTTTAAAAGTTAGTTTAACTATTTTAGAGCACATTTCTTTTACTCCCTAATATGTTCCCAAACCAGTTCAGGGACATTAGGAATGTCTATCTAAGGCCTCATCTACCCTGGCTGGCTAATCTGGGGTCGTTCCAAAGCAGAAATCACAAAAAGGGATGGCAGGGGTAGCCCATGTGGACAGCCGACTGGTCCAAATCAGACCCAATCCTACTGTCTACACTATGCTGAGATGCAGGAACAACTTGTTTATCCAGTGAGAACCACAAGAAGTTGCAGAACATAATGGGGTCAGCCAGGAGTGACTAAATGCTGTGCGCTGGTTATTAAGCCCATATAAATGAGCCCTGAGTTCTTCTGACAATATACAAGAACACATTTTGAGTGGCCTTTTTCCGTCCCTCAACCATCAGCATCCATATTCCCAAGGTGCCAACAAGATTCAATCCAAAGTTACAACACACAATCTGGTACTAAAGGTTGAATCTAATAGATTGGGAGCAAAGGGTGTGATTCTAGGTACTGCATGCAGCCCCAAAGACTAGTTTTTAGCCTTACAGTCTCTCAGCATTACACAGATTGTCCCGGTGGAGAAGGCACAAAAAAGAATTATTGCCTCTGCTAGATGCCTGCACTGTTTGGCACTTTAAAAAATCACCTGTTTTTCAAAAGCAGACATGGACACGAAATCTGCTTTGGGTATGCTTCTCTCCACCCATTTTTTGAATATTTTTGGTAATCCATGCAAACTCCAGAGTGTCTTGAGAACAGAAAAGTAACCTCCAGCTCTTCTGCAGTTGCCTGCCTCTGTCCTATACTGTATGTTCTGCAGCATGCAGGGAGAAATAGTCTCAGGGCAATGTCTTAGAAAGTGTGTTATATACCATGCAGACAGAGCCAGACTCTGCAATACCTAGAAAAAAAACCCTTAAGTGTATATTGGCCCTTGGTACCTCTCTCATATAAAGACAGCCAGATGGCTACATCTGCAAATGTTTTGGGACAATTGAGCTGAGGCATACGCTTCTGGGTTCCTCCCTCCCCTCTTCCCCATTTCCTGAGTTCTTACTGGAACTGTGTTGGATGTGGATTAATCATTCCATTCTATTGCTCCTTGAAGCCATGGAATACTGCATGCTGGAAACCACAGGACTCAAATGGGACAGCAAGGAAAATGAGCTGGGAAGAAGCAGGCTAAGAGGGAACAGAAATAGCAACTGGGACAATGTCAATGTTGTACAAGCTCATAGCGATTTCTGGGATTTGGTTTACAGGAAACCAGCATCAGACATGCTCCTGGCACAGCTTAAATTCAGTTATCTTTGCAGTCCTACACCAGAAATAAAGTTAATGTTTCTGGAGTTCATATTCATGAAGGTGGGGTTTTTTCTCTCTCCAGACAATACAGGGGCTTTATGGATTTGTGTTGGAATACAACAAGCTATTGTATCACCAGTACTTTCTGGAACTTGATGGTTTTGGTTTTCAATTAACAAGTTCAGTGCCAAGTCCAATGTCAAATTCTTTGTCTGATCATTTCAGTTAAATTCAAACTAGGGTTCCTAGGTCTCAAGGCCTCACCCTGAGTCTCCAGTCCTCTCAGGGCACGCAGGAAGAATCTCAAAGTAATTGTACTGTACTGCCCTGAAACTGACTGCGAGTCTTGCACAAGCAGGCACTTGCATCGGTTCTCCCCCGCATTA
This sequence comes from Anolis apletophallus, assembly GCA_030556195.1. NCBI lineage: Eukaryota > Metazoa > Chordata > Lepidosauria > Squamata > Anolidae > Anolis > Anolis apletophallus. The sequence goes on from JARBWK010000001.1 coordinate 72,100,988, forward strand.
CATAGATAGCATTTTTTAAAAAAACAAAACTTTTTGATTCTATGAACTCTAGCCATATTCAGGACTTTGATTTTGAACACAAAAGTCAGCAAGTGGGAATAAGTGGGACTAGCTATGAACTTTTGACTACATGCACCTTCTGCCAGTCTTATGACCTTAGATCAACTTTGTTAGATAGAAATGGCACAATATTTCTAGTCATGGAAAAAATACAATTTGATGAACATGTGGTATATTGATAATGCCTGGGTAATGACTGTGAATGTCATGATGCAATACCTAAGGGAAGTGGTAATGGCAGAGTCATAAACATGTGAGGTTTATTGCAAAGGGATTGCAGCAACCAGTGTCTCTTATTGATGATCTATCAGTAGGTGGCTAGCTACTGTATATAAGGAGAATGAAAGAACCCATCTTCCTCTCTCCTGAGTGACTCAATGTATGTATCTGCCTATGTTGCGTGTGACTGTTTGATGAATCTGATTGTTTGCAAGTACAAGAAAAGTGAATCTGCATATCCTGTTTGTACCTGTGTATATATTGCAACGGTGAAGATTAAAGCCTCCGGATATTTCGTATAAAACCTGAATCTGTCTATCTGCTATAGACAGGTTGAAGTATGTTTTGCTGTGAAAGGATTCTGCTGTATTTTTGTTTGCTTCTGGGACACTTGTTATCCATCTTGCAGCAGTTCAGGGATATCATGATTTGAAAACTATAAATCCAGATGATCTGTTTTGAACTGGATTAAGTGGACGTACACTATCATATAATCCAGTTCAGAGCAATGTAGAAGGGACCTGAGACAGAAATCCTTCCTGAAGAGAATTCTTGTTTTGATGCTGGAAATCCTTCATGCACAAAAGTGAATCCCTTCAGAGTGATGTACCAGGGATATGTGGGTGGTAGCTTTGCTACTTCCCCAAACATGATTCTCAGGTGGTGTCTACAGATAATAAAGACTCTCTGCTCAATTGCTCCAGGAAGTCTGCATGGCCCATGGGCTGGATGCGCTGCTGTGTTAAGGAAGCAATCCTGCAGTGTCAAAGGTATGGACAGCTAAATACTGATGAATCCAGTTCGAAGTGCTGTTCACATCACCAATGAGCCTGCTGCTTCCTCAACACCAACAAGCTGCTCTCTCCAAGAGGCTTGCTGGCAGTGTCATATTTCTGGTGAGATAATGGATGGTGTCAAGCCATGTCACCAGATATGCAACAAGCTTCTGAGAGAGCACTGCGTGCTAGCAGTAAGCAGTGGAAGCGGCAGCCCCAATAAGCCCTCTGATTGGCAGGCCATGTGAACAGCTAAAGAGTTCCTGGGCCTGCATTTGAGCAGTTCTGGGGCTCTTTAAATGAGTGTTTTTCTGTGATAAAAACATTGAGTCTGTGAATTAAAATGGATATTGTGGTGGTCTCTGTGAATTACGTGATGGTTTTGTACTGGAAAATCCAAGTGCCTGGTCCATTTTTTAAAAAGTTGCTCTCTGAAGCAATGATATACCATTGAAAGTAGAAAAGTAATCTACTTGTGTAATATAAAATACAGGGAATGTCAAGTCCTCTTCTTCTGTGTATGTCATTCAGTGCCCAACTGAACATTCTGCAAAGCACAGTAATTATACATTCTCAGATTTATTTCAGTTATATTACACTACAAGCCTACATTTCAAGTAACCCTCATTATATTCACAATGAAAGTCCTAGTATCATTCCTAGTTCAATATGCATAGAATTCCATCCTTAATTGTTTAAGCATTAGAACTGCCCTAAGGTCAGTCTGACAATGATAGCCATTGGCTCAGGCAGATCTTGTCCTGGACCCATGAGAGGAGCCCAGAGGAAGACCAAATCAGCTTGTTCTCAGGCCTGGGAATGTGTTAGTTATGGAGGGCTGTGGAATACACACAGACCAATTAGGATCTCTAATATGTGACCAGGAAACCAAACCTCCAGTAAGCTTTGCAGACAAATTCCAGACATTGCCCCAGTTGAGAGCTTTGACCGGAGGTGGTTAGAAAGGAGAAGACTGGAACTGGGACAGATGCTGAGAATAACACTGGTAAATTTCAAAGTTTGGGGGTAGGGTGTGAGTCCTGTTTACTCAGAGACTTTTAAATCCTCTCAGCAACCCTGCTCTTGGTGTGTATGCAGGGTCACATCCTATTATTCTGGATTAATTAAGGCGCCCCGCTTGGACTCCCCTGCCTGGCAGAAATTTTGACAAACTGCTCTCCTACCACTGCAGCAACCATGTTTATATAGCATTCTTTCCAAAGAAAATACAGTCCCTGGCTCCTATGCACAGCTCCTGCAGAGGATGAAAAGCTGCTCTCAATCCAATGTTTATTTTTCCTTGCGCCCCTTCCCTGTGGCATCCAGAGTGAGAGAATAGCCATCTCTTTGACTCAGCTGGGACCAGATGTCTCCTTCCATCCCGTCCCATCTCATGCACACTGTAAGGCTCTTCTGTTGCAGGCAAAGGAGGGCATGAGGGATCAGCCAGAGAGAGCACAAATCAGTGCTTTACCTCCCCTCGGTGCCAAAAAGACAGTGTTTGAAACCATTTCCTTTCCAGGCTTAGAAAATGTTTTTGTAACCTTCCTATTTTCTCCTCCCAACCCCCTCCAACTGGAGAGAGAAGATCCAGAAGGACGAAGCAAACAGGATCTTTAATATCTGCATACACCCTTCATCTGCCTCATCCAAAACAGCAGTAGTCAGAGGGAAAGGATATACAAGGACTTCCCTTTTCAATGAAAAGCAGCCCAACACAGCAAGTAATTGAGCAGGTGAGAGGAGGAGGAACTTAAGGAATCAGTGACAACATCTACTCTTAATCTCCTCTTGTTTTGGTCATTGAGTCAAGTGACATTGACTATTACCAAAAAGCCAAGCAATATAGGACCAGGAATGTTATCCAAAAGCCCAAAAAAAAACCCCCAAAACATTTACATTGTACTATTTAACCAAAGAAAGAAGTCATCTTCTAAAACAGCATTTCTCAACCTGAGGGTTGGGACCCTTGGGGTGTCGCAAGGGGGTATCAGAGGGATCACCAAAGACCATCAGAAAACACAATATTTTCTCTTGGTCATGGGGGTTATGTGGGAAGTTTAGTTCAATTCTATTGTTGGTGGGGTTCAGAATGCTCTTTGATGGTAGGTGAACCATAAATCCCAGCAAATACAACTCCCAAATGTCAAGGTCTATTTTCTCCAAATTCTACCAGTACTATTTACATTTGGGAATATTGATAATTTGTGCCAAGTTTGGTCCAGATCCATCATTGTTAAGAGTCCACAGTGCTCTCTGGATGTAGGTGAACTACAACTCTAAAACTCAAGGTCAATGCCCACCAAACCCTTCCAGTATTTTCTGTTGGTTACGGGAGTTCTGTGTGCCAAGTTTGGTTCACTTCCATCATTGGTGGAGTTCAGAATGCTCTTAGATTGTAGGTTAATAACTATACATCCCAGCAACTAAAACTCCCAAATGACAAAATCAATCCCCTCAACCCCACTAGTATTCAAATTTGGGTGTATTGAGTATTTGTGCCAAATTTGGTCCGGTGAATGAAAATACATCGTGTATATCAGATACTTACATTATAATTCATGACAGAAGCAAAATTACAGTTATGAAATAGCAATGAAAATAATTTTATGGTTGGAGTTCACCACAACATGAGCTGTATTAAGGGGTCGCAGCATTAGGAAAATTGAGAAACACTGGTCTAAAAGCTTAGTCCATAATGCAAGGTTTTCTGTTGGTTTTTTTGCAGCAGACTAACATGGTTGCTTGTCTGGAAATTGTAGACCACTTGTTTTATCAATGACTTTTAAAAGGATAAGACAAATATCCCACAACTGGAGACTGGAGAGCTGAGTTAAACCAGCTGTGGAATTTTTCTCTCTCCAGATTAGACACTTTATGACTCAACAACTGGGGGAACAGGGGTGTGCCATGAAACCTGACCTTGTGTGGAAAGTGAGCTGTTTCCTTTGCAACGACCAGGGTTCAGCTGACTATTTTTATAGCTTACTTCTAGAACAGAAACCGTTTTAAACTGGTTGGGTAAGACTAATCATTTGAGGCTGGATCCAACTATCAATATAAACCAGCTCAATTGTGCATTGTCCTGCCCCAATTTTACTCCAGCTAAAGTCACATTATGGCATTATAATACAAAGCTGATGCCTACTGATAACCATGCCATCTTCCATCCAGAATTTACAAAAGGGAATATCTCATTCTGCCCACATGATCACTGTATCAGACTATTCTCACTCACACTACTGCAGATACAATGTGTTGTTGTTGTTGTTGTTGTTGTTGTTGTTACTAAAATGAAGAACAATTTTAACCAACATAAACTTACCAGTATTTCAACGGGAAGTATAGGTCTGCTTTTGGCTGATGAGATAATCAAGTTAATTAGGATTGTTGTTGCTGTGTGCCTTCAAGTTATTTCAAACTTAGGGCAACCCTAAAATTCCACTTTGTAGCCCCATTTCTTAAAGTTGCCTCTGCATCTCGTGGTGCCAGAGCACAGTCTGTTCAGTGCCTTCCAAGTTGCCTGGTTTTCTGTGTGCCCAGGAGGGAGTCTCTCATTTGGTATCAGCCATTAATTGAGGTTCTGGCTTTTAGCCTGCCACTTTTGGACTCTCGGTTGCTGAGGTGTTCCAGCGAGTGTCTCTGTAGATCTTAGAAAACTATTTCTTGATTTAAGTCATTGGCGTGCTGGCTGATACCCAAACAAGGGGTGCCTTGGTCCTTTCACTATTGGTTGCTACTTCCCGGCAGATGTCAGGTGGTGCAATGTCCACTAAACAGTGTAATTTCTCCAGTGGTGTAGGGCGCAGATACCCCGTGATAATGTGGCATGTCTCATTAAGAGAAACATCCACTGTTTTAGCATGGTGAGATGTGTTCCACACTGGGCAGGCATACTCAGCAGCAGAGTAGCAAAGTGCAAGGGCAGATGACTGTGTCTGGTTGTGATCCTCAGGTTGTGCCAGTCAGCTTTCATACGATATTGTTTCTAGCACCCACTTTTTGCTTGATAGTCAGGCAGTGCTTCTTGTAGGTCAGAGCACGGTCCAAAGTAACTCCCAGGTATTTGGGTGTGCTGCAATGCTCCAGTGGGATTCCTTCCCAGAGCTCGGGATTCCTTTCTGTTCTTAAGATGAAAAGCACATGTCTGTTTTAGATGGGCTAGGAATCAGCTAGATTTCCCTGTAATAGGCAGTAAGATCACCTCCTAGAGCTTCGGAGAGCATCTGTTCAACCATCTCAAAGCTCCCTGCTTGAGCGGTAATGGCACGATCGTCAGCATAGATGAAACTCTCTGTCCCTTCTAGCAATGGCTAGTCATTTGTGTAAATGTTGAGCACGAATGTAGCAAGCACGCTCCCCTGAGGCAGGCCGTTCTGTTTTTGCCATCTGCTTCTTTGGCCCTGGAACTCAACAAAAAAAGCTCCTGTTTTGTAGCAGATTTCCTATGAGGCAGGTGAGATGGTAATCCTTTGCAATATTATGCATTTTTCTCAGGAGGATGTGGCGGCTTACAGTATCATAAGCTGTTGACAGGTCTATAAAGACAGCTTCTGTGATCTTCTGCCTTTCAAAGCCATCTTCTATGTGCTGAGTCAGGTTCAGCACTTCTGATGTGCAGCTTTTGCCTTTCCTGAAGCCAGCTTGCTGTGGAATCAGAAATGGGTCTACTTTTTCAATAATTCTATGCAAACTAAGTTTCTCCAGAACTTTGTAAAGGGAGATTGGTCTATAGCTTTTTGGATCATTACGGTCTTTGCCTTCCTCCAGATTTTGAGTATCTGACAGGATGCAGTGCAGTTGTTGCTCAGCTCCAGCAGCCAGTACCTTGCTTTTGGACCAAAGTTCTTAATTTGCTCCATCTGTAAATCATCCAGGCCAGCTGCTTTGCCATTTTTACATTTATTGAGAGCCATGCCCAATTCAGTAAATGTAAAAGGTTCGTGAAGGTTGTTGTTCTCATTATCTGGTTGTCTGACTATTGGTTTCTTTCCTCCTTTGGTGGCAAAGTTGGGTTTCCCATTCTTCAAGAGTTGGAGAGAAATTAAATGGCCTTATTTAGTGGTTTTAAGGCGTACAGGCAGCCCACAGCCTACATGTAACCCACTCTGTTTTATATGCCTGAAAATTGTATAGTTTTAAATACTGCTATCTGTAGTATCTAATACGTATACCTGGAAAAGTTATTAAAGTGATCAGCTTACAGTTTTCCAGGTCTGTTTTTACACTGTATTCTCCAGCCTTTTTGAACAGAGGTCAGTCAGTCTTATGAACATATTACTTATTTTTGTTAGACAACCAACAATTACACACCTGGATTCTCTAAAACCTCTCAGATGAACAACAGCTGGAGCCAGTGATTTATTTTTAGTTTGTCAATAAAGAATACAATTTTTTCAGTTATCATTATAATTTGTTTCAATTCTTAAAGGTGCAGTCAGCCATGCCTTTCTGGAAACCACAGTTTGGGCATGGGTATCTTCCCTTCTTTTTCTGCAGTGAAGACAGCTACTACTTACTCTTTTCTCTACAATCTCTTTATCCTGTTTGGATTTTTTTTTCAATCCCCTGGTCATTCATTTCCACAATCACTTGTTTTTTTTACTATTCATAGTAATTACCACTAAAGATTTTCATAATAAGCTTAAAACAAACATGTCCATAGCTATTACAGAGAGGGCATGGGATGAATTCACTGATAATAAAGGCTGACAGTAATCCAGTGCAATTTTTTTTAGCATGTTTGATTATATTCACAATGCTATTTTTGTAATGAGCCTGCCATTCCTATTCCTCAATCTGTAATGGCAGCATCCTTGAACAGATTCCTGAGTGTAGAAATGGAGACTCACTATTTCCCATACTGATTCTATCACAGGGACAGATTGTACAAAATAATTCACATACATACATACATCCTAACTTAATTTTCCTCCACAGGTTTCAAGAGTAGATGGCTAGAGATAGAAATATCTCAACTACAAACAAAGCTGTCTCCATTTTAGTGAAGGCTGCCTGGGGCCCAAAATAAAATTCTTGATTAGAATGGAATGCTGCCAAGTTAGTTTCATTGTGATTGTATGAAGCTTACTCTCCCTCATTATTTTATTATATATTCTAGGAAAGCAGAAGGAAATCAACATCTGTTTCCACAACATGCTATCCTAGAGAGTATATTGATTGGTGCTATGTGATTATTTTCCCTTTCCTGACAATGACAGGGTTGCAGTGATACATCTCCAGGGGAACCAAACAACTGTGGTACAGCCAGGAACTCCTAAGGTGGGATGTGGCTATTGTTTGGAGATTGTTGGTCCAAGGCGGAGTTGACGTTTGTGCAGAAAACCAGCTCTGTTCATGATGATGATAATGATCCTGCAGGCCTGAAATATTCCCAACCTCATCTTAGGCACATTTATACAATTGAGCTTTCTGTCCCAGCTTACCTGTCCAAACATATCTCCCCCTATGAACCAGCCCAGACATTAAGGTCTTCTGGGGAGGCCCTGCTCTCAGTCCCACCTCCTTCGCAGGCATGATTGGTGGGGATGAGGGACAGGGGCTTCTCAGCGGTGGCCCCTCAGCTCTGGAACTCCCTCCCCAGTGATATTAGATTGGTTCCCTCCCTCCTGATTTTCAGAAAGAAAGTCAAAACCGGGCTGTGGATCCAGGCAATTGGGGAGTAGTTGTAAGTCACCTTGAGTCACCTTCAGATTTGAGAAAGGCGAGAGAGAAATATCGTAAATAAATAAATAATAAATCTTGTCCTTGGTCAGCCCCTTTTCATTTTTATATGCTTTATTTTGATTTTATAGTTTAATGTGTTGTTTATTTGTATACTTTTATGTTTCAATGTGTCATTGAATAATTGCCAAAACTGGAAGGACCTATTTCCGCTTTCAAAGAAAAGTGTTATTGTTTGATCAATTGATTGATGGCTTGATTGAGATTTGGAGCCTCATTAAAGGGACTACCACTTTCTATGGAGCCTTTTTCAGATAGCAAAAAAGTTTCAGCAGGCATTCTGAGGCCCTTTCTACACTGCCATTTAAAATCCAGATTATCTGCTTTGAACTGGATTATATGGCAGTGTAGACTCATATAATCCAGTCCAAAATGGACAGTGTGGATTATCTGATTTCATAATCTGGTTTATATGGCAGTGTAGAAGGGGCCTGAGAGAGGTCCAGGTCTGAAAAACAACTGTGGGGCTACATGTTACAGGTTGCATGATTTCCTCCATTCTTACAAGTAGTAGGAAATGTCAGAAGATTCAGAGAAATCTCTAGGATTGCATAAGGAGACACCTGGGATGTGAGATAAAGACAGCCAAGTAAAAAACCCCTATGCTCGGTAGTCGCAGAATACTGGTTGTTGACAAAATGTTCTATGCTGACTGGTTTGACAACAGCAGTACCTTCCCCTGAAACAAGCTGTGACAGATCCTACTTGTGGTCTGTGGGTAAACACTAACTTCTGAAACAACTTTTGGAGTAAGGAAGTGGTAAACCTTAGATATGTAGTCTGAAGATGTTCAGAGGAAGGCAACTCAAAGAACAGTATTGCCCATTTACACTAGAGTCTTGTTGGCAGAACTCTGGGGGACTTGATTAGAGATAGCATTTCTGTTTCACAACAAGTGTGGTCAGACTATCCCCCAAACACATTTGCTGAAACCACATCCCCCTGCAGAGTGCCTGGGAAATGTATTTGTCTCCTTCTCATCTGACCTCTTTGACAGCACATTCCAATGGGAAGCAACACAACCCACAGGCCCCAAACATTGCAGAGTGCAAACAGTTTCCTCAGTAGCTATGCACCCAGGATATACAGGAAAAGTCCAACCAACAAAGCATGGCAACTGGGGACAAGTGAAACATTGCATATTGTGCAGATATCTCATTCCTAACTACAGTACTGAAGGGATGCGAACTGCCAATGAAAACTTCAATTGCATAAGATTTCCTGTTCCCTTTATATATGTTGCTCACATTGTCAAACTAGTGAAAAGGAAGTCCGGATGTATATCTGGGTGACATTCAGAGCTCACAATTTAGATTTAGAATTCAGAAATAGAGGCTACACTGATTTTGCAGAGGGCATATTTAGTCCCAATTCAGTTCCTTCAGCCCCCCTTCTACACTGCCAGATGAAATCCAGATTATCTGCTTTGAGCTAGATTATATGGCAGTGTAGACTCATATAATGCAGTTCAAAGCAGATAACATGGATTATTTTATTTCCTAATCTGGATTATATGGCAGTGTAGAAGGGGCCTCAGATCACATGATGTCACACGCATTGTGAAGTCAGATTTGCACAAACCAACCAACAAAGCTTGTCTCACTACATTTTTTCTGCACTGGTCTTCTTCAAGCACGTCATAGGTTGTTTTTTTCCCTAATTACCACCAGAAGAACTGCCCATAGAAAATATCTCTTTGTGCTGAAGTTGAACAGTTTCACCAAGATTGCAAATGCAATCAAAAAGTCTAGAGACTAGGGTTTCATTCCCCATTTAACCATGGAAACCTATTGTGTGAACCTGGGTGAGTCACTGTCTCAGCCCCACAAAAATCCATGGTATGGTCATTTTAGGGTCACCATAATTCAGAAACCGTTTGAAGACACATGATACAACAAACTTCTGTCCTGGGAGAAGCATAATTTTCATTATATAAGAGGAAATAATCTACGAATGTGATTCTTTCTTTGAGCATTGTGACTTGATGGGCCCTTGGGGTCCTGCCCTGGTGGCAGCAATAACTAGGAGAGCATTCATTATTTAAATACTAATTACCAGCCCCCAGAGGTAAAAGGATAAGAACTTCCTTCCTTCTTTTGAGCAGAATGGTTTTTTAATGCCTGTTGTAGACTATGTCTGCACACAGCACTGCTGCTCAGGGAAATCTACTGGCTTTAGAGAATCCAATTGCTTTTGTCATTACTGGGTATACCCATACAGCATATGTTGAATTCATGTGTAAATTAAGCATAGGTTTTGGACCCAACATTATGGATATTGAATTGACCCCTGAATAATTCAAGGGGCATTCTATGGAGAGGGGGAAACACTAGTGCCACTTCATGAGACCAGACCATTCTGGCAGCTGCCATCACCATTTTCCCACCCAGGGATTCAAAAAGGTCAGAGGCTGCACCATAGTGGAAAAAGTAGAGGGGTGGGATTTTATGTTCTCCTAGAATTGATTGATTTCTTGCCTTTCACCATTCTGCTCAAAGAAAGGGATGGTACATTTGTTATCTATAAGAATTCAGGTATAATCGTCATGTTGACCCGTGGATAAGCTGATGCAGGTTTGGGGGGGTTGGGTTTTTATTACAATTTCTAGATTTATACATATATAGATTTCCCACCCACTCCAATTTAAGTTTCTTAGGAAGACTTTGGTGTTAGAAATATAATAACGAAGAATGAGCCTTTCAGTTCTTGTCCATAGACTGAACAAGAGCCCAGTGAAGGCTAAATGTTCATGGAAGCCAAGACAAAGACTGAAGTCGGTTTAATAGTTTGCTTCACTATATGTATGGCATGACATTGCAGTAGGATGCCATACATTCCTTTTGTAGAAGGGGATGCTTCTACACACGGCCTGGAGAATACAGATCAAATGTCAATGTTATTTTTATTTCTAGCATCTTTTGTTAGCAAAAGTTGGGCAAACCCAGAAAGTTTTCATATGGGTCCTGCATAATACTCAAGTATGTGGAAGCCAACAGAAGCTAGTTTGATGGCATAGCTTCTTTGGGAGATGAAAGGATTCATATATGTGTGTGTGTATGTATATGGAATTGGATCACAAGAGACACAAACTTCCTAAATTCTTTATTAGAAATTTTAAATAAAATATTAAGAAGTGAGGAGAAATACCAGACATTGTAGGCTCATTCAGTTCATGTAGGCAATCCCTCGTTGTCCAAATACGATGGCCCTCCAAGTTCTTGGAATATGCCAGTGTGTGAGGGGTTTTTTTTATGTGTGGAGGTCAGTGCACAACCGATCAACACACAGTCTTCACAGAGTGAGGGTCTCAACCAGTGGCACAGTTAACACAACAACAGCATCTTCTCAATCTGTTGCAGCCTTCTTCCACCTTCACAGTCATTGCAACATGTGCCATGTTGTCTTACTCCTGATCCGTCATTGAAGTCTTCAGGCGTTTGGATTGTGCTTCATCTGGAACCTCCTTTGTGGCCCCTCCTGGGAGTGCATGGCTCTGGTGGTTACACCCAGAGGTTCATTGGAACATGCGAGCCCCCTCATCATGACAAGGTGACAATCCATCAAGATGTTGATTACATGACAAGGTGACAATCAGAGCTGGAAGCTACTGAAGTGCAGTGCTGGTTGGGAAGTCAGGGTCCCAGTCCCCATTGAGTCAGGAACTCACTCGCAGCTTGGCCTACCCTCTTAATTTAATGGTACAGGAGGAGAGCCATATACAGTGCCTTGAGAAGGATAGGAAGAAGATTAACATAGCTAATAAATAAAATCTATTGATATCACATTTCAGCGAGCTAAATAATTTCTTGCTTCAATTTATGATACTTTTTGCCAACCAAGAATAGAGTTTGCTCTGTGTATGGTTGCTAGAGAACAGATGCTTAAGAGGGTATGACCAGGAACAAAATAGCATGCAGGCAGATTTCATCCATATTTATAACTCAGCTTACATCACAATTTAATAGAGCTGGGTACAATCTATTATGATGGACTTGTTTTGAAGATTGAATTGTGTCAAAGGTTGCACCAATGAAAATTGAAACATGTAGATAAAAGCATTAGCTATAGATTTCTAGAAGGCGAGATATTGTTTTTACAGGCTTCTGGGTAACTCTTGCCAAACATCCAGTCCAAATCTGCCATCCATATCTGGGGACTTGTCTCAATAAAGGGAAAATAAATCACCTAAAATCTGGTGTGATCGGGACAGAGGACAGTCATTGGGACAGACTGGATCTAGCAGGCATTGCCATTTTCTGTCCAGAAGGATGCTCCTGCTGCAATGGCTGGGCACTTTTGTACAACTGCACAGCAAGTGATGCCATCACTTGTGAGGCTCTTCCAGATCCAGTGTGCTTGCCAGGGAAGGTGGCAGCAACAGATAACTCAAGGAAACATAAAAGCTTTCATCTTTTTCCTGTGGAGTGGCTGAGCTCAGCTAGGAAGCAGGTGGCAAGTAGCACTTGCTGTCGGCAAGTGACAAGGCAACACAATGGCCTCAAAGAATGAGTGAAGTATATTCGCATTTGGGCAGGAGATATCAGCATTTACTTATCCTAATGCAATTATGGACAACCTTTTGAGCTTGGTATGTCAAAATTCACCAAAAAACCAAACATAACTCGAGTGGGGTGTCACTTTGAGGAAACCCCCCCCCCTAATTTCGCAATATTTCTAATGGCAGGAAATGGCTCCCATAGCACAGGCCCTCACCTCTCCCAGCCTCTCCCTCACTTATCCCAGTAATGATGGTCAATTAGAAATCCATGACACCCCAGAACAATAGATTGGATGATGGTTGCTGTGGTTATGTGCTTATGTCGTTACTAATGATGGCGATCACATGGCCCCCAGAGATGCATCCCTTGCGGCATTCCACTGTTCATTGCTTTGCCGAACAGAAGTGAGGTCAAAAATCCCCTAACGGCCCAACCAGAAGTCCCAGAACTAGACGCTCTGTGTCTGAGTTCTGTTGTTTTGGCCTACAGACCTTCAGCACAGAGTATCTGTACTACACTACAGCAAATGTTTCATCCTTGGCTACTGCACCTGGCAGTGCAGGAACTGAGGATGAAACGTCCTTCTTGGCATGCGGCCCCATACTTCTCTGTAAGCGGCCGCATACAGCCGCATGTCATGGAAATGGCTACATGTTTTAGTGCTGACACACATGTCATAGGTTGGTCATTACGGTCCTAATGTGTAACCTGTACTCAGGAAAAGAGACCACCACTAGGATAGAATAAAGAAAAATAGAATGGTTTCCAATTGGCAAAGGGAGTCTGGCAAAGCTGCATTTTATCATCCTATCTCTGTGACTTATACACTGAACCTATAATAGATAAAGCAGAATCTGACTTGAAGGAAGAAAATGTGGAAATTAGAGGAAGGAACATCAACAATTTGAGATATGCAAATTTCATTATCCTACAGGGGCCATGAGATTCACCCCTTTGGTTAAAGAACCGCTGCCCTATGAGTACCAAAATCTGTGAACACTCAAATCCCATTATATACAATGGTATATAGTAAAGTGATGTCCTTCACATAAATAGGCAAAAACTAGCTTTTTGCACTTTAAAAAAAATCAAGTTGTGCATGGCTTGAGCCATGTATGCAGAATCTGTGAACATGGAAGGGTAACTGTATGAGCAGAAAATAGCAAAGACTTGGAACAACTATTGAGGAAGGTGTACAGAGATGGAGACACCATCATCTTTTTAGGCAATTGGTTCCATTGCCAAACATCTCCTACTATCAAAAAGCTTGTTCTATTGTTCAATAAAAATATACTTTCCCATAACTTCAAACCCTTAGAACTGGTCCTACCCTCTGGAGCAACAAAGAACGGACCTGCCATTTTTTCACCGTGACAGCTCTACAAGTATTGAAAAAGTAGAATCATATCACATTATCTGTTTTCTCTTCAGCAAGTCAAACATCTCCAGCTTCTTCAACCTTTCCTCACATGTTTGGTTCTCAATACATTTTATTATCCCTGTTGCCCTTCTCTGAATTAAACTTGTCTTTCTTTCCTAAAATGAGGTGCCCAGAACTCAATGCAATGTTTCAGATGAAGCTTGACAGCATAGAAAATGGTAGGACTATTGTCATAAAATTCCCTGTTAGAGCGGAAGGGACTCTACTTGCTCCAGTTAAGGAGCCAGATACCTTCAGGTAGTTGCAGTGGGCTTTTCCAGGAACAAGAACATGCAAACAAAGATGTTATTTCCAAAAGGAAGGTTTTTTTCTCTTTAGTTGCAGCAGTATAAATACAATATATGCAAACTCTTTCTACAATCCTCCAACACATCACCCTGATCAAACTAACACAGGGCTACTACAACCTATATACTACAGTCTCAGCACTAGCCACTACACCCCACTTACAATGACATCTGTGGCTAAGCCTGATACACTGATCCTGTTTGCATTTAAAGAAATGCTGTGTAACTTACAAATTGTGACAACTATTACTTCCCTCAACTTGGAAATTATGCTTCTATTAATATATTCTATAGATGTAGTAATTCATTAATGTAGAAGTCACATCCTTGCTCTAGCATCATGCTGCTGGATCATGCTCAGTTTATGATCAACAATAATCTCAAGATCCCTTTTGCATGTAGTAGTGCTGAGCCATGGGTTCCCCCCGGCCCTATACTTATGCATTTGATTTCTGCTGCCCAAATGTAGAATGTTGCATTTGTCTCTATTGAGTTTCAGTTTATTTTTTGCTGCATTTTCCAGTATATTTAGGTACTTCTGAATTATATTTCTGCCTCCCAATGTGTTAGCAATCCTTCCTAAATTTATATAATCTGCAAATTTGATAAAAATGTTGAAGAGCATTGGACAACAGAACAAGCTTTTTGATAGTAGGAGGTGTAAGATCCCAATATATGGTACAGTCAAAATGTAAGCAAACATGCAAGAAAACCTCATCATGGCAATCGACAGCTACATGAGTATTATTTGTACCAGTATATTATCAGAAGAAAAGTTGTAGCAATTGTTCTTTTTCCAAGACGATGCTGCCACCTTGTGGAGGAGATGCCTTTGTGCAGTGTTAACAGAACAGCCATTCAGATCAGAACACATTTTACCAACAACAAAAGCTGGTTTGGTTTTTAAAAATTGGTACTTCTGAATATATTCAAAGTAGTATTTCTTATTCAAATTCTACCCAAATGGAAACTACAGATTATTTATGAATGAGAGACCTCTGAGAGCCAGCTCATCAATTGCCCTACTCAGGTCCTCCAAACTCAGTGGATTTCCATGATCAATTCACCTGTTTCTCTCTTTTTCTGCTGCCTCCCACTGTATTAAGCATTATTGCCTTCCCCATCAGTCATGGTCATTCATGATATGACCAAGTATGTTGGCCTTTAGGGAGAATGCAGGTATGAGTTGCTCTCTGATCCAATTATTTATCTTAGTTTTTACCTGAATTGTTTTACTTATAATCTTACTTATTGTTTTATTTAATTACTTACTTAACCACTAGTCTTACTAAAATACATAGGAGCCACAGTGGTGCAATGGGTTAAACCATTGTTCCAGCTGAACTGCTGACCAGAAAGTCGGTGGTTTGAATCCGCAAGTTGGCATGAGCTCTGGTCTGTCAGCTCCAGCTTCCCATGTGGGGACATGAGAGATGCCTCCCACAAGATGGTAAAATATCCCAGCATCCCCTGGGTGACGTCCCTGCAGATGGCCGATTCTCTCACACCAGAAGTGACTTGCAGTTTCTCAAGTCACTTCTGACACAATAAAAAAAGTCAAAATACAGGTTGAGCATGTGTTATCCAGAAATCCAAAATACTCCAATATTCAAAACTGTCTACATGGGTAGCTGATATAGCCACGCAGCACCTTTGCTTTGTGACACAATTAATGTATAATTGCATAAAGTTATCTCTAGGCTATATGTAATAGATGTACATAAAACATAATCAAATTTCCGGTTTGGACTTGGATACCATATTCAAGATATCTCGTCTTATATCTACAGTACATACAAATCCAAAATCCCACTCACGGCCCCAAGCATTTTGGATATTTATTTATTGTTTTGATTTGTATACCATCCCTTCCGACTGGCTCGAGACGGTTAACAGCATATGGCTGTGCTACCTAAAAATACCGAATCCTGCCTAATCTTGAAGGCCAAGAAGGGTCAGGCCTGTTTTAGTACTTGGAAGAGGGGTGGCTAAAGAATATCAGATGCTGTAAGGTATATTTCAGGGAGGTCAATGACAAACTAATTCTGAGAATCCCTTCGCTAAGAAAACCCTAGAAAATTCATGGAATGACAAAATTGGCAGGCAACTTGAAGGCACGTGATTTCATGATTTTAATGCTGAAGATGCTTATACTCTTACATCATCATTGGTTTTAATGGGTCATGTGAACATTACAGTTCCCACAAAGCATATCTGATCTGGAAAATTGTCTTCCCATACATCTGGTATAGTCTGTTCCTCTATTTTGGATTGTGGTTCACAATATTCTGAAAAATTTATACATCAGTGAAATTGTAAGTCATGCCACTAGATTTTTAACGACGATTTGGGATTCATCAGAACATAGGTAAAGGTAAAGGCAGCTCAGCAGGTTAACCCACTGCACCACCAGGGGTGCAGGACACAGACCACCTTTCCACTGTAATCATCTTTCTTCACTGTCCAGCTGGAGCCCCAGGTGGCACAATGGGTTAGACACTGGTGCTGGCAGGACTGGTACATAGATTGCAAAAAGAAAAGAAAGGAGGAAAAGAAAAAGAAGAAAATGTTAGATGAGTAAGTCTCCTTCTGACTTTTGAAAGTTGGTATTTCTGATATTAATACAAGGTTTAAAAAAGGTAAAGGTTTCCCTGACATTAGGTCTAGTCGTGTCCGACTCTGGGTGGTGCTCATCTCCATTTCTAAGCCGAAGAGCCAGTATTGTCCATAGGCACCTCCAAGGTCATGTGGCCAGCATGACAGCATGGAGCGCCGATACCTTCCCACATAAGCGGTGCTTATTGATCTCACACTTGCATGTTGACAGAAGCTGGGCCTAACAACAGGCGCTCACCCAGCTCACCAGATTCAAACCACCAACCTTTTGGTCAGCAAGTTCAGCAGCTCAGCAATTTAACCCACTGTGCCACCAAGGGGCCCATTAATGCCAGGTAGCAAGGTGAACATTCAGGGCATGAAGAGAAAACAAAGAAAAACTATATAGCAGGAAGACTTTAAAATAAGACAATGTACAGTTTTTCACCACTGCCATTTTTGGTTCCTGACCTATCCTTTTCAGTTCTTACAATGGGAATAGATGCTTAATGTATGCTCGATCATTTGAAAACCTAGGAGACAAAATGATTTTCTCTTTTTTATTCATGTCAGTGAGTTTTGCGATTTATTTTGTTTTATTAGCTTCAAATAATGTGGCAAAATCAAGGAGGGTCCTTATTGTTCAGCTGTAACAAAAACAATATAATTTAGAAAAGT
Source organism: Anolis apletophallus (assembly GCA_030556195.1). Lineage (NCBI taxonomy): Eukaryota > Metazoa > Chordata > Lepidosauria > Squamata > Anolidae > Anolis > Anolis apletophallus. Next base: position 72,118,287 of record JARBWK010000001.1, read on the forward strand.
CTCTCTGCTATTGTCTAAACTGTTACTGTTAAGATATTATGCCAAACATAATTGTATCATTATTTAGCAATTATGTGTATCATACAAAAGTAACAAAATGCTTTTCAAACAGGAAATAATGTTTGTTTTTTCCCACCACTTTGTTTGGACATCTATGGGGAGCAGATACAGTCCCGGATTTGCAATTTGCCCACCACTGATTGAAAAAGGTGGGCTTGCTAGGCCCTTGGAAATTATAGTAAGATGATATTTCTCTGTTTCAAATGCACTCTCCAAAAGGTAGAAGAGAAAAACAAGTGACACATGTGTCTAAAAACAGATAACCCCATTTTATTAGCAGTTAGTTCAACAGGACCTTACATTAGTGACACAGTTTTCTGAACCCAAAATGAGTTCAAGTACAGATTAAAAATATGGGAGAAAGACTCTTAAAAGTATTCCATCCTCTTTCCTCCCTCCCACCATGAAGATACCCTTCAGCCAATGGGAAACCATACAGAATCTCATGCAAACATAAAAATGGAAACCCCTCAAGGGCTCCTCCTTTCATTGTGGAAAAAAGAAAGCACTGCAATAAAACAACATGTGTCCTTCTTAAAGTCCGTTCAGCTAGGGAACATGTTGCCTTGTGGCACTCGCTGACCGACTGACCAAGTGGGAGAGGCAAATTTCTCTTCACGCAGTGTAGGCTAAATCACACCAGCATTTGAGAGTAAATTAATACTTTCCCAAACAATGAGCTTGGGTTTGTTTTATTTTTTAAAAAAGTTGCAGTTGTCACTTTGGCAATGCGATGCCATACATTTGTAGAACACTTGTTTCAGGAGCTAGCCTTAAGCTTCTAAGACTTTTACATCGATTTGTTATTTAAGAAAGACAGAGAGAGCAGTACGCATGAACGTGAACAATGCCACTGCAACTCATTTGCTAAAGCGGTTTCTGGAGGACTCTCCCGAGGGCCTTCATACTCATCCTTCAGACAGACAAATGAGGCTAGGAGATCCATTTACACATCTGAGAGGGGAGCCCACAGAGACGACCAGGTCAGGAATGGACTGGGATTTTAAGGAGTCGCCATCTCTTACATTCCACGGGAGCATACAGTGTTGTGTAGAATCCATTTCACTAAACCCATCTCTTGCTCTAAACTGAAGACATTGTTGAACTGATTATAAACTTGATTTCAGAGCATCGTTGCCAATCCAGCAGTATGTTTGGAAGAGCAGTGAAACCCAGATGTCATCTCCTCCAAGAAAAGGTTCTCAAAACAGAAACACACCAGGGCATGGCAAATATATGAAGGATCCTTCTCACTCGTCTCAGGCTGGAGCATCTCTGTTCTAGCAGTCATGGTTACAATACCTTTGCTGAGTTGCTTAGTTTATGAATGTAGAAGGTCCAGCACCTCCTTTCACAATGTGAATATGTACAGGCGTCACATACTAGGTTTCTCATGTGGGCTTGGGAGTTATCTCAGCAGCAGTTGCTCAAATGCACCTACCTCATTCCCACTCCCTACATATATCAGGTGTAGGAAACCCTACCTCAGTGCAGTTTGCTATGATCTTCCTACATGGAAAAGTGGTTCATCTGGACTTATGTGCCTGGGGAGAAAACATCTTTTCTCTGCTAGCATATTTTCAAAGTCTCTTGGTATAGAAGGCCACAGGTGAAATATTATTTTTTTAACAAAGAGGCATTATCACAAAAGCATTATCACCACTCCAATTCAAATTCCGAAATGCTTCTTCTATTCTAGTTGCATGTCTCTCTTATTGATGCCGCTGTTTAAAACAAATGCAATGAGGAAAAAATGAAAGACCATCTGTAATTTCTGGGCTGACCCACGAGATGGCACTCAGGCACAGTGGAGGGGAAGACAATATTTGACTGGCAACCATCAGATGGTAGCTAGTATGAAGGATACTTCACAGGCGAAAGGAGGAAAGAGAACACCATCTGGATCCAGCCAGTTCAGCATATTGTTTCCAGCAATGGCTAGCTAGATGCTTTTGGGTAGATCACAAGCAATAGCACAAAGGCGATCTGGTGAGATAAACATCAATAAACCCCC